>CAUWAG010000006.1:2400000-3600000 GCA_963556695.1 Anthostomella pinea | reverse complement strand
CGCACTCGTTGATGATGCGCACTTTCCCGTCCGCCGTCACAACCTCGAACTCGACGGCGTTGTCTACCATCAGTCCGTACAAGGTTGTGAAATCACCCACGCCGCCACCCTGCCCGAATCCACCCGCGAGACCGACCGTTTCCTCGTACCCACCGGTGATGTCCATATTGTGCTGGCCGTTGAAGAAGACATAGGCGTCCTTCGCGATGACGCCTGCTCCCATCGTGCCGATATTTTGTAGCGTGGGGGTATTGGCGGGACAGCCTGACAGCGTGAAGGTGTCGTTGAAAGAGAGCGAGTTCAGGTTGTGCGTCCACAGAGCCAGCGAGTTGGGCACCGCCGAGCGGCCAAAGTAATCGTGGCCTGTGTTCTTGATGCTGAGGCGGATGTTATGTGTTTTAGCGAAAGCCATGGCCGCGGCCACGTGTGACGGGGAGCGCACGTCGATGTAATATGCGCCTAATCGGCCCAGCGAACAGGTGCTGTAGAGTGGATATGTTTGGTCTTGAGGAGCAAGTGAACACGCCGAAGTGCCGCAGGCCTCCCAACTCTGCCAGTAGGTCTGCCCATAGTAGCCTACGCGATCGAGGTCGTTGGTGATATCCTTTTCGATGATGGAGCAGGTAACCTCATTGTAGTAGATTGAACTTGGGTAACATGGTGCGCCTAGGGGAACGGTGAGGTATAGGTGGCCACCGAGGGTGATATTCAGTTGTTGCCATTCATTAGGGGAAGGCCAGCACTTCTGCCGGGGTTGGCAATTGAAGCCTGGATCCTTGGATGCCAAGGCAAAGCTGAGAGTGGAGAGAAGTAGATGAAGGAGCATCATCATTGTGGTGAATTGAACTACATGTAGGTGCTCGAGAGTGCGAGACTGATGGAAGGTAAGCTGGGGGACCGCCAACTTGAATTGTTCCGCCGGCCGTCCTTATACTTGTCAGAAATAGGAAAAACGAGACATGGGAGCTGAAGCAAAAGCTACCTTAGCGCTGACAGGATTTGAACCTGTCCCCATATATGAATTGTCATGATGTGTCTCACGCCGTGCCTCTTGTCTTATTTACCTCTATAATTCAAGCTGACCTCGTACTCGGAGTCATAATAAACGCTTACTCACGGACGTACCTCCGTAGCTTAGTCAGGGGCTCCTGGACCAATCGGCGACATTAGGTAGTCCCAAAAGAGGGATATACAGTACCTGTGAGAGCACATATAGGGTCTACGAGATGCCCACATTGATAGAAGGCCCAGGTTTCAACTGTATTCTACTTCCCCCCTACTGCACGATATCTAATTGACGGCTTCTCTCACTCTGTGACCCCAAGCTTTGACAGTGTTATCGCGAATTGCATTCGAGCGTTTCGACTTGCCCTCTGATATCAGGTACTAGAAGGCCCATTTGCTGTGTCGACAGGATTGGGGCTCCCCTAGACGCGTAGTCGCCGGCCATTGACACACTACAAGTCCGCGGCAGCATCCTGAAGATAAGTCAAGTCCCCCTAGTCGAGTTGTGCGCGCTCTGCCGCCCCACGTCCTTCTTGTTCGAGTTCCAGGGGCCCTCGTCAAGCAACGGATCAAGCAACAGATCGTGGTTACTCGCAATCACGATCTTGTGCCGGTACGGTCGACTCTTTAGCCATTCAAGAGCGGCCTGTATCTCCTCAGAAGATCCCGATTGTAATAGATTCCGTACATGGACAAGCATGTCTATCGTAATAACCGAGGTTTCCAGTATAAGGCTGCCTTTTTATGAGTTCGTAGAATTTTGAGGTTTCTGATGCCCTGGGTATGGCTTAAAACTGCCTCATCATATGTTTATTCTGTGTTTTTAATGGGTGTATTACGGGGTTTATAACGGTTGTTAGTCGACTACTAATCAAACTAATCTAAGGATAAACATCTTCCTGTTCGGAGCGCCGGCGCCGACGCTGACGCCGATAATAATTGCTAGCCGATCCATCCAATATGCCGCTTCATACCAACAACGATCTTCCTTCCGACTCTAACGTTAAATCGTCGCTACAAATTCGAACTACCGGCCGATCTTTTTAATTTTGACGTTTATAAAATGGTTCATAAATTAGCTTTATTTGCCGCTATCACTTATAATAGCCGGTAATCTTTATAAATTATATAACGCAATAATTTATTTTTCAATATTATCGTATAATTTATTAGCTTAAATCTTTTTATATTTTTGTATTATATGTCGGATTCCCCTATTATATAGTTTAAGAAATTGATTTAAAGTGTGTAAATAGAGTCCGTACGCGTGCTATAGCTATACGACTACAGTATGTTGGACTAAAGGTACGCTTAGAAGGCACCTTGATAGGTAGACAACGGAACCTAGTTGTTCCGTCCCTATCCAGCCCCCTGTGGCACAAAACGGCCACGGTCGCACAAGGACACTCTAAACAGACAGAATACACACACACACACTTCACTCTGACGATTGGCTCAAATCTGACACAGTATAGCTGGCTGCCCAGGGCCGCTATCACGTAACCCCCTTCCGGGGCCAGCAAAGCCGCTTCCCTTCGGGAAGCGGCATCGCCTGGCTCGCTAAATAAATGGTACCTGTCCTTAAGTAGTATAGTAATGCCACCCGTTTCCAGGTACAATTAATACTACTGGACTGCTAAGCCCCGGAGCGTGTTATTTCCAGGTATGCGTCAGCCCCAACTCTCTGTGCAGTGCTGCGCACTGCACGGAGCGAGCTGATATTGAAGCTTGTAGATCATGTGACAGAGACGACTGTCACTGTCACCTCCATCTCGCCAGCTGGTTATAGGTGTTATAGGTGATCATGCACCCCTCCACCCCTCTCTGCAGGGCAGTTGCCATTTGGTCAGGAGAGGGGTAGCCGTCGTGACACCTCCCCAAAATGGCGATGACTGATTGCTGGCCTCCAGCTTGTCCGAGGCGGACTACAAGGCAGACTCCATGCCCCACCATCATGATGAGCATCGTCACCGCCATCGCTACAGTCACCCGCCATGAGTCTCTGTCTGCGCACCTTGTCAATTCAGATTTGGAACAAGCTTCCTGGAATAAGCAGCTATAGTCTATTGAGTCGCACTGGATGCTTATTCCTCAGTGCTTATTCCACAGATCACAAATGACGTTGAATATCCAGCTTGTCTCGGAGGTCGAGCATCGATCAAAATGGATCCTCTGAGTGCGCTGGCCATCGCCGCCGCCGTGGTTCAGTTCGTTGACATAGGAGGTCGGCTCTTGAAAAAAGCTTGGGAGTCGCACAACGGACATGCCAGGGAAAAGACTGAGCAACAACAACTCGAAGAGGTCGAGAAGCAACTGTCATTCTTGATCGACGGGGTTCGGGAGGCCTCCAAGACTTTGTCGGGCTCAATTGTGTCGAACCCAACAACCCCTATGCAAGCACAACTGCTACGACTCCACGCGGAATGCGTCGACATAAGCACCGAGTTCAACGCTGCTATCCAGCATATGAGAGCCCTGGCCCAGAGGCCGACTCGCAATCGCTTCTCCTTTCGCGGCCACCAGAGCGCCGATAAAGATGTCCGGGATAGAGATGTCCGTCATATCCTGGAACGCCTACCCGTCTTGAGACGTGAAGTCATCGACTGTGTTGTGCTAGGCCTCTGGTACGTGCTATTTCTGTCTACACTGAACCCTCATAAGTCTCCGTACACTACCCATCCAGCAAACAACGGTAAATTTATCGAATCGGAATAAGCACCATGGAATAAGCTTTAGGAATGGCGTATCATAGCAAAGCTGCTTTTTCCTGTATGCTTATTCCAGTATTTCGAAATTTCCACGGGTGATTCGGAATCTTATCATTATGCATATCTTAGGGATAATTCCAAGGAGACACAGCAGCGGGAGCTCTGTCTCAGTCGTCAAATGGACGCCGTCATCGGGATGCTTGCGCAGCTCGACGAGTCGACCAAGAGGGCAGTGCAGGGGTTCCGTGCCGAAGAAGTTGATGGTGATATATCAGGTCTCAGGCATGAGCTCGTCGAGACGATTTGGAGGAAGGATTGGACGTCGGATGCGGCCTTGACGAATACACCTGAAGACGATACTCCAACGAGAATGAACACCGATGTGGTTGCCCATGCCATATCTCGTGACGTGGGATTCGAAACAGCATGTTTACGCGAAGCCGCCATTGCTCAGAACTTCATCGGAACCTATTCGTGGATTTTCCAAGCCGAACCTAAATGGCAAAACAACAAGTCGGCGTGGGACAGCTTTCCGAAATGGCTAGAAGACGGCTCAGAACCATTTTACTGGATTACAGCAAAGCCGGGCTCCGGGAAGTCGACTCTGATGAAGTTTGTGCTGCAGCACAAGTTCCTACGTGAGGGTCTTTCACGTTGGGCTGGTTCATTGCCCTTCCTCGTTTGCAAATACTATGCCTGGCACCCCGGTCAAAGCCTGCAAAAATCAATTGAAGGCTTAAAAAGGACCGTATTAGCACAGGCTCTGCTTCTCTTCCCCGAGTTGGCTCGCATAGTCACCCCTAGACGCTGGGCCTTATTCCAGGTGTTGAGAAAAGACCCAGTCTTCCCGCCATGGGACACCTGGGAACTTCAGGAGTCATTTGATGCCCTCCTCTCCCAGTGCGGAAAACCCATCAAACTTCTGCTTGCATAGATGGACTGGACGAGTTCGACGTTCGACCCAGCGAAGTTGCCGGAGCGGTACGAGCTACGATGGCCAGCTGCTCTGATGGGTTGAAGATTTGCGTCGCTAGTCCTTGGACTGAGTTCGAGGACGAGTTCAGCGAGGGCCCAATGCTTCAAATGCATTCACTGACTTGGGAAGACATGGAAGCTTTTGTTACCCGCAAGTTCCAGGGGAACAAGGGTTTCGATGAACAGAAGCACCTCTACTCTCAAGCCGCCAGCCAATTACTGGCAGACATAACCCAGAAAGCCAACGGTGTCTTTTTGTGGGTCTCGGTGGTTGTTCAGCATCTATTGGGCTTGTTCACCGAGGGCCTGTCGATATATAAAGCACAAGAAGCCCTGCAAAATCTCCCATTAGATCTCTCATCACTCTACGACGCGATTTGGAACAGAATCAGTCCAGAGAACATGAGCGACGCGTTGTTCATGATGCAAGTGGTGGCAGCTGCTGAGGGACCCTTGCCATGGCTTATCATGTGGATCGCTGAAGAAGCTAGGCATGGCACTGTCCAACCGAGAGCACTGTCCAAGAAGGAGGGCTGGAGGGACTTTGCATGGCTGTCGTTGAAGAGGAAAATAGCCATACGAACGAGAAACATACTAGAACTTACGACAGGCAAGGATGGATTTGTGGATTTTACACACCGGACTGCCAGGGACTGGGCAATGCAGCCGGAGGTGTGGCACCGCATACGCTCGTCATACGAATAGAAGTTCGATCCTTATCTAGCCTTACTCGAGGCAGATACTCTGTCCCTCTCAACCACGTGCGAGGCGGGAAAGCACAAGAGCCACAGTACTGACAACGACTCGGAACCGTGGGAGACAGTGGTGATACGAGCACTTGGCTATGCCGGCAACGTAACAGACGACCCAGAAACCTTGTCGAGACTAGTTCGATATCTGGATTCCCTTGACGTTGTAGCCGCGGCTTTCACAAAGGGTGAATGGAGATCACTGGTCAATCCGCCTACTGCGCAAGGTCATGCGCACGGTTGAGAATCGCACCGATGGGGATTGGCACCAACACCACCACCTCAACCTCTACAAAACCAATAACCAAGCTGGCAAACTCAACCTCGACCCCAACCGCATCAGCAACCGCATCCGCATCCGCAACCGCAACTCCAATCCCAACCGCATCCGCATCCGCAACCGCAACTACGCTCGCAACTCGTTCTTGGTATTAGCTGCGCAATTTGGCATTCTGCCATATGTACGAGCCAAGTCGGCCATGGACCCGAGTCTCCTATGTCGACAACACCCCAAAGGCTACCCGGGTCTTCTCGCCAATGCCATCTTTGGAACCGAATATTGCATGAGTCGCGAGGACCGGTTGGATGGTATCCCCAAGACACCAGCTGGTCAAAGGCTAGCTACAGTCAAGTTCCTCCTGGAGCAAGGCGTTTGGGAGCCGAAGATGCGTTCATTTAGTTCAGGAAAAGTAGTGTCCCTAAGGAAGGAGGTGCAGAGCCACTGCACAGGAGAAGCCGGTGGCTACTACTCCAGAGTGGCTGAATGCCTGGACCAGAGGAGCTGGAAACTCAAGCTGAAGTCCGGATCGTTGTGCGTCCGGTCTGTGTTGAAGAAGTCAACGATGGTGTTCACGAAACAAGACTTTGCACCAGACAACGGTATATCTATAGAATCGGAATAAGCACACCGGAGTAAGCGTTTAAAGCGGCGCATCAAACCAGAGCTGCTTATTCCACTTATACGAATGTACTTAGCGTTGATGTCGAAAGGTCAAGCAAAACGCGGAGCATAATCTAGTGCAAAGTCTTAGACATATCCCACTGCCATTTAGAAGCGAAAACGGTGCGGTCCCTTGGAGCAAGACGTTTAGCAGCTGAAGATATAGTCAAGTTCCTCCTAGAGCAAGGCGTTTAGCAGCCGAAGATGCGTTCCAGAGAAGGAGCGAGTGATCGAGGTGGTGCCCCTAGAACCCCTTGTAATAGAGGATACAGTGCCTTGATGAATCTTACTGCTAGGTAGAACAACTATCAACCAACCACCTGAATCGTATGAACTCTCTTTCTCGTACGTGCCCATTGGATGGGGTTTCGGGATGAGAAATGGTTGCCTCCTTCGCGAGGATTTTAGAGCCTGATCTCTGATGCGTCTATCAAATGGGTGGACGGAGCCAACAGCAACGGCTTCAGTCCGCACTATATGGAGCTCTTCAATGTCCACTACACCGACTGTGAGAGCGTCTGGATCATGTGCTGACACCACGATAGCCCCATGAGCCAGGTTGACATGGTTGACGTTTTCCGTCGCCTGCCGATACAGATGCGCACCTATGTTCGTCATGTCGTCGGTTGGTATTGTCATAGCTGCCAGCCCCTTTCAAACCCTTTTCCAGCACCCCGAGTCCTAGAACGTTTCGGGTGCACAGAGTGGGAAGTCATGGAAGAGGAAAGGTCAAGCGACATCTGGTACACGAGTCTATCTAACAAACCTGGACCAATCCACACCTCAGGTACTCACAGCCCTTCCGGGAGACAGGCACGCCTACAAGAGCCAGGGACAGGCGACGTGGGAAACAAAAGAATAAAACTCAAAACATAAAAATAAATGAATATAGCAAAAGCTCAATATACCATCCGATCCGTTTTGGCGGACTTGACCTGAGTTTCCCCACCTACATGGAAACCGCCATCACAGCCCAGGATCGAACAGTAGACCTACGAAAACCCCCGTGAGGGGTTTGTCTCATTCCCCGCTACACCAGTTGGCCGGATGGGGTCGGCAAGTGGTGAGGGGGAGGATGGAAGATTTGGTTTGTATTGAGATACATATTGTCTGGGGGTTTGGTTGCTGGGGAACCTGTTCGGTGACGCGTAGGAGTACGCGACACTCTGGGTCTGCAGCTCTGGGTTCACGCGTCTGGCAACGCGCTTGACGCGAATGCCATTGCAGGGCACGCAAAGCCATTCAGGCCTTAGCAGTATACCCGTTCTTCCTTTTCTCCAACTTTCTTATCTCCTCCCGTCCCTCTTCCGCAACCCCTATTATCTCATGTCTGAACTCTCCCTGCTGACATACGGCTAGCAACCTAGCACCTAGCACCGAGAAGTCAGCTCCCGCGCCAAATCCCTCAACTTATACTTCTGTATTTTCCCGCTCGCAGTCTTGGGGTACTCATCGATCCAAAACACGTGCGTCGGCGCAAGATGACTCGAAAGCTTCGTCCGGACCCAGTCCCTAACATCGTCCTTCGAGAGCGAGAGCACCTTGTCGTCACCAACACCCTCGCCTGCCATACTCAAAACCCCCGCCTCCACCCCTCCACTTGAGATGGTCCCCCCTATCCCTTCACCACCGAGACCTGCAACATCGACAATCCTCACGCCCCGATGAGGCACAACAAACGCCCCAACCACCTCGCCATAGCGCCCGTCCGGCACGCCGACGACGCTCACCTCGCGGACGAGCGGGTGCTGAAACAGGCAGTTCTCGACCTCGAGCGGGTGGATGTTCTCGCCGCTACGAATGATCAGATCCTTGATGCGGCCCGTGATCTCCACGTAGCCGTCGTCGTCCATGGCTGCCTCGTCACCGGTATACATCCACGTCACCCTCCCATCTCCATCCCCATCGCAATCCACATCTTCCTCCACCACCCGGTCCACCGCCGTCCTCTCCGCATCCCCCCAATACCCATCCATGACCAAATACCCCGCAACCGCCAACTCGCCCCTGACACCCCTCGGCACCACCGTCCCGCGGTCCCCCGCCTCCACGACCTTGAGCTTCGTATGCGGCATCGCTTGCCCAACACTACACGTCCTCTTCTCGAACGGATCTCCTGGTGTCGTCATCGCCGAGACCGGGCTCGTCTCCGTCATGCCGTAACAAATCACCAGATCCCGCAACCCCAGCCTCTCGAACAGCCGCCGCATCAGCGCCTCCGGCACCGAGCTGCCGGCCGCGATGCCCTTGCGCAGATTCGAAAACGCGTCTTTTGGGAGTTGTTGTGTTGTGAGGTTTGGGCTCGCGAGTAAGTCTAGTGCCGCGACGAACATGGTGGCGACGCCGTAGAGGCCCGTGGCGCGGGTCTCCGCGATACTGTACAGAGTGGCGGCCGGGTCGAAGGCCGGTGAGGGCAGGACGAGGCACGCGCCGTGCGTGGCTGTGGTTTGCAGGCCTAAAACGCTGCCGAAGCAGTGGAACAGCGGCGGCGGGCACACGATGCGGTCACTGGGCTCTAGGCCCATGCGCGCGCCGATCAGGTTGCCGTTGTTAAGGATGCCGGTGTGCGAGAGCATGGCGGCTTTGGGCGCGGATGTCGTGCCGGACGTGAACTGGATATTGATTGTTTCGCCGGGCTGGAGGGGCGTGTCCGGGAGGAGGGGACGTGGGGATGAGGAGGTCAGGAGGGTAGCGTAGGGCGTCAGGGCGCGCATGTCTGCCGCCAGGGGAAAGGGGCCTGCGAGGGGGTGCGAGGGAGTGTTGTCCAAGAGCACGATGGATTTGAGCGTTGTCACGGTTGGGGACTCGACTTTACTGCCAGCCAGGTTCGGGACCAGCGAAGTGAGCAGCTCGAGGTTGCTGCGGCCCCGGCATGGCTTGTATGCCAGGTCCGTCACGGCGCCGACGACCAGGATCTCGACGCCGAGGTGCGAGAGCGCCGCGCTGACTTGGTGGGCGTTGAAACTTGGGTTCAGGGGAACTAGGATGGCGCCTAGTTTGAAGATGGCGTATGTCAGTACCACGTTCTCAGCCACGTTGCCCAGGCTGACGGCGACGCGGTCTCCCTTTTTGACGCCGAGGGACCGCAGGGAGCGCGCGAGGGTGTTGGATAGACGGTCAAGGGACTCGTATGTCAACGTTGTGGTGTTGGGCGTAGCATCCGTCATCGCTGGTGCCCGAGACATGACAGCCGGGCGGTCGCCATAGCGTGAGACTATGGACGCGAAGTGTTCCGGTATCGTGTGTTGGAGCAGCGGAGGCTATCCCATATTAGCCATACATACTCGATCAAGTGTGTCTCATGGTCTGGTTTCGTATGGAAAATGAACAAGAGTCTTGAGTCGTGATGAGCCCATGGGCATAGACGATGACAATAACTCAAAAGACGTTGATGCAAGAGAACGCATCGAGTGTCACATGGTCTTGAAGACTCACCTCACGCGGTCCTTCGGAGTAGCTCAAATCAGCACTAGATATATCTCGTCGTTGCGCACCCCTATTCTCCACTCGACTCCCATTCGCTCGTGATAGACCAAGTCGCAGATCTCGACCGAGTCGTGAATACCGTCTCACAGACTTGACCCAACACCGAGCACCCTTCGAACCCAGATGGAGTCGGATAGAGAACGCCATGTTTTAAGGAGGCTTCACCGGCTTCAAGCTAGGAACATTAGTAGGCACAACCATTGGAAGACTCCAGCATATATCTTCCCGGAAACACCGTCCGAGCTGCAAGCAACATTGAGAATACGAACAGTCCTGAATGTCAAGAATGAAGATGTTGGGACAGAGTTACGGTCATGCGGGGTCAGGTCCGCCCCAGCCTGAGACTGCGGACTGCGGAGAAGTGGGGGATGCATCTTTGGTGACAGGCAAGTCCATCCTTTATTCACCCCTTATTCACCCCTTATTCAGACAATTGCAAGTCAAGCCGTCAATTTCCCACCAAACGCCGCTCTCTATGCATGTGGGTATATACAAAGGTCCGCTGTCGAGACCCCTTTCCTACTCCTTGCTCCCCACGTTGTCAGGTGCGCCTGACTGCGTTTCGACGTTGCCGTAGGTACACTCCCCGACCAGAAGTCTCCGAGCCCACTTTTCGAGCAGCCCTACACGCCTACACCTTTCAACTTTCAGCATTCACCACGCACCCATCTCTCACTGTAATAATATGAAAAAAACTGCATTGTATAAGCCATTCAATAGTGTGTGTACCAACCACCTGCCCTTTTCACTGCGGCGATTCGGTTGCCGAGAGATTCGACGAGAACGCGTACATCCTCAGGATCGATCTCTGACCACGCCCTTTCGATTAACTGTCTGGCATATGCCTCGTGGGCAATATTAGCCTTCAAATCAGCGAAACCAGGCTCGATTCTCTGTATCTGCTTCTTTAGAAGTGCCCAAATGTGCTCGATCGGGTTCAAATCAGGGCTGTGAGCAGGCCAGTCGATCGTCCAGATGCCGTGCTCCTCTAGCCACTCTGGAGTGCCTCCAAATCGATGGATACGAGCGTTATCTTGCATAAAAGGATCCCCAGCCTCGTAGAACGGAAGGAGCCCTTCCTCAAGGACGTCTTGACATGAAGCTGAAGATACTCCTCCGCGAGGAGCATCCTCATCGGGCTTGCAGAAGATGATTTTGCCTAGGCCACCTTCTCCGCCGCCTAACCAGATCAAGGCCCAACACATAATGGAGATACGGGGTCTCCCATGACTCCGAGGGTTCACGAGATCCTGCCTGTAACATTCAGAAGAGAGGCGGATGACCCAATTGCCCGGATTATCGGGTGAATTCTGGACCGTGACTTCGTCTGAGAAGAGCGTTCGCATCAGCTCCTCCAGAGCCTCCAGGGAGTCGTATTCATTACAAAAAGCGAGCCTCTCTCGTGCGTCATCTTCCGTAAGCTCGATCCGCTTCACCACCTTCCACTTGCGAAGCCCGTGAGTGCGAAGAACGCGCTTGATAGTGGTATGGGAGCTGAGGACCCTGCTCTCCTTCTTGAGCTCTCTGTAGGTAGCTCTGGGGTACTTTTGTGCCCTTTCAACTAGCTGAGTTTCTTCGCGCTTGTTTAGAGTCCTTGTGGCTCCCTCTCGAGGTCGAGAGACCGTGGTGTTATGCTCTCTAGCAGTGTTGATAATGTCGGTCACGGTTTGAGGCCGATCCAGCTGGAACGCGCTCATGACATCGTCGCGCCTTGCGCCTGCCGCCCTGGCAGCCACAATAGCTGCACGAGCTTCGGAAGTAGATTCCTGATTTGGCTCGCGATTTGCGGTCAGAATTGTACCAATCTTTTGTAAATCAATCGTTTTGGTGTTGAGTAAATAAAAGGTGAAGAAGGAAGGGGGTCGCGCGCGCATAGACGCGTTTTGAAACTAGCGTGGTGGATGCTCGGAGACTTTTGGAGGGTCAGTGTAGCTCGTACAACACACGCACAATGTCTCTGAATTCGATGAATTGATCGGTCTCAAATCTTCGAATGAGCAGCAGGAGCTATAGCACATGTAGGTGCCCCCGGATTCCAAAAGAGCGTGTCTAGCCCAATTTGACCGCTCCTGAGAAGCAATTCCGACCATTGTTTCCGTGCCCAGTGGTGTCCCTGAACAGGATCCAGCCCCCGCACATCAAGAGCACGGTTGCTCTTCGTCAATAGCCAGGCAGAATCCTTCTCACCACTCCAGGTTCTCGGTTCTCGGTTCGTGCGGAACCGCAATCATCATATTCAAGGGTGGCTTGTGTACCCCCATGAATGCACAAAGGGTGCATCTCGAAGATCAAGTGAGTCCAGCCATTTTGAGACAGAAAAGTTGCCGAGAGCGCCGAACAGAAGCTTGAGTGGGAGGCATTGGCCATATGGCCAAGCTATGGTTTATCTGGTGCCCAGAAAAGCTGCTAGCCGTTGGCACCAATATGTCGTTCGTGCTCGGGTTTCCAAGTGCCTACGCAAGTCAGCAAAGTCAAGTGCCGCTGGCCGCTGGGAACCTACCTTCAAAATCGTGCTTGACAAATGCCATCGGATCGTCATAGTCCTTCGCACCCATCTGTCCGACACCAGGAGAGAAGCTGGTGATGGGGAGAACAACGACATCGCCCACTTTCTTGGGGATCTCAATGCCCGTAAAATTCAAGTACGTGATGTTACCTAGGCTATGCCTCATATCGAAATAACGTGCATCGTTGAAATAGTCGAAGACGGTGTCAGTCCAGACAGCAGGCCCCGTGAACTCGACGACACTCTTGTCCCTGGAGACGAACACCCCATCGCGCTTCCTCCTCAGAGTCTCGGCAGTGATACGCGAGACGATGTCGCGCAAGACGGGGTGGCCAGGTTTCGCTTGGATTGTCCATTGGCAAAACTGAATCCGGCGACTGTACCAGTCCTTCCAGTCAGGTCGATCGGGGTCAGCCTCGATACCAACCACCAGCCCGATACTCTCCTTGGGCAGAGCATCCGGAAGCCAGTCCAAGGCGCTTTTGAGGGCGACGGTGTCGATATCCGAGTAGATGCCGCCGCGTGCCAGCAAGATCAGGTAGCGGAAGAAGTCTGCCTTCAAGACAGGTTCGGGCAAAGCGTCATATGCATCGAGCACTTCTGGGACCGCGGCATATAGGAGCCTGAGCAGGTGAACCGCGACCTGGTCCGTGATGACCTCGTGAACAAAGCCAGGGTGTTGTTCGGTCCAAGAAGCTTCCTGATCCCGGAACTGGAACTCTGCGCTCGCAGGAGTGTACTTCCATGTCTGCCAGACATAGGCTGGAAACTTGGTCTCGACATCGTACGGATACTGGTAGGCCAGCTTGTCGTATAGCGACATCTTGGACGTATCGTGGATGGCCTTCTGGGCAGGTACAGGCTGGTCTCGCAGAGGAACATCGGCGCCCGAGGGATTCGAGGTCGATGGCGCATTGTGCGACGCTCCAGATCTAGCGTTGTCGGAATCTGCGTGCTTGGGGGGTGGTCGGCGCACGGGATTGGGCTCGTTAAGGGATGTATGTGCCCGCCGAATAATGACGAAGGCGGTTATGAAGAATATGGCGAAGACCAAGGCCCTCTTGAACGACATCATCTTGGCGACCGACCTCTTGGCGACCGACCTCTTGGCCCACTCCCTCCCTTTCGCTTTGCCGGTCGCTCGCGGATTGGCAGAGGCTGCCTATGGGAGTGGTCCCCGTATCGGGGATTGCTCGAGGGTGGTCAAGGTCGGTTCGTAATCTCCAGACACATGTAGTAGGTGAATACGTATTACTAGTGGTTCAATAGGAGCTGAAGAAGAGTAAGGAGGAGGAGACAAGTAGGTAACGAGGTGGCAGGTGGACTGTAGAACGAGAGGTAGACACCTGGGTGGTATGATTACCTAGGTAGGAGGAAGCACTCGAAGCATTCACGACGGGTCTGAAGATTTCCGGGCTGGGCTGTCGCACCCCAATTTGATGGACAGGGCGGGCTAGTCGACGGGGCTTGGCACTCCTTGGCAGGGACTTGTCCCTATCGGGATGTCGCGTATCCACTGTGGCACAGCGCCCTCGTTTCAGATAACGCTAAGGTAATAATCTGCTCAGCCTGTCCGCCTGTCAGCTTCCTTGACTGTCATCAATATCGAGACAAATAAGTCCAAAAGCAAGTAACTATTCGTACAAGTATGACTTGCACTTGTCTTGATACGAGCAAACTGTGTAGTTGACCGCACCTCAACGTCCACCGTGCTAGTTTACTGGTAGGCAGTCGTCGTTTGTCAAACCGTGTGGCCGGATGACTGACCGAGCATGCGGACTCCTGCGGGTTCAAACTTCAAACCACATCATCGGTTACATCGGTCATTTTTTCACCGTTGATTGTGTGCCCCCACGAACCACGAACAGTACCTACCTACCTACCTAGGTAGGTAATCAGTAACACGTCAACTTCATCGAACATCCTCTCCGCATGCTATCTACACTACATATGATACACCTCACCATTCCAGGAAACACAGCAAGTAAAGACAACAGCGAGATACGTGAAGCCTCACAAGCTGAGGTGCTATTTAGTCGATCTCTATCAAGCTGGCAGCTGGTCGAGCATCTGGCAGCTCAGCTCCCGCGCCAAGCTGACGTACACCAAGGATCCAGCCTGTAAGACTGGACAAATCAGGTGGCATCGCGATGCTGCATGCAGGTGAGCCCCGATTCCTGGGTTCGACTTACGTGTCGGCCACGCAAGCCACACCGTCACGATTCACAGCCCACCTGCCACCAACGGTTCGATCATCGATGTACCACGTTCAAGCTACATTGATGCGCCCGAATCAGCTGCTTACTCTAGCGCCTATCATATGACACCATTCAAGCGGCTCAAGTGAGGTGAGGCAACAAATAAGTTACATCACGCCCAGAAAACAACTTAACAGAGGGTAGCATGATCTACTTGATACCCAGTCGTTTCAGATCAAGCATCAGATGCCAAGCCGGGAGGGGCACCGAGGTGCTTAGCTTTAAAAGTTGGGCTGGGCTGACTGGAGCTTTTATTACACTTGCCGCTATCAACTTTCTGAAGTTCAGCAAACTTCTGGACTAGGTATCCTAACCTCAAGGCTGTTTCCCCGGATCGGGAGCACTCTTTAGGACGATACTAGCTTGCAGGTACTCGCTTTTGACAGGTAGACTCGCTACCAGGTGAGGAGTGGCCGGAAGAAGCCCGATTCGGCGACAGATCATGCTGGGATCAATTCACCGTTGCCACGAGAGGAAGCTCGGTTTTCGGACCATGTTTCAACAAGACTTGCTTTGCAATAATACGCAACCCTACTCGCCTAGGTACATACCTCACATCCTAGTCGCTGGCTGCTCGTTTACGGTACACGCCACGGCGCAATGGTCGGAGGGACATTATTGCACATAACGCAGACTCAGTCTCTCACGATGTCGTGGCTACGGAATTACTTCTGAACCGCTTATCTCGTGAAGTATGATATAAGTAAGTATATCTCTCAAAACAAACGCTACGCTAGTATAACACTGAATACAAGATGGTATAATTGGTATCGTCTCCATGTTGTCTTTTCATGCTGGTCGTCTCTTCATAATCGACGTCATCAATGCCGCCCTCGCTCAGTTAATAACATGGGATAAAATGCAAAATAATTCCAGATGAAAGTCATTGCTTCAGCGAAGAAGCACACACACATGGCCCTCTGGTAGGGACATGCACATCAAGAAGCCTGGACCATGATACGCGTACCCTTACAGGTCGTGACCTGCACCAACCACAAATCAGCCTCATCATCATCAAGTCAAGGGAGTCAAAGAGGCAAAGGGCAAAGGGAAAAGGGAAAAGGGAAAAGCTTACGGCCCAGCTGCTTCCCCCGCTTCGACACCTCGCGCGCGTGGTACTGCTTGATCTTGGCACGGCGGGCTTCCTCGGCGGCCTCGAGCTCGAGGCGCTTGACCTCGGCGCGGGCCTCGCGGACCTGCACGCGCGCCGCCTCGAGCGCGCGGTCGGCCTCGCGCTCCGCCGTCTCGGCGCCCATGACGCGCTCGCGCGCCTGCACGATCGACGGGTCCATGTCCCCGCTACCGCCGCCGCCGAAGCGGCTGAGCACGCTGCGGTGGCGCGAGGGGTTGGAGGATGCATCTGCGGACGGGGGCAGGGAGTGTTAGTCGGGTGTTGCATAGTTCAGTTTGTGGTGGGTGGGTGGGAGTGTGGAGAGTGATGGCAAACTGGGCTTGTGTACCATGGTAGGAAGAAGTACCTGAGACCCGTGAGTTGGTGGTCGTGCTACTGCGGACGGTCGACGAGGGCGAGGGTGAGCGGTGGCGCGAGCCGAACAGTCCGTGCTTCTTCTCGGGGACCGGCGCGGGCTCTGGGATGACTTCCTCTTCGGGTTTGCGGCTGGAGAAGAGAGGCATGGTGATGAATATTGGTTTGATGTATAGGAAGAGGTATAAGTGATTGGTGACTAGATGCTGCCCCTAAGGTATGCGTTGTTCAGTCGAGAGATTGATATAAAGGATGGAGATATTGATCATCGGCAACGTGGGATCCTGTCCCTATTTGAGCACCTCGATATACTCGATATACGTGTAGTTGGTGCATCGCATCACAAGGCACGCCGACGATATCTGGCACAAACCGGTTTCTGGCCTCCAGGGCTGTCCCCTTTCGATAACAAGATGGTGGTGCAGCATCACCTGCGATGGTGCATCATCCAATCCAAATGACGTAGGGTTGGCGGTGAGCAGACCAATCAGCGTAGCTGATATAAAGTGTGTAGCCAATGACGGCGTGGCTGGTGACGAAAGAGGGTTGGGGTTGGGCGAGGACCCCTAACATGAACGAAGACGGCTGATTTTCCGTGTTTTTCCAGGGTCCTCAATCGTTCCAGTCAGACTTGCCAAGAGTCCAAGACCGCACACAACCTGCAGCCAGCATCTGTCATTGTCATCCCATGCCCTTCCCTTCGTTATCTTTCTCCCCTATTCACGAACTACCTAGGTTATTCCACGTAGCCAGGCTTGTTTCGTTCTACCTGTCAAGTCCGGCCGTCTGGGACCCGGACCTGCAATGCACGATGAGGTAAGGCGATGCGCAGATGCAGTGTTACCGTTTAAACCATCGTTCATCAGCCTCGATAGTTGAACCAGGGGCGCAGCTATCACGGCCCGGCATGAGATAGCCTCAAGTCGGGGGCGGCCGGATCTCATTTGACGTGTGCGACGGCGCACCAACAACCCCCCTCTGCTAAGATACGGATAGTTTCACACTCTGCTAAGACGAAGTAAACACCACGACTGTATATTGCGACTTGCCTTCAGCACGGAAACAAGGCTCACTAATGGACATCATCAAATCCTGATGATGTCTATCATAACGTCACTCTGTAGGTAGAAGCAAGACTCATTGTCCAAGCAAGTCACTATCGATCCCCATCTGAATCACCAAAGTCAACGGCCGCAATGGGTAGCGCACGTACGACGCATCATCAACCGTCGACCGTCAAGCAAGCAAGCAAGCAAGCAAGCAAACAACGTACTATCGCGGATAACGGATAACCTCACAAATCAAGTTACTCTATATGCACTACTCACGACCGTCAGTTCAGTCGCACAGGGAGCCACACAGTCTAGCACACGCAGATCAACATGAGTCAGAGTCACTCACTAATAAACAACCTCCAACCCCTTACACAGACAGCTGCCCACCCACATACCGACATTGACCCTATCCGCATACCGCTCATCCGTAGTCTTCATCGTGATGAATATGCGATACTGGCAGAAGCGGGGGTCAACCTGCTCCGCCTTCTCCGGGTCCTGGAGTGCCTCCATTATCTCCCGGGTTCCGGTCCGGAACCCGCGACTCTTGACTTCGATGCTGTATCAGGGTGAAATGTGAGCCATGACTGATACCGATTGTATATGAAGGTAGGCACAAATCATGGGAGGGCGAGGATTATGATCACTCACTACGCCGGCGGCTCGTCCCCCGTCTTCAGCTTATGTGTAGCCTCGACCTGCGTCGCCATCGTCTTGCCGTAGACCAGGTCCTGGCTATCTTGTCCGCCGCTCTACTCACGTCCTCTCATTAGCCCATTAGCTTCATCCCCATTCCCCTATTCTATTTACCGCCAACCGCCAACCGCCACCATGACCATACCCCTCATCACGACCATCAAGCAAGCAAGTGAAGAAAAAACTCACAACCACAACACCAGAACCCAGCTGCCCAGACCAGACACCCCCAGCAAACATAGTCCACTTCTTAAACCCGCCGCCCCCAACCGCCACCGATGCCGACTGCGCGCTCAGCGTCACCTTCATGCGGAAGTCGGACGAGAGGTTCGGCGGCGGGATCGGGCACGGCAAATTCACCACAGCCTCGTCCCGGTCCTCCGACGGTTCGCTGTTCCAAGGTCAGATTTGTTTCTGTAGAGCACCTAACAAAGAACAAAGCACTTCGTGGTCTGCGTGAAATCTAAACCCAACCTGGCCAACACAGCTGCAGGATAAAACTTGGGGGTAAATTGCTTTGCTTTCCTCACCTCGGCTTCCTCTTCTTCCTCGGGGGTCCACCACCCCGCCCCGTCACAGTTCCCTTCGGCGTCTGCGCCTGCGCCGTCCGCCTCCTCTCAACCTCGTCCTCCTCCTCCTCCCAGCCACTACCGGTATGCCGGCGCTCCAGCAGATCACCGGGTCGACGGGGATCAGCGGCGGCAGCGAGACCATGAACGCATTGCGGCCGTCTGTTAGCAAGTTAGAGTCAGTAATTACTCCTTTTCGACGAGCAGCAAGGAGTCGGAATGCGTGTCTCGGGAGCAAGGGCTCTTGACACAGGCTGGAAGAGGGAATTCGCCCCTGAGACACCGCCAGAAAGGGCAATAAGAGACTCGAAAAGGTACACACAGAAGTTGCCCGGCACGACCGCGCCGTCGTTGGTGGGCGTGCGGTCGTCAGAGTTGCTCCCCATCTCGCCTTGGACTAAACTTTCAGCGAGTGACACACAAGGTACGAGATGAGATAGGTACGCGATTCAGGACTGGAGCCCGGCCCGAGATGGGGCTGGGCTGTACTGTGTAGTCTGTGCTGGGAAAGAGTCCCAGACGGTAAGATGTAAGCAGGTGGTACCTCGCCAATATCTGCGCATATATCAAGTTCGCACGGCTTCTCACTCGGGAACGGTAATCCGTAGAGCGAGACTCGCTCACTCCAGCTCCTCATTGGCCCAGTCCGACGATAGCCTGTCCCTCGGATCCCCGTCCGCGGGTCGGGCCGATATCAGGCCGCTACAGGAATGAGGATTACGCCGATCCGATTGCCAACCGCGCTCACTCGGGTCCGGGGCCATGCGTATGTGGATCATCTTCGGGTAGCTGGGAGCAGAGCAATTACCGGGGAGCACTGGGTTGTCTCGCGAGTCGCAGGGAAGCAGTGGGCAGAATGCAGCATCATATCATCACCAAAGTGCCATATTTGCTGTCAATAGGTACTGTAAGGATACAAATGAAACCTAGATACGACAGCCTGGAGGCTGTCTAAGTACCTATCTACATAATGATAACGGTCATTCTTTCCGCTCGTCCCCGTCTATGAAACGCCCGAATAGATCATCTATGCATCTATGAAAGCCAAGCCCAAGCATCTGCAGTTCTATGATTCATCTACCCCAGGAAAAGCCGAACCGAACAAACGAAATCACAAGCAACACAGCCCGAAACCCGTCGTCATCGTCAAATGCTTCATGATCCAGAGCCCAAAATCAACAACGCTGCTTCTAGTCTTCATCATCCGTGTCCGGTGGGTGAGGTGTACCCTTCTCACTGTTGAGCCATTCAATGTGGCGCAGTCTTCGGCGGACTTCAGCCTCCTTGAGCTCCTTCTTCGTCTTCTTCCTCTTCTTCTTGGCCTTGAATGCCAAGGGCGAATTGTCTTCAACTCCGCTGTTGACTGCACTGGTCATGGCACTGCTCAACGCCGGACTGGCCATACCACTTGTGACACCGCTGTTCAGGCCACTATTTGGCCCCCTGCTGTCCTCAAAACTAGACAGGTTGATGGCCGCATTGCCCTTCATCGTCATGCGTCCATCGTTGATGTGCCACTGCTCACTAGCAAGTGCTCCGACGAACTCCTCGTTGTGGGATATCATGACAACACCACCCTTGAAATCCCGAATAGCAACAGAAAGACCACCAAGGGAGTCACGGTCCAAGAAGTTAGTGGGTTCGTCGAGAACGAGCAAATGTGGGTTGTTCCACATGGCACCTGCAATAACGACCTTGACCTTCTGTCCTCCAGACAAACTGCCGATCTCGTTGTGGTTGGCAATCTCGGGATCAAGACCGAGATCGTCGAAGTGCTTGGAGATGACAGTAGGTTGCAGTGTGCGGTAGCCGAGACCTTCGCGGGATGCCTCGTGGTCGTCAAATTCCTGCACCAGCTTGTCGAAACCCCACTCTATCAGGGTCTCGCGAGACACTTGCGAGTTGTACTTGGGAAGGTATCCCTTCCATTGCCTAGGAGGCTGTCAGTAACGGTGTATCCAGAACGGTGGGGCTCGTCGACTTACACTTCATATTGGAAAGTCTTCTTCCACTTCTGTCGACCGACAAGGGCTTCGAGTTGTCGCCCACTCTTACCGTCCTTAAGATCGATCATCTTTTCCATCTGCTCACGGTCCTGGTCGGAAAGGACACGGGTCTGCTTCAGATGAACTTCGCGGTCGTCACCGTTGGCATATCGCCATTGGAGGTACTGGTTTGGCGTCTTTTCCAGATGCATCTCCACGTGTTCCAGGGCGTGCTGCTTGATATAGCCAATTCGCAAGTTGGGGTGCTTCTCTACGCTTCCGGACGTCGGGATAACCTCACCGGTCAAGAGCTTGATCAGGGTCGACTTGCCAGCACCGTTGGGACCGATGACGGCGACACGAGAAGAAAGAGTCAACTGACAGGAGACATCGGCGAGCGACGGCTTTGGGGCCTTGGGGTATTGGTATGACACTCCAGACATTCGGATGATGGCGCGAGTCATGGACTTGACACCTGACAGAATTCCAGGAGGCGGGAACTTGAATTGGACGAGAGACGCGGAGAGGGTGTAGTAGGACTTGGCTTCAGGGCGAACTTGGACAAAATCTGACAAGTTACCCTTGAAGTGACCAAGCTTCTTTCCGGGCTCGTAGTGGTAGATATCAGTGCAGACATTATCCAGGAAGCCAGAGTCGTGAGAAACGATTAAGCTGGTGATGTCGGGATGGGTCTTCAGGTAAGTTTCCAGCCACGCGATGTTGGCGACGTCCAAGTGATTGGTAGGTTCGTCAAGGAGGAGAACATCGGCTTTTTGCAGCATAGCTCGAGCCAAGGCCAGCTTCATCTTCCACCCTCCTGACAAAGACCCAACCTTTTGAGCCTGTCTTCCTTCAGGACCAGCATCAAAACCGAACTCCGCAAGAACTTCCGAAATCCTCTCCCTGCCTTCAGAGGCGATCGTGGGATCCTTGGCCATGAAGTCGAGGATGGTAATATCAGCGTCCTCGCCCTGGTTGTGCTCAACGTAGCAAGTACGGAGAACATCTTGTGAGGGAAAGCCTTCTAGCTTGCCACTGGCGATACTCTTCATGAGAGTTGACTTGCCAGCTCCGTTGCGTCCGCAGAGACCATAGCGATGTCCCTTCAACAGCCGTAGGTTTGTATGGGATAGGAGAAGCATACCGCCGTAGGCAAGCGAGAAGTCTGCGTTGACGATCTCGGTCTCGCCATCGTCCTCCTTCTCGGGCACTCCAAACTTGCGCTCGTCTTCGGCAACAAAGTGCTGGTGAACACCTGCAGCAACAGCATCGCTGGCACCAGGTTTCTGCATCAGATCCTTCAGATAAGGAGCGATCTTGGAGGGTATTCTACTGATATGCCTGTGGTAGGCATCTTCAGCAACCATCTCGCAGATGTAGGGGCGAGCCAGCTTGAAGAAATCTTTATCGCCGGACAGACCTCCATTCTTCTTGATCTCGGAGTCGATGACTTTAGCAACATCATCGGCCGAAACCTTCTCCACCGTTGTCTTGTTGTTGTCGTCGCTCATGGCTTTGTCCATGACGTCCAAGGCTCTGGTAGCCAGTTGACGGACCTCTGGCAGGGGCGCACGCTCGCCAACGCTCTTGATACCAGGCTGGAGTTTTGGCAAGAATGTGCGTGCCTCGACAGGATCGTGTACCAACTTTGTCAGGTTCTCGGTGATGACAACGGTCTGTCGCAAGACCTCTTGGGTAGTATTGGGGTTGTTGAGCGTTCGTTCGAGGAAGGGAGTGAGGAGGGCGAGAACAGGTGAGGTGACGATGGCTACGAAGGTCGTCTGGGAGAGGGCATGGATGGCCTTCTGGAGGGTCTGTGTCGAAGGATGGTGCAGAGTTTCGACGAGGAGCGGGATGCGGGGGGCGACGTCGTCGTTGGACAAGAGCGTAGTGAGAGACTGCATGGTGACGACAGCTTGCTTCTCCACATCGGCCTTGAGGTCGTGCATGTTATTCTCGACGATGGGGATCAGGGTGGCCAGTTTAGAGCCCATAGCCTCCCTGAGGAGATCCTTCTCTTGGGCCTGTTCTTTGGTGCAGCCAACCTCCATCTTGGCCTTGTCGGCCATCTTCTGCATGATCTTCAGGGCGCCAACAGTGCCCTGCCACTTCCCGGTCTTCTTGGAAAGGTAGGTAGTCAGAGCGGGCAGCAAGCCAGCGACCATGGCCTCGGCGCTCAAATGACCGACGAGCGCATCGAGGCCGAACTGCGCAGCGTCGCGGACGACATTGCCCTTGTCGGCCAGAGCATCTAGGGCGCAGCCGAGCACGCCGCCATCCTGCAGCAAGAAGACGACTTCGCTCATGGGTTGCCGGGAGGGGAACTTCTCGAAAAGAGCGCCCAGAAGGTTCTGTGCGCTCTCTCGTCGCAGGCCGCTCTTCTTGTCGGCGGCGGCCTTCTTAACCTCGGCGAGGACGCCATACTCGTGAAGACCACGGAAACCGACGGTTTTCAAGAGGAGCTCGCAGAGGGCGTAGCAGGCGTCGATGGATGCGGCAGAGGACTTGGCAGTGAAGATGGTATCGAGGATGGAAGAGACGTCCTGTTGCGACGGCGGGGGAGGGGCATCGCCGGATTTGGCGACCATTATCGGCGGCGATACGGGGTGAGGCATCGTGGGCGATCTGGTGGTGTTAAACGATGGGGAAAAAGGGAGACGAAAAGGTCGGCCTTCGCGAGGTAGATCGCAGTAATAAGGGCGGGGGCTGGCTGGTATCGGAGAAAGGTTGATATCAGCAGTCGCCCAGAATGCCCTCGTTTGGGGCGCGCAGAGGGGAAGTTGAAGATGGACCAGGCGTGCCAGGGCAGTGCAGGTGAGGGAAAGAAAAGACAGATAACTGAAATTTCCCGCTTATCCATTAACCGAAATCTGACCCCTCGAAAGTTTTTCTTATCGGAAATTTCAGTTGAGACTTTGAGTGCCAAAACACGCACTATGCCACATGCAGCGTAGTGGCCCCCACATGTACTATGCAACCAATTACGAGCCTCCTAATATTGCATGCGTCTAACGTTGAAAGTTCTCCCAGGTTGACTCGGCAGAAACTTCAAAGACCTTGGAACTTGAAGCTGATACACTGAAGCCGTATAAGTCTCCGTACACCACCCGTCTAGCAGACAACAGTATATTCATCGAATCGGAATAAGCACCATGGAATAAGCATTAGGGATGATATGTTAAACTATAGCTGCTTATTCCTGTATGCTTATTCCAGTCTTTCGAAATTTCAACTGGTGATCTGGAAAATGTCATTAGCATGGCGCGCGCAGAGACTTATGAGGGCTGAGTGTAAATTCAGTCACTTAACTTTGTAACGAGTAGCCGCATTGTAAGTCACCATCTTCACTGCCAAGTCCTCTGCCCCATCCATCGACGCCTGCTACGTCCTCTGCGAGCTCCTCTTGAACACGATCACAAGATTCAGCAACTCTGTATCCGCAACATACAGCCACAGTGGAAGAATATCCTGTTAAGGCTTAGCGAAGGTTATTAGCCGTACCGACACTCTTGTAAACCACAACCGAAAGGCAGCGCTTGCTTGTCTTCCGAAGTTATGATGGCTCTAGCCTCTTGGTCGTATCGTCAGATCCGGTGTCAATAGCGACGTCGACAGCGGTATCGACAAGTAGAGGCTGCGTTGAAGTCACTTGCCTTGCCACCAGCCCAGAGTCAGCACATACACCTAGGCTGTGCAGGTGACAGTCAATAAGCAGAAAAGCCTATTAAACTTTGCACTGATCTGCGATCGACGGGCAGCCGTTACCCGCCACACGGGATCGAACTTGGTTAACTGCACGTACGAACGGGTGTGGCTTACCTGTTAGACGGAACTTGACGAAGCTGGCTTCGGCTCCCCTGAGCTGGCGGTGGTATTTATATAGGGTCGTTGCAGATATGTATATGAGGGCAGAGGTTGGCACCAAGTCAATGATCAAAAATACATGCCATGACAACATGTCAACTCTTTCTTTCTTTTGACTCATGTGTGACCACTGACAGCCTCTCAGTCTTCGTGACCAACAGGTACCTGGTCACATATCTAAAGCGCCTACACACGGGTATGATAAAAAGCAAGTTGCATCACCTATGTACGATTCATATGATGTGCATTGCGAATCGCCTGTGAAGCCTTGAAGCAGTTCCAGATTGAATCAATCCAGCAGCCCAACCCCTGAATGCAAACGCCTCCTATTCCCCTTTTTGACCTGCCGGGACGCACTGATCCGCAGCTGACGGGGCTGACGGGCTGCCAAGCCTACTATAGTAAGGGCTACAGTGGGGTGACAAAAAAACCAAACACCCCGCCCCAACCCCGCGATTTTTCGCGTTTCCTCTTTTCTGCCACGACTAACACCACAACTTCCACGATACCTCGTGTACACAAAAAAACTCGGAAAAAAACAGGAATTCATACAACACCTCGTCAGCGCAATCGCATTTGGGGAAGGCTATCCGCAGGCGAATCGAGCAGGAAGGTGGAGCTTGCTGAGGGAGTGTCAGCAAGCACCTGTCGCGGGATCAAAAAGCGCTTCACCTCTCAGAACTGGGGCGTCTCTCCCAAAGGCTGTGGTCGACCACAATCCCTAACTAGAATCGAAAAGAGGGCCATACTAAGGGTGGTTAACGGTAATCCATTCATTTTCTACTTAGTTTGAAGCGAGCGCTTAATCTGAAAGAGTCAACGCGTACTATCGGTCGCCATCTGCTCTGGGAGGGCATCGGGCATCACGAAGCCGCAACATGCCCGTATTAGACCCAGGAACACGCAGACAAGCGACTAAAATGGGCTAAAGAGCATCAGGATAAGCCGCTTTCGTTTTGGCGACGTGTTTTATTCACAGACAAGTCGATGATAGAGCATGGTCAAGGTCAGAGGAAGGGGTGGGTGTTTCGGCCCAAAGGTGCAGAGATCTTCTAGGGCCTATTTTGGACCCCTTTACTTCACCACGCGATTAATAGAGCAATATCTAACCAAATCTCTTCGAACCAGGCTCATCTGCGATAGCAAGGATGTACGTTCAAACACGTCACAAGAGATCGCGTCATTCCAAGATGTTTTGGGGTAGTATTCGCTACGGCACAAAGAGCGAGTTGGCCATCTGCAACGGGGACCCCGAGGCCAAGAGGGGGGGTGTAACGGCTCGGATTCATAAGGAAATCCTCGAGGAAGAGCTCCCTAAGGTGATGGAGCCAGGGAACATCTTCATGCAAGATAATGCTCCTATTCACACCTCAAAGTTAATGAAGGAGTGGCTAGCAAACTTCGGGTTCCCGGTTCTGGGGTGGCCTCCTTACTCCCCCGACCTCAACCCCATGGAGAATCTCTGGTCATGGCTTAAACAGAGAATCTGCAGAGACTATCCCGACCTTGCAGACCTGCCGGCTAACGAGGACGTCATGGATCAGCTAATAGATGCCGCAGAGAGGTGTTGGGAGGCGGTTGAAGTTGATATGGTTAATAGGCTGATAGATTCGATGCCAGACCGGATCGCGGCCATCATCGAAGCGAAAGGATGGTACACAAAGTATTAAAGGATCTTAAAAAATAAACTACATGTTTATGTACCTACATACCAATTTGCTAAGGATGCGACGCATAATTGAGAAAGTTGTGACCTCTGGAAGTAGGGTGGTCAATCGGGACCTATATATCGGGCGGGTGGGGTGTTCGGTATTTTTGTCACCCCACTGTAAAGGCTAGCGCGACGCCACACATCATTAGCGCTGCAGACCCCTGGACCGTGGACTAGCATCCTGGGCATCTGGGCCAGACTCTCGGCTTTATCTCAGCGTGAAGCTTGAGCTTATCTGGCTCCAGGCGACAACAGGATCACCGCGAGAGCCAACCATCAAATGACCCGACAACTTGTCTGTTCCTGGTACGAACAACAATGAACGTATCGAGACGTTCATAAGACTCGCAAGCGTCCCGCCCAGCATGTCTCTCCAACCGTTAAACACGGCCGTCGAGAGGGAAGGATCGCTGCTCTCCCCCATCTCCTACGACGACGATGCCGCCTCCCTATATAGCCGAAGCGACCAAGACACCGACAGCGAGGACGACGAGCTGTTAGCCGCAGCACGAAACAGTCAAGAGCTCCGCGCCCGCGATCGTCTGGTGCTGATGGAGGAAGAGGAGATGGATAGGCTCGTGGTCGAAGGGAGAGCGCAGCAGAAGCGGCGGGGGAGCAGTCTCCAGAGAAGAGGCAGTAACCTTGCGCTGCCGAACCCGATACAAGTCTTCCGGACCTACGCACGATCGAGAAGTCCGGCCGATGCCAATAGGGGGCCGGTGGAGGATCTGCACGACGAGAAACGGAAGAGCAGACGGAACAGGCGGAAGCAGAAGAGAGACCATCTCATGAAAGAAGCCCGAGACGGCGAGGATGGGGGACTGATGTACGAGATGGAAGGAGGGCGGATGAAAGAGGGAAGCTCCACCGGCGAAAGCAGTGATAGGGAAGATAGCGACGAACTCGACCGCCGGCACCTGATGGAGGCCTCGGATGCCAAAACGACTAAGAAGCGCAGATGGCGGAAATGGATCTTTATACATATCACCATCGCCGTGGGGTTCGCGTTCCTGGTGCTTCTCGCTTGGAAGCTGTCACTCGCCAAGAAGCGATCAACTGCGGAGCTGGTCAGCAATGGCACTGCGCTCTTCGCACCCACCACTCTCATCATTAGCCTCGATGGGTTTCGGGCCGACTTCCTCAATCGCGGTTTGACACCGCGGCTCAACTCTTTCATCAAAGAGGGTGTTTCACCGCTTTACATGACCCCATCGTTTCCTTCCGTCACATTTCCTGTAAGTCCTAACCGCTCATTGTTACGCAGTTGTTACTGACCACCTTTGCAGAATCATTATACCCTTGCGACAGGCCTATATCCCGAGAGCCATGGGGTCGTGGGCAACACTTTCTGGGACCCGGCCATGGAAGCCGAGTTCTACTATACCGATCCGGAGAGAAGCATGGCACCTAAGTGGTGGGGTGGAGAGCCATTCTGGGTTACAGCCGAAGAACAGGGCCTTCGAACAGCGGTCCATATGTGGCCTGGGAGTGAGGCGCACATCATGGGGGTAGAGCCAAGTTTTCTGGACGCGTACAATGGGAACGAGCAGCTACCCAACAAGGTGGCGAGAATCCTGGAGTTTCTTGACAAGCCGGGCATGGAAGATCCAGACGCCATTGTTGACGAGATGAGACCACAGATCATCGCTGCTTATGTTCCCAATGTGGACGCAGATGGCCACCGTTTCGGACCCAACAGCACCGAGATCCGGTCAACGATCAACGAGGTTGATACGATGCTGGATCAAATCTTCCTCGGCCTCGAGGAAAGAAATCTCACCGACATCGTGAATGTCATCGTGGTCTCGGATCACGGCATGGCGACAACAGATGTGAGCCGAATGATCCAGATAGAAAACGTGGTCGATATGGAGAAGGTAGAGCATCTTGATGGATGGCCTCTAGTTGGTATTCGGCCAAAGAACCCCGATGATTTGCAGGAGCTGTATGAGCAAGCCGCCGAGAAGTTGAAGTCGAACCCCAACTTTGACGTCTACCTTAAGGACAAAGATATGCCTGAGCGATATCACTTCAGCAACAACGACCGCATCGCGCCATTATGGATCGTTCCGACGACGGGCTGGGCAATTGTTGAGAAGCAAGAGTTCGACATCCAGGAGGCTAAGGCCAGTGGTTTGGCCTACCATCCTCGGGGACTGCACGGATACGACCACGAGCATCCTCTGATGAGGGCTATCTTTGTTGCCCGTGGTCCGGCTTTCCCACACCAAGCACACAGCAAGGTCGAGCCGTTCCGTAAGTCATTCGCACTACGATAATACAAGGAAGCTTTGCTAATGGGTCGATAGAGAACATCAACGTCTACAACATCCTCTGCGACTCGGTCGGTATGGATCCCGTACCAAACAACGGGACACTTCGGCTGCCATTGAAGACAGTTGGCGTCCATGACCCCGAGACAGTATATGAAGAGCCAGAGGACCCTGTCCCCACTTCAACCAGTGAAGATCTGGCGACCGGCATGATGTCAATTCTCCCCGTGGAACATACAGCAATCGAAGAACCTTCTCCGACCCCGGAGGCGAGCCCTGTTGACGATACGCCTGAGGAGTCAGAACCGCCAACTGGAGATGATGAGAAAAGCAGTGGCTCGTGGTGGGATCACGTCACGAACACGGTGGATTGGGTCAAGAACAAGCTCGATGGTTTCATCGGCAAGATCAAAGGTTCTGACCAATCTTCCTAGATATTGTATTATCACTTCGTGTCTTCATTATGGTTATTGGGAAGAAGTAAGGAGTTGGGCGACTGGCGCGGTTGGTTTCCCTTGTTAGCGAGTTGGCTCATGTTTGTTTTATACTACCTCTCTGTTTTGGTGTTGTACTTGATACTCTATGTGTTGACAAACATTGTGCGCTGCGGTATGTTGTGCATAGTGGGTGTCGTTGCTGCTTTAGAGACGAACGTCTAGTTGATACCTGATTGCTTCATCAGCACAGCCAACAACCACCATCATCAGGAAACTCGTCAGAGCAACTGCGCGAAAACACATGCAGGGTGGTGAGGTATTCAGGGGTCACCCCGCCTGCAGCATTGATCGACAGGGAACATGGAGCTGGGGTAGGTATAAGTGGCAAACATGCGCTCCGACGCTGATTGGTCGTTAAACGCGACGGGCAGTATACGAAGTGCGGCACACCTCGACTTGCCCGATTCGACGACAACCCGTCGGCCGTATGTGAACTTTCATTGGGGTAACTTTCCCAGATCAGTGAATCCACTGACCTGGTGGAGGATTGCGGCACAGTGAATAGAACCAGGTCCTGGTGGAGGATTGCGGCACAGGGATGAATGGAAGCAGGTCAGCACTTGTTTGCGTGGCACAAAAATAACCAACATGAAATATGGAAGCGGCCTCCCCGTATCGCTAACCCGAACTCTGGATTGCCGTTGGAATGGAACTTTTTACGCACGGAGACCTCGGATGAGCCCAGGAATTGGCAGCATATAAGGTCAGCCAAGCTGCTGCTCGGGGAAGCAGAAGTTCAACACCGGCACACAGAGCACACGGAGTACCTCCTCATTCACTCATTTGACTTCCTCACTCACTATCAACAATGGCATTCACCAGCAGGAGCCTCATCGCCGTCCTGGCAGCCGCGACCACATGGTCCCTACCAGCCGCCGCTCGTCCCAACCCAACCCCCTGCCCAGGCGCAGGCGCGAGCACACGGGCAGAACCATTAGACATCCGCGACACCACCGACATCGCCGTCAATATCCCCTCCGTCCTGACGGAAAGCACACTCTACGGCGCGCCGCCCAACGACTTCACCTGCAAATCCGCGCGGAACCCCGTGGTCCTCCTGCACGGCCTCTCCGCCGACCGCGAGGTCGACCTCAACTTGCTGCAGCGCGAGCTCAGCACGCCCGAGCGGGGCTACTGCACCTTCTCCGCGACGTACGGCGCATGGCCGCTGACGCCGTGGATCGGCGGGCTGACGGACATGACCGAGTCCGCGAGGGACATCGCCGCCTTCATCCGCGAGGTAAAGGAAAAGACGGGCGCGGACAAGGTCGACGTGGTGGGCCACTCCGAGGGCGGCGTGCAGGCGCTCTACGTGCCCCTGTCGCAGCCGGGCATCGCCGCCCTCGTCGACCACGTCGTCGCGCTCGGCCCGGCCGTCCACGGCGCCGACTACTTGTATGTACATTTCGAGTCTCTTATTGCCCCATACGTCCCAAGTCCAGGGCGCGAATTTATCCTCTTCTAGCCTGTGTTAAGAACCTTTGCTCGCGAGACATGCATTACGACTTCTTGTTTCTCGGCAAAACACCTAAAATGAGTATTCGCTAACTCTAACTTGCTAACAGCGGGTTCACGGACCTGTGGTACGTCGGCGGCGACGCGACGCGCGCGCTGGCGAAGCCGTTCTCGGAGCTGATATTCTGTCCGGCTTGCGAGCAGATGATGCCCGACGGGGCGATCACAGACGCGTTTGACGCCGCGACGGCGGCGGGGGGGATTAAGCAGGAGGGGAATAATGTTACGGTCATTATGTCAAGGTCGGATAAGCTGGTCACGCCGGATGTGAGCGAGATTGACGAGGCGGGGGTAAGGAATGTGTTTGTGCAGGATACGTGCCCGGATGATAGGGTTGGACATGCGGGCCTTGCGTGGGATAAGAGTGTTTGGCGGTTGGTTATTAATGCGCTGGAGAAGAATGATGATGTGGTGTTTGAGTGTGAGGAGGGGTTGGAGATATAAGTTACTTAGTAATGAGTTATGAGATACAACTAGACGAATGACGTGGAGTTTGGTAGCTCTCCCTTAGCGCCCTGTGTATATTGATACGTACTCCTAATGTCTAATAGTTGGAGATCTGAATTCAGCTATAAAGCAGCAAGCAAGTTGTCCCGCCAGCAACCCTACCCCTCAACAACCCCTTATCACTCATTCGCTCTCCTCTCAGTCTTGCTCCCGTCCGCCGCGTCGCTTCATCTTCTTGATGGGCCTCGTGGATGACGACTCGGCCATATCTTCGAGACGTTGTTTGAACGTCCCAGGTGTCAACGTCAACGCAGACGGATCTGGTTCTTCTTCGTCGTACTCCCTGGGCAGCTTGCGTTTGGTGCCACCAACCTTCCTCTCCTGGATAAGCTCGTGCTCGGCCAATATATTCTTCTTACTGATGCCGCGCATGCGGATCAGGTCCTCCTCGTACGAGGGGTCGAGGTAGTGGGCTGGTCGGAAGGTTGTGTTCTCGTCTAGACGATCCGGGGGCTCGTAACCGGGCCCTAGCTGCAACATAATGTGTAGAAATTCTGGAGGATCGTCTGGGGTCAGGCCCGGGTTGCCTCGACGATCTTGTTTGGAGTATTCGTGCCACCACATCCTTCCGGGAACTTCGCCCCATGACTTGATCCAGATGCCTCTCATCTCCCACCTGCTCTTGACGGCTTCGTATGCCTTCTGGTTCGTGTCCTGCGTACCCAGACGAAGCGGCCGCAACCTGTCGACCTCTCGTTCGACTTGATGATAGAACTGGTTGATCGGCTGGGAGGCCTCGTAGGAGATATCCTCTGCGAGAGTTGGCTCGATGCCGGACGGTTGGCAGGTTCTTCGTGTGCCCAACCTCCACAGATCTTTGGCCATTTGCTACGATGGCGCCCAAGGAATCGATCCGCCGGTAGAAGCCCCTGTTCAATCCACTGCGCCTTGACAGACTTGATGGCCTTGTTCCGAAGCTTCTTACTCAAGGCCCAGTTATTCTGCCACTTGTAAGGGTCGTCGCCGTCCGGTCCGGCTGATACCGATCGCCGCCGGTTCATATCGATGCCGGAACTGCTGCCAGAGATGACATTGCTCTTCGTTAACGAGGTCGACAAACTGGGCCTGGGGAAGTGAGCGCTTGCAGACGCGGGCCCATCTGCGTGCCTCATATTCCTCCTCTTCTTCTCGCGCTATTTGCTCGTCCGACTTTGGAGACGGGGAGAGAATTGAGAGGCATAACTAGCATCACTCAGTCCTGCCTCCTCTTCTTCGCTCGTAAAGACGTCGTCACTGCTGTCGTTCCACATGGTCTCGGCGTGCTTGACCGCCAAGGTGTAATAGGGTAGCCTTGAATCCCGGAACTACTTGGTCGTAAGTAAGTAAACTACCGAAAGCTGATGTATTTGGCTTACAGTACAAACAATATGAAAGGACATGGCTTTTATTTGCCACCCATATCCCCATATCTGATGTCTTCAGTTTGCCACCTTGCTGCGCCTTTGTCAGAACAGGGACGCTTTGATGAGCCCAGACAAAGCCCAATTAACTCCAGTGAGAATTAGTACCCTTGTTACGCCTGTCATCTTTTCAGCATGCCTGTGTTTCGCGAAGGCTCAGGCAACATGTACCCAGGGTCTCCTAGGCTGAGAAAAAAATCGCCCGGTGAAACATGTTGCCCGTGACGTACTAAAGGAGTTATATATCTAAGTCATAGCAATGGTTACTAATCCGGAGTATGGAAGTCTTGAAATATTTGTGCTCTTGACAAGTCACGGTTCGCTCCAAAAACTGCTAGGTGAGAAAAAGACGGTCTGTGATAAAAATTCCTCTTCCGAAATGAAATGAGTCCATGCAACGAGAGCACAACAAGACCTAAATGGCTCTCGAACACTTTCCAAACCCCAGCCCAAAATTTCGTCCAATAGAGGTGTCGTCTTACGCAGCGAACCGAACCTGCCTCTTCTCCGACGGAGCGTCGCAGGCACCGTCATTGGGATCGGCCCTAGAGCATATGTTATGTCAGTCATCAGACATGAGAGAGCACAGAGCACCAGCAAAACTTACGTGAATGTCCAGTCGCTTGTCGTAGTACTTCCGCCGCTGCCACAGCCATTGATCTCATTCTTGAATCGTAAAACGCAGTCGCTTTGAGCCAGGTCGTGGTCCCCCTGGCCACCCCAGACGACCGAAAAGTCGGCCTTTTTCGCGGCAGACAGGGTATAGCAGTAAGCCTTGGTCTGCCCGGCGTAAAAGCCCTCCTGGGTGAAGCTTGTGTGCTTGGAAGGGTCGCAGAAGTCGTCGACGGCCTGGTTTGCGTAGCTGCGCTCGGCGCCCCAGCTCAGACCGCCGTAGCATCCGGCGTAGGCGCCGTGAATTGCGGCGGAGCTGGCAATGAGGAAAATGGTGGAGGTCTTCATTTTGAATGACGAGTTTGTGGTATAGTTAAGTAGTGTAGTAGCTGTTTGAGCTGGTGAGATTGCCTGTGTTTCGTAGTTGTGATATGAACTGTGCTTGCATGGAGATGAATCTTGAAGCGAGAGGACGACTTGATGTGGTATTATATAGAAATTGCGTTCCGCAACCGGGATATTGGACAACGTCACTGGTGACCTCATTACCTTCCCATGAGGCCTTGAGGCCGGGAATAGGAGGTCATGAGAACCCGAGGAACTGCACATATCGTCTAGCTGAACGGGCTTCACTGCCTCACCGAGTCTCCGTGAGGCTGGAGGCTAGGAATTGGAATACACAAGGCTGACCTTGGCATGAAGCTGACAAGCGCCACACGGTTGTCGATCATAAGCAGCTTGGCTATGTCAGGATTAGACGGTGTTGTGTGTCGGCAACATCCTCATTAGATGGCAGTACAATTGGACAACATCCTATTTGTACGGCTTGCACACAAAGTATTCAGCTGTCAGCTGGGCTGCAGATCATCTCCTTGGTATAGTCACGTAAGCAATTGTTGACGGCTTTGGGGGCGTCTGGCTTACAAACGCCGTATATCTTCGGTAGCAGAGCCGTGTTCATGTTTCATCTACGCGGACAACGCTGGCGCAGCAACTTGGCAACTTGAGCAATCCAGTGAGATGACGTGGTGAACACGAGATAGCCAAGGTAGCGGAAGCGAGATGACGTTGGGAGCACCAATGGTCAAGAATAGCTATCGCTGCCATGAGGCAGCGAAGTCGATTCCGATACCTCTCAGGTACAAATACCCATGAGCGATCCCGTCTCTGGGATCGAGAAGACAGAAGACATCAACATAATCGTACGTCCAAACCCGCGCGCTTCCATATTACTTTACTCCCTTTTCAAAAATACACCTCCGTCTTACCCACCATAATCCTCGTATCCTCAGCAAAATGCGTTTCCCTACCATTCAGCTTGTCGGCCTTATGGGGTTCCAGGCAGTCTTTGGACATCCTGCGCCCGCAAACAAGGTAATAAGCTCTTCGATTTATCTAGCTAATATCATCGGTACTGACCACCGATTGCTGTAATCTTGTAGCTGCACAACGACCTCGGCAAACGGAGTGCAGCAGCATTCGCGTCCGGCAACGCCCTTGTCCAACGAGGCATCAAGGGCGAGCTTTACAAGATGGAGATCACGGTCGGGGACAAGATCGCCACAGGCACCGACGGCACCGTATACAAGGCAACAGTCCCAGATTCACCAGGCTTCGATAGCAGCACCACATTCGCGTACAAGACAGACTACGCTAACCCGGCGTCGGTGAAGACCGAGTACGCGGCGTACAAGGCGATCGACGGCCAGAAGATCGGGCCGGGGTTCGAGGCAATCGTCTATGACGAGGAGTCTGAAAACGTTGACGAAAGCGGAGTCTTGCTGGAGTACTGGGACACGACGCCGACTGACAAGAGCAGCAAGGACCATGCCAAGGGTGCCATGAAGGCCCTCAAGGCCATGCATGACATTGGCTGGGTTCATGGCGACGCTTGGTCTGTCAACAACGTCCTCGTCGGCAAGTCGGATGGCCAGGTCAGGCTTGTCGATTTCGCCAAGTCGGAGAAGACGAACGATGCCAGAAAGATGGAGGAAGACATCGACGCGTTGAAGTCGGCTTTTGACGGCGTGGAGTGGGATGGCGATGAGGTCAAGGAGTAAATCAACTCATAATTCGTGTGCATGAAGATGGCTGGGGCGGTTTTAGGGGATCAGAACGAGCGTACAGAACTAGGTCACTGGATGGGTAGGTCAGTTTTGTCGGTGGGATAATGTACGATGGATCAGGCGTAACGACAAGGAAATACACTCTCTTTCAGGTTTGCCGGTTGACCGATACGGCCATGAATACGTATGCGTTTGTGAAACAGTGGCCCGGCGTTTTCCATAAGTAGATATACGCAGAAACAAGCCACATGAACGGGTCAGTCAGAGCCCCATGCCAAGCCCATGTCGTACATACAGATTCCCTATATCATATTTACATGTCTCATCTCTGTACTCACCAGCGCCGAGCGGTGGCAATATTATTATAGACTTCTATCAAAGCCCCAACCCGCAACGATCTACTCACGGAGGACGACCTCGAGGTCAGCAGAGCGCTAGCCTGCTTACCTAGGTACATAAGATAGTACACTGCGCGGGTATACTCGTAATGCAATGACCCCAGCACTTACGTAGCAGCTTCGACAATGTCAGTGCTCTTAGCCACATCCTCCCACTCATCACAGATCCTCATGACGCCCTCACACTTCGCCCTGACCCTCTCACACCCGTCAGTCCCGAGCGGCACCCGTAGCGGGACAGTCTTGCCGGCCGCGACGCCGGTCCCCTTGACCAGATCGATCATGATCTTGACCGCCTTGTCCGGGTCCCGGGCTCCTTGGCGACGGCGCTGGTCACGGCGTCGAACACGGCCTTGTTGAATTCGGCGTACAGGGTTATGTGCTGCGGCACGCGGTTGATGTTGCCAAAGGCCCGCGTGCGGAAGTAGCTCGGCTCTACGAGTAGCACCTTGATGTCCGGGGCGAAGATGGCTAGTTCTTTGCTACGGCATTCGACGGCCCCTTTTTACCGGAGGGATGGTCAGTCAGCTGCTTGACTTGGATCCCTTCCCTAAGGTTCTTCAACGGGCAGGCCCTGGGGACCGCAGAGCAGACGTACCTTCGAGCGCGTGCTTCGTCGCCACATAGCCCGTCGCATTGGCATCAGCATGGAAGCCCGCCTGGGAGCTCATGAACAGCATTGTGCCCTTGCCCTTGGCCCTGAGCCTAGGAAGCAGGGCCCGGGTAATATTGAGCGGGCCGTGGAAATTGGTCTTGAAGCAGGCCAGCATATCTTGCTCTCTGCTTTTACGTGAGCTTCCATTCATAAAGTCGTCGACCTAAGGGGTTGGATAGAAGATGCAGGGACGACGCACGTTAATTCTTCAAACACGCCGGACAGGATGTAGCCGGCGTTGTTGACGACCACGTCGGTGCCGTTGGGATACAGACCCCAGGCCTCGGCCATCTTGGCTTCGATCTCGGGCACTGGCGCGGCGACGTCGAGGTCCAGGATGCTGGCGCCGGTGTCTTTGAGGTGGGCGAGCTTCGTTGCGGCGTTGCGGCCCGTGGCGATCACGTTGTCGCCTTGGGCGCGCAGCTGCCGGACGAAGAACTCTCCGAACCCGCTGGAGCAGCCGGTGATGAGCCATGTCTGAGGAGTGGTCGGCATTGCTTTTGAAGCTGGTTGAATACTGGCAGGGTAACTTGGTAGAAGGAGATATATATGTAAAGATTGAAAGCGTGATCGATCTAATTTTCTGTGAGACGCGAAAAGATCTAAACCGAAAGTTTTGAAATATGAACAAGTATAAGTAAGATAGGAAGTGAGCCAACAAACATAAGGAATCGCCCGCCCTTGTGCGACACAGCGCAGCTAGCAGATGTATCCCAGTTAGCCACGTAACACGCACTTTTAAGATCTATTTCAATGTATAAGCCTGGGCGGGTAGTGGAGTTGTTGGTACGGCGCAGCTTTGAATGCCAAATTGGTATACGTTCGGTATCGTATACGTTGGGCGGTGATCCCACGTGTTGTTTTCAACCCCAGAATTGGTAAAGGCATTACCTCGAAGTGCGGCTTCACCTTCCAACCCACACCCGCCAGGATGGGCTAAGAGCGTATCCAGGACGGACATCGATGCATACGTGTGCAGGTGCGGGATATTAGGCGCGGTAGAGCAGTAGATTCGGGATCATAAACATAGCGGGTATCTATAGGAAAAGCGAGAACGAGAGCGAGATGGATCCCAGATGCCCCAGTGGGATCCGACATAAAGGGGGGGCTAGTCCGAGATCATGGGCTCCCTTGACCCACCGCGTTCAGCCCTACGAGGTACCTATGTAGCTCTTATCGATAGGCCGCCCCAACTGCAAACTTGACGATGCAAGGAGCTCGGCAGCTTCCAATCGACATCACAACGTTGCGATCACATTAGACTGCCGAACAACGACCTCACCAATCTCACCCAACTGAGACCGAGCTCATCGTCCGAACCGCGCGTCGGACCAGACCCCCGACTCCCCCTTCCCCCAAGAAACAAACCAACACCTCAGAAAGAACCAAAACCACCCACCCACCATGCCCTCCGACACGCACCGCGCCGACGAGCGCCGCTTCCTCGACGAGCGCGGCTCCAACGTCAGCCTCGCGCCTAACGGGCTCAACCCAGCCACAATAATGGAGAAAGCCGTGCGCGAGCGCATCGTGGACGCCTACTTCTACAAAGAACAATGCTTCGGGACCAACGAGGCCGACGTCGTCGACCGCGTCGTCGAGCACGTGTCCTTCGTGGGCGGCACGTACGGCGACACGCAAAAGCCCACACCGTTCCTATGTCTGGCCTTCAAACTACTCCAGCTGGCGCCGGGCGACGATGTACTACGCGAGTATTTGGCGTTTGGGGGGGAGAAGTTCAAGTACCTCCGCGCACTGGCGTGTTTCTACGTGCGCATGACGCGCCGCGCCGAGGATGTGTATAAGATCCTCGAGCCCTTCCTCGAGGACCGGCGCAAGTTGCGGCGGAAGGGCCGCGCGGGGACGACGCTGACGTTTGTCGACCAGTTCGTCGACGAGTTGTTGACGAAGGACCGTGTTTGTGGTACGAGTTTGTGGACTATGCCGAAGCGCGAGATCTTGGAGGATTTGGAGGTGCTGGAGCCAAGGACGAGCCCGCTGGGCGATATTGAGGACTTGCTGAAGGAGGACGAGCTTATGGAGGGGGTGGCGGATGGTGGTGGTGGCGGGCCGCGGGATGGGAGCGATGATGAGGATGAGGGGCTGGTTGACGAGGGTGGGGATAGGGGGCGCGGGAGGTCGAGTTCGGGGTCGAGTGTGAGGGGACGTTCGGATTCGAGGGAACGGCGTCGGTCACAGTCGCGGTCGCGGTCACGATCACGGTCACCAGATGAGATGGATGTCGATCGTCGCGAGAGAGCAAGCAAGGACGGCAGTCGATAGCTCTTCGGCGTGTGCTGCCCGTCTTACGGAGAAGCAAAGATGCAGTCATTTGTCCGACTACTACGCGAGCTCGAAGCCTGCTATACGGCAATGATGGTTCGCCAGGATGAAATAGGAATGCCCATGGTGAGCAATCAAGCATCGAAATCTTTTCGCCTCGTACAATTGGGTATAGTAGCTAATATACAGAAGGAGCCGCAATCAGGACTCCTCTCCCGTCTCATGTTACATATCCACTTCTCTGGACAGCCAAATGCGACCAAGGATGATAGCCGGCCAACCTACTGCAGCTACAGGCATTCGAAGCCCGGGATGCCAGTCGCTCATACACTATAGACATGAGATGACAGCTTGCCAGCGGCCGATAGAACCCGCGCATCGTCCCAGTACTGGCCAATGAGCTGCAGACCTCCGAAATGAAGCAGCTTTTCTTCCTCGTTATTCGGGTCCACAGGGATATCCATGGGGATGCTAATTGCTGGGAGTCCTGCGAGGCTTGCCGGAACCGTGAAGACATCGTTCATGTATGAATCCAGAGGCGTCTGCTTATGAACCTGTTCGAGGAGAGGCGGTGGAGTAGGTGCTGTGGGAGATAGGAGAAAGTCGACCTGCGCTGGTCCTAGTTTGCTATCCAGCATGACCGACTCGTCCATGTCGCTAAGGTTGAAAGTTTGCTCGTCTTGGAGAGGATTCGACAGCTTGAACACCCTGTCGAAATCTCTCCTAACCAGCTGACGGACCTTCTGGGCCTGAATGAAGTAGTTGTCTATTGCGTCGGAGCTGAGAGTATACGAGCCCAGTAATATACGACGCTTGACCTCGTTTCCAAATCCAGTGCCTCTCGTTCTGGCGTATAGGACGCCGTTCAGAGCATCACTGGTTCCATCGCTGTCACGACGACCGTAGCGGATACCATCATATTTCGAGAGGTTGGAAGCAGCTTCGGCAGGGGCTATCACGTAGTACGCAGATAGTGCATTTTTCGTCGATGGGAGTGAGACAGGAACCACCCGACCGCCCAAACTCTGGATTTTCTCCGCAGCCTGGAGCCATCCTCGACGTATCCGGGGGTCGAGCTCTTCGATGTTGTACTCTAGCGGAACCCCGAAGGTCAACCCGCGGAAGTCGGCCTTAGGAGCTTGCCCAGAAGAGTCGTATCCTTCTCTTTGGGCGGTGCACCTCGTGCGTACGTGGGACGGAAGAGATGTCGGGTCCCTGGGGTCGTGCTCGCTGTAAAACCCCCGTCCAACAATCGCCGTGCTGATGGGCTCCACCGTTCTCGCAAGCAGGCCGACGGTGTCCAGCGAGTTTGCATACGGCACGACGCCCCAGCGCGACAACATGCCGTACGAGGGCTTGAATCCGACCGTGCCCGTGTACGCAGCGGGCATGCGGACAGAACCACCGGTGTCGGTCCCAAGCGCCAGCTCAGCTGTCCCGTTCCTCACGGCAACGGCACTGCCCCCCGAGCTCCCACCCGCGGAATACCGCTCCAGGGGGTGGACGTTGTGGACGTGGTCGAAGGCCGAGGTCGTCGAGTGGGTGCCCATGCCGAACTCGTCCATGCCGGCCTTTCTTGCCACCACGTCCATGCCCAGGCGGCGCAGCTGAGTGACGATGGTCGCGTCGAAGGGGATCTCGTTCCCGGCTAGGATGTTGGAGGCGCATGTCGTCGGGAAGCCCCTGGCGGCGATGTTGTCCTTGACGGCAAGGCGGAGACCAACTAATTTAATCACCAGTCAGCATGTGTGCAAAGAGCTCGGGAGGGGCATCCGGATAGATATTGACATACCATTTTGGTACGCCTCGACACCCGAGTCCTTAACGGTAGTTTCTTGTTGAAGAGAGCGGCGTTGGATGTTGCCGGCCCTCCATCGGGTGGTTATTACCCTCTGGGCGGCTCTGATATGCGTATGTCTGACATGTGTAGACATATAGGCCCAGTGTTGCCGGAGATGCTGTGATGACGATGCTCTCATGACATCTCTTCTTCCCCAATCTGCCTGTTTGCCCGTTGAATTCTGGTTGCTGCAAGCTTCACTGGAAGCTTGGACCACCCATGCGTGCAGCCGCTACCCAGTTATGATAAGGTTATCAGTCTTATCAGCCTGCAGATCCGCGGGATGCGCTGTGACGCAAGGCTTGACAGGTACCCGGAGGGCGGCAGGGCGGATGGGCGGGTAGCTGTCGCCCTTGAGCACTCCCGACTCAACAGAGTGCTGCCTGATCATTTCATCTTTCGACGCCATCAGTACTCGACGGCCCAGGACTCCCGACGGATTTGAAATCAATACAAGCTCAACAATCATGTTTTGGGAGACTACCCTCGTCGCTGCAGCCCTGGCGGCCGTAGCCGAGGGAGCCCAGCCTGGAGCTCCAGCGCCGGTCGCCGCTCCAATGCGTGATCTGGAATGGGGGCAAGTGAACTTCCTACACACGACAGACATCCATGGCTGGCTCGGTGGACACCTCCAAGAGTAAGCGACACTGGAACATACCTGCTACCAGTGGTACTGATCTTCAGGTAGGGCGCTGTACTCTGCGGACTGGGGCGACTACATATCCTTCACCGAGCACATGCGACAGAAGGCCAATGAGCAGGGCGTAGATTTACTAGTCATAGACACGGGCGACCGGATAGAAGGAAACGGCCTCTACGATGGATCCGACCCGAAGGGCAAATATTCCTACGATATCTTCCGGGAGCAATCCGTAGACGCCGTGTGCACGGGGAACCACGAGTTATACCAGATAGACTCCGTCGCGCGCGAACACAACATTACCGTTCCGAACTTCAAGAAATCATATATCGCGTCGAACCTCGACTATATAGAACCACAGACCGGCGACCAGATACCCCAGGCGCAGCGATACATCAAGCTCAAGACGAAGAACCAGGGACTTAACGTTGTCGCGCTGGGATTCCTGTTCAACTTCGATCGGAACGCGAACAACAGTGTGGTGCAGCCCGTTGAGGAGACCCTAAAGGAGGAATGGTTCAAGAACGCTATCCGGGAGAAGCCTGACTTGTTTCTGGTCATCGGCCATGTCGGGCTTCGCATGAAGGAGTTCGACCTGATCTTCAGCGCCATCAGGGACCAGAACTGGTACACTCCCATCGCATTCTTTGGTGGCCATGCGCATGTCCGAGATGCGAAGAAGTACGACGACAAGGCTTTTGCGATCGCCAGCGGCCGGTACCTGGAGACTATTGGATGGATGTCGGTCGATGGTATCAAGAAGAGCAAGGATGAAGTCTCGGCTGAAGCTTCTGTATCGTTCAAGAGACGCTACATCGACAATAACCTCTTCGGGCTTCACTACCACACCGGCCTGAACGAGACGACCTTTCCTACTGAGCATGGCCGCAACGTCAGCAAAATGATTATGGAGGGCCGGAAGGCGCTGGACCTCGATAACGCATTCGGTTGTGCGCCGCAAGACCTCTGGATGTCTCGAGCCGAATATCCAAGCAACGCCAGCATCTTCACCTGGCTCGAGGAGCAGGTCATGCCCGACGCTGTTGTCAACAAGGAGAGGGCGGATAAGCCGCGACTGGCCATCCTGAATACCGGTGCCATACGGTTCGACATCTTCAAGGGCGCCTTCACCAAGGATTCCACATATCTCATTTCGCCCTTTGAGAGCAAGTTCAACTACATCCCGGACGTGCCCTACGCCGTTGCCAGCAAGGTCCTGCACATGCTCAACAACAGAGGGCAAGTCTTCGGGGGGTCGGGTCTGGATACGAGATACATGACGATTCCCGAGCAGATGGCACCCCGCCCCTCTCTGTTCGAAGAGCCCGTCACGGCAGCAGACGAACCCCAGCTGCGCATCTTTGGTGGGAGCGGAGACCAACAAATCCCCCTCAGCAGCAGCAGCGGAGACGATAAGGGGACCGGCAAAGAGCCAGAGCTGGTAGGCGGCTACACGACGAAAGACGACCTCGGCACCGACGGCGACGACGCCGTGCACTCGCCCATCAGGTTCTTCGCGGTGCCCAACTGCGTCCAGTCCGAGGCCGCGTTCCCCGAGGACGGCGACCCTGACACGGTCGATCTGGTCTTTATCGACTACGTCCAGCCGTGGATCATCCCGGCGCTGAAGTTCAGCGGTGGTGATTATAGCACCAATGATGTAAGGGTGTACCTCAATAGCACGCTGACGGATGTGATTGCGGGCTGGGTTAAGGAGCATTGGGGTGATGGCGACTGCTGAGGATTTTCGATGATGGGGTTTGGATATAGGGGTTTGGGTTGGATGTAGGTTTGAGGTTTAGTTATGTCATGGAGCCATGGTGGTAGGAATTTAGAACATAGGGTAAGAAGGCTTGGGTATATAGTTCCAGCGGCAGCAAGGCAATGATATCCAGAGTTTAAGGGCTTCCCAAGTCTATATTGAATCTGACTGAACTAGTCCATAGAGGTTGACTGTCAAAAGCTGACCATCTGGAGGCCGGGTCAACAGAGATTTCAGTTTTACGGACCCAGATACTGTTGCAGAGCAACCCCTTTCCCCCAACCTCTTTGCCAACCTGCCCAGAGTGAACTCTCATGCCGCATAACGCCTGAGCGCCATACATGTCCGACGCCTGTACGAAGCCGCCCGTACATATCTGGGCTGACTTCGGAAACCATTGCCTCTCGCCATACGCCATACGCCGGCGGCCTTCCCGTGTCTATGCTAAGCACTGCAGTCTCGGACACGGTTGGTATCTCCCACAAGGCTGGCGTAGACTGCAGCGGTGTCAGATGAGTATGTGGTCGAGCATGAGCAGTCAGGCGACAAAGGCCAGATGGGTACGTGGTCGAGCCTTTGGCAAACACTTGACGTGAGTACGTGGTCGACCAAGGGCAGACCACCGAAGATGAGTATGTGGTCGGGCCTGGGAGCCAGTTCAACATAATAGCTGACCTGAGCACCGCATACACTCGCGCAAAGGATTCCGCGTCCGAAGATGTGCGCATTAGCGGCGAGCCCTTCCGTTTGCCCTGCGCCTCGGAGTAATTGCGGGATGCCGGGCGCAGCGCTGCTCTGAGTCGAAGAGCTACGGTGTGGAAACCACACATGACGGCCTTTGATCCTGCGAAGCCGGAAGTGTCGAATCGAACCGAATCGAGGGCGGTGGCTATTGTATCTGATCGAGCAGTTTCCGCCGCCTCCGATCGATGAGCTCCCGCTGCACCTCCTCAAGCGTCGGCAGCTCCCAGCCCCTCCCGTCTCCCGCATCACCAGGCAACGGCTCCCAGTCCGGCGGTGCCTCGCCCCCCTTGCCCTTGCCCTGCCGCATCAGCGCCTCGAACGCCTCCTTCTCCTTCTCGGCCTCGTATATCAGCAGCGCCTCGTCCTCCTCGTCGGGCGCGTAGCCGTAGTACTTCGCGTCGACCGCCTTGCGCAGATCGTCCCTACTCTCAAGGGGTTTCTCGTCGCGACCCCGCGACTGCTGCTGAGCCGCCTCAAACAGCTCCTTCACACCAGGTAAATCGCGCGCGCGCCCAAAGTACCGGTACCCCTTCCCGCCCCCCGGTATCTCGCGGCCGCTCTCGTCGTAGACCTTGGCGCCGCCGCCGCGCATGTAGTTGGGCCCGCCCAGGTTGCGGATCTGCACCTCCCACATGTGCTTCTCGCGCATCAGCTTGTTGATCTCGTCGTTGAGGTCGCGGATCTGGTAGTCGCTCAGCGCCGGGTCCTGGATCTTGGACACCTTGCGGCTGATCTCCTTGAGGGTCTGCCCGCGCCACTTCTCGCACGACGGGATCGAGTCCACCTCGGTGATCATCTTGGGCCGCCGCGTCCGGCCCGCGTCGATTATGCCTAGGTCGGCGGCCTGCGCCTCCCGGAACCGGAAGAGCATCGATTGGGCTTTCTCGGAGTTGCGCGCCTGTAAGGTGGGGGGTTAGTGATGGACGTGCCATTTTACGATTATAAACTTACCATTTTGAATGATGTCCTCCTGGTATGGTCTACGGCGAGTCAAAGGACAGCAGTGAGCTGTGTGCGGGGAGGTTACTTGGGATGGAGGAGGACTGGCCTGGCGTTGAGGAGAAAAAGTGCTATGGTTTGGTCCTCTCAGCCTCGTTGCTCCCCAATTGCTAAAGCGGGGCTTTGTGGCTCAGTGCCAACCAATCACGGGTGGCAACGCGCCCAGCCAGAAATCTAGCGTATCACACGCGTCTCTCCGTCCAACTGCTGCAGCATGCCCGGGCATCCCTCCATCTTCCTTTCAACTTCCACAACGCAGAGCTTCCATTCGCAGCATTACAACCACCCAGAAATCCGAGCTCGCCATCTCGCATTCAAAACCAGAGGTCCTATGATGATCACTCCTCTAGTCGCACGACACGGTATCCCAAGGCACCAATGAGTCGGGTGCCAATGAGGAGCCAGCCCGGCTTATCTATCGAGTAATGCCTGTGTCTTCATCCAGGCTCACATATCTTGGCCATTCGGCGCTCGAGCATTGGAACACCATGCCGGCCGCCTCGGTGCCATCGCCTCATGATTGTCAACGAACCATCTCTCCTAGACCATATCCCGTCTGCTTTCATTTCTTGATCTCCAAGGTCTGACTGCAGCTAGACTCCCGGGAGATCAAGTCTGCCTACCTAATATAGGCAGGTATCCTATACCCACTCCAACTGCCCAGCGACACTATTGTCATTCGCAAGTGCGTCCGACTCTTCTTGGGGAATGAGTCTCCTGTCTGGTTCGTGAAAACTTCTTCTGAACGAGCTCATCCTGCCTGCCCCTTACAGTGCCTCGCGCTTGCGAACTCCCATCTCCACCCACGAAACCTCCGCGGTGCAACACCTCATCACCATTAATATCTCCTAGCTCACAGGCTCGCGATGATGAAATCCCTAAAGAGCTTGTTTGGAACCAAGGATCCTCGAATCTGCGGTGCATGACGAAACTCAAAGAACAGAGATCAGAGCATGGCGAGGTCACAATGTGATCTCTGGTCGAGCAGCCCTCTCGGACTTGTCCTCATCTCACAACACCATCCTGGTTCTGCAGCATCAGGCCTCCAAAGCCAACTACAACTATGACGACAGCACATACGTATCGAGAATGCTTCGCATTCGATGATCTTCATTAGTTTTCAATCGGAGATGTGGGATGCTTGCGGAGCCGTTTGGTCGAGTGACCATGAGGACCTCCGTGTCTTTGAGGTTCTTTTTTCTTACTGTGACGGCAGTGATACGAAACAAGTCGCCCGGTGATGACCAATTTCCAAAAAGCCAAATTTGCAGGCAGCCTGAACGAGCTCTTGTCCAGCTCACCGCTGGCTGGAGTGAGGGAATGGTTGCCCATGAGAACCTGAGAGCTAATCTGAGGGCACAAGACTTGTTTCCGTTTTATCTGCTGTCGGTTGCCACTTGTCATACTCAATCGTTCGTCAAGTCCGCCGACTTCGTTTTCTACGTTGGGTTTCTCGGGGACTTTAATAACAGTTTATTCAAATGCCGTTTCGCTGCTGGCTGACAAGGCCAGGACGGCCTCAACCGCGACGACGACCTGCTCTGGCTTGCTGCACGACGCGATTTCTTACCTACAATTCGGGCAAACGCCCCTCGCCTGTTGCAGCGGCTCGTCCTGCTTCATGACGACACTTACTATGAGACGGTGGCGGACTATTCAATGTTGACGGCGAATGCAGACGCGTTTATCGTGGATCTTGTGCAGAGGCACGTTCTCAATGCTTAGTTTGATGCAAGGACCAGCGCCAGCAGTACGAGTGCTGATCCGATGATGCAAATTTGGAGGAGTATGTAAAAAGAAGCTTCTTCTCCCTGCCTGCGCGAAGGATCCCTACACTTCTTGACTTTTGTAGAAGTTGTTGATTAGGGAAGGCCAGCTCTGAAACTCTTGTTTCCTACAGTTGGAGAGGGAGAACTCGTTCCGATATAGTTGTGGTCACTCTGAGCACATGCCGTACAGACCTTGAATTGCGCTCTTCGATCCGAGCGACTATCTGCAGCAGGTATTGGTCGAAGGTCCTGTCAACTACCTGCCCTAAGTCAATGCATAACAAGTGCAGGACAAATGCAGGACAGAGATTCCCAACGGATATATCAGCCTCTATCCTCTGGAGAAAGAGAAAACCCCAGGCATATTGATTTGGAACCCGATGTTGCCTACTGTAGTACCGTACAGGATTCATCTATTGGGACTGGGAATCTCAAAGGAAAACTCGAACAAGCAAGTCGCATCTCGTGTTCATCTAACATACCACTTGGCACATGTTCATCGAGTTCAGTACGACACTGCGCGGGATCCAATCTGCGGGAGATCGGAATGGGTCGAGGGTTGAGATCTAAAATGGTGTGCACGGAGCGGATCACCGGCCACGGGACGGAAGCATGGGCCGGCGGTTGCTAGGTTAACGGCCTCGAGGCCAAAACAGGAAATCCAAGGTCTGAGCAGGATCACCAGGTCCAATTCAAACTACATGTTCCTTTCTGCAAGCAAATCTTCCAAGTGTCTGTCTTTTTATTTTACGATCTATTGATTCAATCTATATACTGTATATACATCTATTTGTTCTGCGTATACCTGCGCGCAATGTTATTGACATCGTCCCAAGTCTCGATCCTGCTTTCGTCGGGAATAGGTGCGTGTGGCCAGCCCCTCCGCTCCCCTCTCCCCTCGCTCCATCCAACCACCGTGTGCGACGCAGTCAAGCAAATGGATGTCCACACACAAATATGTCCTTGAAATGATGATGATTGTATTTAACGTGGGGGATCGCATATGTCATTGAAAGATGACGGGAGCCACCTTACTAACACATAAGCCTCGATAATACAGTCGCCCTATGCACATTCGCCCTCTTCCTTAGCGGCTACGCGATCCAACAGCGCACGCTGCGCGACCTGCGGCTCGCCATCAATCCGCCCGCGATCCCGCGGCCGAAACCAAAATTCTACTCCTCGGAACAGCTGCGCAGACCGAAATCGAAAGTTAGGCTTGAGGAAGGGTCTGCGATTGATTTAGGGGAGTCTGAGTTGGATGTTGGTGGTACTGGGAGAGGGGGCGGGAGTGCGGTTGGGAATGGGGCTGGAGAGGAAGGGCAAAAACAAGAACAAGAGGAGGATATAATCTTCGTACGACCAACAATACCCGACGATGATGGAGAACCGGTTTCGCCGCCGCCGCCGGTGACCGAAGACCACCACGATGAAGCAGCGTCGAGAGGAGGTGGAGAAGGCAACAGCGGGGAGGGCGAACAACGGCAGAGGTTCTGGGACGGCGTCCAGGAGGACGCTCAGAAGCCCATCAGTAGGGCGGAGAGAAGGCGGCGTATCAAGGCTGAGATTGCGCGCATGTCGCAGGGCGAGTCGCCGGTTTATTACCAGCGGCGGTTGTGGTGATATTCCCGGGCCGTCTCTGTACGGCGGGCGTTGCGGCTGCTTGTTCTGGTAAGAAGAGGGTTGTTGGGACTGCATGGGGCTGGGCTGTTGACGTGGGATCGGTGTTGAGTGCACATATGATTGGATTCATTGGTTGTATATACGGGACGGGGAGGCTTGGGTTCGGGGTGGTCTTTGACGATACATGAGGCTCGGGTTTGGGTAACTTGGCCTTGGGAATGGCGTTCCGGTTGGAGTCAGGATTATTGTACAAAGATGAGCATTGGGTACAACTCTTATGGGATATATAGGCGACAAGGGACACCAATACCACCAGGCGTGGAAAGGGCCATGAGAGTGTGTTCGACTTGGAAAATCTGGCGATCCAGTCTCTCAACTCTTGCCACACCGTCATATGCCTTTAGCGACATGGCATTGTCCTGCCACTATACTCAGACAAGTTCATTGTAGGCATGACTATCTCAAAGTGTTTCTATCACTCAAGCATCACCTGGACTTCTCAATGTAACCTGAAGACTATGAGGCTGTCAACCATGTCTCACTCGAGGGTCGCGGATGACATGTTTTCCTGATAAGGGATCAAGGTATTCAGCTCACCAGACTCGGCACGGCTCCGATGCTTTAGCCGAGTCGCGAAGATGGATTCTTTGCTCTTCTTATTTTACACAACATAGTGTCACGTTGTTTAGTTTATTTCGTTATGGGCTCTAGTGTCCAGCCCCCCGCAGGCGGTGGACACTCTCCCAACGTGTGATGGCCTGTGTGGACTAGAACCATCTTCTACCGGAGAATGAAGGGAGTTGAACTAAATCCCACCGTTTACACACGACATAATCTGCCCAAAGCGGCTATCCCCTCCAGAAGCGGCCTTGGCCCGGCATCTGATAGGCTCTGGAGAATGAGCACAGACCTGGGGCATCTGAGGGTCTGAAGGGATAAGTCAAATTCGTTTATCATCGGTTTGGTGTCCGCTGGACCAGTAGAAAGGAGGCCTCCTTGGCCTTTTATATTGGTGTGCAGAAGGCTACTGCAGGCTTCGAATATCGACTGCATGTCCAATGTTCTCTATGTGTGTTCTTCGTGTGTTCGTTCAGGCCAAGTTTCTTGGCCGGCCGGAAGGGATGGAAGTGTGGCAGTCTATCATGATAGTGCTTGCGGGCCGAGATGGACGGCGTAGCTGGACGGCGTAATCCAGATCAACGTCGACGTCAAACTCAAGGTTCGAACCTCGAACAGCATCCGGCGTTAAGCTCATACTATTACGTTGTTCTTCAAAAATAGGCATGGAATACCCATGCAGGCACGGATGTCTCGGTTGGTGGGAACTGAAGAAAAGATTCCGTCCTCGTTTGGATCTTATATCTTGTGTAATGTGATGATCATATCATCAGCATCTACGTGTATCCACCCCGCACCGGGCATGGCTGTGCGCTGTCGAACAGGTTTCGCAGCGGGCCAATATGCGACGCTAGCCAGGCGACACGACCTTATGCAGGTCCAGTCTCGTAAGAAGTGCGACTATATCGTGTCTGGTAGGGAAGCTGGGAAGTTGGCAGGTTGGCTGGTTGGACGAGTCTACTGCACCTAAGATGTGTAAGGTATATTTCGGTCTCTCTCGTCAGCTAGTGGTTCTGAGAGTGTCAGCCTAAAGTCATCGACTGGCAAGATGAACCAACAACACGTTTCCAACACAGACGACAACCGAAGGTATTCTCGTCAAAACTTCAGTTCAGACTCGTTCCTTCCAAGTTCCAACCAGCCGATGTTGGAGGCCGTAATAGGGGGACCGTGACATGGATACCCCGCTGCCCGCTGCCCGCTGCCCGCTGCGCCGCGATAACGCCAGACCGATAAACCCCGCTGTTGGTCTATTATCCTAGTCTAGATCCGAGAATGGATATTCCATGTCCTCTCCATCCCTCCTCCACCATCACCAACCTCGGGCTTATTATTATTACTCTTGGTGACTGGACTGCAGTCAAGCGTCGGGTTAGGGCAGGTCTGAGGTGAGGTTTCCCTACCAGCCCCTCGCCTTTCCAGCTCCGTGGTGACCGAGGACGGCTATCGGCTATCAGATGGATATTCCCAAGACGCCAAGTGACGCAGCCGGTCCCATTCGCATATCCATTCATGACGGCCACGATAAGGTAACAAGACCGAGACGAAAAGACCGCATTCGCAGCTGGAGAGCCCAGCCTTGTTGCCAAGTGCCAAGAGAGGCAACTCGGGACCCTATCCAGTCCTATCTATCGACTGCAGCTGGTGAGACCAGCTGCAGTCAGACACGAGCCAGTAATACCTATGCCTGGGCACATACATGTAGGTGGTGGTTGTCTCGTTCTTGTTGTTCATGTTCTTTCCGGTCACACACTCTCCGTTTCATCGTTTCCCGCTATTGTATTGTTTTGTGGCTGTCTCGCTCTCCCACCATCGCCCTCGTTGCCCTCCCTGTCCCAGCAGGCACATACATCCATGATCCGTACGCCTCTCGTCTGCAACCCTCTGCCAACGCTCACGTGGGCATACTTCTGCCGGATCTGCTACGTCTCCAAGGTTTCTCTAGCCTAGCAGTACAGTCCTCAAGCTGAGGTATCCCGGCCGAAGAGTGCCTGAGTTTGGGGCCGTGTGTCACTGTGAACACAGCACTTACAAGACGACCCCAACTTGCCTACACTACCCGTCATCTGATTAGCTGCTGGCTTGGTAGAGGGTGAACCTTCGGTTGCCGCCCATAGCTGACCCGACCATACTACCTGCACCACCCCGGCTTTTTCCTACCTACCAACGACTTGAGTTGGAGTCGTGTCGAGTTAGAGAGATTCCGAGCGTGTCTGCACGTACTTGATTGCCTGCCGATGCGATAATCGTATCGTGTTAGCCCGTCTGTTCTGAGTGTTGCCATTCACGATTCTTCCTTGGTTTCACGTTGACGAATTATTATATCACTTAGTGCTACGCAATCCCGAGCAGTGATAGAGGCACAAGAGCAGCAGGGTGTCATTCAAATCGGACCTCTCCCTCTTCGTCGAAACTCGACGTTGAGGTCTTCTACTTGTCGTCAACCCATATCCCACATCAACGCCGATATCATGACTGCGACGGCTATCCACCACGGGCCGACCCGCCTGGAGCGACTCAGCGCCGATGACTTCGAGACAGCGTCTGTCCGCTCAGCGGCACCGTCTTACAGTAAGGCCTCCCGAACCCCATTCCCGAACCCACGAGTCCAGAAACATAACTGCACCCATGACTAGATAGGCACACAAGGCTGACAATCCACCTCCCACCAGTCTCCGAAGCGCCCTCCTACCACTCGACACTCCCGCCCCACGAGAGCGCACCCGCCTACACACCCGCGACGGCTCCAGCATACACAACGCAGCCGCAGCAAACCTCCTCGTCGACCCCGACCCCGCGCCAGTCCTCAACCATGCTCCCGCCGGCAGCCGCACCCATGAGCTCGACCTTCACACCAGGCGCCGGCCTCCCACGCCTCCCATCGCCGCGGCGACGCGCGAGCGAGCTGCCGCAGCTAAGCCAATTCCGCCTCCCCACGTCGTGGGCGAGCTCGAGCTCCGGCAACCCGCAGGCGCGGCACTACCAGAGCGTCGCGAACCGACGTGCGGCGGCCGCCGTGGCGCACGCCGCGAGCACACAGTCGTTATTGATAGCGGCGCGGGACGACGTCGTGAACGCGGCGAGCACAGCTGATGATGACGGTCGCGTGAGGCCGCTGGAAGACCCGTATCTGGTGGGCGAGGTGGCGGCGGCAAGGGCGCGGCGCGAGAGGCTCGCGCGCCAGAACGGGGACGATATTTTGATCCGGGAGGATATGCGATGGGACTGGTTTCTTAGTAAGTTTACCCCCCTTTCCTCGTATATCTGTGGTTATGTTTGCTTGCCTTTGAATGAGCTGCATCCGGTCGGACGCTGTGTGCGTGCGGGTAAGGGAATACGTGCTGACGTGATCTCGTGATACGTATAGGTCAGATGAACGACGCCCAAGAACGCGAGCGCAGCTGGGCCAACTTCCGCCAAAGTTACGAGTCTCGTGGCCGATCGAAGTTGGCCCGTCGCTTTTGGCGATAGGGTTGTCCAAAGCGGCCGAGCTGGCTCTCTGCTTCCCGGCCGTAGGACCCGGATGCGATCACAGGAGCGACTTGCCTGAATTGGACTCCTGCGACGGGTGGATGTACATCACCCCTGTCCCCTCACCCCGTTACCCTTTTTCCCCTACTTCTTATTCCTTCTCCTCACCCTCACTTCTCCAGGACTCTTCCTCTAGTAAGTTGAAGCTCCTGAAGTCTTTCACCGTTAGCAGGAGACTCTTCATTCTGCGGCATTCGGCGGTACTGTCTGTTTTCACGGCGTTTGCTTAGAGACAATATAGACGGGCATTGGCGGACTTCTCCTTCCTCAGCATGAGATTGGCACGTAGGACGTATCTAGGAAGGGAGCCGTATGACTGGATGACTGGATGGAAGGATGAGGATATGAGATATGTCTGATGGGAAATTATGTCCTCTTGTATTCCTTTAGGCTTTGGTAGCTTTTCTCGTTATAGCAGCCAATTTGACGCGAATTTGAGAAGTTCCGCACGTTCATATGCCTGCTACCTCTGGTTCTGCATCCGTGACGGACGTACACTGGCATGCCCAATGGCTTTCCGTTTGATGCAAAATGTTTGATCTTGAGCTGCTGCTCTGCAAGGACGATCGAAGACGACCAGCCTGCCAACCGTCAACAACTTCTAAAACCTGCCGTATTTCTACATTACCCCGAGTGAACGCCGTCGAAAATGCAAGTTATCGATTACACGTTGCTCCTCTTATAGACCGCTAGAAAGCCCACCCTGCATGGTTTCTTCCATATGAACACTCAACACTGTTTCGTGTGTGAATCTGACGAGTGGTAGTCATGGCATCAGGGCCATAATATCGATTTAACCTCTGCTCTTGGTGTTGAGGATCAGCGCGACAATGAGACTGCGTGATCAGGTAGTTAGTGGACGATCCGCAAACAAGGCTTGGAGACAGTGGCTGCTGAAGGGACTTGCTTACCCGTAGAGACCCAGCACCTCGCCGAAGATAAGAATCAAAACCATGCCGACGAAGACCCTCGACTGGTCCATGAATGCCCGGACGCCCTTGTCGCCCACGATTCCGATGCAGTAGCCGGCCGCCAGGCCTGTCATTCCGACCGATATTCCGCAGGCTAGATGCATAAAGCCGCTGTTTCTTGGGTGTTAGTACTGTATTCATGCCTTCCTGATCTGAACTTGGTTTGGTTTGGTTTGGTGAAGGAGAGAGATGGTGGTCGTGTATTGTGTGTGTATGTGTGGCAGTCGAGACGAGACGTACTTGAACAAGCTGTAGCTCTGCGTTGTCGGCGGCGCCATGTCCTCGGCGATCAGGACGGCGATGACGAGCGAGTAGACGGCGATGATTCCGGACATGACCACGGGGATCAGGCACTATTTTTGGGGGTAGATGACTTTAGTATCTGCTCTGCAATGGTCTGTCTGTATTGGATCGCACGAACCTTCATGATCAGGTCGGGCCTGAAGGTACCGACTCCTGCGATACCTATCCCTGACTTCGCTGTTCCGTACGCAGCTCCCATGCCTGCGTTTCTTGTTAGTATGCCGCTCATCGTTTGTTCGGGTTCTGGGTGGTGGGTGTTCGTACTGCCGAATATCATCGCTGCTGCGATGCCAGCCTGGGAGTTGAGTATCGTCAGTACATATGCCCTGCTGGCTGGGTAGGTAGGTAGGCAGCTTCGAGGGCTGGACCCGCGGGAACGAGCTTACCATGCCAATGAACGGCGCGAACTTGGGTGCGATCTCCGATTCCGCCATCTTGAAGACTTCTTCTCTATGCGAGATGGACGGCACGGAAGAGATTCGAGGGAGGTCGTGTTGAGCGGGCGGGTGGGCGGATACCACGGTTTGGTTGATCGTGGGATTGATTCACTACTGAAGCTTTGGCGGCGAGTGCTGGCGAATGGTTCGCATGGTTGAAGCTGCCTTGCATCAGAGCAACGGGGGTGGTAGGGCACGTGACGCTGATATTATGTAAGTGGGCTTTTCGTCGGCGTTTTTGGCATCACTGGCGCCGTCGGGTCGGGTGTGTTCGTGTCAGTCATCTTCCCCTTTCATACCAATATGGACAAATCCATGGGTGAGAGAAAGCAATCAAGACCACACAGAGGAAGCCAGGAATCCCTATCCAATGAACTCAAAAACGTTCCATGATAATGAATATGCCTTAAGATGAATAGATTATACAACACTCTTCAGCTCTCTACAAACGCAACCCCTGAATTCATAACGACTTGATCTGACTTATAGGAGGTGACTTCGCGAAGTATGCTTGAGACACAAAAGGGAAGAAGTTGAAAATCGGCATTTGATCATGGTGTTATGGATATAGATCCGCGAAAGCCCAAGTACTACTGATCATATATAGAATATGAGCCCTGAGGTGAACGAAGGACTGGACTCATAAGCCCAATCACTGGTGAAAAGGCCCTTGCAAGTTGCAGGAGGGTCGGAATATTGTGCCCGCAAGAGTCACATTGTGTGGATGAGAACAATCAGTCATCGGGCCTTCACCCCGACAGTCACTGCTATTAAGATAAGATAGCTACATGTAGTCGTTCAATGTTGTAGTTGTTGTAGTTATTGTAGTTATTGCACCGCCACTACAGAGTGAGTATGCAGTGGCGGCACACTGGACCTATAGAAACCCCACAGTGGACATATCCAATCGGACCCGGCAACAGGCCGAGCTCCCTCTGCTGACTGCAATCCCGTCGGCAGGTCTGCCCTGGCACTTGTTCTGGCTGTTGGGCGTCTGGCCACCGTCCCTTCCAGCCAATGGTCCTTAGGCTTGCTTCTCTGATCACGGGCATTGATCACCTTACGAATTATTACGCTAGGCTTGTCTGCACCGACTGATCATATCGACAGTTGACTTTCAGGTCCTTCCAGTCCAACCTCCAACCTCCAACCAACCGCTACCGACCCGATCTCCACGACTCTCCACGACGCTTCTCATCATTGCACCGCCCGCGGCTCTTCGCTTCAGCCTCTATTCGACGTTACTCGCGACATCGATTCCCACCCTCGAACCCGCGGGAGCAGCCATCCAGGCTAGGATATCCTGGGGGGACAGGAAGCACAGGAGGCCGAGGGAGAGCATCAATACCGCTCGCACAATTCCGGCGGTCGACCACGACGGTCAATCCGTCGTCAGTGTCGACACCAACCGACATCGCCACCATCCTCTGTTGACGACCTGGTCTCTCAGAGGTCTAGGCTTGCGGCCGCCTAGGCTCTGCACGAGTAAGTCATCAGTCGCCTCTGCCTCTAACATAATCTCTCCTGGTCGTGCGCCGTTCAACGGCATCTTGTGTGAGCATGGAGTGCCCGTGTGCAACTGGATGCTGGCAACGCCGATATGGATATGATGCCGAGGGCTACGCCAAGTCGCCTTTGAGGGTACCGCTGACATCCGTATCCCTTTCGTCTAGGACGACAACATGGCCGATTACCAGTACGACCAACGGTACGGTCAGCCCCGATACGGTCCGTCGTCCAACAACCAGCGAGATGCCGCCTTCTCAAACATCTTCGGCTCCAACCCGCCTCCCGGCCGCGCAGGGACCATGACGTCTTCGTCTCCGAGTATGACACCTTCGCAGGATGGAAGGACACAAGCCATGTCTAGCATGTCTAGCATCCCGCCCGAGATACAAAGGCGACCTCCTCCTCGGCCTCAGCGGGCTGGAGGATACGAAGAGCCGCCAGCCGCCCGAACCCGAACGATGGACACGAGCATAGCCAATGGCTACTACCAAAACCAACGGAACCCGTCTGGGGGATATCCTCCTCAGCAACGAGATCCCTATGCGAGACCGTCTCCGGGTCCTGACCGAAGACCATATCCTGGCCCTCCGCAAGGTGCTCCGCAACAAGCGCCGCCTCGTTTGGATTCTAGAGGACCACCACCGCAAGGATACCCTCCACGAAACCCAGCTCCAAGGTTTAATTCAGGTCCACAGCCCGGATCCGGAGCTGCACTCCGCGACGACCCTTACCGCTCGCAATCTCTCGCCAGCATACCGAGGCAACCGATCTATCAGCCGCCCTCTGCTTCATATCAGGGGTCTCCCAACGCTTTTCGCCATACACCAACCAACACTTCCATGGCCAGAACTACGGCTCAGGGTCGGGTAGTGCCCGAACGTCATGACGACCGCTCCATGTCCATGACTGGCTACCAGCCGGAACGCGACGCCCACCAGACAATGAGCGGTCGTATCATCCCTAACCGAAACAGGGCTCCCTCGAACGAGACACCAACAATGAATGGGAATGGACTCCCTGGGTATAACGGGTACAACCACGCGCCAGGTAGCGCGACAAGGACAATGAGCATGGCATCATCGACTGCAGCCGGGGATCACAGCCGTACCATGTCAATGGCTAGTACCATTGTGCCGGAGACCTCTGAGCAGGCACGACAGCAGCTGGTGCACCGACCTTCGATATCAGCAAAATCTATCGACGGTGACCGTCCCCCTACCGCCAAGATACGAGCGCCTCTAGTTTACCCCGCCCTTCTCTCCCGGGTCGCCGAGTGTTTCCGACAGAAGATCATTACCGGCGAACGGACGAAGAACGAGTTGACGTACAAAAATGCATTCAGTGGTTCTGAAGCTGTTGACGTTCTTTCGTACATCATCAGAACAACTGACAGGAACCTGGCCCTGCTGCTGGGTCGCGCGCTCGACGCCCAGAAGTTCTTTCACGATGTCACCTACGAACACCGCTTGCGAGATTCGACGGCCGAGATGTATCAGTTCAGGGAGACGCTTATGGATGAGCCGGAAGATAAAACTCCCGTCAATGGTGTCTTCGTGCTGCTGTCCGAATGCTACTCGCCAACTTGCACCAGGGACCAGCTCTGCTATTCTATAGCTTGCCCTCGTAGACTGGAGCAGGTATCGCGCTTGAACCTCAAACCGCAGGTGGGTCTGAGGAAAGACCAAGACGCGATTATGAACGACGATGTCGATCAGACGGATGAGCAGAAACTCTGGATCAACACAGTTCCCAAGGAGATTGCCGAGAGTGTCAGTGAGAAGGAGAAGAAGAAGCAAGAGGTAGTCTCTGAGATCTGCTACACCGAGAGGGACTTTGTGAAGGATCTGGAGTACCTCCGAGATTTCTGGATCTTGCCCCTGCGGTCGAAGGGTTCGCCTATTCCTGCTCCCCGGAGAGATCGGGTTGTCCAGAATATATTCAGCAACATCATCGACCACCCCAGCATCCATTCGGTCAGTGCTAGGTTTGCCAAGGCGTTGACCGAGAGGCAACAGAGGCATCCTGTTGTGCGGAATATCGGTGACATTTTCCTGGAGATTGTGCCGCAGTTCGAGCCGTTCATATTATATGGATCCAAGCAGCTGGAGGCCAAATTCGAGTTTGAGAACGAGCGGTCGAGCAATGCATACTTCTCCAAATTTGTGGATGAGATCGAGCGAAGGAAAGAGTCAAGGAAGCTTGAGTTGAACGGTTATCTGACCAAACCTACGACAAGATTGGCGCGTTATCCTTTGCTTTTGGAGAACGTGCTGAAATACACTGAGGACGGTAACCCGGACAAGGAAGACATTCCGAAGGTGCTCGTCATGATTCGCGACCTCCTGAGCAGGGTCAATGCCGAATCTGGAAAAGCCGAGAACCGTTTCAACCTACGTCGCCTGCACGAGCAGCTACGGTTCCGTCCTGCCGATCGCGTGGACCTCAAGCTCACGGAAGATGGGAGAGAGCTCGTCTTCAAAACTCAGTTCAAAAAGACTCCTACAGATCCTAACGACATTACGGCTTTCTTGTTCGATCATGCTGTACTACTCGTGCGGATTAAACAAGCCGGCAAGGGAGAGGAGGTGAAGGCATACAGAAGGGTAAGTCGTGTCGATTTTCCGAACTCATCTCGCTATATACTAACTTGCCGTCTCTCAGCCGATACCCTTGGAGTTACTGTCCATCAAAGAAATGGACGAAGTCATTCCTCAGACAGGGGTGAAACGTGCTTCTTCAAACCTGCCGTTCCGCGGTAATAATTCGGACAAAAAGACAGCCGAAGGTTGGCCGATTACTTTCCGGCACCTGGGCAAGAACTACTACGAACAGGTGCTATATGCTTCAAATCAGACGGCTAGGAAGAAGTGGCTCGAATTCATCGATGCCGCTCAAAATCGTCTTCGATCCAGAGCTGATTTCTTCACCATCAGCAATGTGTCCTCAAATTTCTTCCAAACCGGCAACTTGGTGAACGCCGTGACACCCTTTGGTATGGACCACATGTCCCGTTTGTAATGGTCCCAGCACTAACATGTCATAGATGGTGGTCGGAAACTCATATATGCAACCGATCATGGTATATACGTTTCGGACCGGAAGGCCAAGGACCAGCCACCGAAGCGTGTCATTGAGGCACAGCATGTGACACAGGTTGACGTATTGGAAGAATATGGTCTCTTGCTTGTCCTTTCCAACAAGTCTCTCCAGTCATACCCGATAGCAGCCCTGGACCCGAACGAGCCCGCTATGTCGAAACGTCCTAAGAAGATTCAAAGCAACTGCAACTTCTTCAAGACGGGTATCTGCCTAGGGAGGCACTTGGTGTGTTGCGTCAAATCGAGCGCGCTTTCGACCACGATCAAGGTTTACGAGCCCAATGACTCCATGAGTAAGGGCAAGAAACAGAAGGGATTCGGCAAGATGTTCAATGCAGGCCAGGATGAGCTCAAGGCGTTTAAGGAGTTCTACATCCCGACCGAATCCTCGTCTGTCCACTTCCTCAAGAGTAAACTTTGCGTGGCTTGTGCTAGAGGCTTCGAAGTCGTCTCGCTAGAAACGCTAGAAACACAATCATTGCTGGACCAGGCCGACACGTCGCTGGACTTTGTTGCGAGGAAGGAGGGCGTCAAGCCGGTACACATTGAACGTCTCAACGGCGAATTCCTCCTCAACTACACCGACTTCTCGTTCTTTGTCAATAGAAACGGCTGGAGAGCAAGACCAGAATGGCGCATCGATTGGGAGGGTACGCCACAGAGTTTTGCCCTCTCGTACCCCTGGATCTTGGCGTTTGAGCCAAACTTCGTCGAGCTCAGAAACATCGAGAACGGTGCTATTCACATTGTTCCCCACAAGAACATCAGGATGTTGCACAGCAGCACGCACGAGGTAAGTTCACACCACCAATGGAAAACCACAGGTTTTAGTGGTACTAATGTTGCGTAGATCCTATTTGCATACGAGGACGAAAACGGCCAAGATATCGTTGCCGCCATCGATTTCTGGAAGAATAATAGGAAGTCCGAGATAATGGGGCAATGAGTAGCACTTGGCCGTACCTCTCGTAAAGTGGAGTAGAATGCGACCTTCCCGATTTCCGTCGTCTCTTGACGGCGACAGCGGCCGCTCTGGTCATCGATATAAGTTCCTTGTAGGACCAGAGGATGCTGGATACCTGAAGCATGCGATCACTGCACCGGGGCGGGCATTGTGTCATCAGTCTCGCCCCTAGTTTCACTTTCGAAATCGCGTTTTAGCGCCATGTTTTTGGGGAAGAATGCCTATCCATCCTCAATAGCGAGGAATGACCCTGCATTCATCGAGCTCCTACCTAGATCGGTAGGCATTCCCGCAGACGTGGTGGTACTCGCGGGAGAGACAGCAGTCTCGAATCGAGTCCACACTGGATAGACGTCTTCGGGGCTGTGAGGCAGGTAGTCGCGCCGCAGAACAAGAGGCGAAAGGGGTAGCAGGGCATTTGAAGCTATGGAGTGCGGGCGTGTCTAGACTTGTAGGAAATGTTACCAGCTCCGAGGACCGTGAAAGCATGCCTACCTTCCTCATCTCGATTGCTTGAATGATACAGTCACCCCCCATAAGTCTCCGTCCGGCATCCTCTGATCAAGAAGAGTATACCAATGCTAGGTACGTACAGATCGGATAAACACCCTGGTATAAGCAGTATCCAAAAGGCCATCTCCGATGCTTATTATATAGTGGTTATCCCGTTATACTGAATCTATCCCTCGCTTGCTGAACGAGCGGTGCACCGTGCTAGCCTTGCCCCTGTACCCTGGTGATGAGAATGGGATGTCGATTTCAGGGATTGTTGAGGGGGTGACTCATTATTCCGGAGAGTTTGCCCGGCCCCCACTGACTGTGACCACACAGCCAGCCAGCCCTACCACCTCCACAAGCCGCACGATCCGCGCACTCTATAATGCCGCAAAAACTCCAAACTTGCATCAACAGGTCGCTTAGCTCAGTTGGTTAGAGCGTGGTGCTAATATTCTATATCTGGATAACGCCAAGGTCGCGAGTTCGACCCTCGTAGTGACCAGTCTATTATTTTTGTCTATTTGTTCTGCCTTTGAGGATCTCCTGAATTCCCGGGACCTCTGTCGCGGGCGGGGCCGGATGTGGTTTGGGAGCCCGGCCGATTGAACCTACTTTTTGCAGGAACGAGGTCTCGAACCTGTCAAAAGTACCCGCGACTGCCACTTTTCTCCCCCGGCCGCCCGCACCTCTCTTCCCTCACTCCCCCTTCATTTTGGATGTCTACCTAAGATTATCTGAATAATAATGTTCGAACCGCCCGAGTTTGCAAGCATTTTGCAGCTGGATCTGCTGCTACACCACAACATTACCGCAGCGTATTAGCTTAGCTCTCTAGATGAACGAGGTCGATGCGGTGATATGGTCTACAAGAGCGACGACATCCATCGTACAGTAGGTACTGCAGGCTCTCTTCTACGCGTAAACAAGGTGATTAATAATCGGTCGTCAGCCGCTGTCACACCGGATAATCCAACCAAGACTCCAAGATACCGTCGGTCATTCGACCGATGCATACTGTATACTAAGGTCCCATACAGCCGTGACAAGGCCACGTTCACTACAAAGCGATACGCTCACTAAGAAAGCTTGCTTACGGTCTACAGTTTGCTTCGGCGCATTGGCAGGCCAAGGAAAGCCAACGGCTCGAATGTCGTGTCCGTTCGTGATGACGATGAGAAAATATGATTATGTTATTTTGGGAGTTTGGGATATATGAAAGCGGTCTCGACAGTCTCGTCTGGTAGTGAATCACCCGATCCGCAGTTCATTGGTAACTGGTTGCGGTAGGTGGCTTGTATCGCCCAAGGGTTAGCGCCGAGTGCGACGGCTGTGTACGGACCTGGGGGTTGTCAGTCGGGCTTCGTTCGGCATGGCAAACCACTGCCAGCCGATGAAGTTGAGTCCTCTTCCTCGAGGGAATGCATAAGGCATCACAGACGGCCCTGTCCTTGCGTCTCGATCTCCCGCACTGGCGAACCTCTGCGTGCGGCCATGAATCCCTGGAATCGGAACACCATACCGTGATATCATGGCCGCATTCGCAGGGGACCCAAGCTGAGCAGGTACGGGCGTGGCATCTAGGCGTCAAATCGCGCAGATGCTTCAATATGGAGCCGCTCACTTGAAAATCAGACGGAGAGTGATTGCTACATACATAGTCATTCTCACGTAAACTACGCGGCTTGAACAGGCACTTGCGCATACTACGGTAGGAGCTCCAATCGACCTCGTGCTCGAGACAGAGCGCGGCTTCTAAGCTGTCCGGCGGCGCGTCTTTGCTTGTACGGCCATGGATACTTTCACCTTGGTCAAGCAATATCAGCAGCAAGACTCTCAAGAGCCGCGGGCAGCCCTGCCACAACACGGGCCTTGATTTGCTTTGTTCTCGCTTTGGGGTAGGGCAGTAGCGAGAAAGCGTGAAGCCTCTTGGGGATGATTGACTTGCTGGTTGGATGGGTTCTGCTTCTCATTGTCTGTTTTGCTAATAAGATCTGGCAGGGACAAGGAGCTCTGGTAGGACTTCGACTGTTGAAGATTCGGGGTGTCATAGTTGGCTGCATCTACCTCTTCTTGTAAGCTGGACCGTTCTGTGCCCATGCCCATTGGCCGACCCCTTTGTGCTCTCTCTAGCCTGTATGGATTGTACTTCGTACTTGTGTATCCTTACCTCTTTTCAGGCAGCGGAATCCGGACAGTCCTCATTATAAGTGCTCGGCAATCAGGGGGTCCAGGTGCCGCCGTGAGGCCGCCACGTTGATGGCGACGTCGTCGCGGACGGTTTGGTGCCGCCTTTAGTCCATATGCCGGGCGCCACGACGGGAACAGCGATTAGGCCGGCTTGATCATGCTATCAGTGCCTGTTTTTAGAGACATTCATTCATTGCTTCTTGCTACAGTGTAATGCCGGTCTTGCAACTCGACAACATACTACACCAACATACCCCTAGACTGACAGGAGAACACAGGTATGTGGAGACCAACAAGCAAGCAAGACTTCTCCGCAATCGGTCCTGTCCCAAAGTTTGGCTGCGCCGGTCGAAAGTCTACTCCCCATATAACATGTCATGTCTTGCAACCTCAATCCAACGGCTTCAACTCTTTTACTTCTTAATCATCTGCCGCCTGGTGCTCGATTCGAATCTCCCCCTTAGTAAGTGGTGATGTTCTATGTATTTCATCATGACCTCCTCCATCGAGGGGAGTAACAGCCGAGTTGGTTCTATTGGAGTCGACTCCGGGGCTTTCAGCTCATCGATGACGATGTGATATGGCACTGCATTGCTGGTTTGCTGATTGTGCTTGCGAGCTCAACGCCTGGGGGACCCGACTACAGTAGGTAGTCAGTACGTCTTTGCCATTGCTTCGATTGGCAGCCAGCCTGTGCCTTGTTCCCCTTGCATGCCGTTTATTAGACTGAGGCTGCAAAACGTCCTATGTCATTCGCTACACCCCAGGTACATTGGTGAGATGAGAACCTGACCAAACTGTCGTACATTGTGATGATGAATTTGTTTGAACTGGTTGAATCTATGAGATGCCCTTCTTGACCGTCATCGTGCATGTCTAGGTACCGATGGTCTATCAAAAGCGGCAAGCAAGCACAGCGTCCGCTGACACACACCTTCAGATGAACAAGAGAGGGATAGATAGCCGTCGGTACCCGCCTGTCATGTCAACGATACCGTAGACTCTCTCTCACGAGAACAGTCCGAGGTTCCAGACCTCGTCCATAATGCGTACCATCTTATTTGTGTCACAAGGCCAACCATAGGGAGGGGGGGGGGGTAAATAGTATGTTGTTCTGCAGAGAGGTGCAGTACTATCTAGGCGCGGCGGCCATGTATATGTACATGTATGATCCCTTTGTTCCCGGGATGCTTCCTGACAATTTGTTTATCCGCCCGCCCCTCTCACTCATGGCGTACGTACGTCTTGGAGATACTGGTCCGTAATGATGGGTAAGTGATGATTGACCGGTGATGTAAGACTGAGTAGATGACTGTATACCTGAGTGAAGATACCTTACCGCCGTAACCCAGTTATAAGGAGTTGCAACAATTCCCCTAGTTTATCTAGACGTACAATACCAAAGAGCCGTATACCTGCCGTATGCTTGCGGTTCACATTTAGAGCATCTCCTGCTTGATAGGATTGGGCGGCTCCTTTTTAGCACCTTTTATTCTTCTGCGCCGCTTATTTAAATCAAGCCGCATATATTCTTTCCACTTTGTTATAAGCAGTTATTAAAAAACGCACGAGAATTATTGTTACTCCTTTTAGATTAAGTATGAAACTGACCGTTTTTATACCGCTTGTTTTAACACTGTAACGACGTTAATGTAGATAGATGGTGTTGTGGGTACGTACTCCCAACTCGGTTCACATTGCCCCGTCTGCCCTATGTATGGTGTAGTAGTGTCGCCTAGGAGAGGGACCCGAATGCGACCCGGACGCATGAATAGCATCACCATCTCATGGGCGGAGGTCTCGGCTCGGACACGACACACTCCAGACATGCCTAGTTTGCGACCTGGTCTGACAGACACAAACACGTCGAAGGGTGATGCAGCATTGTAATGCAATGACCGCGAGGTGAGCGTGTGAGGTCAACGCCAAACTTCCCACAGGTTTGGGCACTCGCGAAACGCTCGAATTACGACCTGTCACAGCGTCCTAGGCGAGATTCGTCCCATGTTTTCCAGTACGGGTAATAACTGCATGTGATTATGTGTCTGTCTACCCACTCATCCAGGCCGTATGGCGCAATGGTCAAATGCGCCTGGTTATGTTCTCGTTTGTGCGGTGGGCGACGAGAACAAGTGGGTTCGAATCCTGCTATGGCCCCCTTTCTGACCCGGCTTGTGCGAGTCAATAACCAGCACACGACAGTGGAGAGGCCCCATTTTATCGCAGAGCCCGGTAGCCAAGCAGCTTGTCTCCACAATACCCACTCCTGCGAGGTTTTCCCCCTTGTGGTTTCCCTCGCCAGCAGATAACAAACACCTACTCCACCCACCAATGCGACATATATCGAACGGCTACTGGAACGATATGTACACCAGAGAACTGAGGTTCACTGGGTCGCTTTGTCACTAGATAGGAGGTTTTTCTGACGGAATCGTGCTTGGGTATTGACTAAAACCATCTGAACACTCCAGATTGGTACCGCTACAGCGAGGATAGGCTCGTGCGCGGATCTGAATGTATCTAATTTGACACCTCTACAACCTTGCGATGCAATGGCTCTGGGAGGCGTGGTTTGCACTACTGAGGAGCTACCCCCCACGTTAAATACAAAACAAACAAAACAAACAAACATACCCACTCATCCACCTTGTTAAGGTGTGGCCATATGTACCGTAGACAGGCAAACGGACCAAGCCATTATGATACCGGTTACGCCATCGGCCGGCTCGGACGACTCCCTACCCAAGCTTCGGCCAGTCTGGGTAGGACCCAAACTCTAAACAAAAAGACCCCGAAACCCAAAACCCAAACCAGGTGTCCAGACTCCCTCTCTTTACCTGATTATGACCTCAACAAGGGTCCTCGCCGAGCCAAACAACGTTCTGACCGGCCCTCCCGGAATGCCGGGAAAAACAAGCTCACACCACCACTCTTGATTTAAGACTCGGGTCGGCATTTCGCTCGCTGGAAAACAGGACAGCCCTGACGAGTAGTGGGATCGGGTCAGGTACCATCGGTGCTTTTTGCGTTTTGTTGGTTGCTGGCTTGGTTTGCGTCGCTTGATGCTATTTTTACCTGCCGCACATGCATACTCGGTCCCCACGATCAGGATAAAGCGCCGATCCGATTGACCGACGAGCGAACTTGTTTGATACACGCAATAGTTACTGTACGTTGAGAAGTCTAGCCGATACGGTCTCTCACATGCATACGCACATCGACCAGTCCACATATGTCCCTTGCATGCGTCAGACAGAGCAATCAAGGACACGCAAGGGCAGCTAGTAGAGGTAGGGGTGGAGTGTGTGGTACGAGATCTATGTCCATGCTTACCTATTGGTGTGTGCCTGAAGACCATGCTTTTGGTATATAAGACCCCTTCCCCCGGTTTCGATCCGGAGGGCTCATGTGGTGTGTATGCTCATCATCTGTGCTCGTCTTTAAGATCTCACATCCATCACCTCATTAGTCGTCATTAGTCCAGAACTTGGTATATGTTATAGAGAACCTCTTAGCCTTGCCCATTGACCTAACATCCTACTTGGAATTCAAATCTTCCTGCTTCGTTGTTCGTCGCCGCAACTCATCACATCACGTCTCATTCCATCGCGAAGATGCATTGCTATTGTGCAAACTACTACGTGAGTCTTCCGACGCAGCATCCTCTTTCTCAAGGGCCATACATGCTGACAGCATCACCAGGGCGCCGTCAACTGCCACAATAAAGTCACACAGTTTGGCGACAGATGCAGACTATGCACGGTATGCCTCGTCCGCCCTACCCCTTCTTTCCCCACCGCGTCCCCAGATGCACAGAGCAGCAGCAACTAAGACCGATACAACTAACACCCCAAAAGATCATGAACGAGGGCAATTCCGCCAGTTTCAAGCTCTCTAGGCACCAGCAACGTCAAGATCAGGATGAGGATCAGGGTCAGGAACAAGACCACCAACAGCGGCAGTCTTACTTAGACGGCGACGAGTGCTACCGCAGACACTCAGGGAGCGACTCGAGCAGCAGCCACGAGAGCTACCGGGGGTCCGGCCGCGGGACCGGAAGGCCATGCGGGACGCGAGGCGGAGGATCTAACTCTTGAGCCAAGCAAGCCGAGGCGAAGTAACTCGTTTGGGGCAGGCGGGAAACATTGATACATACGACGAACACGTGTTGAAACTACGAAAGAATGAAGCGCTAGACGGGATCCGACGACAAAGGGAATGTGCGGATACGAAATGAAAACGGCGTCGCTTGATGGGAGTTGACGAGACAACAACATGAACAAAGAACCAGCATGAATAGGTATGCTCCGGTTATGAATTGGAGTTCGGCGTTTCTTCAGGAGACTATGCCATCGAGGGCGACGTCGTCGGCACTCGGGGCAAGTGATAGAGGGCTAGAGGAAAGCTAGAACCTGAACTATGAAATAAAACACTCGAACTTATCAGTCAAAGTGCCACGTGTTTCTATGAGGTGCTATGTATTCGGAGGATGAGTACCTAGGTACAGTCGCCCTTATAATAAGTCCCCGTCCTCGCACTCAAAAATCATTCTCCCTGACAGGATACAGACAGTGGAATAAGCAACCTGGAACAAGCAGTTGTGTTCTCACGAGCCGTGTTAAGCGCTTATTCCCAGAATGTCGCTGAGCATTCAAAACCTTGATTACGGGGTGCACGGAGACTTCTGAGTGTGCAGTGTACCTAGGTATATAATTTAGCGATTCAACATTCACGACGCTCGTGACGAGAGAGGGAGGATCTAGAATTGAATAGAAACGTCAGGGTTGTTTTCAAATCGTATGATTGTCGTCTGGTTGGCTTCCCCGTATTGCCACTCCATGTGCATTGCGCGGCGGACGGGTCCGGGATGGATGCGATGCGCTGCGGATGCGGTGCGGGTGAGACCCGCTGATGCGGAGTAGGAGGAGGAGTATGAGTAAGCGTATTACTGTAGGCGTCACATGTTAAATAAGAGCATGTGAAGATCACAGAGCAAAGTACAGTCATCAAATAGAAGATGTCGGGTCTTATAGTTCTGGTGAGCAGTTGGGTCGCGATCTATCCTTCATGCCGTCAAGAGCGCATGAGGTCCAATGAGGATCACATCACAAGAGGGAAGTCGAAACGTCTTGAGGCAGATAGAACGAGATGGATATTAAGCGCGAGAAAGATCTATCGAATTGGTATCATAAATCAAGTCAAACAATGTGTACGTTGTTACGACTGCAACCTCCATCCACAGCCGTAGCCCTGGTGGTATCATACTTGGGCTGTGTTGCTCTTTTTGGGTATCGCGAAATGAAGTCCCAGCACCCCCTCCTAAACTGCAAGTGCGCGTTCGTGCGTTCGTGCGGAAAATGGAGAACCGCCTATTTGTGGCCGCGCAGGTGCCACTCGAAGATCTTCCTGAAGACCTGCTTGCCGTTGCCCTGCAGGGTCTCGCCGTGGCAGGGGATCAGCGTGTCCCAGTCCCACGAGTCGATGCGCTGGACGCTCTCGTTGTAGCCAGCACGGTTCTTGGTGCCGTTGCTGAGGGCGTACCACTGCAGGCGCTTGTGGGCCTTCGCCTCGCCGGCGGTGGTGTTGAGGGTCTCGAACAGCTTGTTCAGCAGGCTGGCGCCCTTCTTCTCGGCCTCGGGGACCTTGGAATACTGCTCGATGGCGGGCAGGTTGAACATCAGGTCGGCCTCGATGAGGACGCGCTCGGGCTTGAAGAAGAGCACGATCTCCTTGCTGGCGTGGGCGTCGACGAACTCGACCTCGAAGTCGGCGGCGAACTCGTCGCTGATGGCGTTGGAGTGCATGTTGCTGGCGTCGTAGACGAAGGCGAACTGCTCCTTGCCGACCTTGTCGTCGGTCATCTTGGCGCGCTTCTCGGGCAGGCCCTTGGGCCCGATCAGCTTCGCCTGAGGGTACTCCTTCTTCCACTCGGACAGAAAGATGTGGTGCTCCATGTCGCCCGCAATCAGGTATCCGACGTTGCCGCCCATCTCGGCCACCTTGGCCTTGGCCTGGGGCGTCAATGCCACCGGCGAGAAGACTGCCAGGGTGCCTGAGGTCATGCGTACTGCGGGATTATATGTTAATGATGACTTCTTTTGGGCAGTTTACTGGTGGTGCATGAGATATACTCACTTATCGTTCCACGACCACCGACGCGGACCTTCTCAAACCGCGCAAACGGCACGGAGATGGTCACGACATTGGGGGTGATGTTGCGGATAACTGCAACAGCAGAGGGGTTCTTTGGGATAAGCTTGGACGACATGGTCAAGCCGCGTTTGTGGTGGTTTGAGATGGGTGAGAGGCAAGTTCTCGAGGGCGCAACTCTGCTTCGTGTGGGGACACTTTTAGGTGCTGTAGTAGTAGTTGTCGACGCAAGAGAGTATCGTGGGACCAGTGAGACAGAGACAGTCGAGCTTCTGGTGGTGGTGACGAAATAGAAGCCCGAGCTAGATGCCAATGACGGGGGCCAGCGTGTTATTATATTCAGCATTCCTACTACAACAAAAAGAGTACCTTTGCTTTGTGTCGTGTTTTCGGGCGCGGGATGGGGCCGGGGCAATTTGTCAAAATTTGGAATGCCGCAGATGCCGGGGCTGATCAGTGATGGAGGGCTAGAGTCGTTATCTGTCAGGGAACCGGGCGTGTACTGCATACACCCGCCTGTAGGTCTTACTAATACACGGCAGGAACTTCAACGTTGAACACCGTTTGAATTTGGCTGAGACGTGAATCATCTCGCCATCTTTTCCATCACAGTTCCATTGCGTTTGAAGCCCCGTCTGAGTGCAGTCAGTGTGTCAACGTTTCATGACACCATGCACTTGCTGGGGCTCTCAGCGGGCATAAGCGTCGCAGTCGGAGCTGGTCAGGCAGTCAGGGAGCGCTGGAAAAGGGATGGAACCCCGGTCCCCTTGGCGGCGCGGGCCTGGAGCGGACGCCTCCAGCTCAGAGCTCCAGCTGTCAAACAGCGCCCCCAAATTAGTGGGTGTTAGCGGGGCATCGCATGAGGTAAGCCACGCGGGTCTCAAATGCAGGGGCCATTCCAGCCGCAGGGTGGCAATTGCCATCTGAATATTTGGAATATTCCAACAAACAACCATCTTTTTGTCATCAATGTTGCTATTCCTGCAATCCACAACTCCCACAGAGACCAACGCAGCTTACCGGAGCACGACATCCCATTGCTGGTTCGACTGCCGCTTCCAACTTCGGTTCAGACACGGTTCAAGCATGGTCATGGTCACTCGGACGTGTCCTCGTAACGTGTCATTTCCCAGGGAATGATCCATCATCACTGCGTTTCAGACAACAACAAATCAAATCAAATTCATCAAATAGCAACGGCCCAAGTAAACCCTCTCTAAACGTCTCGTTACCGTCAGTCAGCCCAACGACATGGAGATAAATCCAAATACAGACGAATCCTCCCCAGCAATCCCCCTAGTCCCTCAGTCACTCTCCGTTCTGCTCACCCAAGAATATGATATTGCTCGTGATGTCCGCGCCTGACAAAGAAAGTCATTTCGTCCTGTGTCGAAGGTGAGTGTACTTGCTCCACCAGAAGCTACTCCTGTCGACGTCTGACCGGCGCGCTGGTTACCAATGCCTGCCCTGAGAATCGCACGGCCCCAGGAGAATACCTGCGTGGTTAGCCTAGAGGGCCTCCTCAGCGGACCACCCACCGTCCCGAGACCAGGACGAGGACAGTCTGCCAGAAATAGTCGAAGTGCGGCGCGTGCAGGCATACGGTCGCCTGGCCCTTGCTGGCCTGCCACAGCCCGCGCGTCTCCTGGTTCGCGTTCTTCCACACCGCGAACTGCCGGCCCTCGGAGACGATGACCGCGAGCATGGCAACGAAGAACAGGCCGTTGATGGCCACGCCCGCCGAGTAGAACGACGTGAATATGGTCGCGAAGTCCATGTTGCGCAGTCGGGTCCTAAGGCTTCCGGCGCCGCCGGCAGGGTTCCCGGTGGTGTCGCCCTGCTGCGCGTGCTCGTACCGGTGGATGACGTCGCGCAGGAAGGCGCCCTCGGTGGTTACGCGCTCGAGCAGAGCGCGCAGATTGGCGATCTCGCGGTTGGCGATACGGATCCGCCGGCGCAAGTTCTCCATGTCCGGGTTGACGCCAGCGCCAGGGACGGCCCCGCTGGCCCGCTGAAGTTCCTCGATCTGCTCCCGTAGCGCGAGGTCGTCCGCCTCCAGCTTCCTCCGGTAGTTGCGGAGGAACTCGGTCATCTCCCGCACCTGCCCCTCGAGGTCGGCGATTCTCTCTCTCAGCCTCGTCCGTTCCTCGTTGCAGTCGTTGAGCTGACGCTGGAGCGCCGCCGGGTCCCCGTCACCGCCGTTGCCGCCGCTACCGCCGCTGCCACCGCCTCGCATCTGGTTGTGCAGTCGGATGAGGTCGACTTCGAGGTTCTCCAGGTCCTGTCGCGACAGGTCGACCGTGTCCGCAAAGCGGGCCGCCAGCTCCCGTGCCCGCTCCAGGAGGTCGTCTGCGTTGTCATCATCCGCGTCCCTCGCCCGGGTCGCGACGCACTCCGCGAGCTGCCTGCCCAGCTCCACGTTGCGGGCCTCGAGCGCCTCAATGCGGGCCTCCAGGTCCCGGATCGTTTGCTCCAGCCCCGCCACTCTGGCGACTTCCTCGGGCCGCGCGTCGACCAGCGCCTGGGCGGCGGCCAGGTCCTGACGCGCCTTTTTCAGGACCTCCTTCAGCGCCGCGACGATGGCCCTGGCGTCCTCCTCGAGCGACTCGTTGGCGTTCTTGTACGCCTCGCCGTCGTTCAGCTCCGCCGCCGCCTCGTCCACCGCCTCGGCGAGCGCCGCCGCCCGCGCGCCGGCCTTGTCCTGGCACTCCTTGAGAAGCTGCCGCGCCTTCTCGAGCTCCGCATGCTCCGCCCACCCGGCCAGGACCTGCCGCCGGAGGTTCTCGTTCTCCACCCTCAGGGCTGCGAGATCCTGCATCAGCGAATTTAGGTTGTCCTGGGTGGTGTGATACTGCGTGTCGTACTTGTCGCCCCGCTCTTTCGCCTCTCCAAGTTCGGCATTGAGCCGCTCGATGTCGCGCTGGAGCTCTTTGATTCTGTCCTCGAGCTGCTTGGCCGCGTTCTTCGCCTCGTCGCGCTCCTTGTCGAATGCGTTATTAAGTTCCTCAGTTATCTTATTAATTTCCTCGTCGTCGGCCTCCTTTTTGCAATCGGCGAGCTTCTTCTCGAGCTCGCTGTTGCGCTTCTCCAGATCAGCGATTTCTTCATCTCTTTCCTCGATGTCTGTCTCGGCATTGTCGGCGTCTGTCTCCTGCATCTCCTTGACGTGGGCAAGCTGCTCTTCTAGCTCCTTTACCCGGTCTTCTAGCTCCTTTACCCGTGTCTCTGCTCCTTCTTTCTCCTGCCTCAGCACCATAAGTTCCGCATCACTGGGTGCGTTGTTGAGCTTTTCCTCCATATCTTTGATGTCCTTATTAGTCTGTTCCCGGAGGTCGTGGAGCTCGCCCTCAAGCTTGGGGATCTGCCTTTTCAGTTTCTTGATGTCATTCAAGAGCGCACTGTGATTGTTGTTCTTCGTCGAACCCTGCTGCGCATCCTTGAGGTCTTCCTTGGCTTGTTTTAGGGCGGTCTCCTTGTCGTTCAAATCATCCTGGAGTTTCTGGAGGTCCTTTCGGAGCTTCTCGTTGTCCTCATTCGGCTCCTTCTCCTCGTCGGTGGATTTGTTGTTCTTCTCGCATTGCGCGAGCTGCTCCTCCAAGGAAGCTTTCTCCTTTGCGAGCTTATCGATCGTCTCGGTCGTCTTTGCGAGTTCCTTCTCCGTCTTGTCGAGCTGTTCGGCTGTCTCCTTCTGCAGTTTCTCAAACATCTCTCGCATTGACTTTTCGTTCTCATGGAGGGTCTGCAGGTTGCTTCTGTCGGAGTCGGACTCGCTGAATGCCTTGTCGCTTTTGTCCAAGTCGGCTTTAGCTTTCTTCAAGTCGGCTTTGGCTTCGTCCAAATCGGCTTTGGCTTTCTTCAAGTCGGCTTTGGCCTCGTCCATTTCCTCGTTTTTGGCTTCCAGCTCTTGGGTGCAATCCTTGTGGTTCTTCTCAAGCGCTTGTCTGGCGGAGTCGTGATCTTTCTCTAGCTGTTCCTTTTCTGCTACGATTCGCTCAAGTTCGGATTTCTTGGTGTCGCGTTCTTTCACAGCTGAGGTCATTTCCTCAGATGGCTTTGCGAGAGCCTTGTTTAGCTGATCTATTTGCTTGTTCTTCTCTTCGATATCTTCCGCGCTTTTTGTTTGCAGCGCGTTGAGCTCCTCCTTGTTCGTATCGAATTGGTCGGTCAACGTTTGGAGCTTGTCTTGGACGCCGTCCAGCTCGTTGACCTTGGCATCGTATGCTGCCTTGGCTGAGTTAGTTTGGTCTTCCAGGTCTTTGTTCTTCTGGATTAGTCCATCCCGAAGCTTGGTTTTCTCAGTTTCAAGCCTAGCGATTTGCGATGGAAGCCCTGCGTTCGTGGTCTCCAGCTCTTTGTTCTTGTCTAGTTCCTCCTGAAGCTTGGTTTTCTCAGTTTCAAGCTCGTTGATCCGCGGTTGAAGCCCTGCGATCTTGGTCTCCAGTTTTTTGAGCTGCTCAACTCTGGCTTCATCTGCTTGTGGGTCGACAGTCTCTTCTTCCGACTCGCTCTTATCTGGGTCGAACTCAAGGCCGGCATTCTCGTGCGCCAGTGACTCTGTCGGTTTTGTAGGTGATGCCGAAGGCGATCTTTGCATGTCTGCAATGCGTTGTAGATTTCGGGTTTTCTCTTCTTCCAAGTCACGAACTTCTACTTCTTTTCGGTTGAGTTCCTTTTTGGCTTGGTCCAGTTCGATGTTCTGTTTGTTGCTGTCTTCTTCCAGTTTTGTTACCTTCGTCTCGAGTTCAACCTTGTTTCGTTCCAGGTCATCTCGCTCGCTTTGGTACGTATCCCTAGCTTCTACCAGTTCCTTGCTTTCTGTATCAAGGTTCTTCGCGGTCTCTTGAAGGTTCTCGATTTTTTTAATTGCATCTTCGAACTGTTTCTGGAGGGCTTTCTGTTCATTCTCCAACTTTGTGACACGGTTTTCTGCATCTTCGCAGTCTTCTTTGGCTTTTTGGAGATCCGCGCGGTGTTGCCGAGACTCTCCTCTTGCCTTATCTATCTCGTCTACGGATTTCTGCAATTTGTCTTCAAAGTCGGCTTCTCTTCGATCGGCCTCCTTGCTGAGATTATCGTTATCTCTTTTCAGTTGGTCGTACCAGGGACTGAGTAGCTGCTGTAAACTATTGTGAATCTCGTCAGGAGGAGTGTCGGGGAGCTTCTGTTGGATAAGTTTCTCTTTCAAGAGCTTCCGTCCCACAGTATCCCATACCGCGAGGATGACCGTCTCCCATTTTGGTTCCTGAGTTGCCGTCATCGCGTAAGTGCCGAGAATGACCAACTGATTAGTGCAGATTCGCCAAGTCATTCGTGTGAAGTGGTAGTTTCTCGTATCTGAGAGACCTTTTGTTCGAGTCGCTCTACAAAGGGTGGGTGGTGTAGGTTCTGCATTCAGACTCTGGCGTCTCTTTGTCCATTTCCCGCCAGTATGGTGCACAAAGGTCACCTCGATCTCCAGAAGCAGCTTGGAGCTGGTGTTTCTTTCACAGTAGCCATTGCGCTGCTGGGTTCGGTATGGTCTGGCTGGATGCGGCATTGCTCCTGCAGGTAGGTATGTATGTAGCGAAGTAAAGAGCTCAGCGCCGCGGCTATTGAATCAAACTACGGATTATAACATTTTGTCGTGTAAACTGCTGGCTTGCTTGACTGTTGAGCTTTGGACGTGTGCATCGGTGTAGGGCCTACAGGGTGAGAGAGACTTCGTGTTTAAGCTCTAGCTTGGTCGACAGTAACCGTCTAGTCAAGCTGATATGTATGCTGAATCAACCATGGGAGACACTCGAGGATTAATGTAATGTCAATCTATCATACCAATTAGGTGATGTGTATAGGTCGACATCGTACCTATGCTTTTTTGTCGATGGACACAAATAGCTACCTGTACTCGGTATGGCACCCGTCACTCGTGTACATTGAATGGGGCTCTTCTCCTGTTCGTGGCCTCTGAGAGTTGTTCATAATGTTATTGCTTCCCCCCTTTCGTATGAGCACGTGTTGTTTACTGCGATGATGTCTAGGCAGTATCTTTTTGGGCCTGCTCTCATGACGATTAGCAACGGTTTACCTCAGTCGGTGTCGATGCAAAGTAGCAGGCTTCTGGAAAGACAGAAGACACAGCCGCCCAGCTCGTAGGCGGCACTCGCCCACCCAAGCGTGTACGGTACTAGCGTGTGTCCAGTCGTGCCCGTGACGCGTACCATCTCTGGAAGGAGGTTTCGAGCCACTGTGATGTCAGCGTAAACTGCATTGTCCCTCGAGGTTTCTTTCGGCGGTGAATACAACCTGCGCAGCCACTAGGTACCTTGAAGGCAAGCAAACACTCAGTTCGGCGAATAGGTACTTATCACCATCCGGGATAACATGTGGCTCAGGATAAGCTAATTTGCTAATTGCCTAAGCCGGCGCTGTCGCCAATCATCCATCGTCGTCGGTTTATACCACTCCACTGCGCGCGACTGACTGTTGGACCATTGTTATTTCCTTGCTACCTGCCCGTAATCACAGGGTACGGGGATAGGTAGATGGCCCAGCACACCAGTGACTCTGCTTCGACGCAAACATGTGTCGTAATCGAAAGTTTGCCCTGTAGGTCTCCCATGACCGAGTAATTTAATTCGCTAAAAGGGAACACCTTCGCCTGGCTCTCTCTCCTTCGTATCGAAGCCTTATCCATAAAAGTACGCGCTCTAATTAGCTGGCTTAACTTTTGCAGTCTGGCATTTTGGACCAATTCACCTTCGGAAACCTCAGGCATACTGTAGCAAGGAGTAGCCAGCCCAGTGACGAGTGAGCAGTCATTCATAGCATTACAGCACGGCCACGTTGTCAAAGAGAGAGATTGATCATGGGAGCAAGAAGAAAACTCGACATTTGCGATGAGGACCTTTGTTCCAATACCCAGGCTAAATCAGATAAAAACGCTGCAGGAAGATACCATCCTCGGACACTTTACTGCAATATACAGGTACCGGCCTCCTCCCTCCTGCCGTAACCCCACAATCTATGTGCACCTCTTGGTGCCTTCGCCTCTGCTTCTAGTTCGCTGCCTGCTTCTGCAGGAGTCTCTGCTGCTGCCGGTGCTCCAGAAATCCCGACATGCCAGCTCCCAGCTGGTGGCTGGTGTAGACGCGGATGGCCTTCTCTGTGACCCGGTCGTGTTCCTCCTTCGCCAGCGCCAGCGCCTCCTCGTGGCTGAGCTTCTCGAACAGGTGCATAGCCTTCTGGTGCAAGGGCTGGTTGTGCTCGGCCAGGATCCGCTCGTAGATCTCCTCCTCGGCCTTCTTAAGATCTCATCGGAGCGCCGCTGGTGGGCGGCCTCGATCTGTCGCTCTCGATCCTTGATGAAGAGCTCGGCATCGGTCTTGATGCTGGCTTTGTAGGTGCCCTTGAGCTGGGCGTAGGCGGCACACCGGCGCTTCTCGTGCGCGTTCTGGATCTGTCTTAGTCCGGAGAGTTGGCGGCGAGCCAGTCGCATTCTTCGGACGGGACTCGGGGTCGCCTGGTCCCCTGTCTGCTGCTGCTTCTGCTTCTGCTTCTGCTCGGAGTTTCCCTTGTCGGTTCCCTTGTCGTTGCCACTGTCATCATCGCTGTCGCTGCCGCTGTCGCTGTCGCTCATCATAGTGTCGCCCTCGACGTCCTTCTCCCAGGATGCCACAGCTTCATGGGTTGCGATTTCGGATCTCTTTGCCGTCATGGCGTCTTCAACCATATCCTCCGTCAGCGCCTTTCGCAGCTTCTGAACCTCACACTTGAGGCTCCGGTTCTCCAGCGACAACAGTCGGTTCGCCTTCTCGAGCTGCTCGTAAGATAGCTTGGCGCCCGCGCCGATGCTTTGGATTCCAGACATGGTAGCTGGAATATGGATGGAATTTGGTGTGAGGCGGTGTGTTTTGATGGTTCCGGAGATGGAGACTGTTGCGTCGAATAGTGTGATAGTGTGATAGGGTGAATGGAAGCTGTGTAGTAGGATGTTGCCGGAGTCGAAAAGTGATGTTGAGAGTCGCTATATAGAATCGGAATTGAGAATCGTGGTATGAACATGAAATCCAGAATCAAAATCGAGAATTGCCGTACAAGATCGAAGTTGAGTATTGACTGTGAGGATACAAGTTGCGTATCGACGGTGGGAATGGCAGAGTATAATCGAGGTACAGAGTGCAGAACGCAAGTTGGAAAGGGCAATGGATGCGGGAGGTACAGAAAAGAAGATTGGAAGAAAATTTGAAGTGTCGGAGTTGAGCTTCAGAAGCGGATGTGATGATCAAAAATCGAGAATCGAAGGTTAAAACCATACGTCCGAATCAAAGTCGAGAAAAACAGAATTCCAACCAGTAATTGTGGTAGATGGAGAGGGCAGAGCAGCAGACCAAAGAAAAATGTGCTGCCCTTGGGGTTTTTGTGTGTGGTGTGTGGGTGTGCCTGAGGAACAGGGTCGAAGAAATCAATCGCACCGGAATGTGTGCCAGGTGCAACTAGGTGAAGAACAACAGCCCCGGGAAAACGGTAAAGTGACAGTGGTCTGTTACTGGCTTTTGTCCAGCTTCGAGGATCATCCGCAACCTTGCTGCCGCAGTCTTCACCCACTTCGACTTCAGACACTTCTTCGTCACCTCAAAGCCCAGCTTCCGATACCATGACACCACCATCACAGCATCACGGCACCACCGCACCATGGCTTTACCTGCAGAGGGCATGGCCACTCAGTTCTAGGCTATTATGTCCCTGCTCGACATTTGAAGGGGTTTTAACAGCAACCTCCACAAGCACATTCCATGTAACGAGGCTTAATTGAGCGCCAATAACACATCGGCACGAAGACCACGAATTTTCGGCTCATAACGGGCATGTAATCGTGACTATTATACATCAAAATCATGTGCAGGAGCAACTCATAGGCGTTTGCATCTTCTATGCCAAGTAAGCTATCCGGAGGCATGTGATGGCGCAAGTGTAGAGATTTAGCTGTACAGCAGCAACTAGCTGTACCAGCCGCGAGCTCCTGGGCCTTGGTGCCTTTGTTCCTTGCGATGCTCTATGATGGGCTCGATAATATTGAAAGCATCTATTATGTCATGCCACATCTGCATGTCAATGGACAATACAGCCTGCTGCTTTCGTGCACTGCTTTTGGCATGACCAGATTCATCATGTGAGGCTACTGGCTCTGAGAAAGGTTAGCAATTGCAGGAGCTGAGGAGACGAGCTGACTTACGAAGCGTGGGCAGGTCGTTGTCATCAAAGTCAATTTCGACACGACCGTCTCGTATCAAGAAGCTGACGTAGAACATGTTCTCTACTGTCTGTCCAAATGACTTCGGGTTGACGACGAATTTCAACAGGTCGATGCCGCCTGTACTTCTTAGGGCGTATTTATCCATCAGTCTCTGCGCTTCTTCCTCACTCGCTCCTTGATTCTGGTATGCATCATCCACCTTGGTCTGCGCTTCCTCTTGGACTTGTTCGAGTCGGCGGAGGATCTTCGAGCAGATAGCTGTGAGGTCGTTCTTCTCCGATCTTTGAACGTCTTCGGCATTCAGCACTTCTGGTCTGGTCTCTTGGAGGTTTCCAGGTCTGAAAGGCGCGCTTCGCTTGACAACCTTCCGTACCTTCTTCTCGACGGAAAGGGGGCCCAGAAGAAAGCCAGGCACAGCTGGCCGCCTGACATGTGGCAGGGAGGCGAAACGACCCAGGTGCTCCCAGTTGAACATGTCGCCTTCGTCACCGATCTCGTCGTCGTCTCCATCGTCATCTTGGGCTACTCTATTGGGCCTTCGTCGCTGTTGCTGGGTCGCGGTGAGTCCTGGTGCGTCATCCTCGGCGATCCCACTACCCAAACGCATGTAAGTGATGCACTTTGAGACAAACTCATCTACGTCAACTCCTTGAGCGATGTTGCCAGAAGTGAGACGGACTGTCTTCCTATAAGACGCATCGGCTGTGTTGACCAGGAGTTTGGAGTCGATGGTTGCCTCGCTGGTCTGCTTCACTTGGCCTGACAATTCATTGGCCCTTCGTATTGCGTCATGGAGACCCAACGACTCGGGCTTGAGGTACTCATCGGCATTCTCAGTCACATCTCGTATTATATCTCTGAAACCCCTTTGCACTTGGCGCCTCTCGTCCAGGGGCTGGTTCGGGTCATAGTCAAAGGACCCAGTGTCGTCACCATCCTCAATGACCTCGGGCTCTCGTGTGCGCCGCCTTGAGTTAGATGCGCCTGTGCCGTTGGTCAAGGTCCGCTTCCTTTTTGATGAGCCTTCAGGAGCCTTGCCCTTGTCTCTCATGACCAGAATATTCTTGCGACTGTCTCTGTCGGGGGAAGAACCAGGGGACCCCGAAGTCGGGGACGAAGATCGATCTGACATGGCTGGCGAGTTGTCGATTGGGGATTTCGCGAGGGTTTCGCAAATAGGGATGGCAGGTAGGGGAGACTCAGAGGAAGTTCAGACAGCTCGATGAGATTGGGCTGCAGCGTTTGCTAGTTGTTGGGGCTCGCTCAACACATGCGCTCGTGAGGTTACGTTCTGGTCCTGGGGGCACGTGAAAATGAGAGTGATGGTCGAGCCTGGAGGCGCGTCTTTGGCGAGGCAGACGCGACGCGGGCGTTAGATTGATCGGTCCCCACCCTCTGTGGCTTGCAGCTATGGCTGGTGCTTCGTTGTGCCGATCGAAGTTCTGTGCCTCCCAGGTTTTCTGCGGAAGATGTGCCAACGTCGAAATAGTGTACGTGACTGTTATAACGGATGCGACCGACGCTTAGCCACTCAGTTTTTCTCTTGCATGCTCGGGAAATGTGCTGTGGTGAAGCTGATCTGCTGGTGAAGGACCTCCGGCCCCCGGGTACATGTACTATTGGATCGACCGACGTACAGACCTTCGGACTTAGCGGAATTAGTGGGGGCTTGCTACTAGCATTTGGGCTAGCGCGATGCCCCACCTTGGAAGCACCCCAGTCGCTGATTAGATAACAGCCGGCAGAAAGAGCTTTAGGTGGTCTAAGCTCAAGCGTCAGAACTGCTCGTGACGCTGATTGCCTTGATGACATAGGAACATGCGTCTTCGCCTTGACTTCGAGTTTCATTGTCCGCACCTCTTCACCAAACTCTTGCCAATAGACTAGTGAAGCTGTCATGGACTACCAGATCGACTACCATGGAACCCTTCTCCTTTGGAAGCTCAGAGTCGTTGGACTACCCAGTCAGGCTTCGCATGTGAGTTGGCTTCGCTGGATTCGAATGCGGGAAGAGGGAGGGAGAGAGGAGACGAGTGTTTGACTGACGGCGGTGGCGGTGATGTAGCATTAATCTAGAGGGCGACGAGGCACCCTATCTTTTCTCGACTCTCCTGAAGACCCCCGAGCTGAGGCACATCGGGTCTAATGCAAGGTGTGTGTTGTCAACGTTGCGTATGGCCAGGCCGCATCGGGGCGTTATCTGACTTCGAACTGGTTTAGCCCGCACTCCGACCTCTATGTCACCGTCCAAGTATGGGCTGGCTCCAAGCCGCTCACAGTCCCGGTCCAGACTTCGTACAAGGCTTTTCGAAACGAGCGAAGGTGTGCTTCCGAAGCCGAGTCTACGTGCCATGAATATACTGGCTAACACGATAGCCTAGATGGAGCGAGTGGCTCACCGTACCGATACCCTACAAGAGCCTCCCCCTGAACTCATACCTTGCAATTACGATATGGGACCTTTCGCCAACTGCTGGGGAGCAAGCTCAGGGGCATGCCATTCCCTTCGGTGGTACGACCCTGCCACTATTCGACAGGGACAATCAGTTGCAGAAAGGCAGACAGAAGTGCCTTGTCCACAGGCACAAACAGGCTGACGGCAACGACAACACAACCACACCTTCTACTATCGCTAAGAACAGAACTGGCTCAAGAAAGGGCGAGGTTTTTGTCGTTGACAAAGAAGCTGAAGAGCTTGAACGCATGGAGAAGCTTTTCAAGAAACACGAGATGAATGAGATACCCAGAGTTGAATGGCTCGACCAGTTAGTATATCGTGGTACAGAGAAACGCGGGTTGAAAGCGGCAAGGAATTCGATCAAATCACTCCAACGCCAGTCGGTGGCGAATAAGGAGGCGGAGGAGGTCAAGAAGCATAATGTTGCCGAGTCGAATGGTGGTGAGGTTCCCAGGCCTGGACCCTCGAAGTTTACACTCAATATTGAGCTGCCCCGGTTTGATTTCCCGGTGGTATTTGCAGACCATGAGTATCCGCCACCACCCATTTCATCCTTCCAGCATCTGTCAGCATCTCAATCGAACATCATCCTCAAACCTCCCCCGGAGGTTTCCTACGGGCCCGGGATCAATGCGCCTGAAGAAAGCGACCGCCTCATTCGCATATATGACCCTGAAGTTGGGGCGAGAGATAACCCAGCTGAGAGTAAGCACCGGCGCCTTGTCAGAAGTCAGCATCGCCATGGAATACTGGACAAAGACTTGAGGCCGAACGCCAAGGTTCGCGATGAGCTTAACCTGATCATGTCGTATTCGCCGACCCATGTCCTTTCACCCGAGGAAAAGGACCTGGTGTGGAAGTTCAGGTACCATTTGACCAAAGACAAGCGTGCTCTGACCAAGTTCGTCAAGTCTGTGAACTGGCAGGATCAGAGCGAATCGAAACAGGCTATTCAAGTCCTTGGCAAATGGACTGACATCGACGTAGACGATGCTCTGGAACTCCTGGGTCCTGTATTTGATCATCGGGCTGTCAGAGCCTATGCCGTCGACCGATTACGAAAGGCGGACGACGACGAGTTACTCCTTTACCTACTACAGCTAGTTCAAGCCCTGAAGTTCGAACATATCTCAGCCGATTCGAACGAAGCCACGGTACGGGCTTCCTCACTAGCTGATTTCTTGATTTCACGGGCTGTGGAGAACTTCACCCTTGGGAATTACTTTTACTGGTACCTCGGCGTCGAATACGACGACAAAAGCAACGACCAGGGCGAAGAAGTGCGTACAATGTACGCGAAGGTACAATACGATTTCATGAAGGAGCTAGAGAGCCGCCCCGGTGGCCGAGAGACGAGAATCACGATCAGAAGACAAGCCGAACTTATCACGGTTTTGTCAAAGATCTCGGCTGAGATTCAAGCTTCACGCGATTCGATCGCACGAAAGCTCGAAACAGTAAAGTCCTTCTTGGCTGACCCGAAGAATGAGATATTGAGTATTGATCCCCCAATGCCCATGCCACTGGACCCGTCCATCATGGTCGTTGGGGTTGTTCCGGAGGAGACAAGAGTCTTCAAATCTTCCCTTTCGCCGATAATGGTGACGTTCAAGACCATTTCCGGGAACAAGTATCCCATCCTCTTCAAAACCGGTGACGACCTGCGACAAGACCAGCTTGTTATTCAAATCATTACTCTCATGGATCAATTGCTGCAGAAAGAAAACTTGGATCTCAAGCTGTCACCTTACAAAATCCTCGCAACAAGTACGACGGCTGGCGCTTCCCAATTTGTACCGTCGCAGACCTTCTCTGCAATCGCGTCCAAGTATAACAGCAATCCAGCGCTCGCCTATCTACGGCAGCACAACCCGGACGAGCGAGCGTATCTAGGCGTCCGCAAGGAGACTCTCGACACGTTTGCCAAATCATGTGCGGGCTACTGCGTAATTACTTATATCTTGGGCGTTGGGGATCGCCATCTCGAGAACCTGCTCCTAGCCCCAGATGGTCATTTCTTCCATGCGGATTTCGGGTTCATCCTCGGTCGGGATCCCAAACCATTTGCACCAGCGGTCAAGCTCAGCAAGGAGATGGCCGACGCCATGGGCGGCTCGAACCCGCCGAGTGAGCATTACTTGCAGTTCAAACAATACTGCTTCCTCGCATTTGCAGCATTGCGGAAATCATCGAACCTGATTCTGAACCTGTTCAGTCTCATGGTTCATGCCAATATACCCGATATCAAGGCCGAGCCTGACAAGGCGGTCTTCAAAGTGAAGGAACGCTTTCATCTGGAGTTGAACGAAGAAGACGCGATACGGCATCTGGACAGAATCATGGAGGACAGTCTCAATGGCATCATGCCTGTCGTAATAGACAGGCTGCATGACTTTGTCCAGGCGTTCCGGTGAACCGCATTTCGAACGTATCGAATCCGATATGCAGTACCATGGTTCGAGGGACATGTCCACGACGCTTTTGGTCACGGGTCGAGCTGCTTGCGAGTCATTGGGTGGGAATAAGTCTCGAACACGTGGACGTGCACCGACTATCTCCAGGGATACTGTGTGTTAGGTAGCACAACCAGGATATCCTTCCCAGTGTGGCACCGGATTATCGTGTTGCTGTCGGATCGGAATCCAATGCAGCGCCTGCGGAAAGGGTCTCACGAGACCTGGAGGACTCATCAGCTTATCCTTTTGGGCGTGATTCTAAGGGGCGCATCTCCATCATTCGGCCAGAGCTGTGCTCGAAAGCCCTCGAGTCGGTCTTCTTTCTTTCCGTTCCAAGAGAGAGGCCGTTTTCCCATAACGCGCGCGTTGCAAACGACCGAGCTGTCAGGGGTAAGACACGAGGCCGTTTGCATCAACAACTTTCAAAGTGGAGCTCTTCACATGGCGGCTGCTTATTTGATAGGCGCCTACCAAATCGAACGGCAATGTCTCGCAATGATCGCTGAAACGGCATGTCTCGTAGATTGCGTCTTGAGATCACCCATTGCAGATGGGGACACGCTTAGTCAACTCTACTAGTTAAAGAGAGGATTTCGTGCCCAGTCCCGGCTGCTACTGGATGATAGCTGCATGATAGCTGCCCTTGGTCGGGGTGACTAGACTAAATGCAGAGGCAAGTCGGCAGCTACCGTAGACGGACCATTTTGGTGACAAGATGAACCGCACACACACAGTTGTGTGATGGTCATGCAGGCCGGTGCACCCATCCATGTCTCATCATGGAACGCCCTGCGACGATACTTGAGTCTTAACAAGTGAAGTCATTCGGTGGTTTTATGGTCATTGCCTCCTAGGGGGGAGCTCGGGGATACGGATACATCATACATGTAGTCTATTATGTGGAAGCTTCCTAAAAGAGTCCTGATGCCTTTCTTCTTTGGGAAATCCCCACCTGCTAGTTCCATTTTAGGGGGGTGGGGGGGTCCGCTTTGCCGTTTCCATCCCATCAGTTTTCCGAGGGACGGGACGTGAGAGACGTCGAGATACAGATTCAGTATGATAGCTGCTGAATTGCAGCTCGACATTCCTGCGCCTGGGTCGCATTTGCTCACTATTGCGCCGACAGTCGATTTGTTAGCTTAGGTAACAAGTTGCCATACAGCCCGAGCCGACAGCTTGACCAACTCCAGGCTGCCCGGGTGTTGCGACATGGGGGCAGCGGCCAGTACCTATTACTGATCAGGGGCCAGGTAGCGGCAATCCGATACGGTGGGTGCCCGTACACGATATGGTACGGTACGGTACGGTAATAACTAATAAGGTATCAGCTGTCATCCCAGCCACTCCAACTTCGGGACCCTGATGGCTGTTGCCGGAAGATGGCCCTGGCCTCGCCTCCTCCTCCATCCGATGTTTCTTTGTCCCCCTCCGCCTCCAGACTGTGAGAATAAGTCGAGACACTCGAGCCACTTTCCCGTCTCCCCATCCAGTCCCCATCTCCCTCACCATCGCGCCTCAAGTGCTCGCTTGGATAATTGTGGTTTTCAGTTCCACTGGGGTCTTGCCAACTGCGTTGCGCCGTTCTCTCCGCAACCTTGCCATCGCAGCACTCCTCACATCTCGCCTGCCCAGCACAGGGTAGCGATTGACCCGCGCTCAAAATTGTGTAGCGCGCCAGGTCGAACACCAACCAAGCCGGTAAGGAAATGGACCGCTCTCAGTTTACCAGCTTCCAATTTTATGGTTCTTACCGCAATTGTCCAGTCATCCATGATCGCATCTGTGCTGGGATATGCCTTGATTGCTCTATGGTTTCTGACGGGTCACCCTGATTGATATTTACTGATCTGATCCAGCTCCTTCATGTAGCCAGTCTCCCACTTGCGAAAACGAAGCGCTTCTACAATCAGTTGCGACTTGATTATCTCCTCGGCTCCGTCACTGCCGAACCTCAGCCATGCCTGCTACAACATCCAGTACCGGCGTTGCTGATGTCAAGCCTGCGTCGACCGCTTCGAAACGCTTCGAGCTTCCGCTCCTAGACTTCAAGTTCGGCTCATTGACTGACGGAACCAACATCCCGCCCCCTTTGCCGTCGCCCAAGGAGGAAGCACGAACCCAACCAAAGACGCCTAGCAAAGACGAGGTACCGAAGAAGCAGGAAGCAAGTGGCGTTGCAAATGGTCATGGTACATTCCCCAAATCCGACGTCCTGAGCACGACCAATGGCGGTATCAAGCGCCCAGCAGATGAAACTCCCGCATCGCCGACACTTTCGAGTCGCGGCAGTCTGAGACGCCTGCTCAGCAAAACACTACTGAACAACGCTTACGATGAACAAGGATCGATCTCGGGCCAGGGTGTTTCCAGGCCACCGAGCCGGACTGCGAGCACCATTGCAGAGGACAGGAAGGTGAAACGCAGCAGTGGCTGGTTCCGGCGGTTACGGTCGAATGACCGTGCGAATGACCGTGCGAATGACAGCCAGAGGGCCAGCACTCCCACCTTTGTCGAAGAGGTGAAAACGCCGAAGAAGGCCATGGGCCCACCGCCGCCGATGATTCCAGAGCTCAGCGCTCTGGAGAGTAAAGTCGACACCAATCTGGGCGACGATTTATTCAAATCCATCGGGAAATAACCACGCGGAAGAGTACCTGCTTACGACATGTCACGCGTCACTCTCCCGGTCCATACCGGAGTCTGTGCTTCCGTACCGGATCTGTGGACATACTCACATTACGACGACTTATTATACTGCATCTAATCTGGTGACGACTTTGCGGAATTGAAGGTTCTGCCTCGAGTAGCGGTTCGAGGGTGGAAAAAAAGATACCCACGTCTAATGAGCTCATTCATCGACATATTACGTCAAATTTTCCTACCACTTCGACATTCTTGTTACCCCCTTGGAATCACTATCGCGCTTCTATCAGCGTGTACTACTGCGGGATCGCCTTTTGAACCGCAGGAGGATCATGTACAGCCCCTTCTCCCACCATCGTCGCTTGGGGCGTGTATGTACGGGACGGCCCTCTTTGGACATGCCTGGAAGACCGGGTCATCAGGGCATATTTGAGAAAATTAGCGAACTGCTTTCCAGAATCACACACAGGTTGCTCGAGGAGGACTTGATTAGGAAGAGGCATTGCCAAGTCGAGGTCAAGATCTATGGCCATGTGTTACGGGACACGATAGCGAAGATACTCATGTATATCAGCCTTCAAGCTGGAGGTTCACCATATTGCCACCATTGTCATCATACCTCTGTGTGGTTCTGACTGCGGCAGTCACCACCCCTTTCGACTCGCTCCGTCGAGGACCAATTCTATAACTTGAGAATCTGCCTCGAACTTTCCATCTCTCTGGGTTGTATACTGCTGGCGGTAATACCGACTTACACCAAAATGCGAACTGATAGAAACCTTGGTGCCAGCTACAAGACCGGAGGACATACTGCAGGTCTCTGTCACGGTTATCCTTGATGCCAGGATGTGATATGAATTACCTCCTTTTTTATGCTAACACCTTAACATTAGGTTGTACCTGCAGCTCAACAGCTGTAGCTCCAGCCAATCCGATAAGAGCTGCATCTCGGGTGGGGCGGACACTGTTACGGCGCCTCGACGTCATTGCCCGAGCTCCCCAATTTCTTACAGCTCCGAGGAGCTCGAACCTCTGAAACCTGATCACCACATACTGCCTTGTGATCGCGAACGCCATACGATACCCGCCATTATGGTCACAACCCAGTGTCTAGCCAGAGCCTCAATCCGATCCTCGCGCTGTATGGGATCCGCTGCGAGGCTCGCCTCGTCAACCCCGCTGATACAGGTTCGTCACAAGTCGGGGCCCTATGGCTATACGCAGGCCAAATCGCTGGTTTTCAGTCAGTATGGCGAGCCAAAAGAGGTTCTGAGGTGAGTATTGGCTTTCCTTTCGAGAGCCTAGTTGGGCAGCCGAAGCGCATTCGCTGACTACCGTCGATGGTATGCTTAGATTACACTCCCATTCCATCTCTCCACAGCTTCCCTCCTCGTCCGTACTCCTGCGAACACTCGCAGCTTCCATAAACCCGGCCGATGTGAACACGATTCAGGGCACGTACGGCGTGAAACCAACCTTTAGCCCCCTGGTTGGAACGACTGAGCCGTCTGTTATCCCTGGAAACGAGGGCGTTTTTGAGGTGGTCACATCGTCGGCCACCGGCTTGCAGAAAGGCGATTGGGTTATACCCGCAAAGACTGGATTCGGCACGTGGCGGACACATGCTGTATCACCAGCAGATGGTGTGATCAAGGTCGAAAAGCATGGCCTGAAACCCATCCATGCTGGAACTGTCAGCGTAAATCCATGTTCGGCCTACAGAATGCTGCGAGACTACGCGGACCCCCCGTTGAGGGAGGGCGATTGGTTCATACAGAACGGCGCCAACAGCGGTGTTGGACGAGCTGCTATACAACTAGGGCGCCTGTGGGGATACCAGAGCATCAATGTCATTCGCGCACGGGGGAGCCCGGAGGAAACGCAAAAGCTCAAGGACGAGCTGCTGGCACTTGGAGCAACCAAAGTTGTGACAGACGAGGAGTTCCTGGCCAAAGAATTTAAGGAAGAAGTCGCGGAATGGACCAGGGGAGGACGCGAAGGGATCCGACTAGGTATGAACTGCGTTGGAGGTAAATCTGCGCAAACGATTGCGAAGAGCCTCGGTATAAGCGGGACTATGGTCACATATGGCGCAATGGGGAGACAGCCAGTCGCGTTGCCCAACGCGTTATTGATCTTCAAGGACATTCGCTTTGTGGGATTCTGGCTGAGCCGGTGGGCGGATCGAGACACCAGGTCGAAGGAGAGGACCGTGAATGAGATTCTGGGCTGGATCAGGGAGGGCAAGTTCAAGGATACTCCTGTCGTGGATGTCCCGTGGAACTGGGAGACTGAGGAAGAGACCTTGAAGGAGGCCGTCCAAGGCACGCTGCAGGGCTTTAGAGCTGGTAAAGGGGTTTTCGTCTTTGGTGAGACGTAAGAATACAATCGACCAGTCGCTGACCTGGTGAACGATCTTCGCACTTGGCAACGAGTAGAAAGCCTGTTGGACTCGTGATTTCCACTGTCTGTACATTATACGAATATAGCATTCATGTCGAAAGGTCAACAGATGCATATCGAATGGAGACTTATAGAGGGTGACTGTATGAAACGCGCGTCTATGCCAGCAGTGACCAACACTGCAGCACCAGTGTATCTGGTAAAAGTGACATCCTAAGTCCTCCTTGTACGCAATGCCGAGCTGTTGAAGTCATAATCCCTAATATCGTACACCAACCCTCCAAAAGTCTGGGTACACCCCTGGTTCAACAAGCGCAGGGTATATAAAAAATCCTGCTATTTGCAGTCAAGCAGCCGGCACGGGCTGACCACTAAGCCAGCTGTTAGGGGTATAATGATCTGAAATTGTATGGCATCTACACACAAACCCGATGGTGATGGCCGTCTGGTTCGGCTAAGCTGACCGTTTCACTGCGATTAACGGACGTATTAAGCTGCAAGGGAAATGATGATCTAAAATCGTATGGTATCTTCATATGAAACCCCATCGTGATGGCCATCCACTTTGGGCTGTCCATTTGACTGCAACTAACGTGTCTAGCTGTGAAGGACATGATGGTATGAAATTATATGGCATCTCTATATGAACCCCCATCGTGATGGCCATCTGGCCTGGCAGATTGGGAGAATTGCTATTTCCAGATCGTCATCTAGATATGCATCTTTCATTGCGTTTGTTAGGGGACTGCATACCAATTGAATAGAAATAGATTGCTGAAAATATACTACATATGTACTCATGTACTTACCGGGAGCGCTCCGTATACCCTAAGCGACAGTCAAAAGAGTTGTCGTGTTTCTATACTGCCGTTCGCGAGAGATGCTGTAGCTATAGCCGTGCCTCCACGAGATACCGTGCCTCCCGCGAGAAATGGATGCCGCCGCTACGAGGGATGCTGCCGGCGCTGCCGCGAGGGATGCCACCGCCGAAGCTGCGAGGGATGCTGCTGCCACCGCCGCCAGGAGGGATGCCGCCGCGAGAGATGCTTCCTACGAGTCACCGTCCCTTTACGAGTGTTGCTGCCGCGAGCCTGTCAAATGATTTTCCAGCTGTAAAGTGGGGTACTAATAACTCTGGGAGGTACATAGACGGAATTTCGACAAGGTGCAAAAGGACTCTGAGAAGGGGATGTTGTCGCAAATGGGATTATGGGATAAACAATATGGAATAAGCATTAGAAATGACTTATTAGATCAAAGGTGCTTATTCCAGGGTGCTTATTCGAAATGGGGCATGTCAAGAATTCTTCAATTAGGTATCATATGTCCTAACGCCGATGCTGGCATATGCCTAACCCACCCCTACTGGCCCACGTTCATGCAAACAATCATTGTTGCACCTCACGGCGTAGCGTAATTCTTGGTCCACTCCTTGGCCGTTGCGATAGCCTTGTTCTCGTCCTCCTTCCAGCTCTTAGCGACATCAGCTGCCAGCGGGTCGTCAGGGTTGGGAGCGCCCAGGAGTGCTTGGATCGATAGCAGGATGGTTCGAATCTGAAGCGCTGGGGACCAGTTGTCTAGTAATATTAGATTGGGACTGAAACAACGAGATTGTGGGTGCCGGCTTACTCTTGAGCACGTCGAGACAGATGCGGCCCAGCTTGTCGACGTTTGGGTGGTAGATCTTGGTGAGGAAACGGATCTTCGGAGGCACCATCGGGTAGTCGTCTGTCAGGAAGAGCTCCAGCTTGAATACGCCTCCTGTATTGTGTGAGTAGACGTGGCTGCGGACTCGAAAGGACAGGATCATCTACCTTCGTATGGTGATCCTGAAGGGCCATGGATCTCGACGTCGAAGTATCGGAGGTTGTCATCGTGGGGCACCGCGCTGATACCAGGAACAGGCTCAGTCATTAGACGCTCCGTCTCCTTGATGATCCGTTTCGGCAGCGCTGCAGTCGTCATGGTGTTCGTGCTGATTGAATCCACGGGAGCCGTAATGGAATCGAAGCTGATTCCGGGACGCAATCGAGAAAGTAGAAGTACTGTGTATGAGCATTGAGCAATGACGACCAACAAGGCTGCCAGGGCCCTGCACCTGCCTGCCAGCCTGCAAGAGGCGGGCGGGGTGGGGTCCATTGGCTGGGGAAGGTGCCCCTCAATTATCGGGGCCGTGTATTTCCAGACAACGGTAAATCATTGAATCGGAATAAGCACTATGGAATAAGCATTACGAGTGGCGTATCAAACGAGAACTGCTTATTCCTGTCTGCTTATTTTAATATTCGAAATTTATATAAGTGGTTTAAGCGTACAGAGATTTATAAAGGCTAAATATATATTAATACTTTTTAATATATAAAGACTTATATAAGGGCTTAGTATATTTTAAAGCGCAGGGGGTATTTTAACAAACTTGTAACAGCTAATGTTATAGGTTGAATTTATTTTAAGTGTGACGAGCCGTCTAACCTATAAGGCTAAAGGGTTCTATAGGGTTTATGTTCTGAGGTAAGTCAACACAAAGGACGATAGAGGCTTCGGTCAACTAGAAGACACTCAGATGCTGGGGCTTGGTCTGAACTGGGTTCACTGTGTAGTCAAGTCGTCAGGAGATTTCTCCCACCTTAGGGTTGGCTAAGATGCTTAGATTGATCACTGAGGTAGAGACTGTCTATCTATCTGGTTGGGAAATGTCTGTCCTTATATATCCAATCTCTCCCTCACTGATTAGGTGGCTCACCCTGGATCACCGGTGATCCAAGGTGATCCTGCTCACTGGATCACCACGGTGATCCAGTGATCCAAATTCTTAGTCACGTGACCCAGGTTCTGCTAGTCACGTGATCTGTGTACCGTTGCTCCGTTGCTCTGATCTCACCACTGATCAACACCCCACTCTCTGGTCAACCTGTTTCCAATCGTCCCCTCTAGGCCTGCTAACAGGCCGCATTGTTTGTTGGTTCGTAACATTAAGCTAAAAGTAGTGCCTTATTAAATTTAGACTAGTATATTTAATAAGAAAAACATTAAAATCACGGCTTAAATTTATTTTGAAACGGAATTAAATTAAAAGTAAAGCTTACTTTAAATTAAAATTAGGTTTAAAGCTTTAAAACTATTATAATAAGTTATAAGAAAATAAAGTAACGTAGATAACAAGCGAGCTGCAAATACAAGCGAGCTGCGAGGTGGGGCTTTCTTACAGAAAAAGTCGGTGCGTAACCGTGCGTCTACCTTTAAAAAAAATAGGAAACATCTCGGACCTGCTGCATTTAATGTAGCCTTTTCTATGGATAACAATGATATATAGAAATTGTTTTTCACTGATTTAATAGCCTATACACCCAAAAAACACTTTTTTACAAAGGTAGTTTTAGCGTACTTTGAAATAAATTTTATAATAAAATAGCTATCAACCTAGGAAATGTGACACTAATGTATTTTTCAAGTTATAAACCTAAAAAAAAAGGTCCAAGATCTTTCCAATTTTTTTCTGTCAAGTTAAAAATTAGCGCACCGACTTTTTTTATATAGAACCCACACCTTGCAGCTCGCTTATATTTGCAGCTCACTTGTTATTTACGTTATTTACTTCCTTATATATAAGAAAGTAAAGTAACGACATAGTTTAAACTTAGAACCTTAAAAGATTTAACTTTAAAATGAATAATACAAGCGGGTAATTAAACCGTTGTCAGATGTGGTGGTGGCTCTGGTGTGTGGTGTGACGTAGTCCGTGCGTCACTATGGGGTGTGAGACAGCAATTGGGTGTTGTGTAGCAACCAAACAGCCACCTATCTGAGAGACAGTTGGTAAGGGCCCCAGGCCACCTATTTAGATAGCGATTTGTCCCTTATGGACCACCAACCAGACACGAATAAAGGAACCAACCCGATCTTGATCCATCTCCTGTCCTGACCCCTGTGTGACTTCTTACAACTGTTAAGTTATTGAATTAATAATAATGATATATTTTTAAAAATTTAATATATATATCTCGCTTATTAATAAGGTAATAATTTAACGTTTTAATACACTTTTTATTAAAACGGGTAATTATTAAACGCGAGACTTATTAATACTTTAATAACACTTTATCAAACTTTAAATTTATTTTAAATCGTAAATAAATTTTACGATAAATAAAATGTTCGTAATAAATCCGTATTTGTATGGTATAACTGTTCAGCTTAAACAAATGAGCGCATGTAAAATAAAGCATTATAATGCATTTAAAAAGGAGAAATGCACTTGGGAATCGCATGTATTGCTGTAAGCATGTTAAGACCTGACATGCTTGCTGCAAGCCTTTTGAATACCCAGGTACCTGTGTGCCTTGTGGTAGCGGTATCCAGAATAAGGACCAGGGTCACGATAGGTAGCTATTGGTCTGTATTCTGGAAGTTGCTTGATTGAAAGAAGGGATGGGTGGTGTCCCCATCCCAGAAGTAGCTATCATCCCAGTTGGGTACGAATCTGGTACAAACGGGTACCAGTTGGGCTCCAAGGTACCTTGCACCCTGGTCCGTGACCCATCCGTCATTGTGGCTGGAAAATGGGTTGAGGAGCCACACCTGGTGGGTCGGCGAATATGGCTCGTGCATACAGCTCCAAATGGATGCTTGCTGCTGAGCCTCCAGATGCATAGCTTGAGCTCACCACCATCCTTCGTGGCGATATACGAGGCACACGCACGGTGATGCTTGCCCCGAGCCGTAATAGATGGACGCCAGGTACTGATGTGCCCCCGAACATGAGAGGTCTGCTAGGTCTGATATCGCAAATGGAGCGGTTCGCCGACCCTTAAGTACCAACTACTCATACTGGAGCCATGCCTTCAAATTACGGCCAGATTCTGGATCCAGCCAAGAAGGGCAAGGCCATCAAGTCTGCCTATGACAGCGAGACGTTCGATGCCGACGGCACTATCCATGTCCCTGGAATGGTAGGGTCGGCCACAATATCACCCTGTGGACGCGACGTAGCTCTCGCATCTCCAGAAGGCCTTGCTATCATCGACCTCGACTCCCCTTTCAGTCCCCCTCGGAGGCTGAGCAGCCATGGACTGCCCTGGCTGGTGGTGGATGTTCAGTGGTCTCCTTTCGCGGCGCGAGAGTTCTGGGTGGCTTCGACCGCAAACCACCGATGCCTGGTCTGGAATCTGAACCTGCGAGAGGACTCTGCAACGGGCGCCATTGAGCATTCTCTTCAGGGCCACAGTCGAGCCATTACCGACATCAACTTCTCGGCACATCACCCTGATCTGCTCGCCACATGTGCAGTCGACGGCTACGTCCATAACTGGGATCTCCGAAAGCCAAGACAGCCTGTGCTGACTTTCTGCGACTGGTCGGCCGGAGCCACTCAGGTCAAGTACAACCGCCAAGATCCTAACATATTGGCATCTTCTCACGATCGTTGGCTGCATATATGGGACGACAGAAAACCCTCCATACCCCTCAAGTCTATCAGTGCGCACACTTCCAAGATCTACGGTCTTGACTGGAACCGTACCGAGTCTACAAGTGTCGTCACATGCTCTCTAGACAAGAGCATCAAGTTCTGGGACTATGCTGCCTCTGACGAACCCCAGCGCATCATCAGAACGGAATTCCCCGTGTGGCGCGCCCGCCATACACCATTTGGATGGGGTCTCCTCGCCATGCCCCAGAATGACCCCGGGAACCTCTATTTGTATGACATTCGCTGCCGTGAAGAGGAGCCTGTGGACAATACTGTTGACCCTTTGGCAATATTCCCTGGGCACGGGAATCACAAAGTCAAAGAGTTTCTATGGAGGGCTCGCGATGTCGTCTCTGATGATGGGGTGGACAATCGAGACTTCCAGTTGGTGTCCTGGGGCGAAGATAACTATCTCCGGCTACACAGAGTAGATTTGCAGATTTTGGAGTCAGTTGGCCACGTGAAAGGGGGGCAAGCTCGAAAAATACCCATGACACGCAAAGGAGCTGCCCACAAGACTTATCGAGCAGCCGACGACCATGCAAATAAGGAGAAGAGGTCAGCTACGATGAGTGATCCTCGTCCTGGCAGTGGAGGTGGTCACCACAGACGCAGTGCTCTCACCCTCGGCATGCAGACCATGACGCCACACTATTCTCGCACTAGCAGTGCAACTGCATGGAAAGGTCCGTCGATGAAGGCAAAGCCCACTGCCGCAAAAGGGGGTGATCGAAGTCTTGACCAGCTTGGGTGGATGAAAGGTATCACGATGAGTAAGAAGAAACTGGCGGCTGTTGGGACACCACAGAGAAAGGAATCCAGAGACTCAACAATGTTTGGTCCGAGTTTCCACGATGAGCATTGGGGCGAGCCAGAAACATTGCAAGAGGAGATCATTCGTGTGAACCAGCAATTGCCCAACGTTCAATGGGATAACGTTGATATGGATGCACTCACTCTCAAAGCGTCCCTAAGGGGACCTTGGGGTACTGAGGGCGATACCATTTACATCAAGGTTAAGGTCGATATTCCTACCAATTACCCAAAATCGAGGTCACCTAAATTCCTGGTCGAGAAGACTGCCTTGATGGCGGACGACACGTACAAGAAGCTTGATCAAGAAGTGAACCAACTGGCTAGCCAGTTTTCGAAGAAACGTCAGAACTGCCTGGAGGTTGCCTTCAGCTATCTTCTCGGAGAGATAGATCTATCGAGTAGTGATGCATTCTTCAAGAATGTCAAGGATCTGGACGATGATCTCGGCGGTCTCGAGGACGAGAGTTCGAGTGACGAGGAAGACAACGAGATTCCCCCGGGTGGTTCGGCGACCATGTCCCAAGAATTGACTGCCAGTGTTGAGCTCGACGCAACCCTAGCACCAATCAATCGACCTACGATACCACCTCTTCCTCGTCTCTGCGGTGGCAGATTTTCGAATGACGGAAAATTGGTCTGCTTCTTCCCTACTAAGGAAGAGAAAGCTAAGGCTTTGCTTTTCACTCCCACCGAATCCTACAAGGAGCGCCCCAAAGGCGAGCCTACCTTTGCCGGTTTTGGCCGACTTCAGCAAGACTCGACTCCTCCGAGAAGGCGGAACATGAACGATGAACTGTCTGCAACAGATGACCACTCCGAGTCGGAAGCATCCGAGGATTCTTCGAGTTCTAGTGACTCCGAGACCACCTACATGCACAAGATCAACATGTGGTATTTACCGGGCCGACGATTCAGGAAGACATTCAGCGGCACTCACTCCATGCACTCAAGTGGTGGAGGAACTGGTATTGGCACTGGTACCGGAACTGGAACCAGCCGACGGCGCCCTGCAAGACCGAAAAATGTTGTGTCTATATATAACCTTTGCGATGAGCTGCCTTCTAAGCGGGAATTCGCCCACGAGTATATCATATTCGGGGATGGTGCCGCTGTGTGTGAGCACAACGCTGACGTGGCACATAAGTACGGACGACACGACCTGGTCGATATCTGGAAGTACGCGGCTTTGCTGCTTCGAAAGGAGATCCCGCTGGAACTCTTTGGCAACGACGAGAAACGCATTCTAGTCATTGCCAAAGACGCAGTCGCTCGTTTTGGCGACAACGGGCATGCTGCCAGTCGCTCTGCTGATGCTCCCCTGACTGGGCGAGTCAAGTGGGGTCAGCATCCTCTCGCGAAGGGCTTGATCAGTGATCTATTTGACCACTTTGAAAGACTTGCCGACATACAGATGCTTGCTATGCTCTCATGCATATTTAGCGAGTCGTCGACCGAGGACAGCGTTGCGTACGCGGAGTCGCACCTGACCCAGCCGGAGACGCCACTGCCCATGAAGGCACCGTCGTTCTCGCTGGATTATTTCCCCACGGACGCGTCTCTGTGGCATGCTGATAGCACCATGGCCAAAGCCCAGCTGGACTCGGCGATCTCGACGCCCAAGACGCTGCACACTCCAGTTCAAGTCGTTGGTTCCTATGGGTCTGAGGAGGGTGCATGGGCTGGTGAGCCCGAGTCCACTTCCTACTCATGTGGCGAGACGCCTCCGACCAGAACGCCAAAAGACCACATGTCGGAGGGTGACCCTACTCAGAGCTTGTCTACATCGCCTGAGAACAGGCTACTCCGTCGCGCCAACACTGCACTAACCTCGAGTCTTGCCAGCTTTCCCAGGCCTTTCGCCACTGCCGCATCAACATCACCCCCCAACCGGAAACATCCTAGCCCGGGCGAAAACTTCCTTGCCAATCTGGCCCCCTCAAACATCACTTGGGGTGGTTCCACCATCCTAGGACCTACGTCGGATCCGTCCGCTCCGACACACAATTCGTATTCTGACGAGGAATCGCGGCCGGCTGATGCTCCTCCTCTTGTCTGTTACGGCATATCCATCGAGATGGCGGACCAGACCATGTTTGATGACGACGGCTGGTCGGCGGTGCCTTTTCTTGAGCCTTCACGCACCGTCACGTATGCCAACTACCGGTACGCATACGCCGAGATGCTTCAAATGTGGGGTCAACCTCTGGCTCGCCTTGAGATCATGAAGTTCAATGTTCTCAAAGATGACGTGCCGGGTCCCCAGCCTGGCGTGAAAGGATTCAACGATTCATACCACAGCACCGAAAACACGAGCCATGCGTCGCAATCGCACCTAGTCCTGGGCAAGAAGGAACACTTGCAATCGTTGATCACATCAGGCCGCGGCCTCGATGTTACCGGCATATGTCGCGTGCACGAAACTCACCTGGATCCCATCCGATCGATGCAGGCGGGCGCAACAGCTGGCGGTGCAGTTGGGAGCTGCGAGCGCTGTAAGCGCACACAGACGCAGCTATTCTGTGTGTTCTGCCACGAACCCATCGATGCCCTCTATCCGCCTTGCTTGTCCTGTGGCTGTGCCAGTCACGATGCCTGTCTCGCGGAGTGGCATGCTAGCGAACTCGAATGTCCAGCGGGTGATGAGTGTGATTGCGTCGAAGAGGCAAGCAGCGGTCAGGTCGAGACCTGGGCCGCCATGGTCGGTGCCCTGCGACAAGGCAAAGTTCGCAAGGCATTTGAAGAGAAAGAAGAAAGGAGTTCCCGCGCAAAGCGTGGGTCAATAGATAAGAACGACTGGGAAAACATCGCCACGGGAGCAAACTTGCCGCTCGCCGATGGGCAGGGCAAGCCCCTCGAGCAGCACCAATCTCAGCCACCTATCTCGGCTGCTAGAATAAGTTTGGGGAATCGGCTGCGCAAGAGCGCTGGCAGTTGGGGCAGCACGGCGTCATTGCGCAAGAAATCTGGAAGTGTGAGCTCTGGATTGGCCAGACGATGAGATTGCATATTGCAGTATACCAGTGCTCATCGGGCATATATGGTTTCACGACTCGTGGACGGCGTCATAGAGCTAGAAGTCGTATGTATGATGGGTGTATAATTTTGTATATTTTGATCACATCCGTGGCACTGATCAGCCTACTGTAGGGGCGCAGCAATCAGAGGCAATCATCAACGTTGCTTTAGCCACCACAGTCCATAAGAGCCGTGTCCGGATCCTGAATTTGAAGTCGGAGTTCAGGCCACTTGAGACGGCGTCTCATTATGATACGGCTACCTCTGTCCGCTCCCACTCGATGTTGAACAATCCTCCCAGAGACACGCACACGCCCAACTCCCCTCTGCCCTCAATACGAAAAAGTACCACGAAATCGAGCCCCTTTCTCGCCCAGCTTCCCGCCGTATCCGCCGCCATTTCCACCGCCATGCCCGCACTTCCAGACTGCCATTTGTCCCACAAGACATAACCCCAGCCTGGTGTCTAGCAAGTACACATCTGGACGCATTGCGACGTCGGGTCCGCATGGCAGTTGACCTGCCCGCCGCTGCAGAAACAGAGGCTTCCGCAGAGACTCTGTAGTCCCGCACCGCAGCTGAGGGTGTGATGACTGGCTGTAGGCGCGGGGGCCGACGATGTCGTGTTGGACATGACCATGGCTCGCGCTGACGCGGCAAGGAGGATGGTGATGAGGTGGGACTAGATCTCCTGGTCAGTCCGCCGTCATGGCAATAATAGTTATTGTGTGTCTGGACGAACCTTCATGTTTGCTGATGTTGTGCCCGGGTCGATACCGAAGCTGAGCTCGATGATAAGGTACTTTGTGGGCTTCCGGTGCAGGTGCTGGTGGTGGTGGTGGATGTTTGGGGGATCGTTTTCTCGAAGGGTAATCGCAAAGCGGAAGTCTGCTTTTGTAGACAGGGCGGGTGTGGGATATATACAGTTTATCTGTGGCAACAACAGGCGCGCAAGATTGGCGGTGGTGACTGCAACCTGTTTTACATGCTGCAAGGTACGTAAGATATCAGATCTTGAACTCCACAATTCACGTTTAGCATTGGCGGTCAATGTTCATCTCACCGGACGAGGCTCACAGCCTGTTTGGCCAGATTAGCGGTGATGCTGCGTTGTCGTACGATGGGATGATCCGAAGGTGAATACTCGGTCGCGGGAGACCTACAAGGACAAACCCTCGACTTGCGATGCACATGTTTGCGTCAACGCAGAGTCACTGGTGTGCTGAGTCATTTGCCCGTACCCGGGGTCGGTGGCTACATGTAGCGATGATTCCTCGTGGTCCGGCATCCGGGCGATGGAATGGTACACCGATGTAGGATGATGGGCGACACCGGCGGTTTAGTCAATTAGCAACAGGAATTGGTGATATGTGGCATCTCCTGAGCCGCATGTCACTCCGATGGTGGTATTTTCCAAAGGTGGCAAGGCAACTCACCGAGAACACGTTGCCCCGGACATCATTCTTAGAGTTGATCCTTGTGAGTCCTGTTCGAGAGACGGCGTCTTTCGAGCGGGCACAAACGCCCCCTTGTGTGACGACATCTGTCGAACAGGCACAGACCCCTTACGGCGCCAAACTTCGACGAACTAGCAGGTCTGGATGAGCATGACGGGAGGCATTTCGTAGTTCCTGGAAGATTAGGAACTTGCAACACCAAAGACATGTCTTACGCCGGCAATCATTTTCTGATTATTCGGCCTTTTGGCTTACGTAGGTTCCGCTGAATAACTTAGGGGTACGACATGTGGCCAACTTGGCCCAATCTGACCAAACCATACGCTGCCGGAATGCTGCATTTTTAGATGTGTCAGATCGCAAGTTCTGCATGAGTAGGCTTCCTGATTGGGTACCAGTACTCGTTGCTGGAAGTCAGGGACCCTGTTGATTATAGTAGCCTATGCATGCAGGCTAGCAACTAACAGCTGACTGATCGCCCAGACTGGCCGAAGGCTTCCGGAATTCTCTACATAAGAGCTGCGTCCTCTATCTCTGGCAGGCCAGAGTCTTGCAATCATTTCACCTGGAGGAACATACACATTGTTCCTATCCAACATGGGTACTCCCACTCCCCACTCCGGTTTCATCACCACGCCTGGCGGTGCCCGCCTGCGGTACACCCAAGAAGGACCGTCTTCTGCTCCCAATCTCCTCCTCATCCCCGGTTGGGCGCAGACAGCGGCTCAATTCAAGAAACAAGTCGACCACTTCAGTGCCAACTTCCGCGTGACCACGTACGATCACCGCGGGCAGGGCGAGTCGGACAAGCCGGCCTTTGGCTATCGCATTTACCGGCTCGCCGCTGATCTGGAGGCCCTTCTCACACAGCTGGACCTGCGAGACGTCATCATGCTCGGCCATTCGATGGGATGCTCTGTCATCTGGGCGTACTGGGACATCTTCCCCCACGACAGGATCTCGAAACTGGTGCTCGTGGACCAGGCCCCGATACTTACGGCCAACCCGGCCTGGTCTGCCGAGGAAGCGGCCGGCTACGCTGCAATCTTCTCGCCCGCGGCAGTCTTCGAGTTTACGAACAGTTTGGCGGGGCCCGACGGCAAAGCGGCCTGTGCTGCGTTGGTGAAGAGTTTCTTCACCGCCCAGGTCGATCCGACAGATCTGGACTGGATGCTGGAACGCACCTTGAAGATGCCGTTGGCAGCCGCTGCGCAACTTTTCATCAACCACGCCGGGATGGACTGGAGGGACGTCATCCCCAGGATCGACGTCCCGACGTTGGTGGTTGCTGCGGAGGGCAGCTTGCTTCCTACTAAGGGGTTGGCATGGATCGCGCAGAAGATACCGGGGGCGAAGGTGGAGGTATTCAAGAAAGAAGACGGAGGCAGTCACTTCATGCTTTGGGAGAATGCGAATGAATTTAATAAAAGAGTTGCGGCCTTTCTGACCGACGAGGGAACTGAGGAGAGCCGATAAGACACATTGAGCAATCGATTTGATAGTTTGGTATCATATATGTATTGATCGTTTCGGTTGACATGGGGATCCGGTGGTACGGCTTTACTAGGCACCAGTGTAGATTGCGTAAGGTAGACCCCAGAAACTTGAAGCATGGCCTGGGTGGCTTATTGGAGCTTGTTTATACGAGCTATGAGATTATCTATGGGGTGTGAAATTGACTACGGCAAGATTACTTGTCTTCTGGCACAGTCTCCGGACTGGCACGACCTTGTCCAAAACGCAACTCGTCCTGGTGATACTTGATCCAACCATTTCGTTCTCTTATCTGATCTTGGTAACGCTCGATGACATGTTCTGCAGTTTCCTCGCGCTTAGCCTGCCCATCCTTCCAACGTTGCACGTCTATGTCACGCTGATCGCGGTTTTTTGCATATTCGGCAATGCCGATATATGTAGACCAGTAGCTTTCGTGCACAAACACCCGGCAATCTCGAATCGTGTCTAGGTAATACTCGAATCACATTGATATATCGTGCCTTCCATTCATTTCGTCGTTTTTATTTGCGTAGTTTTCTGCAACCTTGTGTGTCCAGTAAAGCACACGAGCGTTTGCGTCCTGGTCGTTGATGTTATGCCGCATCCTCCATTTTTGCCAGAGAGGAAACCACATGGGACTGTCCCACACTCCGCGTGATTGAGGTTGCGACACTCCTATATGAGGATCGACTATTGCTTCGGGGAAACGTTCCTCTTTGTGAACCCATATGCATACTGCAAGCGTACCGAATAATATAGAGATACGCTGATCGACGTCCTTAAGGTACTTGCAAATTGGCAGTTGTGGTTTGGTTGACACAGCCCAAGCATAGCAGCGGGAGAGAAGAAATCTTATATTACCAGAGGGCGAAGTCGATAGTGGATTGCGCCCTAGATATGAAGGGTTCTTCCAGTTGTACGACGCGCTACTGGGATCGGATTCTTCGACTACAAAATCGCAGAGAGGGTCTGTTGCAACCTCGTATAGGGGGAAATCGCATAACTGTATGATGCGAGGAGACGGTCGAAGTCTATCGTCGCTCGTGCCATGAATGCGCCGCACATGGGACCGAAGATTTGCTGGGCGGGCGCGTGCGCGCGCGTGAAAAGGACCAGGATCAAGAGGTACCTGATCCCAGTATTGCTCCAAAAATTGCTGGAAGGCCATCTGCACGACTGGCGATTCGACGAACTGAAGCAACGCCAGTGGATCGATATCTGGAAGATGATGAGCCAAAGCCATCGTCGGAAACGTGAATGGAGTTGCCCAGGCCTCGAAGCTCTCAACCTTCCCCTTGAAAGCGGCCTTTTCGAAATCACTGAGGGCGAGGGAGGAGAATCCCTCAGTAGGTGGTTCTGGCGAAGAGATCTCTGGGTTTGCTTTGTTCTTGGAGCTATCCAGTGTGCTGGTTTGTGCGTTCGTTTCAGTGGAAGAAGCCCCTGGGTTTCCTTCATCATTGGAGCCAGTCATAGCGTTGGTTTGTAGGTTCGGCTCCGGGGAGGAGGCCCTGGAGTTGGGTCGTTATTGGTGCTAGCCATTGTGCTGTTTCCGTGTGTGATTATGGGTGATTCGATGCTTCTTGTGTCTTGTTCCGGTTTGTGTGCTTGTTGTGCCGCCGAAAAGCCGCAGCTTCAATGTCTCTTATAACTCGAGCAGCCCTAAGCAGCTCCTTACATCCATGGCTAGACAAAAGAGGAATTCAGGGGCAAAGATGCTGTTGTTCTCCCCCAAAACCAACGCAGATCTTGAAAGCAAGACTCAAGCCGAAGTGCCCTTGCTCTCTGGCCGCTTGCGGACTTGTGTGGACGAAAGGACCTCTGCGGAGCACATCTTTGAGATCAAGGAGACTGTTCATAATTGGCTCAACCCACATAAAGCCAGCAGAATCAAAAGGAGTGCCTCTCGAAGATAGGGACCCGATAGTACCTCACATCAAAGCATGAAGTGGATCGGCGCTAGCTACGGGATAAAGACCTTCGGCCGTGTCAGCGTCGAGGAAGCCGAGTATGGGAGAAAAGACGTTCAATGTGACTCAGGGTGATTGATTCTCTCTAGCTATCTCTATCTGGGATGGATCCCAGATCCTATCTAATAGTACAATTGGATCCCGGAGGCCCCACCTCCCAGGATCGCTCCTTCTATGGGATGATGAAAGAAAGATATCTGACGACATCTCGAGATCCTTGACGTATGCTATTCCTTTCAACATCACAAATCATCATGGCGAGTTCGGCGCACAAAGACTGCCCAGGTGTACCCAGGTACATCCACATGTACCTCCTCACAGAATGGACCTCCACGTGACGTCACATGCAAACAAGAGGAGCTTCACATGAAGTTCCACGGATCCATCCAACGCTGGATTGCCCATCTGCACAACTTTTTTCAATTGATCATCAAGCCCTTCTATGAAAACAGGCCAGGCTACCTACAGCTACAGGAACCTCACTGCTTCTAAGTCAAGACTCGTCCCCTTGATGGCCCTCCTAACCCTAACCCCTAACCTAACCTGGCACCCAGGCCTCTCAGAGGCCTCTCGATCTCCCAACCCCTATTCTCCAGTCAATACTCTCATCACCACCACCACCGCCACCAACACCCAACCCAACCCATCCCAAAAGAGGCCCACCCCAACCATCCTCTCGATTGGCTGCGGCAACGGGCTCTCCGAGGCCCTCCTGCAAGACCAACTCCCGAGCGCCGATGTCATAGGCGTCGAAGTCCAGTCCGCGACGGTCCGGTATCTCGACGAGCACCACGTCCGGCTCGTCAGGGGGACGTGGGATATCGCCGCCGAGGCGGAGGACGTCGATGTCTGGGTGTGGGTGTACCCCCGGGAACCGCGGCTCGTGAGGGCTTATCTTGAAAAGTTCGGCTTGGCGACGGTGACTACTACGAGGACAACCTCGACAGCTCCGCCAGGATCGGCGGAGATGGACGCAGGGCCGACACCAACGTCGACACCGACGAACCGACCGCGGGTCTGGAGGCTGGTCTGGTTGGGTCCGCGCGTTGATTGGGAGGACTACGAGCCCGTGCTGCGGGCGAGCGTCTTTGGGGACCACGTTGAAGTCTTCTGTGGGTCTGAAGGCGGGTTGGCCGCGGAGGAGATGATGGCGGTTGAGACGATTTCAGATGATCATGTGGAAATCTGACACGACATGAGTGCTATGGGCTGCTCAGCTGCCACCGAGATCGCTGTCATCGCCAACACCCCGACCTGAGCCCCTTCGAAGTCCTACGATGGAAACGATCACGCGGCCGGAGCAGTTCTGCTGGTGGCTGCGTGGGGTATACTTGGGCAGCTAAACCGCTCGGATGAACAACTGGTGAAGGCGCGGCCGTCGATATGCTTCATATGGGAAAGCTTCGTCCTTTGGAGAAACTTACTCACACGAGGTCCCGAAAGCAATTATACCACCAACCGCCTCTTCATATGAGCGCCTGCCAATCATGATGGTGGATGACTCTGATGAGGAGCTGTTCGAAGGTATTTGCAGACCAAGGGACAGCTTCTGTTGGTTTCCTCCGTTTCCCCTTCTGACTATTGAATAGGAGCGATTCGATCCAGCCACGCGTCCACCAAAGAATCATGTGAACGACGAAGACGCCACGCCACCTCTAGAGGCCTGGTGACCACGATTACCCCCGAATCTAGCGGCGTTATCGTTAAGCTTCAGTACGTTCGCGACGCCACATGCTCGCAACCTGGTGTCAGTCAACTAATAGGTAGGTAGGTACACTACACACTCAGAAGACTCCGTACACCCCGAAATCAAGGTCTTGAATACACAGCGATATTCCACTGTCTGTATCCTGTCAGGAGAAGAACGTCTCGAGTGCGAGGACGGAGACTTCTGGGGGTTCAGTGTACCTAGGTAGTAAGGTATACCTTACTCAACCAACAAAGATAGTAACTTCAGCTCATCAACGCGCTCCGTCGTCGACTCCCGTCACGAGACCGCCCAGAAGTGTTGTCGCAGCTGCACACAGACCGCCTTGTGGCGCAGACGAGGCAGAAAGAAGGTTACGGCGGACTTGCGCCATTGGCGCCATTGACGCCTTGAGAGCATCACGAGTGCTTGCACGTGAACCACTCCAATGTCACTTCCTGGTTTATTAGACTTCACTCTTTTGATGGGCCGGAGATCCACGTACTTTCTCATACAAATATCTGGTCTCGACTCCCCCCTGCAGACTTCACTTCCGTCCGCAGACCACTCTCGTCCGACTACACTCTCGTCCTGAGTACACTCAGACTCATCAGACTCCAGCAGGTATGTGACGAAGCACCCCTGCTTATTTCAGAGTGCTTATTCCATTCACGACAGATACACCCCTCTCGCAACCAACACCAGCCCCCGAAACCATCATCATGAAGCCCACCCAAGCCTTCATCTGCCTCGGGCTGTTCGCCCTGCGCGGACTTGCGGCTCCAGCCCCGGTTCCCGCAGCCGGCAACCAAACCGACGGCACCCCAGCCGCGCCGTACCTCAGCCCCCGGGAGGATTGTTGGAACGTCGACGACTGCGGTGGCGAAGTATGCCCCTATGACTGGACATGCGATAAGGGTTCCAAATGGACCGGAGGCTTCTGCATCTGCTCTCCATTGTAGGCATAATTCTACATGGCTGAGCCTTTTCTTACGTGCATAGCTGGATAGGAGGATGACAGCCTAAGTCTGCGAGCACATGGCTGGGAAATCTGGGTGTCGGACAAGCAGGACGGACGTGTGGACACAGCAAACCCATAAACAGTATCCCGGCCCATATATGTTCACGGCATCAATTCGAATATATGTCTACTCACCCCAAGATAGTCGTGAGACTGATCTCCCCGTCTTCGGGGAAGAGTTTTATCGTGCTCTCGCGAATCAATTGTGACACTATAGGTAAACCCACCAAAAGTCTCCGTGCACCCCAACCCCATTCTTGAACTATCTAAGCCAGTGTCCGACAATGCTATGAAGTGTGGCATCAGCGCTCCGTGATCAGCGTAAAGAATGGTCTTTCGGCATGCAAAAGCTTATATCACCGTGCTGATTCCACCACCCATTATTATTATGAGGTTATTCTTAGTTCCGGGAGGAAGAGACTCCAATGCGCGCGCACGGATACTTGTGAGTGGTGACTGAGCCTACTTCCTTTATTTCGTTTTGTTGTTGAAGGCGGCTCCCGCCAATGCCACCATGTCGCCACCCTGTCGCCACCGTTGATCAGTAATTTACCTACTCTGAGCTCACGGCAAGTATAAGTGCGTATGCCGTCGGATGTTTTAGACACTTCAGCGTCTTCTAGTTGATATCGTCCTCTGCGTTCCGCATCCTGTTCTGTTCTGTTGTTGAAAAGCAGGAAGGTCATGGCCATGGTCATGGTGATAGGTAGGTAATCTTGATGATTAGGTAAGGAAGGTCAAGTCGGTGTCTCGGACTCTCGGGGCGGTGGCCCCCTCCTCTCACCGTGTGTCACCGTCTCACCGAAGGAGTGCGCAGGAGTGACAAGTGCGGCCAACCCGCCCAAAACTCGCCGAGCGCGCCCGAAACGTACGACGTAAGCTGTCTGCCTATGCCTGGAGCCTGGAGACAGTCATGACGCCGACACGCGTTGTACGAGCGCCTAACGAGCAAGAGGCATCATTGAAAAGGCATTTAGCAGTAGCTGTCTTTTGAGAAGGCGAAAGCGAAAGCGAGTGATATTCTACTCCTCCATTCAACGTCCTTCTCGACTCTCAAGTCATCGATCCATCTGAGAGTGAATCTCCGGATCCATCGGCTTCGACTTGACGTCAGACTGTCAGAGATCCGAGACCCTTGCATGAGGTGCCTGTCCTACCGGGTTCCTTATTCAATAAAGCCTACCCGTCTCCCAATTTCCTCCGTCTTCTCGTTCCCCAATCGGTTTCCAAGCGGTAATCGAACTATAAACCGAATATCATTAAAATGAGGTACACATCTCTCCTGCCCATCGTGGCAACAATCGCCGTCGCCTTTGTCATCCCGGACGAGGCGACCGCGCAGCAGCTCGCCCTCGAGCCCGAGGCCGAGCCGCCGCAGGCCCCGTCCTCCTCATCTTGGTGGGACGCGCTCCCCAGCTTCGACGACCTGCGCTCGACGGCCGAGGACACCCTCTCCAGCGCCGCCGACGCCCTCGAGCGCCAGGCGAGCAAGCTGAGCGACCTGCTGCCCGAGGTTGAGCTCACGACCGAATCCGAGTACGCCGACTTCCTGGGCCGCGGCCACGTCGGCAGGCCCGGACACCACGGCTCGACCAACCTGACCGTGTACCAGGCCATCCAGGCGTCCAACTACACGCGGCGGTTCGCCGCGCTCGTCGACGACTACTCGGACCTGGTCGACGTGCTGAACAGCACCAAGGCCAACGTCACCGCCTTCGTACCTGTGGACAAGGCCTTCGAGCGTATTCCTGACCATGGGAAGAAGCCGCCGAAGGAGTTCATCGAGAAGGTCATCGAGTACCATATCGTGCCCGGCTACTACCCCGCCGGTCGAGTGCTCGCGCACCATACCCTGGCGACGGCGCTGAAGAGCGAGGAGCTCGGGGACAGGCCACAGAGGCTGCGGGTCAGCCTGAGTCTGTTCGGTGTCAGGGTCAACTTCTACAGCAAGGTGATCATGGTGAACCTGGTATGCATGCCATTCCCCTTTACCATCGCCACCACACCCCACACTGCAGCCTGGACGTTTTAAGTAACTAACCCTCCCGCCCCAGTTCTGCAAGAACGGCATCGTCCATGGCGTCGACAAGATCCTCGTCCCGCCACCCCCGGCCGAGAAGCTGATCTCGCTCTTCCCGTCCAAGTTCTCCACGCTCGAGCTCGCGGCCGAGAAGACGGGTCTGCACCACCACCACGAGTCCTCCGAATCGCACCACAAGACGACCGGCCTGACCATCTTCGCGCCGACCAACTGGGCGTTCCGCAAGCTCGGCCCCGCGGCCAACGCCTTCCTCTTCAACACGGACAAGGGGCTGGGCTACCTGAAGGCGCTGCTCAAGTACCACATCATCGTCAACGAGACGCTGTACTCGGACGCGTACTACGGGCAGGAGAAGAAGGACGACAACGACAACAACAAGGATGCCGAGCTCGCTCTCGACGTCGAGAAGGATATTGAAGGAGAGGAAGAGGGCGAGGTCGACGAACAAGGCGCCAAGCACTACCACCTCGACCTGCCGACCCTGCTCGACGACAAGAGCCTCGCCGTCGACGTCGCGCGCTGGTACGGCTTCATCTCGCTGACCATCAACGGGCACGTCAAGGTCGCCATCCAGGACGGCGTCGCCAAGGACGGCGTCGTGCAGGTCGTTAACTCGGTGCTTATCCCGCCGCACAAGCACCACCAGCACGAGGACGCCTGGAAGGGCGATGAGAGCGAGGAGATCAGTGTGGAGGAGCTGATGGAGCGGCTGCAGCCTTTTGTGGAGAGTGAGGGTGAGAGTGTGAGCGTGGTTGAGGGGGTGAAGGACAAGGTCAGGGAGACGTTGGCTTGGGGTGAGTTGTAAAGACTTTGATAGCGGAATGGAACCTATGGGTACGGGGGATGTTTTTACGATTTTGGGACATAAAATTACTCTCCTTTTTTGGCATTGGGGTATGGCATCGGTACTTGCGAATACGGAATGGGGATTAGGTACCGGGTCAACTAAACGTAGGACTTTCTGGTATCACTAAACCAAAATCGGGATGCTTTTCACGGGTCGTGAAAGTCATATGTACTGTGGACAAACATATGTATCCTCGCACGCTCGAGGCAGAGTTACACTCGCTACATGAGACATGATACCTAGTCCGGTACGGTGTAGATTGGGTGTAACAAAAGAACAAAACACATCAAAGGAATGCCATATTGTTATCATTGTCATTGTCATTGTCATTGTCATTGTCATCCTACATAGGTACAGCGTGACTTGACATAAACAGACTCGTGGACAGACTCAACAACCAACCAGCCAGCAATAATAAATCCATCCCCTGATCACTCACACCCTACGCACCCCAAACCCAGCAGCCAGCCTCACAGGGCCCTGCTGCTGATACCGCGCATCATGCTGTTCCTGCCACCCCTCCAACGCATCAACGACGCGGACGCCGTTCCGCACGTCCACGGCGCCCCAGCGCTGCTCTCTGAACATCCTCCGTTTGGGTATCTTCGCTTCGCCATCAGTGGTCTTCTTTCCCTCCTTGTTCCCTTTGCCGCCCTGCCCCTGCCCCAGCCCCTGCCCCTGAGCACCACCCTTCCATACCCCCATCTCATCCAGCAACGCCTCGACAACCCACACATACCGCACCCCCAGCAGTCCTTCGCCTTGCCCTGCGCCTTGACCAACTCCCACACCGCCACCAGCTCCAACCCCGACCCCGACCCCGACCCCACCACCTCGGAGGGCAGGCGGCGGCGCAAACACCCTCTCGGCATCGCCCCGCGCCCGCGGCACGCGCGTGCACAGCAGGTGCACGTCGAGGAACTGCGCAAACGTGACGCCGAAGGCGGGCTTGTTGCGGCGGCTGAGCGATGCGGCCGCGGCGCCGTAGGTGGTCGCTGACCCGCTGCCGGGATTTGGTAGTGGTGCTGGGTTGAAGATGGAGCGGAGGGTGGGTTCAAGGGGCCGCTGGGGCTGGTTGTTTTGATGTGGATGGTTTGGGGTTACTGGTCCTCCACCTGGTCCTCCACCTCCTCCTCCTGGTCCTGAGCCTGGGGTCGCGTGGGTGCCGGTTGATCCTGTACATGTCGACGATGAAGACGATGATGAAAGCGGCGAAGTCGTAGAGTTAAGTAGCAGAACCAACGGGCCCGCGGACCGGGCCAGATACCGCAGGTGCGACGCCAGGAGCTGCAGCGACGTGTGCGCGGCCGGCTTTTCGCGCTGGGTGAAGAGCGCCGTCAGCAGCGACGAGAAGTGCGTTATGAGGATTATGTCTGGGACTGGGAGGGGTTGATCGGATGCGAATCTGGATTTTGGGGGCGCTGATGGCAGAAGTGGAGGCTGAGACTGGGGCTGGGGGTGTGTTGATGGGTTTGGGGATGCTGATGGCGGTGCCGGTGGTGGTGGTGGTATTGTTGTTGGTTCGGGTGCTGCTGTGGAATCGGGTACAGGAGTCGGTATAGGCGCCGGCGATGCAGACGAAGGAGCCACCAACGACAGCTCGTCCTCGTCTTCGCTGTCGAGCACCACTTCCGACCCGGGCCGCGCCCCTATCCCTATCCGCAGCGGCGGTAGCACCGCCGCAGTAGGTTCTGGGGACGACTCTGGTGGAGAACTCAGCGATGACTCCGGCGGCTCGTATCCTTCCGGCTCGTCTGGTGGCCCCCCATTTCCCGCGCCTTCGTCTGCTTCTTCCTCATCGTCTTCCAGTTGACGTTGGGCAGCAGTGGGAATCTCCTCTTCCTCCCCTCCATCATCAGGCACAGCCGCCGTGTCGGCGGCCTGGGCCTGGTCCTCCAGCTCACCGAGCACCTGCCACAAGCCCTCGATATCAAACACACGCGAAAGCGAGATCAGCTCCAGACACCGCCGGACTTCGGCATCCACCACGCCCGGGCTCGCCGGACCCAGCTTGATCTGCACCTGTGCCTTGATGACGTCGCGCAGCGTGGGTAAGATCGTCGTAGCTGGTAGGATGGTGATGATGGCTGCTCGAGGCCGAGGCGGCGGCGTTGTCTTTGAGTCTGAGCTTGGGTTCTCGTTTGAGTTTGTTGTAGGCGGGGCAGGGAAGACCAGGGAGTGTGCGATGGTTTGTAGTCCGAGCTGGGTCTTTTGTTAGTATGGTGCCCCATACTGCGTGTATATAAGTTCCAAGTCGTGAGCGAGACTCCCGCGTCGTGAAGGTTTCAAGAAATAACCCCTTTGGGAACTTTTTTCCGACCAGAAAAAGTACGTTCGCGTCCTCCATCCTCCCAGCAAACACCCATCCACCACCAGCACTCCTCTCGTCTACCCTTCCCCATCTCACATGCTCCCAATCTTCACCTCACCCATCCATCCCCTCCCAAGCCCCCCCAACGAAGAAACCTCTTCCCTCTTCATCAAACGAACCCCCAAACAAACCCCAATGCGACCCCAACGAACCCCAACGAGCCCAACTGAACCCCCCAAAAATCAGAACGAAAAAAAAACCACTCACAAGCATCCCAAAATCCCCCTCCTCAGCACTAACCCCCACCACGCCCCCGCGCTCGAGCCCGCCCATCAGCGCCGCCTCGTCGACCTCGCCGCAGCCCATCTTTAGCCGCCCCTTCCGCGCCAGCCCCTCGCGGCGCGCGACCTCGAGCCCGAGCAGCGTAGCGCCGGACACGGGCTCGAGCGGGAAGTAGTGGGGCAGGGTGCTGCTGCCCGCTTGCGAGGGTGGTGATGACTCTGGCTCTGGCTCCGGTGGTGGTGGTGCTTGTAGTGGTGGGGGTTTGTCATGGTCGTTGCTGGTGTAATGGTGATTTTCGTGGTGACGATGGTGGTTGGGATCCATGATCTGTCCGTCCATTGGTGGCTGCGGTCGATTTGCCTGCCGTCTGCAACCGACTGTCTGGTTGGTCGGCTGTCTGGCAGTGGTAAGTAGAACAACCTGATTGATATGACGCATGGGGTAAATGCTCCCCAGCTAGTCGATTCGTCTGGTCCGGTTCGGTCCTTCTGGCTGACCGACCTAGCCGACCGGTTGTTTGTCTGTCTCCTGACGAAGATTCGCTATGTGAACTGGGTCCGTGGAAGCGCGACAGCGGACTGGACGAAAATGTTATCTGGGCGTCAGCGACGCGCTGCCGATTAACGAAGAATCAAATCAACCGAGCTTGACTGATACGACCAAGTATTATTAGGTACGTTATCGTCAGTCCAGTCAAGTGCATGTGTGTTCATGTGATCGAGGCCTACAGATAGACGGATGTAGTTGTAAGGAAGGACTTATAAAAGTGGAGAAGCAACAAAAGTGTACCTAGTGGGTAGAAGGGTAGAAGGGTAGAAGTCAGCGCTGGTCTACACCACGTTTATGAGGTGAGCATCATCACGTTATCATGGATTCATTGGCTGGAAAGTCTGCTGAGGTCTCAATTCATCATTGAATCTCGGATCTCGAATCTCGAATCTCAATCTGCAGGAACCTCTCTTCAAGGGCGAGGGCGGAGGCGGGAGCTTGCTTCATTACAGCTGCCACCCTCCAGCTCATCGGCCAACGCCAAGTGCATCTCGCAAATGACCTGGATTCCGGATCTGCTGTCTCTACTCACACAACAGGAAATAGCTATCCTGACAAAGAAAATTGCCTTCCGAGGCAGTGATTGTGGCATCAAGTTGTCCCCGCCACGCATCCTTCCCTGCTCCTTTTTTGGATCAGGCCTAATGATACCCCAATGAGTGAAGAACTCTTGAAAAGTCCTGCTTTGGAAGCCGCCTCGCCCAATGCAAGCGGTGCATCAGTGACATACCAGAAAGCAAGTATGTGCCACATCAACCCTGCCAGAAGGCTGGGAGAAGAAACGGCTCAGACAATGATTTGTCGCCACCAAGCTTCTGTATGATCTGACCATGAGAGATGTCTTAAAAGTCGTATTCGATTCTCACATGGCAGCACCAGGGAGTGGACCAGTATAGTCCTTGGCCGGTACCTCTGGACGCTGTCTTCGTCCACCCTTCACGCTCTTAATACGTGAAAGAAAGCCGGTGCTCGCGGGCTTGGCCTGACCCTCTTGGGAATCCATAGTAGCATCCGTAGTCGATCGACGTTCCAGCACCGCCCCAGTCACGGGAGGGCTCATAGGAGGAGGGGCCGGGTTGCTATCCTTGCGCTTGACACTGATACGCTCCTCGGCCTTGTTGTCGAATTCGTTGAAGAAGGGGTTTCTTTCACCAGTCGAACTGCTGGTCGGTAACGCTGACGCCGGTCCGTAGTAAGCGCCAGGGCTAGTTACGCGACCTGATTCGTAGTCGCGTGGCTCGCGCGGGGCACGCTTGATGCTGCGGAATCGCTGCACCACCGACTTCTTTCTTCCCAATCCCGACTCTAGTGCTTCCTGAGCTGTCTCGGACTGGTTTCGTGTGATGGCGGCTCGGGCAGCCGGCGTGCCCTCCAAGAAGGTCGATGCTCCAAGTCCAATTGTCTCTTCACCGTACTCGTACTCGCCCCGTTGCTTGGGGTCAAAGAAGGTCAACTCCTCTCGGTTGGTTCGCTGCTCCTTCTGCTCCTTGACCACCCCAGCGGCATACATCGAGGTTGCCTCGTGGGGTTCATGTCCCATGAAGAGCTTGTGGTCGGGTCGTTTGTTGACGGGGCCAGAGCCACCGATCGAGTTGTTGGCAGAGTCCTTAGCAAATGCCGACATTGGTGCACGACGGCTACCTTTGCGGTTGCGGTGCGGGTTGCACGCGTCGAACGGACCGTCATGGTGGAACACTAAGGTGGCATGTCAGCGGATAGATCAATCAAGCGCGGAGAACAAGACCCACGCCCAGTGCCGTAGATGCTTGTGGCATCCAGCTGATCGATGATATCCAGTTTCCGCTGGGTGCGAGGCTTGCCGTCACGGTCGCGGTGGCGTCTCTCACGATCGCGGTTTCGCATCTCACGCAGCTTCTTCTCTTCGTCGGTCATGGGCTTCTCCATAACCGAGGATTCACTGTTGCGGCGTAGACGTCGTTCCGAGCGTTTCTGTGGTGAGCCACCAATGATCCTATCTCCATTGGTTGCGGCTTGCATTCGGCGCGCCTTCTGGGCTTCTTCTTGCGATCGCGTGGGCCGATGGGACGAGGGAGGCGGACCTCGACCATGCGGGGGGATGTTCTCACCACGCAGGGGACCACCTGTAGCAGTGCGGTTCGTCGGAGGTCGGCCGCCGCTGGGACGGGACTGCTGCATTGTTGAGTTTCTATCGTCAACAATCAGGTTGTCCTGCAAGGGAGCAATGTTAGCCGTGTCGTAATGATTGACTGTGCAGCAGAGAGCAAGGACAGGTAAGTGAACTCACAAAAAGCTCCTCGGCGGTGGGAGACCGACGGGTCTCTAGGGGCGATGCCATCTTGTCGGGTGATATGACAAACTGGCTTGAAGGATTCTGGGAGGAATCGAGGAAAGGGTTGTTCCTGGAGACGGGTCGGGGAGGAGGATCATCAAAAGGAGAATGGGGTGGCGGAGGCGTGAAGCTTGGCGAGGCAGCACGGTTGCGAAAGGGGTTGTTTGACGCAAGATTAAGCGTCAGGCCGGGTGATCGACCGCCTGGAGTGTCGCCTATGCAGAACAAACAAAAGAATGTTAGCACGCGGCTGATTGCATGGCCTTGGGCATTGGCGGGCAGTGGATAAGTGAAGATTGTGAGGTGCACTGGTTCAGGGAGGAGGGAAGGCGATGTGGGAATGACGACTGTGATAGGCGATGTGAAACATCAATCTCTGGGAATGAAACCCACGACTGGCCCGGCTAAGTGGTAAGTGGACCGCTGGCAGTGCTCGTCCCGTCCAAGCCCACAAACCCCTATCTATCTTGTCTGTGCATCCGCCCGGGGACAATGAAGTATTGGATGCAGATGGGCGGTGGTGGTTACGCGGGTTTGGGGGGCCACCTCAGGTAGGATAGGATGGTGGTTGATCTGGATGGAGTGGAGGGGGGGTCGGGGTGCTACGTCTTTGCTTTCTCTGCCGCAATGCAGATGCACAGCATCGTGACACTGCTGCAGTTCTTGCAGTTCTTGACTTACCTAGGCCCAGCAGATCTCCCGAGGGTGCGGTCGCCATGGTGGACGAGAGCGGTCGAGCGGTCGGAACGGTCAAGTTTCCCTGTTTTCCCCCTTGGCGGTGCAGATGCTCCGTATCTCGCAGGGTATCTATCGCTGCTGCTGCCCCGTTTCCGGCTTGTCGCGTTCCCTTGTTGGAATGACGATGATGTATGGCCGACGAGCTGGCACCAAGAATGCACCTGCACTGAACCGATCTGGGCGCAACCAATGATCCAGACTCGGGATCTCGCAAGCACGCGGAGGCAAGACTGTCGCACCGAAATCAGGATAAGTGTCGGTCGTCTGGTGGTGGTTGGCGGTTGGCGGTTGGTCGAGTTGCTTTGTGTTGCGAAAGGGCAATGATCGTCGGAGGTATGATTTGACGGGTGACCGTGTATCCGGAGCCTGAAGTAGGATCGTGGTCTCGGTGAGTGAGGTGAGGTTGGTAGGTAGGAAGTTGGTATAAATAAGTGCCGAACGTATCAGGTAAGATGGTCAGTCCGGGCAATTCGTTATCCGCTCGAGGCAGAAGCGTGTTGTTTGAACTGAGAAGGAAATAATAGATTATCGGCGGCCGCGCGCAGGCAGTCGGCTACCCCGATTGTTTTGATGCAAGGGGACGAATGCTGGGAGTCAACAAAATGTGAGGGCGGTCACGGTGAATCGGTGGTTGAGGCGTTGGAGGATCGCGGCGGGGAAGTGCTCAGCAGCTTGAGCTCAACTCAATTGCTGACTGTAGGTGCCTTGGGTGCCTTGGAGGGAGGAGGCCGTGATTGATTGCACCGGAATCAGTAGATAGGTACCTAAAGTACTTAGTAGATAGGGCATGTGGTTGAGAACTTGAGAACTTGAGAAGGAGGGAAGAGTCAGTCGATTCACTCGGGTGAGGTCTTCAAGTCCTCACAGATCAGGCGTCCAGTGTCAGGGCCGGTCGGGTGATGAGATTTTTCCTTGGTTCGTAATTTTGTTATTCTCCAGCTCTTCCTCTTTCCACTTCGGAACTGATGATCTTTGTGAAAGCACAGGGGACCTCTATTCTAGAGAGCTGTAGCTCGGGTCGTAGTGCAATGCCCAGGCGGTAGTGCTGTGCAGTGTGCAGGCGGACAGGCGGACAGGCGTGCAGGCAGTGCAGGCAGGTGCTCCAGTTGCCACAGGTTACAGCACGTTCCTTGTTGGTAGCCCGAGACTGGTCCGTGCGCTCTGTCCAGGGGGGGGGATCTCTTGGTTCTTTTATTAGGTAGGTGGCAAAGGACCCTGTGACAACGGCAAAATCTGTCCTTTGCCTCCAGCCGATATGTCGGTACAATCTCTTGATAGTTCCCGTTATCTTGTTGCCTTATGGTCTTGTTGTCTTGTTGCCGTGTTGGCGTGCTGCTAATAAACTCTGAGATCTGGGCCGAGGTAGGTGGGTAACACAATGAGTAGTTTTAAAGGGACCACTACCTAGGTAGTTCACAACGGTTTACTTTTTAGACCGAGATTGGGTTCAACGGATCAACCGAAGAGGAAAAGGAAAAGGAGTTTGGATGGAATATGTGCCTGTCTATGAAGGTGCATGTGTTGAGTGGGATCATCTTCACTTTGTATGTAATACACACAACGCCTAAGCCATGCAAGCCAGTCAGTAGCCATGAATGGGTATCCGAGCTTCTCCTGCAGCTGGAGCAGCACTATCTCGATTCTTCAATGGAACAGTCTAGCATGCGGCATGTCGGTGTCGAAGCGAGAAGTGCGACAGCAGCAAGCTCGATCCAGAATAGCCTTTTGCGGAGGGAAGTCGATGGATCCATCGATCTACCCCGGCCTGACTTGAGAACTTATTAGTCAGGACTCAGGAGTAGGTAACGCGAGCGAGGCGTTTTGGTTGGGGACCATTGATGAAGGGCATGCAGCTGTCCATGCAGCTGAGGAGAGGGGAAGCTCTTCATAGGTCTTGTCAGGAAGAGGGCAGGCATCTGTTGCATCGGACACATGGACATTGGACAGACCGCCCGAAAGAACGGTCTATTCGATCTAGACTGGTGGCCTCTGAATCAGCTCCGGCCTCTGGCTCCCAACATGAAGGAAACATTGAAGGTCCTGACTGTTTCTTGTTTCTAAAGCCACTTGCAGAACGACTACGTTGTAGACGTTGTTGGCCAAGAGTAGCCTCCAGTCAGCCAGTCTGTGGGCTGTATTCGGGTACATTCCGCGAACCCGAACCCGCGGACCCGCGGACCTCTCAAGGTCCCGCCAATGCAGTTGGTCCCGGGTCCATTCCATGCTTGCGGGCACTGCAGTTTTGACCGCTTTCGATCATCTGAACAGTTGCCCAGAATTCCTCCCATTGTCAGCACCGTCCCGCCAAGGCTAACCAACGTATCCCGTGATCGGTTTCATGTTTGTCTGCTCTGCCGTGAGCTTCGGTACCCTTTAAGTTATCAAATTAGTGACCCGTCATGGGATCGTCTTCTCGAACCCTGACCCAGCAATAGAATGTGACAGGGTTCACCCAGCCTGCCATAATTAAAGTAACTACGATCTTCACTTTGCATGGCCTTCCAAATGAAACCCCCTACCTCGACATAGCTACCGACAGCTGCGAGGCTCTCATCGACCACCTCATCCACTGGATAGATAGTTATGGTCATCGAATGCGACACATTAAAGAAGGCCCCCAAGCCCAGGCAAAACGCGCACAACCTGCCCGTCGTTCGGGCCCCTAGGCCCGGCATGTGCTTATACGCCACGGAACTTGTGGACGCTAGATGATGAGAGCTTCGACGACGCATTGATCCAGGTCGGACCCAGCTCGCGACTAGCAGCGCCAAGCTGAATCGCTTTATGCACTAATAACATGATAAGACCCGACCTAATGAATAGTGCAGCCAGCGGCTTCGGGACGGCGGCTTGCGTGTGCCCCTTTTCGACTCCTCGTCTGGGCCCCCACAACGTGAACCTCGGGCTGTCTTGGCGCATTTGTGGGGTATCGGGGGAAGGGACAGCTGAACCTTATTCCCCTTTTCGGGTCGCAGGATGTTGCGAGTTGCGGCCACTGGCCATACAGCTTGACAGTGTCATTGTATACAAGTAGAAGCTTCATGAATCATGACAACCTGTGACTGCATTGGACACCTTACAAGGTCGAACTTTTTACATTCCACAATGAGTTCCCGCTGCTGATGGCGGTTCCTCAACCTCAAGAAGATGCTGGAATACTAGGCTAGGTACCATCAAAACCAAGCAACGTCTTTCTGGATGTTCACCACAGAGTACATTCGAACAATTCGCTCACCAAGGCAGCTGCAATGGGGTGCCCAGGTCCTTTCCAAGCACCGTCTCAGCCATACCAATATCCCCTAGAACTTCATGTCAGCAGCTTCCTCCGCCAGGGTCAAAGGGAGACCACCTACGCGGACCTCGCGGCGCCCAGTATTCGCCAGATTTGCTCATATCGAGCTTCTCCGTCCACTCGCGGACGCTCTTTGCAGCCTCGTCGGGCGTCACAGCTATGTAGGAACTCATCAGCACTGCTGCAGTCGACGGAACAGGGATTGGCAGCAGCAACTCACCTCCGCCCTCGTCCCAATGCGCGTCGAAGCCGACATTCTTGGTCATCTCGGTGCGCATGAAGCCCGGGTGGATGATACTGACGATGACGCCCTTCTCCTTGAGGTCGAGGCTCAGCAGCTTGCCCGCCATATTCAGGGCGGCCTTGCTGGCGTGGTGCGCGTAGTTGCCCCCGCCCTCCTTCTCGTGGCGCAGAGTGATGCTGCCGGCCTCGCTGGAGATCAAGATGACCTTGGTGCCTGATTTTAGTAGATTTGCGTGGGCGAGACTGTGCACGATGAACACGGGCGCGATGGAGCTCGTGGTGTACATGGTCACCTCGTCGACCCAGTTCGGGCCCTTTTCCGTGCTGAAGTCTTCGGTCATGAAGCGCCCAGCGGTAATGATCTACATGCTTGTCAGTCTACAACAGGAGGTACCAGCTCGACTGTTGTGAACATACCACCACGTCCAGCGGGTCTTTGCCCTTGAGCTGGCCGGCGAGATCCTCACCCACAGTGGGTTGCATCAGGTCGATGTCCGAAAGCCAGTGGAGAGTATCCGGGAAACCTGCGGGCGCCGCCTTGGATCTTGTGGTTGCGTAGACTCGGCTCCCTGGTTCGGAGGCATACTGCTTCGCCAGGGAGGCTCCCAAGCCCCGCGTTGCACCGACAATTAGGGTATAAGTCATGCTGTGAAGGGCAGATTTGCCGACGGGATATTGGAACTTTGTATAGGATATTAATGGATGCACTCGGATTCTGATTCTGTATACGGTTCCTGGTAAGGTGCTGCTTTCAAGGGGATGGGGTGTTTGTGAGGACGGATGATTCGGTGGTGCAAGTGACGTAGGAGTCATGGTGGGGCAGACTGCACCGCAGCTGCCCGGATGCTTCACCTCCAGCTGTCCTCTCTGCCTCACCACAAGTGTCAAGCCCACAATCACCACAATCGCGGCCTCGAACCTCAGAAGTGTTATTTACTATTTCTGCCGGACCAAGCGTGATGTTTGGGTCATACACTGGTCCACTGGTCCATTGGTCCATAAGATTCGCAACCACGTTACAGCGCAGCGACGGGATTGCCCTGAGACCGATCTGTGAAATGAGCTCTCTAAACGTCGCGGTGACCTGACGCGCATGGTGCTTCCTGGGGGTACGGATTTCTGCGACGGGTTTGTGTATCGACACGCGGCGGACTTCACTGATCCTCTGAAATTCATACCGGAGCGGTGGCTCTCGGGCCTCAAGCTGCGGCTGGTTTGAGGGAGACACGGCGTCTTTTTGACTTCTATAGCCACCCTCACCAGTCACGTACGGACAACGTTGAAGAAAAACCGAACGTGTTCCTATAATCGCTCCCTCAACCGTTGTCCCTGACCCGCTTCCACTAATCAAGGCTGTAGATTATTTCAATGCCACAACCAGGAGGAGTTGGGCACTCTGAATTTCAAGACAACTATCAAATGAGACACAGACGTCACCCATGAGTGGCCAAGAGGCTCGGTTGTGGCCATGCCAGATGCCGTCTATCAAAGAAATCTAAATCCACAGACTCAAGCTTCAAGGTGCTTTCAAGGGTGCGCAAGGCGCAAACCCCAAGAATATATCTCAGAAACGCCTAGGCAACTCCCAGACCGGCCATAACCTCAAAATAAACCCCCTCCCCTCCCGGGTATACCGACAGAGTGGAGTCACGGGATCATTCTTTGAGCGAACTGGTATCGTGCTGTGCCGATTCCTACGTCCGTCAGTCAGTCAGGGGGTCGTGCTGGCCTTCGTGCTGGCCTTCGCACTGGCCTTCGCACTCACCGGATCCCCTACAGGGCGCATCACCCAACTAGAGCGTCTAACTTTGGTGTGATGGTGGCGATGAGTAAGTGGACTCGGCAGACACGCAACCAATATATGTGTCACAATCCGACTACTAAAAGACCTTGAAAATGACTTTATTAATGTACGTAAAAAAGAAAAAAACCTATAAAGTTAATTAAAACAAAAGAATAAGTATATATAGAGGTTAGTTTATAAGGTTATAAGGTTGATATTTAATGTCGTGATAATATCTTTTTGTTAACCGCAATAGACCGTAATTATAATAATAAAATCGATATTTAAAGCAGTTAGTACAAGGTTAAAACGGTGCGGGTATTTAAGGTTGTTTAAGGCTATTTTACTTCGTTTTACCGCCTTCTAATGTTTATATTTTATTCATTTCCGTGCATTTTTTATATTGATAATCGTAAATTATTATTAATTTCTAATCAAATTAACTTATTTAAAACTTCACTTCTTAACTGTTTATTATTATTACCGTATACTTAATAATATATTTATAAGCAACCGAACTAATTATGACGTTTTATTGTTGATTAGCCCGGAAATTTTTTCCCCGTTCTAAGTTATTTTTATATAAGATGTTTACGTAACGTTATTAATATAAAAAATACCAAGACTTTGCTTTAAAGCGATAATAATAAGCGATAATCTTATTAACATATTATTAATTTTATATATTAAGTGTACTTTAATATATTCCTGCTTAAATACTTAACGCGGTAAATTAATAATAATACAGTATTATTGCTACTTAGTTAACAAAAGGTACTATTAGGAATATAATAGCTATTATTATTTAAGGGTTTTTTTTTAAACGAAGCCGGTAATTTCGTATCTAACAAAAACACCCGCTTATAAATAGTTACGCGTATTATATTATTAGCTAGCGCTCTTAATAATATTAAGAAATAAACGCGTTTTCTAAGTTAGCCGGTGTTAAGAAAATCTAAGCAAAACGTTAATAAAAAACGATTAAAGCGCTAACAATACGGTTTTAAATGTTAATAGATTATATATTTATAGTTTAAGTTTTAACTTTTTAATTTTATAGTTAATATTTACCGGTAATCATTAGTCGTAAAGTATTCGTATTTTAATAAAAACGTTATAATAAAAAAATTCGAGGATGAAAAGTATTATTAAATGACGCGTTTCCGCTTGAACGATACTTACGATATTTACAAATGTTGTTAAGTAGCATTTTATTAAGACTATAATGGTAATAATAATAAATGTTTTTAATACGGCAAAGTTTAAACGTAAAAATATATACAGCGTATAGTTATAAGTATATATTAATATATATATATATATATATATACGGGTTGAAGATTTTAAATTAAAAGGGCTATAATAATATATAAGTAATATATATATATTGTACTTATTTAATTATATCAGCCCTTATTTACATTGTTTGCTTAATATAACTAACAAGCGAATTAATATTATAAGTAAGTTAGCACTCGTCATACACCTTTTAACTACTATATTAAGTAATTGCATTATGAAGTATTTAATTTAATTTCATTAATTAGATTTTTTTAAAGGGTTTTATCTTTATTGTACAAGTTCGCACATTATGGCCAGTATTGCTGCAAATGCTGCATTGTCCCTCACGCGCTGCCGCCTTTTTTAAGCAACGATTATTCTTAATTATTTCTTATCTTGCTAGCTTAATACCATCTTTTGCAGCTTAAAAACTTATTATATTTTTAATAAAAAGTATTTCTCTTTTTATTAAACGTTTGTTTTTTGCCTTTTACCGTTTACTTAATAAGTAATTAGCTTTTTTAACTCGAAAATCTAGGAATTAACTAAAGCAACGTTATATATAAAACCGTATATAGCCTTTAAACCCCAATTTAGTGCATTAGTAATTAATATAAGTAAGCTTTTTAAATACGTTTTTTCGATTTTTAATATAAACTAATTAAATCATCGCTTTATTAATAATATTAAGTGTTTTTAAAGTTTAAATAGTAAGTAGTAAATTAAGGTTTAATAACGGTATTTGTACGATAATAATAACATTTAGCATTAAAATAACACTTTTTAAGTTAAAAGGAAAGAAACTAGTAGCATTAAAACCTACTCAAACGTTTTTCGGCGTTATATCAGCGTTATACGCTTTATAAAACGCTGTAAGAAAGTCCTTTTTCAAAACGTAATTTATATAACGCTAGATAAAATCTTTATTTAAATAACTCTAAGTTCGTTTAACGGGCAAGAATAGCTAATATTTAAAAGCTAAAGCTCATAAGAAAAGTAAACCGACATATAAATAACAATCATCAAAAACTTGAAAATGAAAACTTTTATAACCATTTAAAATAAAAAAGCGTTTACTAGCAATTATACGCGGTTTTATATACTTATTAAAATGCTAAATTTATTTTAAACTCGTTTCGTTCGTTATATACCCGTTATTAAATACAGTTACTTGTTGATTACGTAATAATATTATATTATAACATTTAATGTAAAGTGTTGGATCCATACAATTCCAGCCTGCAAACCGTCTATACCAAGACCCACATGTATGATTAAATAAGTGATTAAATACCGGATTGCGAGGTCACTTAGCCAGACCTTCTAGTCCAGCTAGACCTCCCAATCCAACCATCAGCAACATCATGATCTTGACCCCATACTCGAGTATTATGATTGATCGTTCAAGCTTGTTCCCACATAAAGTAAGTTTTATCTTATAAAATAATAAACAGTAAAACCACTCTACTATTAATATTAATAGTAGAGATTATTATAAACTATTTTTACTTACTTTATTAAGCTTGTTTAAGCTTATTACGTTTTTCGACGGTTATAACGACTATACTGGGCTTAATAATATATATTATAAACCTAGTTTCGTTAAAATTATAAGCATTTACGTTTTAAACATTATATTTTACAACTACTACCAGCGTTTAATAAAACTACGCGTAATATACGTTGAAATTTTTGTTCAAAACCTTTAAATAATCTATTTTACGATAAAACCGCATTTAAAGGCCTAATATACGTTTAATAAAACTTTACGTCTAGTTTTATTAATACTTTTCGTTTTACGCGCCGCTATTCAATAATTTGCTATATTCTTAGTATAATTATACTAGGGCAGAAATACTTGCGGATTTAAGTTAAAATAATAATAATACTGACATTAAAAAAACTATCAGTTTCAAAGTATTAGGCATATTATCGCGTTATAATAACATTCTTTTAACTTTATTCCTTAAAATAAGACAAAAAACGTTAAAAGTTTTACAAATCAAAATCAAAAAATATAATAGTTACGTCGTTTAGCTTAAATAGCTAGCTATAAGTTTAATTCTTTATAACGCGGTGCCATTATTGATTGTAAAAATATAATAGTTTAAATAGTATTAGTTAAAAAGTTCATAACGAGTGCTAACTCGCTTATAATATTAACTTGCTTATTAGCTAAGGTAAATATAATAAGAACTTTAATTATACCTTTTAATAACTTATATTTAAAATACTGGCCGTAAAAAAAACTACCCTATCTTTAAAACGTTTATTATAATCGTTTTGTCGGATGTAGTGGTGGCTCAGGGTGTGTCCCCAGGTGGTCTGTGCGCTGTGGGTGGGATGGTTGCCTCACAGCTCCGTTACCACCGCGGATAGACGCGCTGCACCCGTATTTAGGTGTGAATCTGTCCGTACCAGGTAGACTTAGAACAACCAACGAACACGCACGTATGAACCAAATATTCCGCACAACGAATTCTCACATGATAGCTTCTCCTGTTACGAGGTAATAGGACCAAAGATCAGAAGCCCAGCTGACGGCCGTTTGTCATCACGGCGCGTGCCTGAAGCTGGGACCGCAAGCATCACGTCGCCTTCGGCTTCGTGATACGGCGCCAGCAGAGCTCGTACGAGGGCGTCACCAGAAGACGTCATCCCAGAGCGCGAGGGAGCGCGTCATAGGAAGAGACGGCTTCAGGGCACGTCGTTCAAGACGCCAGCGACCCAGAGTGATCACCGAGACGATCACGGCGCCAGCACATCATTCAGAGCGCCAGCACCCCAGAGCGCGTCATCCGGCGAGAGAGAGAGACGGCGCCAGAGCAGATAAAGGCGCGCAATAGTAGAGAAGACGATTCTAATCGAGCTCGCCAGAGGTCATCATACGAGTGAGCACCTCATCCGAAAGTCCACGGCACAGGTCACGGAGCGCGTGGCAGTCTCCCCCAAGCCCACGGCGCGCGATCAGTCGCTGGGACAATGACGGCGTGTGGCAGCAGAGAGGACGGCTCAATAGAGCGCGTCAGAGGTCATCATCATCACCAACACCTCACCCGGAGTCCGCGGCGCTCGTAGCGATCATCTACAGCGCGCGGCAGTCTTTTTAAGTACACGGCGCGAGTTCGATCTACGACCGCGCGTGTTACGGCAAGCCTGAGGGCGTCGCCAGCAGAGATACGGCTCCAAAGTGCGCAGTAGCAAATGAGTACTCTCCTTCCGCGAGCACCTTATCCAAAATCCACGGCACTCGCAGCAGTCAGAGCGCGTGGCAGTCACCTTCCCCTTCCCCAGCACAGAGAACGCGTCGCCAGAGAGAAAGAGGGCTCGCCAGAGGCTCAGAGAGAGCCTTTCTTATCAGCAGCCTGATTATTCGTGAATAAGGGCGCCAAGACGAGGAAAACCGAGATTTTCACAAAGATTTACAAAGGATCAGTCACTTCGACATGAGATCACACCCGAATATCAGCGCGCGCGGCAGTCACACCACGGCGTACGAACCCTGAACCCTGAACTAAGTCCTCTTCCAGCGAGGCAACGAACCGAGTACAAGTCTTCCTCTATCGATGGAAGCACCGAATCCCCGAATCTCAACGCGCGTGGCAGTTACACCATGGCGTGTGAGCCCTAAGTCCTCTCAAGCGAGGCACAGAAACCCGAATCTCGCGCGTGGCAGTCACACCACAGCGCACGCACCCCGAATCCAAGCCCTCCGCCAAAGGAGGCACCGAACCGAAGTCCTTGACCGAAGTACAAGGCACCGAATCTTGTGGGATCGACTGCACGGCAGAAGATAGCTTGACGATCGTGGAGAACCTAGAAGTCGCCAGAGACAGTATGGGTGACACAATAGCGAAGATAGCCAAAGTCGTTGGCTTCTAACGAAGTCGATCGACTACCATCATAAAGAACTCCAGGTGACATGAAGAACTCCGAAAGGGGTGACATAAAGAACTCCAGGTGACATGAAGAACTCCGAAAGGGGTGACATAAAGAACTCCGATACGGGTGACATGATGGCTGAACGAACGAGCCCTCCGTGATTATCGACTGAATGGCACGAGGAAGTAGCTGCCGACACCGCGGCAGAAAGAGCGTACCTACCGAGGATGAAATATGCCGCCATATCTGCAGCATATAGACGAATTACAAATATCGGAAGCACGAGAAAACCCTTCAGTGACGACGAAGGTAACGGGTGCCGACGCACCACGGCAGAGAGATCGTGTTGCACAGAACACGCCGCCGTATCAACACGGAAGAAAAATAATGGGAAGAAGTCCTTCACGAAGAAGGCACCGAGCGGCCATGGTGATGGCAGCGGCGTTATCCACCGAAGGAGACGTCACGTCACGAACGAACGAACGAGCAGCTGGATGGCAAGAGTCATCCGCAGGCAGCACGAGAACCCCTCCACGGAGGCACCGAGAGAAGTCTTCTACGGAGGCACCAAGAGAAGTCCTCTGCGGAGGCATGTACGAACACATCTGAAGGATGAGGGCACTTTGGCAGCAAATGGATGGCAAGAGTGTTGACTGCCGAGTCACACATATAGCATCAGAAGCAGCAGGGTCCTCAGTATTGAGAGATGGAGAGCTGAATTTACGATATTCAGAAGGAAAGCCCTCGTTTAGAGGCAGCACGAGAAGTCCTCTGACGACGAGGCATCCACGAAGCAATACGGAAGTCCACCAGGTCACAGGTGGCACACGATACGAGAACGAAAGCATCAAGGTCCTCTGATCGATCTACTGAGAGATGATTACGACTACGATGGAGCACATGTATGGCCCAAGGAAGAGGCAAAATGCCCAGATCTACTGAGAGATGATCACAAGGGAGGATATATGGCCCCAAGGAGGCACATACGGCAAAGAGCACGGCGTTTGGAACAACAAGCTACCCCTGATTTTGGCTGGAGGCAGCATACGGCACTGGAGGTATTCTGCCACGGTGGAAGCGCTTCACCGCCTGCTTGTTTCAGTGATTGTATCACTCGCGCGGCTCGGTTTTTACTGCAATTTTGAGCTTTTCAGAGCTCTCTGGAGACCTAAAGGTCTGTTGAGCCTCTCAAGGCTCTGGCCGATGGAGTGGTTGGACCACAGATGTAGACACCGGAAGATCTCCAGTAGGGCAGAGACGCACAGGGCGTCTGACCCACCAAGAAGACAGATGATCAATCTCTGCACGCAGAACAAGAACAATCAATAGAATCCGTCAACATCCGTGTATTCAACAACTGGTTGTCTCAGACCCATTAGGGCTCTGAATTGTGGGGCGGAGACACTTATCTAGTTGCCCACCAGATTTGGATGTGCTGCTCGATCTTCTTTTTCCTCTTCAGCCAGAGATAGTTATACGTACATAGTAAACAACGGCTTCTATGTCCTATTCACATATACAGAACGTTACAATTTTGTTGTTTTCGTTATTTTAATTTATTATATAAATAACAAAAATAGCCTTATTAAAACTCTAAAAGTTATTTTATTGATTTTATTAATTTTTCCGGTATGTTTTTCTATAGAATGTATAATAATAATAATAATAATAATAATAATAATAATAATAATAATAATAAGTGATTAATTATATATTTATTTAATGAGTTTTAGTATTTAATTCACTAAAAAAATTTAAGTTATTACTTAAAGATATATATAAATTAACATTACAGAATATTTTGAGCGCTTTCTAAAAAAATTACAAAGTTGAGCTTTATTTAAAGGTATAAAATTAAATTATTGAATTAAAAAGGTTAATTTCTTCATATTTCAACGTAAATATATCTTTAAGTGAAATTGTTATAAGAATCATTTATTTATAATAAAAGTTATTTATATATTTATTATAAAGCTTTCTAAAAAGATTTATAACGTTTTATTAAGTTTAAAAATATAATGATACGAATATTTGCAAGCCTTATTAACTTAAACAAGCACGTATCATTTCTATAATATTAAGAAATATAAAAAATATATAGTCTCTAATCAAATTTATTACTTTTTAAAAAATAAGTAAAATCAATGAATTTTTTTTAAAATTAGAAAATTTCCGTTATTCATAAAGTAAAAACAATTTTTATCTCGCTTTTTTATTACTATATTTTTTCGCTTCTTTATATATTTCTCTTTATATTTATTAAAACCATTAAAGTGGTCGCTTTTATGACGTTACTTATTATAATCGTAATAACGTTTTTTTTTTAACATCTTAATTAAAGCGATTTTTTTTATGTTTCTAATTAAGACTGGTTTTTTTTTTTAAAATCGTTATGAAATTAAAGTTTATGAAAATGACTTGTTATTTTATTATTTATTTTATATTTTTCAAACTTACGTTTCTTATTAACGGCTTAAAACTATTAACTACTAATAATTGCCTTGAGATTATCGATAAAAGCCAAAGTATAAAAGTATTACTCAATATTATGTATTTAACTTTATTTAAATTATAACTTTTGATTGATGAAAACCATTGTTCTAAACGCCTTTATAACGTAAGCATATTAAAAACTACCTTATTATAAACGACTTTTTAAAAAAATATTATAATATAACCTCTTCTTTGACGGTAGCTATTTAAAAAGTAAAGCGTTTCTTAAAATATTAAACGCGTTCTTAAAAGTTAACTTTATATATAAAAGCGCTTTTAAAACGTAAATTTGTTTTATTATTATTAAAGAGGAAGTATTTGCATAACAATATTTATTGAAAAAAGACGTCTTATTTATAAGCATCGATTTTATATTCGTTTTATTCAATAAATTTTTTCACAAAGTTTAATAAATATATCAAGGTTGATAAAGAGAATTGTGTTGCTTAAAATAATTATGCTTATATTTTTAAGGTTTTGACGGTCGGTGTTAAATTGACTAATCTTATTCTTTTTAATTTTAAGCGGTTTAAATTCTTATAATAGACCGTTGATTAAGAATTTTTTTTTTTCGTATGAAATTTGAAATGGTTTAAAGAAAAAATTAGAAAATAAAAAACGAACCGGAATAAGTTTAAAGTTCAAAAAGTAATAAAATATAAGCACGAAAAGAAATATTTTCAAAAGCAGCTCGGTAAGTAAGGGTTTTATTATATTCTTCGATTAATTAATTAGAAAATGCGAAAAAGTAATTAGTAAAATAAATAATTTGAAGAATAATTTTATGCAGTAAATAAAGTAAGACATCTTTAAAAAAAAATTAAATAATACAGGGTTTTTTTTAGTTTTTTTTAAGGTCGACTTATAAAATCGTACAATGCAAAGTTAATCGTATTTTATATTTTAAATACGAAAACGAGTTTAATTTATTAACAAGTAATTTAATGTCTAGCTTTATGAATATATTGCTAAAATGTTTTATTAACACTTAATTAATAGGGTTTGAAGAAAAAAGTACAATAAAGAGAAAATTTATAAGATTATAACATAATTAAGACATAATCATTGCGATTTGCTTTTAACCAATGCTTTAATATTAATATTATCAATTTATCCATTATGTTTTATTAATGTTTAAATCCTTTATAATTAAAAAGCTTATTATTTATTATTTCATTTGACTCATATATTTCATACTATCGTATAGTTTAAAATCAAGTTTATAAAAAAGTAAGTATGTTTTAATGTTATAAGTTTTTGATAGTTTAAGTGTTTTATATAAAAAATGATGTTTAAAAAATAAATTGTTATATATCAAAAGATAAGTATTTACCAAAGCTTAAAACCCTACTTTTTTTTTTAAAAAAATGTTAATATTTTCCAAAAAGATTATAACGAAAATTAAGCTGTAAAGGTTATTAATCGGTAATACTTTCGATATTTTTTTATTTTACGGTTCTATTTATTATATTAACTTTTATAAGGAAAGACAAAATATTATCTAAAAAAACCCTTTTGTATTACTGCTTATATATGTCGTTAAAGCCTTTATAAAAACATATTAAAAAGCTTTACCTATCGCTTTAACTGATGTAAAATACTTTAAGCCGTCCATAAACGTATAAAGTAACCTTAAATATATCTGTAATCTATAATTATTATTATCAATGCTATACTCAAGGTATAAAATAACAGATAGTTAAACAGATTATTAAGGTCGCGCTACGTTAAATAGTTATAAACCTTAAAGCTGTTGTAAGACTTATCAAGAAGATTTGTAAAAAGAAAAATTTAAGCTTAATCGATCGCAATAAAAACCCCGTCCGATACGTATAAAACGGCCGTTTTTTTCTTTTTACTTCTTTTATAACTATTGTTTAAACTATTATTATAACTATATTTCTTATTATTATTGTTTATAAAACGATTAAGCGATAACTTAGTTTAAGATCTTAACGTAAGTTTATTATCCCGTACTTAATCAAGCTTTGCGTTATATACGTTTTAATACCTAATATGCCGAATTTTTTTTCCCTTGTTAATCCGGTCGATTAAAATTGTTTTTTAATATACATAATTTCGATTGAACAAAGTACGAAAATATTCAAACTTGAAGAATAAAAATTGAAACGTACATATATCGACCGTATAATGCGAAAATATAAGAAGATTCAAACTAGTAAATTATACGACGGTATTAAATAGCAACTTATTAAGTTGAGTAAATTATAAAAAGTGCTAGGTATTAAAGCTTATAATAATGAATAAAACGAGCTTATAAATCGATTTATAAACGTAAAAAATAATAAGGTTGCTTTATAGTTTGAATTCATAACAACGATTTATGGTTAATACAAGGCGGTATATTAGATAGATTAGGCGATTGTTATCGGTATCAGCGTTAACGCTTTAAACGGAAAGATGTTTAGCCTTAAATTGGTTTGATTAGTAGTCGATTAACGACCGTTCTAAACTTCGTAATACACTTATTAAAAATATAAAAATAAATAAATAATAAGGCAGTTAAGCTATACTTAAGGTATAAATATTATGTAACGAATTATTTAATCCAGTTAATATATAATTATAAAACGAAATAAGGTAAAAAATACGATTAAATCGAGTTAATAAAGAAAATAACGTAATTATAATCATAACCTGTATGATTATTATTATCAGATTTAAAGCCTTTAAGAAACGTATTTGTGATGGAACGCTCACCATGACCACTATGGCACGGCTGTTCCTCCCAAAAGGATGTCGAATATCAAGCGTGGCAGCTTGACATTCAATGGTGGTACATGTACTTATGTCCGGGCTCCAGGACTCACCACATGCGCTACCTATACCAGACTATGACAGTATTAGTTATAATGTTCTATCGTTAAAGTATTAAAGGTTTAATTAAGGAAATATAAAAAGATGAAAGTAACTTGTTTAAAATTATATTTTTAATATATAATAAGATATAAACGAAATATTATTAAGAAATAATATCCGACATATAAACGGTTAATTTTTTAAATTTTGTTTAAAAGCGTTAAGTGTATATTTATTAAAATACGTGATAAAGTAATATTCAATTAAATATGCACTTGTTAAGATATATAAGTTAAAAATGCGAAATAAATGAATTTAACTCTAATTATAGTAAATATTAGCTCAATGTTATTTATCGAGGTACGTATTACTTATTAAATATAAATTATTAAAATAAATACGTTAATGAAATAGTTTTAGAATGTTTATAACGAGTATTTTTTAAAAAAACTTTTTAATCGTTAAATGTAATAATATATTATGTTAGATTTATTGATAATTCTGATAGAGCTTCAAAAAAGTGTTATTATATAAAGCGTATAATTATAAGTATATATGAATATATATATATAGGTTAGAAATCTTAAATTAAAAAGGCTGTAATAATAGATATTTAAGGTGTGTGCGGTGCTTATTTAATTATATTAGCCTTTCTTCATATTATCTACTTAAATATAATACGTATTCTATACATATTATTTAATAACATATATTAATATAATAAAGATAATAAAAAGTATCGGATATATTTTTGAATAAAACCGGCTTCGATACGGTGAATTATAGCTTAATTAGAACGTAAGAACTTTTTAAAATATTATAAGTTTAAAGCGTGATAATTTTTTATCATCCGTTATCAAATTACAATATAAAAAAAAGCTTATAGTAAATAAAGACTAATATTATCATGAACGCTTTTTTAAGTTGGTTAAACGTTATTAAAGCAGCGTTGTTTAGTTTATTTGATTATTAATTTTTATTTATTAAGGGAATTAAAACTTAAGTAATTTTGAAAAAAAGCTTTAATAAATCAGCGGTAATAATTTATAGACTTTATATTATATTAAAGATTACGAAATAATATAAGGAGGTTTTATTTATAAATACCGGAAAGTTTTTTTAATTTTCTATCTGTATTAATAAGTAAATAATAAGTTTAAAGTATTTTATTCAAGTTATTTTAATTTTATACTTGCTATGGAAAAGATCGGTTCAGTGGTTCAGGTCATCATGTTGCTTACATTCTGGGTGCAGATCTACCCTTGAGTCTTGGGACCTGTTCAGGTACTAAATACACATACCAACTTCAAAGCAATGCCCAGCCTTTGATCCGGAGGGTAAAGATCCCTTGTCCCAGATACACTAAAGCTCAAAGCCCGCTTCTAGGCTGTTCCTTCCTTTCAGTGCTGCTGTCAGCCTTGTCAGCCTTGTCACCCCTAGAAGCGTGCTACAGCACACCTGTGAGCCACCCGACTGCTTACACTTGCTAATATTAATAGTAAGACCGGTTTTAAAAACTTATAACACTATTCTACGGACGTAAGGGCGGTGTTTATTTAGATTTTATTATATACTACGATATCATTAAGATATACTGTTACGTATTTGTCAAAGATATTAAAGATCGTATTATTCATATAAATTTAATAATAAAAGTTGTTCTGCATTTGTTTTTAAAGCGATATAAAGTCGGTTAAATATCGTTATAACATCGAGTTTAATAATAAAAACTAGTTTTAATAAAAGTACTAATAGTTTTATAGATTAATAAGATCGAGTCTTAGTTTTTTTTTAACGTTGTTTAGTTTTTAATAATCGATATAAATTTGAAAGTATTTTTTAACTTCTGAATTAAAAGAATAAAAGCGCCGGTTAGAGAAAAATTAGCTTTAATAAAGTTTTCAATTAAATAGTTTTCGAGATATTTTCGTATAATCAGTAGTTTTTGAAGCTATAAAAGCGCGTATAAGTAGTTAATAAAGCAATATTTAAAAGACGGTTGATTTTATAGTCGTAAAGACGGTGCGTTGGTACATTATTAACGTTTTAAAAGGTAAACTTTTTGATAAAGTTGTAATGTTAAAATATAAGTTTAGTTATAATTTATTATATAATAGGCGGTGTTTTTTCGTTCAAATATTTTTCAATATTTCTATTCTTTATTTATTATAATTAAAAAGTTCTATTAATTTAATCAGCACAAGGTTAAATTTATAATTAAAAAGTTTTAATAATTAAAGTAAAATTAAGATTTTTAGGCAATATTTTTTTAGGCGTATTAAGTGTGATTTGGTTTATAAATTGATTATCAATCCTATTTAACGAGATTTAGCTTACGTTTTAAAAAAAATTGAATATTTATATTTAATTTTATAAGGTTAAGAAATTCCTTTGGGTGTTTTTTTACTTAGTTATCGTTATAAAGTTTTACTGCGTTTAATTGAACGATAGTGTGGGAACAGGCTTGAACGATCAATCATAATACTCGAGTATTGTGTCAAGGTCATGATGTTGCTGATGGTTGGATTGGAAAGTCTAGCTGGACCTGAAGGTCTGGCTAAGTGACCTCATAATCTGGTATCTAATCTCTTATCTAATCATACATGTGGGTTCTGTATGGATGGTTTGACTGTGGAATCACATGGATCTAACAGAAAATGTCAATACCTGGAAATAAAACCTTTCGTTAATTAATTCAACTTAAGAAAGCGACATCGAGGTCGTGGATAGTGTCAACTCAACTTAGCGAAGGAGTCCCGTTGACGTGGATTGAGTTGTTCGGAACCTTGTCTGAGACAGCCCACAACCCAAGCACATCGACATCACACCGCATTTTCAGTCACAAGCACGAAAGCATCTCGTCAGCCGATCAGAACAGTCCAACTCGGACTACACACACCCAGCACTACACCATGAAGCTTACCATCTACTCGCTTGCTCTCCTCTCCGTGGCCTCCTACGCTGTTGCGGCTACTCTCTCGCTCTATGAGAAGTATAACAAAGCCACCAGTGAGCTCGAGGGGGAAATCATGACCATCGACACGGACCAAAAGGTCTCAAAATGGGTCGACTTACCGAAGGTGGCAGTGGGATACACCCTCGAGGGAGAGATTGGTACCAAGTACACCGTGAAGATCGGCATAGTGCAGCCGGTCCCAGGCACGGCCGAATACATACAGCTCACGGAGACTGAGGACGAGGGTTGGAATCTTTTCCGCACCGGCGGATCCAAGGTCCAGGTGAACAACTACAAGATTAAGAAGAGTCTCATTTGATGGATAAGGCAGCGTCATGGGTTTGCGGCTGGGTTGTGTGTGTTAAAAGGCGGCCAGACCTGTTACAATACGGTGTAACCATTCAGAAGTCACACCTGACAGTGGCTCTGCCACACACATCTGTATATAAAGGACACTTCCCGTACATCCATCAGTAGCTAGACTTCCGAGAACCATCACTTCCATACACACATACCAGAGCCTTGCTTTTACCTTAATGCAACCCCTTGCCGCGTGCATAAAATGCCCTTAATGTTTAACTTGGATTGAGTAGGGGTAGATGTCCGTAAATAATGTTAGAAAATGCTTAATAATATTGGCATTATGGTAATCTTGCAGGTACCGCGGACATAAGATCCCTTAGAAGAGAACTGGCGTCGTGCTGTGCCAATTGCTATATTATGTCCGTTAGTTAGGGCGTGTGCTGGCCTTCTTGCCTTCGCGGCACTGCACATGGTCCCCTGCAAGGCGCATCACCCAACTAGAGCATCTTCTATGTGATGGTGGAGATGAGTAAGTGGACTTGGTGGACAAGCAATTAAAATATACAGCGTGTTTATAGGTCTAGTTTCTAGGGTTAGCGTTTAATTGAGGAGACCTGTTTCTAGGTGGTACTGCCACATCCTTTTTAAGTCTCATTCAGGTGGTCGTGTTATAAGACGGATGGATTAGCCCTCACTCTTTGCGCTGGAAGCTTGTCTTGGTGACTAGTCAAGAATTGAACAGACTGGAGCAGCAGTAACGTAGATGAATGCAAGTTGCAGATCCCTGAAGCTGGCCTAGCAGCAGTAATGTCGGTAAACATAAGTCCGAAGAACATAAGTTCCGTAAACATAAGTTCTAAATCCCTGAATATAAGTTCGAAGAACATGAGTTCGGTGAACATAAGTTCCAAATACTTAAAGCTGGCCTAGGAACAGTAACGTCGGTGAACATAAGTTCCAAATCCCTGAAGCTGGCCCAGCAGTGGTAATGTCGGTGAAGCCAAGTTGCAACATATACTGTTGATCCTAGAGCTAGTATGTCCACATCAATAAGCACTAGGCCGACAGTCTCGGTGTTCACATTGCGAACATACTGTATTTTGAGGTATTACGAGACTATAAAGAACATCTACATTCCCAGTCTTTTAGTGAGCAATTATCTAGAACCACCATCAACCTAAGCAAGCCACATCGACATCATAACCACATTTACAAATACAACCACGAAAGCATCTCATCAGCCGTTCAGTCAATTTCATCCTACTCGGACTTCACACACTCAAGCAAGCCACGTCGACATCACAGGCACAATATGTTACGGTATTACATAATACCTCCACATATTTATGTACATATATACCCCTAGCTTCCCCGTTCTCTTCCGACCTTGCCTCTTCTTCCTTAGATATCGTTGAATCTAGATATTTCAACCCATCAGCCCTGACCAGCGCAGCTGCAGGCCTGATTGTCACACAATACCAGATATAACTACGAAAGCATCTCATCAGCCGATCAGAATAATCTACTCGGACTACACACATCCAACACGAAGTTACACCATGAAGCTTACCACCTACTCGCTTATTTTCCTCTCTGTGGCCTCCTACGCTATCGCAGAAGGGAACGCAGCCGCAATCACGCTCTATGAAAAATATCACAAACACGGCGGCGAACACGGCAGCGACGGCAATGAATACCTCTCAGGGAAAATCATAACCATCAATGTGAACAAAGCGGTCCCCTGGACCAACCTACCGAAGACGGCGGCGCCGGCGGGGTACATCCTTGAAAAAGAGGCTGACCCCCAGTACATCGTCACGTTCGCTCCAGTTACAGTGAAAGAGCTGAAGAAGGGCTACATACTCAACCAAGAGACCGGGGCCAAAGTGGTCAAGACGTATGAAGACGCGGGTTGGGACCTTTTCAGCGACGGGGCCAAGTCGTACAGGGTTAAAATGAAAGGTTCTGATCCTTCTTACCAGGAAGGTTCTTATTATTCTTCTGGTTATGAGGCTGAAGGGTCTGGTTCTGGTTCTTCTTCTTCTTGATGATGAATGAGGGGGCGTCATGGTTTACAGCTGGGTTGTGTGTGTTCAATAGCGGCCCAACCCCTTGTACACGCCTACCATGGACAGGGCTTGGACGCAGGCGACATGTAAATAGTTCCGTAAGAGTTATCAAAAGTCTGGCCACGCTCTCTCTCGCATATGAGCAACAGATCCGTGATTGCAAGCTTCCGCGACCACAGCGGATTAACGTGGCGGTCGGGAGATAAAAGCCGCTAGGATTGACCTTCAGGAACTACCTGTCAAGCCGGAGCCTGAGCAAGACAGGAAGGGCGAAAGCGTGAAGTTCGTATAGGTGGCTGACCTGGCATTGCGCATGGTACGTCTCGGTCTCCAGGGGGAAGCTTCGAGCAATGGGCGGTGTTGAGAGCGCAACCCAGGCCCCTCACGGTAAGCTCTCTGGAAAGAAGGCATCTTGAGCGCTGTGCTGAACGCTCCGGCCGATAAGGATAAGCTAGTCACGATGGATGAGACTGGCGACAATTGAAAAGCTCGGGTCGTAACGCACATTCTCAGCGTGTGTCGTAGTCATGATCGTGGGAGGGAACTGAGGCTGTTGGTCGGCTGATATGCCCGCCTAGGCGATATGTAGACAGGTCAAGAATAGGGGCAGACATGTCCAGACACTACCTATACGGGTCTTGGATTGCGACCAGGACTTCCGGTAGTTGAACACGGCGAGGGGGGGACCTGGGCGATGTGCATTCAGTCGCGGAAGTTTAAAGTGTATAATCTAGACTGTGAACCTGAAGCCGGTGGAGGGCCATTGGCCGACCGTCCGAGGAAACGAACAGCCGCCAGCCACTCCCGCCCAGGAGCTCTTCCTGTTGGACATGCCGGTCGAGATTCAGCTGCTCATCGCCGAATGCTGTCACCGTACAAAGCGTGAGGAGGCCAGGGACCTGCGTTTGCCGGGCGAAAACAAGCAGAAGGCCATAGGCGGTGGCCTGGACCGCCTGTCGCGCGTGAACAAGACTCTCCGCCGCCGCGTAATGCCGCTTATGTTCGCCCACCTACGCATTAGCTGTGACGAGGCTCTCCTGCATACCGAGCTGGCTGAGCTCCTTGCGAGTGACAACGGTATCTTGGAAGCCGCGCGGTCAGTACTTGTAACCCCCGGATTAGTTTTCGTTGCGGCAAGAGTCTAATAAACGCCCAGCAGGACCCGTTGCATCTACACCTTGGGGCCGCACGTGACCTTTGGGCATAGGCACAACCGAATACGCCAGCCCTGGGGGAAATGCGACGCCAGTGCTCCGGAGCTGCTGGGTCATGTCCTCAAAGCCGTGTCGGGCCTGCACGAAGTCGCGCTCCAGCTGAAATATGGCAGTCATACCATCATGCCCGCCTTCCGCAAGCACGCAAGGGAGTCGGGCTTGATCCTGCCCAATATCAAAGGCTTGCAATTCGGGACCGATGTCGATCACCAGTTCAACCACTCCTTCATGGCCGAGGTGTGCCCAAACCTAGAACGCGCCAGATTCCATGTCAGGAACTCACCTGCTCAAACGCTGGGGTTGAGTGTGTTTGGACGTGTAGAATCCCTGCGCGAAGTTCAGCTGCACATGTCGTCCACGGACACACGCTCGCGTGGATGGAATGCGGACACGGTTCAACGTATGTGATTTGTTCCCCCCTCAACCCACCACCGTCCCTCAAAGCCCATCTAATGCAACGCGCCGCCAGAGATCGTCACCATGTTCCCCAACGTCCGCCGCATCTTCATGACAGGGCTTCTAGATTATGCAGTACCTCGCCCGCTTGCAAATCTCGCTCCTGTCTTGTCTCAGTTTACTAACCTGGAGGTCCTTGTGGTCCCCCGAGGGCCACAGGACCCAGATGATGAGCCCTACGCAGAAGATCCCAACGAGGTTTCTCGCGTCTTCTTCAAGCTGTGTCCTAGGCTCGAAGAGTTCTACATAGAGCATCGGCTCTTTGGCAACGAGGTACTCGGCGTACCCCAAGGGTTCCGGGTCGTCGACGGCGCAGGGTCGTTTGAGACTTTCGAAATCCCCGACGACCCGCAGGGAGCCTTTGAGCCCAACCCACGCTATAACTCCCTACGGTTTCCGCGATTCATGCAAGTTTCCGCCCGGCCTGGCGACAAGCATACCGATCCGGAGCCTGCGAAGAAGCCTGTGGATTCAGATACAGAGATGTCTGACTGACGGAGTACGGGCGACAATTAATCTCCCGCTTCCCACTCATCGTTGGCTCTGTGATATCCACCTGACAGCCGGCCCGCATTGGATGGCACTCGCACTGCTTCGCACTTGAAAACGTGGTCTTGGGTACTACCCCATTTCCAATCATCCATTGCTATAAATCCGGTATACAATGGCTAACCTCAATCAAGTATCTATATATTCGCCACCAATAAGTCAATCAGTTTTCCAAAGCAAGAAGGGAGCCCAATTCGTTGCAATCGCTTCTCCTGCTCCTGCTCGTGTGCCTCTGCTCAAATCACTTGATTACAGGTCCGGTGTAGAGTTCACCACGATGTTTCAAGTGATTACGTTGCAGAATGGTGCAAATAGGGGTCGGTGGATGCTCTCTTGTCCTCTGAACCCCACAAACTTGACAGAGCGAATGCGCCCCCATTTATACACGCTACGTTCGCCTCTGACCCCTATGCCACACAGCGACCAAGCATGGGTCCAAATGCGACTTCGTCGAAAGTCACACAGACAAGACCGACCAGCTTACTACGTCTCTCAACCCAGGCATTGTGTCGACCTGAAATTTACGGACCAATGAGAAGACAGGCATCCAGCTGGGGGTCAGTTCTATAAGGATGCTGTCACGCAGGCTACCACGCCGGGAGACGATCAGCTTGGGGCGAATCAGTACGTAAGTAGACATTTCAATAATCCTATATGAAAACTACGGCGCCATCGAGCTTCAGGTGTACAAAGCCCGACTACATGTAAATTCCTAAGCCCCTGCACTCTCCAGCCCATTTCCAAAATCCTTCCGTCAGCTGCCTCGACCACCAGCACTTCAAGCTCGAATCAATCTACCCTAGCACGGCGTGGCAGACGGCTAATCCCGCACCAGATCCTTGGCCTGAATGAAGCGCCACTGCGTCAGGATAATCATGTACAGGATCCTCTGCCAGACAGTATCTCGGGGAAGTCCGTCATGGTCCGGCGGGCCGCTTGTGCCCGTGAACGTGGCCCGGAGGGGGTCCACGGCCTCGGCCTCGTCCTCGTCAACTGCCTTGCCCTTGCCCTTGCCCTTGCCAGCAGGTTCCTTGCCCTTGCCCTTGTCAGGTTTCGCTGGTCTCCCGGCTCTCTTCACAGCGTCTCTGAGCATCTGCTCCCGCAGCCGTTCGGATCTCGGGTCGACGAACGACGTCCTGCCGGGGCGAACAGTGCGGAGGACCTCGCGCAGGCGCGCGGCGCCATACGTCACGTCTCCTTCGCTGATCGAGGGCGGGGCGCCAGCGGCCGGAGCTGCAGGCTCATCGTCACCGTCAACCGCGTCGTCAACCGCGTCGTCATCCCCGCTGTCGTCCGGTTCGGCGTCATCTACGTCTTGATCCAGCTCCTGCTGTAGCTGACGCCACGCCGTGATGTTCGCTCTCCGTGCGGCTATTCTGTCATCCTCCCCCCCGCTCTTTCTATCCGCGGCGTTCCAAATCCGCTCGTTGAGGATCCAGGTGTCGAGCCGGGCCGACAGCTCTCTGCGCACCTGCTCCGGCCTCAGGCTCTGCGACCGCACCACCAGCAGCGTGCGCAGCGCCCGCAGGTAACGGGCCTCAAGAATGTCGATCCTGCCCCATTTCAGCTTGCTGTCGCTCGGCTGAGTCTTGCCCGGCTCCAGCGGCGCCAGCGGTGCTCGCGCTGCCGCGGTGCTACTATTGATCCCCTTCCCGAGCTCCTTTATCATTGCGCGGGCATCTTTCCTTTTCGGGATAGCGTCGAGTGTAAAGTACTTCGCGTCCCATTCTTCAGCGCGTGTCCAAAGATCCTTCCTATAGTTATACATCTTATTTTCCGGGTATTCCAGGGTAGGTGTAACTAGTCTATCCGATCTGACAGCGGGGCGGAACTTAGTAACACCTTTTCGAATAACAGCACGTCTTATGTCGTTAACGTCATCCAAGGCCTCTTCTTCTGTCATGCTGTATCCACCAGCCTTCGGTTTCTTAGGAGCCGGTCCTCCGCTCGGGGACTCTTTGGGAGGGCCTCTCTTGAGGCTGCCTGGTACCGGCGTGGCTGCACCGTTGTTCACTTGGGCCTCCTCCGCGGGCGTGAGGGTGCAGCCGAGCGACCGCTTGAGGGCCAGCACGCCCTGCCGGCCGTCTCGCCCCTCGATCGCCTCGAGGGTGTCGTGCGCAAAGTCGATATACGTGGGCCGTGTTGCGTCGGCAAATAATGCCTCCGGTGCGTCCAAGACGTTGTGGGCGAAGTTGGCATCCAAGGACACGGCTTCGAGAGCCTCTGCGAGAACCTCCTGGGACTCCCAAAGCAGTTCTCTGCGATCCTCTTCGTTGCCAACGGTCTGCTCTCTAAGACCTTCAAAGCGGGCGTAGGCAGCTTCGAACTCGGCGCTGTTCGTGAGTCCGCCGAAGTTCCATGCCTCGGCGGGATCAGGTGCTGGTGCGCGTTCATCTACCAGGGCTGTGGCCTGCTCGACCCACCCGAAGATACGATCATCAAGCTGGTTGTACGGGGCCCGGCTCAGTTCGTCCACGAGCTCACGCCATTGCGCGACGCGTGGCCCGGTAAGGAACGCCAGGTTATCGGTGACATATATCGTCGTAGCGTTAACGAGGGCCTCCACAGCACGAATGAATTGGGCCCTCGACTCCCCAATGATTGTGCCGGGCTTGGTGCAGTCTCTTGAAAGGCCGCCGAGGATGTCGCGGATCAAGAGCTCGAACCAGAGCATCGCCCAGTCCTCCTGGGTGCCCCGGATGCCCTCTTCCCATGACTCAAATTCTTCATTGGCATACTGCCAGAAGCGGTTAACTCGCCATGTCCAATACTTCATTCGAGTCCGCTGGTCGTCACTTTGGCTGTCAACATCGCCATTGACGCCGCGACCCAGAATCCCGTTTGGATCGTCGTCCGCCATTGCAACTATATAGCAGCGTGGAGAAAGGAGTTGGGGTAAGTGTCTTGCTCGGGGTACGTTGCTGTATGAAGCCTGAAGTGGTCACACTCAATGGCGCTGCTCGAAGTCGGGTGACGTTGAAGGGGAGAAGTATTTATCAATTCGACTTGATAAATCCAGACTGCACAAAGCCGCTACCTGTGCAGCTTTCGGTATCTGCAAACGTATCACACAAAGGAGTCGACTTCGCAGTCGGCGAAGTCGAGTCTTGGAGAGTCGCTGCATCCGGCGTCTCTCTTCGCTTTGTCCGCCGATTCGGGTCTCTTCATACTCGACACCGGTTTTCTTTCCCCACGGCTTTCGTCGAGTCGCATGCGGAAAGGGTGGTCTTTTTCCTCCCATGATGCTTTGCTCGACTCTTGCGGCTTTTATAAAACGGTATACCTCTATTACTTGAGCGCTTTGGCATGTTGGCTTCCTGATAGCTTGAGTCAATCTTTTCGAACGGGAACTTACGCTCAACTCGACGTTTTTCATACCCAGCATCCATCGGAGTATATACCTAACTTCCACTCCCGCGTAAAGATGTCTTCTGAAGCTGGTTTTGATATTAATTGGTTTGGTGCCGGTGGTTCTGGTGCCGGTTGGGTTGATGATGATGCTGGTGGTCCTGGTCCCGGCACTGGTCCCAACGGCGCTGATTTACCTCCAGCTCTAGAGCGAGAGGCTCCCACGCCAGCTGCTCCTTCCTGGGAGGTCAGATGGACCGCAGAAAAAGGATTCGGCTGTTTCGCCTCTCAGGATATCGCCGCCGGGGAGACCATCATATCTGAAGCCCCCATGTTGACAGCGACTGGTAGCAGTACCCGCCGTCAAGGGCTGTTGGATGACTGCCTCCGTAACTTTGAAAATCTCAATGAAGATCAACAGAGAAAATACCTCAGTCTCCACTGCTACCAGCACCCCGTCGATTCGCCAAATGCACGCCGTTACCTCAAAGTAACAAGACCGGGCTTGTCCGATGAAGAGTACACCCGCCTGCTGAAGATACATCGGATCTTCGCCTCGAACTGTTTCTACGTCAGCGAAAGCGTAACCGAAGCTGGGAACGTGTTAGAAACCAACGGGCTCTTTAGACAGGTCAGCAGAATCAATCACTCATGCGATCCGAATTGCTGGTACGAGTGCGAGGGGACTGGTGGGCTCTTCGTTCTCAGGGCCAATCGTGATATCGCAAAGGGGGGCGAGTTAAGCCTCAGTTATATCTCCAACTGTAGACCAAGGGCAAGGCGGCGACGTAGCCTTCGTAAGCAAAAGACCCCTTTGTATCCTCCGTCTCCGGATAGGCAGGCGAAGGCTGACAGTCGACTCGGGCAGGCAAGAATTGGGTGTTCGATTGCGCCTGCGAATGGTGCGTGCTTAATGAGGATCCTGTACTCCAGGATGGTAACTCGTACAACAATACATTAGCAGGAGCCTGCGCGGCACAAAACCTGTTTGCCGCGGAAACGAGGATCAATTCTAACGAGGATGATGTATGGGGAGTTTCAATGATAGAAGAGGACCCAGATGAGGACGGTGATTCCGCCGCCATAGGTCGGCGCCACGACAGGCGTATCGATCTCTTGACGGCGCTGAACTGGGGGCCACAGCTAGCATTTGCGTAAGCAAACCCAGACCGGCGGGAATAGCAGCTGTCGTTGCTTCGTTGCAAGGCGGGGCTTAGCTAACACACTGCGTCCAGGTATCTCGACGCCTCTACCTGGTATAATCTCTACGGGCAGCGCGCGTACGACTGGGCAGTAGACGCGGAGGATCCTATGGTGACCCGTGCTGCCCTAGCAGCCTTGACGGTCTCTCCTATGGTGACCCGTGCTGCCCTAGCAGCCTTGACGGTCTCTGTCGACTACGCTCAACGGGCGATTGCCCGTGCTCGAACCGTGTGGGGAGATGGGGATATGATCACACTTAACGCCCAGTCACAGCTCACCAGCTCCGAATTTCAACTCAGACGTTGTAAGCAGCAAACTTGTTCCTTGACACCCCTCCACCCCCCCTCGTGTGTCTGGAAGGTTTTGGATGACCTTCTCTGCCGACGGGAATATGCTTCCGAGACACCAATTACCCTGCGAGAGCAAATTACTGACTCGAAGCGTTGCAGTAACCGCTCAGGCGACGGGGCTTCTCCCCCCGGAAAGTGAAGAGGATGAGCCAGCCTTTGCGTAGAGGCTTCGGGGCCGTATGGACAGAAGAACCGGTTGGGAGACGTGGCTTTTATTGGGGGCGGGGGAGGGCGTGAGCGTTTTTAGAGCTGGCTGAGCTGTAGCGTGTACGCGTGCACGTGTATATTTACGTGTGCGTGTGAAGCTAGACTTGTTCCTATTTTGAATATGAATCTTTAAAAAGTTGCCGCCTTGTTGTGATACCTTCCCGATTGATCATCCCCTTGTAAACGAGGCCCGAAGCTTTGAAAGTTATATGTCGGCCAATCCTCGGTCGTGCGGAATAGGGGTAGATTGCCTACATGGTAACATCTCCATGACGGCTCTAGATGGCCTAATCGGAGCCTGGAGATCAGAGTGAGTCCCAACCATCAGGAAGGCGCCATCACGGCGCGTTCATGGAGGGCTGGGACCACCCGAGCGAGCATCACGTCGCCTTCGGCTTCGTGACAGAGGGAGAGCGCGTCAGCAGAACGCGTCATCCAGACCGCCAACGAGGGCGCCGATGAGTGATGCGGCTCCAGAGCACGTCAGTCATCCAACGCGCCAGCAGAGGCAGACAGGTACTCCTCTTTACCTCATCACCCTGCCCTGAAGACCACGGCGCGTGTGACGATCACTAACGTTATCATCCTCATCTACAGCGCGTGGCAGTACCTTGAACCCCATAGAGCGTTCAGAGCAGTCAGCTCAGCGCGTGGCACCTCGGCTAGAGCACGGCGCGTGTTACGGCGAGCGTGAGGGCGTCGCTGATACCGTGAGAGCATCAGTGGTCGCTTCTACGACGAGCACCTCATTCACAAGAAGACAACGGCGCTCGCAGCAGTCAGAGCTCAGCGCGTGGCGGTATCCTGAAGTCCACCGCGCAGATCACAACGCGTGTGGCAGGCACCTGAATACAACGGCGCGCCTAACGGCTTCGCCAGGAGAGAGATCCTCCCTCAGCAGCCCCTGACCTACAGACAGAACAAGCAAGCATGAAGCCAATTTACCCCTACCCCTATTCCACAAGAACCAGGATCGCCGACATTATACGTACATATATACGTGTAAGAAGTCTAGGTCGTTAACATCTAGGGGGTTTGGTTTAGTCTTGGCATACGGCGGGAACTGTGGTGTAACTAACCCCTGTTAATGTACCGAGGATGTTGTACTACCCTCAACATCGTTAAGATATCAAGATCTTAAAGGAACAGCGTCTTTAAAATGGACTTGATCCCCGCCAAATGTCAGACATGACTTCGCCCGAACCGCCGGCAGCGAAGAGCCAATCCCAAATGCACTGAAATATGACAAAAAGCAGGAGTCACGGGGGGTTACGGGATATACGGAAATAATGTTCCAACTCAACATACAAGCGGGACATGTAGTGGCAGCACCATGGACGTAAACAGACTTCAACCCGGAAACCGTAACATAAATTAAATACAAGGGCCACATTCCATTGCCAGATTCGACCCTGTCAGGACAATCCTCACGCTCAGTTTTGCCTTCATCTCGTTCTTACTGTCGAGTACCAGAGGTCATCAGCGTCGAACCCCCCTCTCTCAGTGGACGAATGCCACCACGACGCAATCCCAATCTCATACCCACTTGCCCAACCCCCCATCCCCTCCTTACAACTTACTAGCCGGCGCCGCATTCCCCACGGCCGTGATCTCATTATACAGCAGCGAGGTCAAAAAGTCGGCGTAGTCCTCGCCGGTGACCTGGCCGGCGAAGTACTGGGACGCAAGGGAGAACTTGTTCCCCTTGGGCGCGGCGGCGGCGAGCTGATCCGTCGTCTCCTGGAGCAGCCGGAGCGCGTACGCCTTGTCGACCTTCTTGCCCTCGGCCGTCGTGACGCCGTGGCGCACCCACTGCCAGAGCTGCGAGCGGGACACCTCGGCTGTGGCTGCGTCTTCCCTGTTCTTGGAGGTTAGTGATAACACATAGTTGGAAGGGTAGGTAGAACTGTATAACTCAAGGAGGACTGGAGGAAAGGGGAGACCAGGGACAAGTAGGAATATGCGAGCGGACAAGCAAACGTACATCAGATAGTTAATAGGCACGCATCCAACCCCACGCACCCACGCCTCCATATATCCAAGGCCGATGTTCAAATTCTTGCGGATGCCGTCCTCGGTGATCTTGCCGGGCACGTTCATGTTGAGCAGGTCGCTCTGGCCGATCTCGACGTCCTCGCGGCGAACGAACAGCTGGTTCGGCGTCGGCATGTGCTTGTTGAAGATCTCGGACGCGATGGCCGCGAGGGCCGGGTGCGCTACCCACGTTCTGCGGAGGGTTTTCGATGTCAGTCACTTGTTTCGATGACATCCGGGTCCATGTTCGGTATAATGGATTTGGGAAGGGAACAAGAGCTTACCCATCATGGCCCGCTTGCACTTCTCGCAGCTTGTCCGCACGTACACCGTCCATCGCCTTGTCGTTGGCTGCCTTGTCCTCCTTGATGGGGATCTGGGCAGCCATACCACCCATAGCGTGAACACCGCGCTTATGGCAGGTCTGGATGAGCAATTTGACCTACTCCCACAGCACCAGTCAGCAAAGTCACCCCCCTCAATCCCCAACCAACCCCCCATCAACACCACCCCTACATCCATCTCCAAGCGGCTCAAGACTCACATAAGCATCCATAAACGGCACCGTCATAGTAACAGCGCTGCGATCCGGCAGGACGAAATCGGGGTTCTGGCGGAATTTCTTGATAGTACTAAAGATGTAATCCCAGCGTCCGCAGTTAAGACCGGAGCTATGGTCGCGCAGCTCGTAGATGATCTCGTCCATCTCGAAGGCAGCAAGAATAGTCTCAATCAACACAGTGCCGCGGATGGTGCCGCGCGGCATCCCGATATAGTCCTGGGCGAGGTTGAAGACGTCGTTCCACAGGCGCGCCTCGAGGTGCGACTCCATCTTGGGCAGGTAGAAGTAGGGGCCCGTGCCGCGGCGCACGCTCTCGGCGGCGTTGTGGAAGAAGTACAGCCCGAAATCGAAGAGCGAGCCCGACACGGGCTCGCCGTCGACCGTGACGTGCTTCTCGTCCAGGTGCCACCCCCGCGGCCGCACGATCAGTGTTGGTAGTGTGCGGTCCTGCCGCAGCTTGTACTCCTTGGCCCCCTGCTTGAAGTCCACGGCGCGCCGGTTGGCGTCGTACAGGTTCACCTGCCCATTGATCATGTTGCCCCATGTTGGGGCGCTAGAGTCTGGTTGGGTTGTCTTGTCAGTTTATGTCCAGTTAACTCGCAGATCATCAACAGCAACTCCCCCATGCTCATAAGCACACCACATCATCCAGAGCCCTCTTCCTCCACCAACCCATGTACCCCCCGAAACAAGCAGGAAGAAACGTACAAACATACCCTCAAAATCAGCCATATAAGTCCAGACATTCGAGTTCAGCGCATTAACGACCATCTTGCGGTCGGTCGGCCCCGTGATCTCGACGCGGCGGTCGACGAGCCCGGGCGCGGGCGGCGCGCCCCTCCAGGTCGGGTTGTCGCGCACGTGGGCGGTCTCGGGCAGGAAGTCGGGCAGGACGCCGCGGTCGAGCTCGACCTGGCGCGCGACGCGGCGCTGCAGCAGGGCCCGCCGCGTGCCGTCGAACGACCGGTGCAGCAGCGCCAGGAACGCGAGCGCCGCCGGCGTCAGGATCTTCTCCTTGTGCTCCGCCGTCACGGCGCCCGCGACGCTGACGCCCTGCAGGATGCTTTCTGTGGTAGCCATTTCTTTGGGTGTTTGGTGTTGGTATTTGTGGTGTGGTGTGAGAGTGTATATGAGACTGTGGATGTGTCTCTTGTCTATAGCTCTCAGACGCTGCTTGGTGGTTGGTTGAGGTCTCCGTTGCCACTGCTGGAGATGACGATGCGTGTAAGTCAAATGTTACACCAAAAAGTTACCGAGGATGTTTGTTCTCAACGGTTTCTTACCGGGCGCGAGTCAAGCCAAAAGGTTAAATCCAAAACCGGGGATAGGTCAAAGAGGGGGTGGGTATAAGATTATTATATACATACAGTAGTAGAAATGAGAGTTCGGATCACGACGGGAGGAATGACGAGGACAAGATGCTTAATAAGTTAACGCCCCAAGCTCGGCTTTGGAGAACGGCCACCCCCTGTAGGAGGTACCTATGTATATATGTGATGTATGGCAGGCAGACTGGAACTAGCAGACTATCCCAGGCGTGGTCGATCAAGCTCTTGGTTTCGGCTGGAAGGATGGCAGCTGAGTGGTGGCTCGAAGCATGTGTAGCCGGTGAGAAGCGAGGGATGGACGGTAGATGGACGGATGAGAGGGAGCTTGTGAAAGTGTGGGGAAGCACCCTAATCCTGACTCTTCTACTGTGTAGGTAGTTATGTACGGGATGGACAATTTGTTCATGGAGAGAACTAAGAAGGACTCTTGTTTTATATCTCGTTATTGTTTAATACAAGAGCGAGGATAAGCAGAAGTGGTGCCGTGGTCCCTCGGACAGTATATCGGCCCCTGGTTGAAGCTGCGATGTTGTTTACCCAGGTATTATGTATTCTGGTCTTCACATGCAAGTCCGCGACCCAAGCTCACCTTAGCTACACCCCAGCTCCCCTCCCCTTATTACGTCGTTAGTCGTTGGTCGGGTCACATTAGAGCATTCCCCAGACTCTTACTGACACAAATGCCATGCCCAGAAGGCGGGGTTGTGTTCGCCGCACGTACGGAACATGGCCCGGGGGCAGCAATTGAAGATTCGAAACTCAGGTCACCACTGGCAATCATGACGGCATATCTAAGTACCTACCTACCTTAGGTACACACCTCCCTCCATCCATCTGAAATCCCACCGCTTCGGCTTCACACAGCTATCAAAGCGACATCGCAGAGCAGTAACAGGAACCCCGTTCTCGGCATCAATCGGCCCCATCGCCATCGCTGCCGACCGCGGCAAGCTGGAGACACCTAACCTACCTACATAGGTAGATCAGATAGGTTAGATAAGCCAGCGCGCCGAAGCAAAGCTGTCTGGTAATAGCATCGCATAAACCAACCTCTAGCTGTGTACTGTAGACGAGACCCGCCATCGAGTGAACCAACCTGTGAACCTTCCGAAGCACCGAGCAATGTCCACGGGCTCCTGGGCCAGGAGCTCTGCCGAAGTTCCCCATCTGAGCCGAGGTCGGATTGCCTAGCTCGCCGAGCTTGGGGAGAATACCGGGCGGATTCCGGCAGCACCCGCGGAATCCATTCACGTCCACTTCAATCCGGTAACAAACTAGATAACCTCGGAACATAAGCTCGTTTAAATTACCAGCCCAGGTAACCAATCTCAGAAAGCGCAGAGTCGGAGAGTAGACGTAGCCGAGTATGCAGCCCGCCGATCAAGGAATTGAGCTGGCAAGACGGACGAAAGCTATCTCCAAAGCTATGCGCATTGGCGATGTGATGATAGCGCTACCAAGTGATGCTATCGTAGGGTTGTAAGCGTAGTTGGGGCCTGTTTCATCTTTTCCCCCCTTAGCATGTTCCTGATCTTGGTTGAAGTTCGATTTGGATTTTATTACCTTTCTGTCTAGGACTATATTTACAACATGCCAATAGTACTACTGTCTACAATACCGGAGTCGTTGGGGCTGAGGGGGCATATCACCAAGGCTGTCTGGCTGTCATTCACGCCTTAGCCTTGTGGTGGCAGTGCGCCTCATGGTCCGCCGAGAAGACGGTCCCCTCCGCCACCCTCTCCTCCACATGTCCCATCTCGGTGCGCACAAAGCCCATCACGGGCTCGACGACCCGGTGCACCTAGCCCTTGTAAGGACTGGGCCCGATCATGAGCTCCGGCTTGACGAGCGAGTCGAACTCCTCCGACGTCAGCGCCTCGAGCTGCATGGCGCTCTCCTTGAGCGTAAGCCCCTTCTTGTGTGCGTTCTTGGCTACCTTGGACGCCATGTCGTAGCCGATCTTGGGGTTCAGGCAGGTGACCAGCATGAGACTATTCGTTTGTGCTGCCGTTAGTTCTCATGTTGTTGTTTTGTAAGAAAGGCTGCAGATGGGTTGGTTCAAACTTACGATTCCTTCATGATGCTAGCAATCTTCTCCTCGTTGGCCTGGAGGCCGACGACCAGGTTCTTCTCAAACGAACGCATGCCATCTGCCAGAATTCGCGTGCTGTGCAGCAGGTTGCGGATGACCAGGGGCTTGTAGACGTTGAGCTCGAACTGCCCGTTCATGCCGCCAATCGTGGTGGCCACGTGGTTGCCCATGACCTGTGCGCAGACCATCGTCAGCGCCTCGCACTGCGTCGGGTTGACCTTGCCGGGCATGATGCTGGAGCCCGGCTCGTTCTCCGGCAGAATGAGCTCGCCCAGGCCACAGCGGGGACCGCTGCCTAGGTATCGAACATCCTGTGCGATCTTGTTCAGCGAGCCGGCGAGGGTGTTCAGGGAGCCCGAGGCCTGCACAATCGCATCGTGCGAGGCAAGCGATTCGAACTTGTTGGGCGCCGTCTTGAACTCGGTGCCCGTCATCTTGCTGACTTCCTCGGCGATCGCCTCGGCGAAGCCCTCAAAGGTGTTGATGCCCGTTCCGACGGCAGTGCCGCCCTGGGCGAGAAGCCTCAGGTCGGGCAGCGAGCTCTCCACCCGCTTGATGCCCATGTCCAGCTGTGCGACATACCCAGAGAACTCTTGCGCCAAGGTCAAAGGCGTAGCGTCCTGCAGATGTGTTCGTCCGATCTTGATAATCTTCTTGGCCTCGAAGTCGTCGACCTTCTTCTGTAGTGCGTCACGCAGGCTCTTGATGGACGGTAGGAGCGACTCCTCGATCTCGAGGACGGCGGCGATGTGCATGACGGTGGGGAAGGTGTCGTTGGATGAGGCGGATCGGTTCACGTGGTCGTTGGGGTGGACGGGCTTCTTGCTGCCCATTGTGCCGCCGAGGATCTCAATGGCTCGGTTCGAGATGACTTCGTTGGCGTTCATGTTGGACTGCGTGCCTGAACCGGTCTGCCAGACCACGAGCGGGAAGTGGTCGATGAGCTTGAGGTCGGCCACTTCGGCGGCAGCCTGCTGGATAGCCTTTCCAATCTTCTCATCTGTGATGTAGTCGCAATCGTAAGCCAAGGCCCTTCAGCAGCTCCAAGCGTAGAGGCAGTACAATGGTTCAAGATGGTTGCATACCGAGGCCATATCGCATGTTGACCGTAGCGGCCGCTCCCTTCAAGATACCAAAGGCCTTGACGATAGGGGGCGGCATGCGGTCCTGGGGCTGATTGATGCGGAAGTTCTCGAGAGACCTCTCGGTCTGAGCTCCCCAGTACTTGTCCGAGGGCACCTGAACCTCGCCAAAGGCATCGCTCTCAGTCCTCGTGCTGGCGTCCATTCTGAACGAGGATGCGTGGAAGGTTCTTTGGAATCGTAGGGAATGCGTCGGTTTGACAAGGAACGGTTTCGAGGTGACGTATGACGATGTGGAGGAGGCCGAGGCGGAGCAGGAGGAGGAGTAGAAGTTGCATGTGCCCAGCATTCGGGGAGCTGCTGTTCTCGGCCCAAGCACGCTCCTGGCAGGGCCCGCAGCCGCTGCCGTAGCTCTTACCGATCGAAGCATGACTGCTGTGACTTCTCGGGTCAATTGGTGATTTCGATACAAGAAGGAACTGCCGTTTGATGGTGTGCTGGCTAATTGTGCAGAAGTAGGTAGACTTACTGTGTTGCCAATGCCGGTCTGGCCCGGGATATTGAATGCGCCCAAAATACGCAAATATTCAATCAAGTAGTTCGACTACAGCCAAGCCGAAGGACAAAGCGACCATATAAGACAATACAAAATTCAATTGAGTGTAGGATACCTTCAAGCGAGGGAGGATAAAATAATACACTTGAAGCTTCTTCCCGCGCCGTTCAATCTTTGCTATGAAGTAGTAAATTGTCGCGACAGTCGGTCCGGGTTTGCCCGATGGAGTCGTCCCCGGGCCTCCACCTCCACTGCAATTGGGCCGTTCCACAGACCACTTCCAGTTATCCTATTTCAGTCCAGCACCCCAAACGACAAAACAGAATAAGCACCATGGAATAAGCATTGAGAGTGGCGTATCAAACCCGAGCTGCTTATTCCTGTATCATTATTCCTGTATTTCAAAATTACAACGGGTAATCTGGAGTCTTATCAACATGGCGCGCACGGAGACTTATGATGGTTCAGTGTAATACGAGCCTCACTTGTGATCACACATCGACGAAGACACCAAGGGTCGAACGGAATGGCCATAGTATCTATCTCATTGCCCAGTTGTTAGACCTGCGTTCACAGAGGTTCTAATCACCGCAATTTCTATTATACTACTTTATTACCACCAATTTTTCTACTCTACCAGCAGCTTAGACAGGCCCACGTTTGACCGTGTCCCCTATCTACCTAACCACTGCAGTGACTTATATACAGAAAGACGCGCAAAAATATGCAGACGTCATTCAAGAAGCACTGACTACTCCAACAAGTAACAACGAGCCTGGTATCCAGCTCTCTGCCTCGCATCTCCAAGCAGCTCGCAACTCGCAACTCGTATCAACCTCGTCAGCCATCTATGAGCAGAAGGGGTGAATACAGTCAAGATAACGCGTGTGGCTTCGGATGAGAAAGAGACGAGCTCGGACGGAAAGAAAGCCCCGTCCTGAAGACGCCAGTATAGCGGACAAGCTGTTGTCACAGTACCCCCAATTGAGTACCTCTCCAGCCGCAACATGCATGACTCCAATAATAATGGGTGAAAGAAACCAACGCCGTACGGTCTCTCGGGATCAAGAGTTCAGTGTCTTGATCATCATCTTGACTCTTCGCTTCTCAGCAACGAGCAAGTTTCGCACGCTGAAAACAGCGTTCATGGTGTCGACAACTTTGTGGAAGCTACTGGCTGCACCTCGTTCTTGCGTGAAGCGAGCAATGCACAGTTGACTGCGCTTGCCATGCTCAATCACCGTCATGATCTCGGCGGCGAATGAGACTTCATTCAGGTTGAGGTCTGTAACATGTACCGTCAGTCTGCCGTCCTCATATGCCCAAGCAGGCTGTCACAGTACTCACAGTTCTTCTTAGCCACGCGTGCAAAGACAATGTTCCGTTCCTTGTCGACCTGCACCTCTCGTATGCCGTACTTGCGCCATTCCTTGAGCAAGATGGCGATTTCCTGTCGCGCGCGACGTCGCGATATCGAGAAGCAGAGATATTTGGTCGCCGGCTTGACCTTGAACAGCCGGGCCAGCCAATTCTGCTGCGGCTCGATATGCCGTGTTGCCGCGTCTTCCGTCATCTTCCTCTTATGATGCGGTCGGCCGGGGTGATTGAACATCCGGGCAGGTTCGGGGCTCGGTGAATCATCGTAATCGGACCCTGTGTCGAATTGTTAGTTTCCTTCCTATTCGACATTGGCTTCATGATACTTACCTCCAAGCGAGATCTGCATCTGTGGTTGGTCCTTGGTGTTCCCTTTCCAGAAGGCGAGACTAAAGCTCTTCTTCTTCGCCGGCGGGATGGCCGGGCCCCTAGATGAGCTGCTATCTGTATAGGTAAGCTTATCAGTGTTACTCGAGGCAGAGCCGCCATTCGAGTCAAAAACGTTATCCTTGGAGGTGCGCTTGAACCAGGATGCCTTCTTCTTTGCCACAGCAGAAGAGCGATCAAGAGACAGGGTCGATGCCTCCTCGGAGACTGGGGCCTCCGCCTCATCCTTGACGTACTTTTGGCGGAGGTTGAGTTCTTGCCTAGACTGTGCAGAGGCAGTCACCTCTCTAGACGCCTGCTTACGAATGTTCAGCGGCGCTGGCGCTCTGACCGGGTTATGACGGTCCGAGATGGAGTTGACGACGCGTATCGTCTGTTCGTGACGAGCAAGGTACTCAAGACCTGCACCTTCGTCCAAAGGATCAGGACGGGACTTGGAATATGTTACAGGGGCAGATACAATGCGACTCTTGTCGGTAGCAAATCCTTCATTGATTGGTGGCAAGGGGATTGCGTCCTTACCCCACTGAGTGCTGAACTGCGAATAGATAGGGGCTGAGGCAACCCTGCGGTTCGTTTCGCCCTTTTCTGTCGACTTGCCGCGTCGATCATGTAGGACGACATTTGGTGCCATCTGTTTAGCAGGCTTCGAAGACTCTTCAAACCAGTCGTCCTTGCGGCGTTCGGCTCTCTTCTTTGCCATCATGATCTCGTGTAGGACCGAGTCTGTAGGAGGTGGTGCCGGCGGCAACGGCCGTACATCCCACGGGCGCGGTTCGTGGAGGAGACCTCTCGCGCGCGGAGCAGCAGGGGTCGGAGTCGCCATTGCGACTGACAGCGTCTTTGCATCCTCGGATATGGAAGGTTCGAATGGGGCCTCGTCTAAGTAGGACTGCGGACTGAGCAAGGAACTGTTGAACGCTTCGTCACAGTCCTTTGCGATGCTGTGGCCGAACTGGCTCATCTCCTCATGTCCGAGTAACCCACCCTGTTTGGCTCCAGACATATCCGCCATCGATTGTGTGCCAGGGCGAGACCTTCCACTGGGGTTTCTTGAAGTCTTGGCTATTCTCACCGAGCTCGCGGGGGACATGTAGTCGCGATCATAGGTCGTATCGTCTCCCGCTATGCTAGCAGGCGCACGGTGCATATGATCTTGCTGCTGCGTGGAAGACCGTCTGCGAACATGCGAGAAGTCGACACCTCGCTTGTGTCGAGAAGCAGGTCGCACATAGGGAGCCCCTTCGCCACTTCGAACCGAGCTTAAAGATCGCCTTGTGGACCCGTAAGCCGCAGGCGCTGTGATATGCCGGGCACCTCTGGTCCGCTTCGAGTACGTCGAACTACTTTTGATCGATCCACTTCGAACCTGTCGCAGCTTCGAAGAATGCGTGGAGTCCTTGGCTGAGCTTGCGTTTCGATGGATGACAATCTTCGCGTGACTAGCTTCTACATCCTCCATGTTACGCGAAGACTTGTAAGGATCATAGCTCTGGATCGTATTACCACAATCTGTGGCGTTGTCGACTCCATCACTGTCTTCCTCGGTGGCCACGTTGGAGATGACGGTGAATCGAGACGGAGTTCTTCCGTACTTTGAGGGAAACTCGGCCGTCGTGAATTTCTTCTTCCAGTTCGCGGGTCGGAGATGATGGTAATCACTTGCAGAGTAGGTCAAATCCCCATCGTAATTCTCCAGACGTTTCTCACGGTAGTTCAGAAGAAGCCAGTAGAACAATTTCTGGTCATTGGGCCTGTAACCTCATGTCAGTGCGACTCTCAACAGATCAAAGGCTACCGCGATTTCAGTATAGTAAACGTACTCCGGAGTCATCAGTTTCATAGCGAGGTGCTTCTCAGAGAATGTATGCCACATGGACTTCAACTGGCGCAAAGTCTGCATGTCAAGGTCTTCCGGTAGCACTGGCTGGCACTGTCCGACTTTTCGGGATTCCAGAGACTTCCCGCCGTCGTTTAGATCGTCGCCATCATCGTACTGCCGAATCAGTCGGTGTTTCCATATCTTCCTGATAGATATGCGATTTCTTGGTTCGACCGTCAGCATCCTGGCAATCAAGTCCCGAGCATCATCGCTGATGAAAGCCGGGACCTCGTAGTGGCCCCTTGCAGCTCTTGCAAGGAGCCGCGGTACATCCCCGTACGGATCATCAAACGGAAGTCGGGCACACAAGGCAGCGTACAAGATGACACCAAGACTCCAGATGTCTACTTTGTCACCCTGGTACCGACTTCGGCTTACCAACTCTGGGGCAGCATAGTGAGGGCTTCCGCAAGACGTTTTGAGGGTATGGGTCGGGCCCTGCTGTATAGCCGCCATACCGAAGTCGGCTATCTTCACCTCTCCATTTTCTTTCATGAGGATGTTCTCCGGCTTCAGGTCCCGATGGCAGATGTTGAACGAATGGACATATTCCAGCGCGCTCAGTATCTGCCGAAAGTAGTGCATCATCTCAAACTCCCGGAGAGGACCAAATTCGTTGATGTAAGTAAAGAGGTCGCCTCCTTCCATGTACTCCAGGACAAGGTAGCTGGATTGCAATGTCAGTACGGATCGAATTGGCTTGGAGCTTGAAAGTGAACTTACATCTCAGAGCGGTTCTCCCAGATATCGTTCAGTTTCACAATGTGAGGGTGGTCGATCAGCTTTAGTATAGCAACTTCGCGTTCGATAGACAGCGGCATGTGTCTCTCGGAGGCGTATTCATCCCGATTGCGATCCCACTTGTCCAGCTCGGCAAGACTACCAGCCTGGGTCAATTGGGTCATGTTTTTGGCCAGTATCTTCACGGCCACCAATTCCTGCGTGGCCTGGTGCCTGGCCAGCCGGACTCGTGCTGCCGAGCCTTTGCCCAGTGTCTTGCCGAGTTGCCATGGGCCAATGTGAGTCTTTCGCTTGCTACTTGAGGCACCACTCGAGGTCGAGATCTGGGAGTCTCGCTTGCTGCCATCGCGGTCGTCTTGCGAGATTGTGGAGGCGCGCGGGTTCGCTGGCCCTCTGGCATTGTTGTTGGTTGAAGTGGCGGCGCGAGTGCTGGATCTCGAGTCTGTGGGCCTGTGGCCAGAGGGGTGGGCGCGCAACGGGTTGGTCTCGGGCTCTAGAGCTCGAGTGCGTTTCCCAGGTTTCTGGGAAGAGGCGTTGATGACGCGGTCGGTCGCGTCTCCCAGGGGAGGGCGTTGAATGTGAGACATTGAAACCCCACGATCCGCCATGTCCAAGGGCAACAAGTGGCTGTTTACACCATATCCGTCTTAGCCCAGTCCCTGTGCTGCCAATTGGGAAAGTCGGCTGAGGTAGTGTGGTAGGAAACAAGGAGCGAGAATGCGAGTTGGAGAGACAATGGGATGATGACAAGGAGGGAACTGGTGTTGGCGCGGTGGTGCGCCTGGGGATCGCTGACTAGAGGCAAAAGAACGAGGCCTCTGGGGCGGGAGAAAGATCAGGTAAGGCAGGCAGGTGGTTTTGCGACAAACTCGTGTGCCTGAGGATCCAGCAGTCAAAACGAGCGTAGCATGCAGACAGATATTGGTTGGAGAGTGGAATTTGGATGGACCGGCGAGTAGGTTTTTTTGAGGTGCACGGTGTTGCCGAGCTGTGGCAGGTGGAAGGTGGAAGGTGGTGCAGAAGGAATGTGGTGTTTATGGCTGGGCGACAAATCTGAGTCAAGATGCACCAAATTCGAGCTGCCCAGAACCCAAACTTGCCTGCAAATGAGGACCCCGATTCTCCAGTGGGAGAAACCCCAGTAATTGGTTATTCCAGTACCGTCTTGAGCAGCAAGTGCACCTACTCCATCCCACTATGTACATAGGTTATCTACATCTCCCGTCCCAGCACCTCCAGCCATGTACCTCCTAGGTAGATGTGTACCAAAGAATACCATCTACCCTACATTTATCCAGCCACTCGTGCAGCCACCGCCCTTGAACTGTTATTTGCATCTCAATGGTCCATCCAAGACATATTGTAGTCCATTTGTGGTCAGGCATGTAGGCACGCAATGCTATGTGTGCTCCTTTGGCAGTAACGTTACATGGCCAAATGTTCGTGTCAACCCGTGTGCAATGTTGACCTGGAGAGATGAAAAAAAATCTAACCATCACAAGCTGGGACATAAAGGCATTATATAGATGCTTGGGCAGACGGATATCATACCTCATGGAAGTGAGAGTGCTGATTCCAGGTCTTCAGGGACGGGGATGGCTGACGGTGTGGCTGAATGCAAAAAGGGGCTCTCGCGTACGTCCGGCCTACAACGCTCACTGAGATGGCCACATGCATCTCAATCACTCACAAAGGCATACGCAGTTCTTATAGGCAACTGCATCGCTGGGGATACAGTATCTCATCAGCGTCTGGGAGTCAGAAACTGCCATCGTATATGAAGAGTCGCCCAATAGTGCTTAGGAGATGCAAGTTACTACGAAACGACCACTGATACTACTATACAAGAACAACACAGAGCATTCCGCCAGTCCTAACGCCAATCGGTAGCATGAAACATCATGGGCATATATGGTCACCCCTACGCACGCCCAGCCAACGAGAAAACCCAACAGTCATATCCTTTCCAAACCCAAGGCGACCAGCGCCCCATCCCTATCCGATCAGTCAGATGCGAAGACATGCCTATCAGCATCACCATGAACCGGCCATTCATCGATATTGTCCCTCCTATTCACCGTCGGGCTACTGAACGTATGCCTGACCCCGTCGCCATACCTGGGCCAGTTTTCAGTGCCAATCGGCCGCGGCCGCGCGGTGCCCGCCCTCTTCACAGCACCTGACACTTCCCGCCTCCTGAACCACCAACCGAGGCCAGCGCAGAGCCGACACAACTCTTTGTGTCGATGAGAAAGACCATACGAAAATGACCAAGGAAATTCGAAAACATTTCGATGACATGATTCATGAGCGTCCAGCTCAACAAGGCCATCGCCGACGACGTGTCGAGAAATCAGGACCAAGGCGTCAGATGGGTTCTGGTCGGCGACCAGATAGAGGGCGACAGGTTTCGTGGTCCTGGGATCAAAGAGCCAGATCAGCACAACGATGGCCTCTGGCTCTTCCATTACCCCTACAACGAGTCTGACAAGGACGACATCGACGGGCCACTCCCGAAGGCCTACGATAACGTCACCACAGGCGTCGTTATCACAACCGAGTTTCAAACGTATAACGATTTCCAGAACGCGCTCCTCGACGCCATGGTGCTCGACGATGCGCCTGGCTCCAACGGCTGGCAAGACACCTTCTGGCCCCGGATTGGGAACAGAGTCAAGGTATTCCATCCCCAGATCCCTCTTCACGAGAAGATCCGAGACCTAATCATGGACAGCTATACCCGCGACTAGACGGACGAGGCACCACTACTCCTTCCCGTCGAAGAGAAGAACGAATGCCACGGCATGAGCGGCGACTACCGGGTCATGTTGCACGACACAGCCGTCGACAACGCCGAGGACTTCCGCCAGAAAAGGAGCAGGGAAGTGACGTACAACGCAGAATGGATCAACGACCTGAAGCTGTCGATGGCGAAGCTACTCGACGACAGCAAGGGCCCCGCCGACGCCCCGGACTGCCTCGCCCGCCTCCAGGGCGTCGTCATCGACGGCGGAGGAGGCGCGGACCCCATCAACAACCAACTTCTAGTCATCCCCTGCGGTGGGATGAGTTGACATCGTCATCGAAACCCCATGCAATTGTAGCCTCACCGAGAATCTGTTATATCGACCAATAAGACTGGTCTCTTCAAGTGTTTGCCAAACTCTGAGGTGGCTTAAACCTTGAATGTTGGCCGTTGGATGTTCTCGACCTTTAGACCGCTAAAAAGGATCGTCGAAGGAGCGAGCTCTTCCAATCCGGGATCCCTTTTATCGGACATGCAGATCTCTTGAGCTGAGGTGGGATGCATTGCATGTGCATCCTTTCAGACATGATGAGGCGCAGCCTGACCTCTACAAACAGACTTCCCCAACGTCAGCTGGTCGCACAGGCATCCATTACATCTACCCTCTTCCATTTCGTGAGCAGCGTATCCTTTTAGCTGAACTCTCTCAACTCTCAACTCAAAACTCAAAACTCAAAACTCAACCGGCCTTTCTTGCCCTATCCGGTTGCCATTGTCATCATCAATTCGATCTGAAGATGCGTATTCCAGGGCTCGAGTATACGGCAAGAGCCTTGTCACTATCCACCGGTTCCCAGAGACCCTTGAGTGATGACCCTTTTAGAGGTGTCTCTGACACTCGGTTCTTGTCGAGGCCTGAGTTACCAGGCGGCACCCCTCTCAGTCTCTGCGAGGTGTCCCGCCCGACAGACCTATACAACATCACATCGGTAGAGGTGACCCAGCAGCCTATCCACTTGTACGTGATCCAAGAATCGGTCACCGAGTTTCCCCGTCACTGATAGCCAAAAGCGACGATTTCTTTCTCTTTCACCTCTATGGGACCTTTCAAGGCACGTTTACACCGAATGCGACAATCACCTTTTCTGTGGACTGCGGCTCGCATTGCGAAGATTACGGCTACCCGCCCGGCGAGACATCGCCATATGAAGCCTGGACGGAGGGTTTCTGCACCTTGACCGACATCCAACAGCCCCTAGGTGGGCTGCCAAAGAGGAACACGACTTGCCCACCTGTGGAGGGTTTTGCCCTTCTCGAGTCGCCGGGATACGTAATGCCTATGTTCTTCCGTAGGCCGGTAATTCCCACCCCCTCTCCACACTATACTGTAACTGACGCGGGTATGAAAAGGGCTTCTTCAACTTTACTTTCGATGCAAAGACTGCGGAGGGCGGGAGGATCTACTGTTTGACGGCCGAGGTGTGCTTGAGGTGGGAAGATGAGGAGATCAATAAGCGTTATAAAGGACCTATGACCAACTGTACTTGGCCGCGGTGATGTGTTGAGGGCCCAAATCGCTAGTAGAACCAGTTTATTGGAGCGAAGGACGAGCTCAGAGCTGAGTTCGTAATGCTGTAGTCTCTATCGTGAGTAGGCTGGTGCGACAAGTCGCTACCATCAGATAGATGTACGCGGTGCTAGCATTGATGCCCGACGGCGCCAAATATAGGAATGGCTCGAGGCTCAAGAGTCATACATCGGCCAAGTATCTTCAGTTGTCTTCAATGCGTGCATCGTTATGGTACCCATCGAGTCCGCTGGCTCTTCTGGTTCCAGCCCGTAGGGGTTCTAGATGGTCTGGCACTCGTCGAGGAGCAGCCACTGCGCCTGAGACGACCGAGTGCTCAGTCACATTCGTCGAGCCCATCATCATTATTATTTCCAAATAGTCAACCTCCTTCGAGGGGTCCGGATCCCCCTTCATGTCCATCTTGACCGTCGGTTCGTCATCGCGACCTGTGGAGCCCGTTGGTGGCTTGATTTCAAGGGATTGATGGAGGCGCAGGGGGACCTGAAGTTATTGTGCATGATTGTTGGTGAGGTTTCGCCAACGAGTATCCAAAGCACGTGCAACATAGGTAAAGATTCACGCTAACCTGGAACAGATGCAGTGATTGAAGTCAGTCATGTGAAAGGGGCCTGGGGCCTGACATTTCAGTCTCTTACATCGCTATCGTGGCTGCGTGGCTGTGTGGCTGTGCTTGTTGATAACAAGTGCGTGCCACGATACGGCACTCAGCCAATCATAGCAGACTGCTTGCGCCCCACAAGATCAAGTGCCAAGCGGTCCCGGGGGCATGTTAATTGATTGATCCACAATAACGCGCCCCGCGTCCCCAACAAAGTCTCCCTCAACCAGCACCTACACCCAACGACTATTGCGAAATCTGCCCACCAGATCAAGGCGAGGCTGCCAAACGACCCCTCTCCCCCAAGCCAATTGACTATACTGCACTGAACACCCTGCAAAGCACCTGTTCTTATCAGTTTCGGATGCTACAAGACGCGCTCGAGTCCATCGCCGGCTGATCCATTCTGCGATGCCGTCCCTGGAGCCCCGCCGTTGGTCGAGGGCGCGCTTCGAGGAGGAAGATGACGAACAAACCTCCGGCTCCGACTCATCCAAACGGCAGCGACGCGACATGGACGGCACACAATCGGAAGAGGATGGAGAGAGCGACGACGAGACTGCCAATCGGGATGTTGCAGGACCCAGCGGACAGCGCAGGAACGGGCGCGCATCTACGAGCGGGCAGGGTGCCCGTTCCGGATCTGGAGAGTTTCAACCCGGTGCTATCGTGCGAGTTCGAGTCGAAAACTTCGTGACCTACGAGCACGCAGAGTTCCTCCCAGGTCCCAACTTGAACATGGTCATCGGGCCCAACGGTACAGGCAAGAGTTCACTGGTCTGTGCTATCTGTCTGGGCATGGGCTATCATCCAAAGCATCTTGGTCGGGCAAGCAATGTCGGAGAGTTCGTGAAGCATGGGAAGGATACTGCCACCATCGAAATCGAACTGCAGAAGCGCCCGGAAGAAAAATCCAACCACGTTATGTGTGTGCAAATCAATAGAGAGGACAACAGCAGAAAATGGTGGTTGAATGGAAGAGAGAGCACACACAAGGCAGTACAAGAACTGACACGGAGTCTGCGCATCCAGATTGACAACCTCTGCCAATTCTTGCCCCAAGACAAAGTCGCCGAGTTCGCTGGTCTGACCCCCGTCCAGCTCCTACACGAAACCCTACGAGCCGCTGCCCCTGAGAAGATGGTCGCCTACCAGACCACGCTCAAGGAGCTCCATAAAGATCACAAGACTGTGAAGCAAGAAGTTGATTCATGCGTTGAGATCCTGAAAGGACACGAAAACCGCCAGCAGGGTCTGCAGGGCGACGTCAATAGACTCCGCGACAGAGAAGCCATCCAGAAGCAGATTCAGGATCTTCAGGATGCCCGCGCAGTCGCTGAATACAACGAGGTCCGTAACAGACACATCCAGGCAAAGGCCAAGATGAAAAAGGCCCAGACTCGGCTTGCCCAGCTGCAAGAGGCCTCCCAGCCGGCATTAGCGGCTGTCGAACAGAAACGGCAGTATCAAGCGCAAATCGAGCCCGTCGTCGCAGCGCGGAAGACCGCGCTTAAAGAAGCCGAGGCCGTAGGCGAACAGGCACGGCGAAGAATTGAGGTGGAGGAAGAAAGCATCAACCATGTCCAAGCCAAGAAGAAGGCAGAGGACGCTTCGTTCGCGACCAAAAGGGCAAGCATTGCGAAGATACGTAAAACCATCACTGACTTGGAGGCTCAACTGAAGAATAAGCCTGACGAGTTCGTGGCATCCGAATGGAACGTGAAGATCGTGAGTTATGCTGCACCAGATCCTGTCTCTTTTCTCTGTTGATGCTCACAACTGCAATGTAGCGTCAAAAAGAGAGCATCTTGACGGAGAACGAGTCACAGAAGCGCGAACTCAACAGCCAGTTCGATGAACTGAAGAAGGCCAACGCGGGAAAGAAAGCCGACTTGGACAAGGCTCGTAACAAGCAGGAAGCGCTCGACTCCCAGCAGGGCCAGAAGCTAGCGCACTTGCGGCATGTCCATGCTGATGCTGCCAAGGGCTGGGAGTGGCTCCAGGATCACCAAGATCAGTTCGAAAAGGAGGTTTTGGGCCCCCCAATGCTTACCTGTTCTGTCACCGACAGTCGGTACTCAGACCTAATACAGTCGCTTCTGAGCCAAGATGACTTTACCTGCTTCATTGCACAGACACGCAACGACCACAAGAAGCTCAGCGATCAGTTCTACAAAGGGTTGAAACTGTCTGTCTCGATCAGGACTTGTATGAGCTCCTTTGCGTCATTCAAACCTGCCATCCCCGTGGCGCAAGCTCACGGAATGGGCCTCGACGGATATGCTATCGACTATCTAGAAGGTCCTGAGCCTGTACTTGCCATGCTATGTGCGGAGAAGAAACTCCACGTATCTGGAGTTGCTTCTCGCGACTTGGATAACGCCCAGTACGAGAAGATCGTGAGTGCGGAAAGAATCCCGAGCTGGGCCGCCGGGCACACTTATTACCGTGTCACTAGGCGCAGAGAGTACGGCACTGGCGCAATGTCAACAACGACCAGGCGCATCCAGCCAGGACGCTTCTGGACGGACCAACCCGTCGACAGCTCCGAAAAAGCCGCCATACAAAAAGAAATCAACGAGATCACCGACGAGATGGCCACACTGACGCAGGAGGGTCGAGAGAAAAAGAGTAAATTAAAGGCCATCAACGACAGCGAGGGTGATGTCCTGCGAGATATTGTACGTGCGATCCTTGAATTTAAGTGACTGTACTGACATCCCCTAAGGAAAACTTGAGAAAGGAGAAGGCCGAGCTGCAGAGAGCTGCTACAGTCTATGCCAACCTCGGACTCAAGATCAGTGGGTAGTTTGCGCATGGCCATGGCTCAATATCTAACTCTGCATAGGCAATGAGAAGCAAGCCTTGGAAGAAACACTGACGGAAATACAAGACTGCAGGAAGAGGGTAATGAGGTGTACCGACGAGGAAGACCAGCGTACCGTTGCGAAGACACGACTGGTGCTGCAGCACAAAGAGACGCTCTCGACCATGCGTGATGCCCACCAGGCACTGCTCGAGGCTCAGATCCGCCTCGTAGAAGCCAAGTCGGACGTGCAAGGGCTAAAAGACCGCAATGCTGACATTGTGCAACGCCTTGAAGACGAGAAAGCTGGAGTCGAGCGTACAAAGGCCGACATAGACAGCATGAAACGCGAAGCTACCATGGCCAAGCAGAAAGTTGTGGAAATCGTTAACGAGGATGAAGCCAAGCTGCCATATCTGAATCAAATGGCCGATGGGAAAACGACCGAAGACCTCGATAATGACATCGGTGCCGAGCAGAGCAAGCTCGAGCTGATCCACGCTGTCGACCCCATCGTGCTGCAACAGTTCGAAAAACGCGCCAAGGACATTCGAAATCTCACGCAGCAAAAGGACGAGAAGACGGCCAAACTCGACTCGATGACACGCAAGATCGAGACCCTCATGCAGAAGTGGGAACCAGTACTCGATGAAGTCGTGTCCAAGATCAACGACGCGTTTGGGTACAACTTCGAGCAGATCAATTGCGCAGGTGAAGTCGGCATCCACAAGGACGAGGACTTTGAGCAGTGGTCCATCGTCATCAAGGTCAAGTTCCGGTAAGTTTCTATCCCGTCCCGTCTCTCGCAGCCAACCCCAACCCAACAATGCCAACTCTCAAACACTGACCACGACTGCGCCCCGTAGCGAGAATGAGACCCTCCAGCAGCTCAACCAGCACCGGCAGTCGGGCGGCGAGCGCGCCGTGTCCACCATCTTCTACCTGATGGCGCTGCAGAGCATGGCGCAGGCGCCCTTCCGCGTCGTCGACGAGATCAACCAGGGCATGGACCCGCGCAACGAGCGCATGGTCCACGAGCGCATGGTCGAGATCGCCTGCCGCGAGCACACCAGCCAGTACTTCCTCATCACCCCAAAACTACTCACGGGGCTGCGCTACGACGAGCGCATGCGCGTCCTGTGCATCGCCTCGGGCGAGCACATGCCCCCCGAGGGCCGCAAGCTCGAATTCCGCAAGCTCGTGCGCATCCGCCGTGCCATCGGAGCTGCTGCTTAGGCTTAGGACAGCCAAGTACTGTATTGACGTGGCCCGGCCGGTTGAGGTCCGTTCGGTGCAGTTGGGAATGGCTTGGCTTGGCTTGTCTTGGCTTGTCTTGGCTTGGACTCATTATTATCTCGAATGTCTGCATTTCTGTATGCGAATACGCGAACAAGGCTTAGACAGACGTTGTTCTACCATTGCAGGAGGTGATGTAATGCGAGGTGAGGTCTACCAACCTCAAGGCGTTCCGCGGACGGGGATATTGTTGGCGTGCGAAAGAGGGAAGAAAAGCGTCTGTGAATTGTCACGAAGGGGCTAACATAGCACCGAGATAACCCAACTTGTAGTTAATGGCAACTAACGCATTGCATCACTGTATCGGCCTGGTATGAAGATGAACATGCTCTTGACGAAACCGCATGTTTAACGTCGGTTGCGTGTAGCTCATCATGATACACTCAGCCCTCATAAGTCTCCGTACGCGCCATGTTAGAAGAATTCTGATCACACGTAAATCTTGAAAATACTGGAATACGCAGACAGGAATAAGCAGCTCATAGCTATACAAGTCATTTTCGATGCTTATTCCAGCGTGCTTATTCCATTTATGATGAAATTACCTTTCGCTCGGTGGATGAGGAGTGTACAGAGACTCATAAGGGTTCGGTGTACCTAACGCACGCGACAGTACGACCGAGGAGCGCGCGAGGTGAACCATGCCAGCGATCTAAAGCCGCCTTGCACAGCTCGCTGCTGTACCACAACCTCAAAAGTCTCCATTCGCAGGAGCACTGTGTGCCTGTGGAATAAGCACTGTGGAACAATCAGTTTGAAGATTATGACTACTTATGGCAGTGTGATTATTTCAGACCATGTAACTGGAGTTTGGAATTGTATCGAGGTGCACACGCGGAGACCGGTAGGGGTGATTGTAACAAGCTCAGTCCTCCAACACCGACAACACACCACCGGGCCAGTCTATTGCTTCATTGCTCCTGGGTCGAGGAGCCGGCAGAGCTTTCGTTCCTGCTTTCGTTCCTGCTTTCGTTCCTGCTTTCAGGACTCTCATCTTCACCGTCAACTTCTGAGGAATCCTCTTCGCGGTCATCATCCGAGGAATCATCGATGTTCACGACTGTGATCTCGTTAGATGGATCGCCATCTTCGCTGCAGTTGATAACTGAGAGGTTGGGGTCAGTAACCTCGCATCGGAGGACAGGGGGGATATCATCTTATTGTCTTCCGCCGACCATTCCCCTGTCAAGGCTGGCTCCCAATATGAGCCGTCCTCAACCAGGGACTTTTGCAGGCCCTGGAGTGCTTTCTTCATGTCGGTACCAGTGTACGAGAAAGACCAATATTTGCTGCCGTGGATTATGAAACAGCGACGCATCATCCCGGCAAGGTCCAGATAGAAAATCACATCTTCCAGCATCCTGTTGAATGGCGTGCAAGCCACTGTGGCGTGGCGTTCAGGGAGGTGGCAGTGCACCAACAAGGCCAATAGGGCATTTTTGGGCCACTTAGCCCACAGAAGGATTTTCACAGAGATACAACAAGAACACGGATTACACCAGAATATACGTTTTCACCCATCTAAATGCCCCCACGCTCTGTTTGACACATCCCAAATTGAACTTGGTGCAGATGATGGCCAAACTGATGTAGCGTGTCCAGCAGGCCGGGCCAGAGCTCGGGCACTTCGTGTTGCTCAAGTTCACTCTGCGTTGGCGATGCCTCGACCGTAAGCTTTATGCTCAAAAGCCTCAGTGCGCGCAGCGTCGGCGAAAATTTTGTAAGGACGGCAAGCATATCCTTGGACGGAACCGTCGCATGGTAGAGCTCAAGGTGGCGCAGATTGCCGAATGACACAAAAGGAGGCGGCCGTAACCGTTGGTCTCCACCATACGGTTCTGAGCATGGAGGCGTCGCTAGCCAGGCAAAGAAGCCCTCGTCTTGGTTCAAAGGCGAGTGTTGCAGGAAATCGAGATGAAGGAATTGAAGGCATGGGACATGGCCGAGGAAGAGTCGATAGTTGCGAGTGCTCCGACCCTGGGGGCTGTAGTTGTGTGCGCCTAATCCAGGTCTGCGAGTACGAAGTCTGGAAGTGGTATGTGTTGTTAAATGCAGTTCTTGTAGCTGGGCCAAGACGGGTAGAATGTATCGTTCCATGAAAGGTTCCACACGCAGACCATTATGAGGTAGACCATCCCCTTCTGCAAAGGTGGTTTCCAGCTTATTCGGCCGCACATTGGCATCGCCGACGGCCAACAGCAGAACGCGGAAGTTATGTTCATGTTGTAGGCCAGTGCCGGGGGGGGCTGGTAGTACTCACCGCCTTCACCCATTCTTAGCTTGTGTTCAGTACTCGATCGTTGCCAGTCAACCGGGCTATAGCTGCGTATACCAACAACCTCCAGGTTCAAATTTTCAAACGCCTCGGCCAGCATCAGTCGATCCTGGCCTGTGGAGGTGAGAAGCTGCAGCTTGGTATCTTCCTTCCAATGCCATGATAGAGCCCGACTGGTCTCGTCCTCCCTCATGCCGACACCTAGTAGCACACGCCTAACGAAAGGACCGAGTCGAGACTTCGATATATCGACTAATCTCTGGAGGCTGTTTTCGGTCTGGAACACCCGGGTCTCGCGGAAGTATTGCGTGGTGAAAGTATCGAAAAGGACATTCACGATATGCTTGCAGCTCAGTCGGAGGGCTCTGTGGCCATTCGTGTCAAGGTAGGACGCGACGTCGAGCAGAAGCTGAGAGCGTGTCAGTATCTTAGGAACCCATCATATTTTTGTGGGAACGGTGGTGCTCTGTACCTCGGCTGGCATTGCCAGCAGCCCTACTGACGCCATTTGGAAATGGTGATGGGAGCTTGGGTAGAAGTGAGGAGACACGCAGTATCTTGGCATGTGAGGTGCGTGGTGCGTGGAAGTGCCCAGGGGGACGAATGTGGAGGAAGAGAGGTCCAGTATTGTTTTCATGTCGTGGCTTCAGTAGGTGTTGTTGCGCTGGGCAGATATCTGCAGGGAGAGATTTGGTTATTGTAGAGCACCTGGCAAGAGGTGACCTCGCTCACTCATCTGGCGCTCCTTCCGTACGTGTGTAAGTTTACCTAGTAGGCACTTGCACGTTTGAGCGAAACGTTCCTTCCTCCCTGCCTCCTGCCTCCTACCTATAGACGGACCTGAAGAGAGCCGCCACTTCCCAACATATTACTGTCTCGGAACCATCATCACGGGCATAAGTTGCGGCCTTTATCGCCGTCGCAGAATTAGCGGTGAATTAAACTGTTGCAGTTCTTAATCAGGATTCCCCTCAAGAGACGGCATCCCCTAAAAGGCACAAACTGCAGCTGGTTGTATTAGGATTTAAGTGCTGGAATTTTTGAACGAGCTACTAGTGAAGAATGGTGATCTCTACATGCTGCATAACCTCCATAGCCTCGTCCTAATAAGCGTAACGAGTTAAAGTCTTGCCGTCGTCAATGGGCTTGCGCTTGTTCATATGAATAATGAAGTACTCATTGATTGACTCACACCGGCTGAGGTTGGTGAGACTCAAGGACTGATGCATCGCGAGCACTCCGGCGAACTGGAGACAACCTAACGCACCTGGCTTCAACAGTCGACCAGCAGGCCACGACGGCCTCTGACCAAAACCTAGAACAAGCCAGATGGTGACGTTCCAGAGACTTCCCATATCGCATGCGCCCTGACCCGACGACTGTCTCGGCTGCCAAGGTCGAACCCCTGGCGAATAAGGGGCAACGCTCGAGCTCACCTGTTCGGCGAGCCACTTTCGGTCACTTGGGGCAGGAAACCTCAACACGGGTGATTCCACGTCCGACAGAACACGGTGGGTAAGGGGCTATACCTGCCGGCATGTAAGCCTTACCAAACCAGTCTGTCCGTGAGTGCATAACCACGACCAACGAGTTTTACAGCTCATCCCAGGACTACTCAACTGGCTCATCCACAACATGCCTCAATATGACGGTTATATCTAGACGGAGTTCGTGGGATATCAAGCAAGACGAAACGAAACCCCTCAGAGCCGCCAATGGAGATGGTACACTGAGCCTCCAAAGTTTCCGTACACCCCTCGTCCAGCAACCAAGAAGTGTATTCGTTAGAAACGGAACCAGCACTCTGGAATAAGCATCTAAGATGGCTTTCAGAATCGAAGCTGCTTATTCCACAGTGATTATCCCATTAAAATGAATATGGCATTAATATCCAAAAATGGATAGAGACGTGCCGGACGGAGACTTATGGGGGGTGATTGTACCTGTGTCTGTCCCCTGGGCGCCTGTAAGCCCTCCCAAACGCGAGGCCCCCTTTCCTTAACCGAGTAGTAGCAGTACACACCCTCCTGACCTGCCCTCCACCAGTCATTCACTCCCTCAAACATCCCACATGTATCTCCATTGCACATATTGGCAATCATAGCTCAGCTTCATAATTACACTCAATACATAACTACTCAAGTGACACAACGCACCCAAACCCCAACTGTGATCTCGTGCGTAAGGGGGGTCGGCCACTTGAGACTCAGCCTTTCAGCGTGTAGCCATACCAACGAAGCTCATTTCGTCTAGATATATGACCACCTGACCATCGTTCCGAAGCAAGCTCAGCCGCTCAAATGCCAACCAGACATAGCATTCGCATCTGATGTGCGCCAAAGCATGACCCCTCTCGTATCACCCGTACCAACCCCTGAGGCTTGCCTCTACCCTCACCGACCTTGGCATCAGACGTATCGGTGAAGTAAGGTAGAGCCTGGCAAATTCATGATTGGAACTTGAAGCAAGTTGAGGGCATGTGCTGCTATGGACAGATAATCCTGGATGATCACGATCATATACGGGAGCTTCAAAGCGCCAGGCTATCATAAGTTGGCGGAAAAGCAAGACAGCACAGCCAATACGAAACACCATCACAGTGGAAGAACAAGTCGGAAACGTATCAGCACCGGTTTTTCATGAGTATCAGAGATATAACTAGTCAAAGACTATCTGCAACGAGAGAGCTATTCAGGGTAGAAGCCTTTGTGCCTAAAGCAACGATGTAGTGATGGTCATCATCGCTGACCAGACTATCTGAGAGAGAGAGTGCAGGCGAGCGTGATGGCTGTCAAGATGCCTGTCAAGATGTCTGTCAAGATGCCTGTCAAGATGTTCTGTGGGAAGAAGATTAAGCCATGTCCCGAGAAGTCCCGCAGGTCATCCGGGTCGGACTGATCCTCGTGGATGAGCCGAGACAGTTTCTCGAGGCCAAAGGTCATCATGTAAGAAGACAGCTTTAATCCCAACCAGACGCACCACCAGTGTCGGCGCCACCCCATCCATTGGTAGCACCACCGTTGGTAGCACCCGCGGCAGTATCCTCAGCGCCATCCTCCGCACCCCAGCCACCAGCGGTGGCAGCAGGCGCACCCCAGGCATCATCAGCACCACCATCCGGGGCATCACCCCAGGCACCACCACCTGCAGCATCGGGGTCCTCTTCGTCTGGTCAAAGTTAGCATGGGTTACTAGAGCAGAGCTCTCGAATGTACTGGAGCAACCCGCAAGCAGAATCTTAATGACAGCTTGGATGTCCAGCAGCACGGTCTGAGACAGGTACAGGAAGGGATGGGGTAAAATGAACAGGAATTGACTCACCGGTATCATACTCAAACTTGAGTTTCTCGTCTTCTTGAGGCTTGTATTGCTCCAAGAAGTCGGGGACCGGCTGGTTGTTCTCGATGAGTGTCATGGTCAAGAGTTTCGCAATGTCCTCGTCGCGGTCGGTGTAGAAGGACGTTGCCAGCCCGTGGTGACCAATTCGTCCAGTACGACCTATGGCCATCTTAGTTGACAAGGACCTCGTACACAGCTTGTAGGTGGTGAACTTACCAATGCGGTGGGTGTACTCGACAATGCCACTGTGCTCCATGCTCGGAAGGTCGAAGTTGATCACATGCATGACATTGCGCACGTCAATTCCTCGAGCACTTACACCAGTGGTGATGAGAAGCGGAGTCTTGCCACTGCGGAATGCGCGCATGGAATCCTCGCGCTCGCGCTGAGTGCGGTCAGAATGCATGGAGGTGCAGGGCAGCTCCTTGTGCCAGAGGAAATCATCAAGCTCATCGGCCATGCGCTTGCTGTTGACGAAAATTATCGTGCGCGCAGGCTTGATTGAGAAAAGTAGGTCTAGAAGGGCCTGCTTTTTCTTCGATGGCTGAACATAGATGATGTTCTGCTTGATGGTGTTGACGGTGCTTCCGACTCTGCCGACTCGGATGCGAACGTGGGACTCCGCAAGATGAGTCTTGGCGAGCTGTCGGACGGCCGTGGGGAAAGTCGCCGAGAAGAGCATATACTTGACGTTGCCCTCCTCTTGTTCTATTAAGGGGATCAGTTAGCAGTGCTTGGAAATACGAGAATTGAAACTCACCTCCACCACACAGGATCTTATTGAACTCTTGCTCCCAGTCCTGGTGCAGCATCTCGTCCGCTTCATCGATGACTATGTACTTGACCCGTCGAAGGCTCAGCACATGGGGGCGCTCCATGATGTCGATGAGTCGACCGGGCGAGGCGATTAGGATGTCACAGCCCTTCTGCAGGTTCTCGATCTGGTCCCGCAGAGGACCACCTCCGTACACGACGGAGGGACGAAGCATGGTGCGGTAACAGAACTTGCGTGCTTCGTTGAAGATTTGTATCGCCAGCTCGCGAGCGGGGCAGACAATAACGACAAGCGGCTCTGCTCGCACGGGACCAGCTTCGCCGGACGCGATCGCAGCAGGGGGCGGACGGGGAGCGGCAAGCTTCTTGGCCTTCCCCATGAGGTGGTTGATGATGGGGACCAAGTACGCCGCAGTCTTTCCAGAGCCTGTTCAGGTCGCTGTCAGTAACATGGAACGATCACTCTGACAGACCAAAAAAATGGAACTTACCAGTCTGAGCGATGGCAATCAGGTCATGACCCATCTTGATGGCAGGGATCGAGTACTGCTGGATGGGGGTGGGCACATGATATCCAGCAAGCTTAACGTTCTTAAGCATGACCGGGTGCAGACCGGCATCCTCGAACGTGTCGACCTTCTGGATGCGCTTGATGCCCTCCTGGGTAACCGCGATCTCGGCGACCCTACGCGCGTTAGTATGATGGGTCTGTGTGGTACTCAGAGTAGGAGGGGCCTTACTTGGAGAAGTCAATGCCTTGGGGCTCTCTGTCGTGCGGCTCACCGAAGAGGATGCGCTCAAGCTCCTCGTGCTCCGGGCCGAGGTCTCCCTCCTCGCCATCCCACTCGTAGACTCGAGCAGCGCTCTCCCACGTGACGCCTTCGGCATCCTTGTTCGCGAGATCCTCGTAGTCGTAGGCGGTTTGCTCAACCCATCCCGCCTGCTTCGTGGGGTGCTCAGTAGCGGGGGCGGCGGGGGCTGCGTCGACCTTGGGAAGGGAACCCTTCACTTCTTCCTCCCAGCCTGACATCTTGAGCGTATATCGGTTCCTGGGAAATGACGATGTTAGCGGCTGTGTGGGGACGGTTGGATGTCAATCGTGCGGTGCCATGCGCTGCGGCGGCTGGGTTGTGGATAGGATTGCTGGATTTGTGCGGAAGTTCGCATCCGATCAATATGAGAAATCCAAATGCGAACAGTGGCAGGGGGAGACCGATATTGCTCGTAGCCGGATAGATAAGAGAGCTGGAGAGGTATGCTGGGCAGGCAGTGTGGAAAGATACTCGATGCCCAATGGAGGGAGAATGGGCTTGCAGGTGGTGGTGATGTCCGGAAGCGAAAGACGGGGATGGGGAGAGTTACTTACGGTTCGGAGTGTGTCGACACAAAGTTGTGGTCCTGGCAGACGATTCTGGCAGGTGCAGGTGCAGGTCGCAGGAGCCTGAGTTCAATAGGTCAGCTGTACCGTGCTGACCGAGAGCGGTGCGTGCAGCGAGAAGAAAGAGACAGGTCAGGAAAAGTTAGCAAGGAACCGGGGTAACTTGCAGGTGAACCGATATGTCTGATGACAACGCTTGGACGGTGCAGGAAGGGCACGAGATCCTGAACCAGGCAAGTCAGACACAAGTATTGATTGGAACGGATGTAGGTTGGGAGACGGGAGGAGGGGGAGGTGGAGATGTGAAGAGAAGTGGAGTGAGATATATGTGTGTGCCTGCAGGTTAGAAGAGGAGGGGTGGATGAAAAAGTAGGTAGGTGCATGGGCAACAAAATTCTCTGTTCGGCTACAGGTGTGCTTACCTGTATGCTGTCAGTTCTGAGCCAAGGGACAGTGATGAAAGATGTGAAGATGGAAGACCAACGTCTTTGGTGTGAAGAGGTGGTAGAGAATTGGCAAGGTAAGGTGGAAAGGCGCGTGGAGGAGTTGGGGAACGCGGTACCTGAAGAGGGTGGGTGTGGTTGCTGGGGAAGAATGGAGAGAGGATTACGCAACAACAGATTGCATGCAGTAGCAGGTCTGAGACGCGTATGTAGAAGAATCATGCAGATGCAGGATCGTGTTGCGAAGTGCAGGAAAGGGCAGTGGGATGCAGGATGCAGGTCGCTCGTGATGAAGGGGAACGTACAGATTGACGGACAAGCTGGCGTTGGGTGTCGGCGTGGGCAAATGCTGCTTACTCCACACAGGAAATGCAGCGGGCAGGTTGTGTTGACGTGTGGGCCGTCGTTGATGGATGGGGGAGGAGGAGGAGGAGGTATGAGTAGGAAGGGACTGGAGGTGGAGGAGACTTACTTGCTGTGGACTTGCAGACAACTGAGATAGTGATGCTATCCTCAAAAGGTCTTCCAGAAGCGGTGGACCTTGAGAACGTTGCTTCACGAGAAAGGGTGCAGGTGAAAGCTGGTTGTAGAGGAGAGAGAGAAGGGGCAGGTTGTTTGGGTGTGGAGTGCTTCTTGTATCCGTTTGGGAAGCTGCGGCCTGTTGGTTGCCTAGGAAGGTGCTCAGAGCTGGAGTACGCGGCAACTGCAGTACGGGGCAACCTGCGTACCTGCCTGAGGACGACGAGTGGTGGGTGCAGGTGGTCAATATCAACAAGGTGCACTTGAGAACTGGTGATGGTTGCCCCGGGCAGCTACCTAGCTGTTGGAGGGATTTGGCTTGGGGATACCTTTGTTTGCAAGGCAGACAAGAAGATTGTTCAACCAACGGAGGTGCAGGGCAACCACACTCAGTGCATATAGATGGTACCTCGATCTGAGTTGATGTATGCACGCATGTAATCACCCGCGCCTGGATGCACCGACCCAATGCAATGATGGGCACCACAGGCTGTTATTCTTTCAACCTGTGAGAACTACCTGATCATCTGCACGCCTCCCTTTTGCTTGGATATGGATTTTTGGCGGAGGCAACTTCGAGGCCCGGTCAGTCGATGAGGGAGGGCATCACTTCGCAGCTCCTGATATGGCACGTGTCTATTTCGGACCATATATGAATAGGTCTAAGGTCAGCTGTAAACATTGCTAATATGCGGTTCAACATTTGAGTGTAACATGTTCATTGAAGAAAGAAGACCACCAATTTCGCACTTGGCAAGGACAGAGAAATCAGGTTGGATTCTTTATAGATACATACCTGCAAGCCCATAGACCTACATGATGTATCCAACCCATAAGCCCTCGTCATCGTCAAATCGTGAAGTCCGTTCGTAATCGCCCATGCCATCCTTCAGTGTTTGGTCAAGGATTGCTGCAGCCCTTCCGGCAGTGCCTCCCTCCTTCTTCGCCATGTCAACCCCTATCTCCACCGCATCCATGAACCGCCTCTGGAAAACATCCTGTCTGTCTTCACGATTACGGTACAGTTCGCCGTCCTCGTCTCGAGGCGGCTTGAAGAGCCCAAGATACCCGAACGGGTCAGGGGTCCATGGCACTGAGTTGATGTTGCTGAACCAATCATTGGCAGTCCAAGCATTCGGTGCCTCGGGTTTGAAACCGCATTCCAAGAACTTTGCCAGTACAGTCATCTGTCGGGGAAATGACTGGCCATGCTTCTTGGCCCCAAAAGTAGTCCTCGGAGCAGACGTCCATCCATTCTTCGAGGCGAGGGTAGGTGCCGACCGTATAGTCCACCCCAGCACCGACATGAAGTCTTTCAGGGGCTTGATCCAACAGCCAGCGCTCGAGACAACATCTTCGCCGGCAACGTCGAGTAGCCACTCCATATAGTTCAGCCCGTCGTCCTTGATTTCCTGCGAAATGTGTGTCATGGTCCCTCGAATGTAGAGCATGATCTTCTCAACGTGAGATCGAACCTCGTCCGCTGGCAAAAGCCGTAGTAACTTCAGCAGTTGGCGGCGCGCAGGACCATATGAATCGGACATCAGCGGAAGCAGCTTCTGTAGCAGATTCGACGTGCCAACCGGGTTTGTCGGGGGACTCATCGATAGCTGCCCTGTTAAGTATGATAGTGCATCTCGGCGTTGGGAGTCGGAGCGAGAGCTCGTCAAGGATAAATTGTGCCGGAATCTCTCCACCACATCTGGCGCCTGCTCAGAGAGTTGCTGCTGTAGGACAATAGCTGTGAAGGCATCAGTGAAAAGAACCCATGGGTATCCCAACCAAGATTACAGCTACCTTACCTTTGGATTTGAAGCTCGTGTCTGTGAAATTGGCGGCTTTGGGCTTGGCCTTGCCAACTTTCAGCTTGGGCTTCTGGAAGTCCTTCTTCTTTTCCTTCTTCTTCTTGGTGCTGGACCCCATCTTGACTCGATCATGTGGGCGACAGAGTAGCGAGACGGAAGGAGCCTCGCGGAGTGAAGCGTTCGCAGCACCTCGAGAGCGAACGTCCGGCCATAATTGGCGATTGACGATTGACGTTGGGTTTGCGACAACCCACTTGGACTTTTTGGCGGTGCTTCAGGGCAGAAAGCCAGAAAGCCCACCTGCAATGACGCCCCTCCCTGTGGCTGTAGCTGCATGTGGCATCCCCACTCAACTGCAGTGGCTGCCCCTGAATGAGTACTTCAATACAAGTACCTTGTGGCTCAAGCACGAGCTCTCCTCCAACGAGCCCCACGAAACAGCAAGTGGTTCACCTGCACAGAGCCCTTACATGCAAGTGGTTGTCATTATCTGTTCGATTGAGGGCACACGAAAATGGCAGAGAATGGCATGGTATGTGTCTCGAATCCGACAGCCAATCCAATGCGCTGTACTGACTGAGATACCACAGAACTCCGTCAACGTCGACTCTATGGAGGAAGCCCTACACCGGCTCTCCAAGAAGCCCGGCGTCAAGGCCTGGCTCATGCTCGACCGAACCAACGGAGCCGTGCTCAAGACCAACGGACAGATCGCCGCCGTCCGACCCGTACGATCCATCAAGCCCGAAACCGCGTTGCCTATGCCCACCAGCGGGTCCTTTTCGACAGACGTCAATGTCAACACGAACAACGAGACACAGGCCGCCCAGGAGCTTGCCAGCATGGTATGGAGCTTTCTCAGCACAGCAGGGAGCTTGGTAGACGAGATGGACAGCGAGGTATACAACCGTCCCTGGTCTGAAGATGCTGGGGTGCGAGGCTGATTACTTGTGTACAGGACGAGCTGAAGCTGCTGCGCTTACGGACGAAGAAGCAAGAGTTCGTCATTGTGCCCGAGCCGAAATACCTGCTGGTCGTCATCCATGACACGCCTCCAGCATGAACACACGTCGAACCACGATATGAATATGATAGACGCGCCGTATGCTCTGCTTTAGACTGTGATGAGGGTGGCAGGCGTTTCGGAAATGATGATACCCAAGGCTGTTTATCGGAATAAGCATAGTAGAATAAGCATTGAAAAAGGCGTATCAAACCAGAGCTGCTTATTCCTGTCTGCTTATTCTAGTATTTCCGGATGTCTACGTGTGATCTGAAATCCTCTCAACATGGCGCGTACGGAGACTTATGAGGCTGAGTGTAGCTAGGATAGTTCTCCCACGGAACAAGGAGCACAGGGTCTCAACAGCCGGTTGGTGCATGAGGTGTCTTCAGTAAGCTCTCATATGCACCCGCCGCCTGGGTGACGATGCCGCCAGATCGATCGAATGGTGTGTACTCACAGTGGCGTGGAACTCACGTGTTTCGTTCTGGGCGTCTCGCGGTCAATATCAAGGTGAGATCTTGCGTGGCACAGCTTATTATAGATACCATTGCATAGGATCGTAGACTCTACGGCGAGGGTTCGGCAAGCCTTTGCAAAGGTAAGGCAGATACACAGCGATTGTTTGTACGGTTATGTGTCAACCCCGAAGTGATGTGCAATAATCCGTCCCATTTTACTACTTCGCTAGGTTTTTATCAAACCAGCTTGAAGTCAAAGAGAGGTGTAAGTCCGAATCACAACATCATCGCGTCGAAGCGTCGGAATACGTTGTCGCCCGTTTGGTTCCTCATACATCACACCTGCTCCGCGTAGCCCGTCGTCCACGCAGCATAGTCACGAGACCGAATATGCTCAGCAAAACAAGGATCACGGGAAAATGTCGATCTGTGGCCGGCAGGATCTTGCCCCGGAGCACGGATTTGTCAAATTGGCTACCTTCGATACCCAGAGTATTATCAGTCCTTTCAGTGAGCTACTTACCTCGCAGTATCTCGCTATCTGTTCTTCGCTCGGAAGGAACACAGATCAGGCTGTAGTGGCTGCATGCATTCGAATGTATATGACACAACATCTCCAACTCCGTCTTTCGCCGGCCAGGGTCATCGGCCGCTTACTGTACGCATCCTCTCCGACAACGGTCTCCCCCAACGCCGACGGTTGCACTTTCCGTCCTGAGACTATCCCGGCCCATTGGGACCGGCCGGGGAACCGCTTGCGCCGACCTGCCGTCTCCTGTCTGTCTGCCACCGGCATCCCTCTCTCGAGGCCCGAGGGGTGGCGGTGTGATAGGATTGTGCATGCTGGGTGATGCATGATGCAATCGCCAGGGCCTGAGTTCGTGAATTGTTACCCAGCATGGAACATGTCACGTTCCCGAATCCTTCTTGCCACGAGGCTGGCCCTACGTGGCTTGCAGATCGGGGCGTCGAGGCAGCGTCGTATTCCTTGTGATGGCCGTGTGACTCTGAACAGCAACGCGAGACCCTGTGCCATCCTCACGTGCTGCGTATCTTGTTGTCTGAAGGCACTGACTCATGAGTTGGGTTGAGCCTCCAGGGCGTGTCTGTCGTCGCTTATTGTGCTTTGCCGTCTGTACAATGAAACTCACTTATACGCCCCCCGTCTCTGTGTGAAGCCTGATGCCACGGTGGGCGTCTTGTGAAGCTAACCTCGACGGCTCGGTCCCGGTGCGATGGGATGGGATGCGCTAGAGGCGCATAAAACTGACCTGACAAAAGTCCCGCCCGAGCCCGCATATAAACCAAGACACCTCATGTTCAAAGTATTATAGTAAAATAACCTTGAGGTCTATGAACAGGCTATCTTAAATATGTTATTTACAGGCAAATTTAACCATAGTCTACTAATACCGTTAATGCGATACTATTTTGCTTTATTCTATTATTTAAAGCTAAAGGTAGGGTGTTTTAATGTAAATCTAGGGTCGGGCGGAGACTTTTGTCACCTTAGTGTACCATCGTGTCGGGGTCAGCCTTCGACTTCCGCGCCAAAGTAGGTATGTGCTCGCTCATGAAACTCGCGAGCCTGCCCAATGCATCGTCGAAATAGTAAGCTCGCAAGGCAGTACTGTAATAATAAGTGTAGATCGTCACATCGTGATGCGATCTCTCTTCGGATGTTCAGGCCCCACGGGCAAGGAGCACGAATGTTCCCACAATGAAACCCGCGCGTACTAGTAATGTGGGCATGGTTGTTTATTTTCCGAGAAGCCTGGCGTGTTTCAGCAGATTTCATGGGCCGCGGCAATTAATAATAAATTGTTCAGCCTTCAGCCTATCGCCACGTAAATTGAGGGCGTCAAGAGCCGTCACACAACATGCAGATACGCGAGCTTGGTATCAGAGGTTAGCTTAACAGTGGGAAGCCCGTTCGTTCGGCTCGATGCAACCTCGGCTCCGCTCATCCTGTTCATCAGTGACTCGGCCGAGTCTAGCCAGGGATCAGAACTGCAATCTAGCACCTTGCTCCAAGGTGAGATGGAAAAGGCATCTGTCGCGAGAAAGAGATTCGTGAGAGCTAGGGAGTCCCGGCTGGATGGACGGCGCGGACAGCTGCGTCAAGTACCGTCAAGTGCGGACGGGCCCGGGAACTAGAAACGGCAGTAGTAAAAAGAAGAAGGAGGATCTCCCGACTGTCCGATTCTCGAGTGGACATTGACATTGTTCGATCGGAGTGTGGCCCTTGTACCCTGCCAGCAGCCAAAGCATGCATGATATGACCCAGGTCCTAGGAGCGCTTGAAGTTTGAACTCCAGCGCACACACGAGACTCAAGGCTTGAAGCTTGTGACGCAACTATTGTAAGTGACCGTTTCGAGTTGCAGCCGGAACGCTGACGTGGTGGGCGTCCGTTGAACCACGCTCTGGAATGGCTTATCTTTAGCGGCTGAAGAACAGGTTTCCTCCTACACCATGCCTTCAGAGCTACCGAACTTGATCTCGTCCTGGGTCTGATAGGGGTTTGATTGAAGTTGCCATGCAGCAACTTGACTCAACGTCGACAACCCGTCGAGCATGGATGCTATTCGAAACAAAACAAGCCGTATGTTTGCCGGCATCTCCCCTCTCCTCATTACCTAGGCATGCAGATTGCCGCTGTGATCCCCGGCAGCTGCCAGGCTTGCAGGCACCGGTGTGGTTGTCATCTGGCGATCTTGTTCATCCTATGGTTGCTACTGGCATGCCCATGGGTGCTTGCATTGATGAACCCAGGCAATCGGCAAATCCCCTGTAGCCTGTAGCCTGTAGTCGATCGAGATACACAGCTTACTCCACGCGAACTTCAGCTTTGTTATCTCGCTTCTGAGATCGTGAGGAGATCGCGCTATCTCTTGGGTCTTGGCTGGGCTGTGGTGAAGACTGGCCGCATAGAAACCTGATTTTTATATCATGGCATTCCCTGCCCCGACTGGACGGTCTCCCCATGACATGGCACGTGCTTGCATGCGCGATCTGGGTTCACACTGCAGCAGACTGCTGGCATCCGTTGTCATCTTGGGTATATCGGGATTGATGATCTGATTGATGAACTTGTCTCAGACCTCCATGGTTTTGGGACAGAAATGCCGTGCCGCCTCACTTGGGCCAGCCCGTCACTCGCAATTTCATATCATTTCCACAGCTGGCTGTCGTTTAAATACCATCTCCTCGCCTGCCATCCCGCCCGGCGCTGCTTGACGGGCGTTCCGCCTTCTACAAAAGCACGACTCACTGCTCTGCAATCCCGATGCAAGTCTCGCGTGGCGTTCAAATTGACCCCTTGGGAGGGCGACGAAGAGACAGGGGCGCGACGATGCCCTCATTGTCTTCGCTAAAACGCTCGGCGCGGGAGCTGATCAGCGACGTGAAGGAAGCCGGAGGACGGGGATCACCAAGAAACGACAGGTCGGATGCGCAGGACAACTCTCGCCAACACCCGTCCAAGCGAGGAGGATTCATTCGAGATCTCATCACAGGACCGAGGGAAAAGACGCTCACGCGTAATAAGACCCTACGGAAAGGCAAGCATGGTGCCGAGAAGGCGACGCCCATGCCGACGACGACGACGACGACGACGACGACGACGACGACGACGACGAACAGCACGGTAGGGAATCCCAGAATCCCAGAATCCCATCATTACCCCCTGTGCCCCTACCCCGTACCCCAATTCGCCCGCCACCTGGCCACCAGCTGAGAGTTTCCGCATTGACTGGCCGGCACCTGCCACGGCTCCTCACCTCGAATGAGGGGAGAGGGGAGACGAGTCGCATGGATCTCACGACCTCAGCTGATCTTTGTTTATCGTTCCCGCATGAGCCATTTACAGGATCTATTGACGAGTGTCGATTTAATTCTGACGAATGTCGATTCAATGTTTGGTTCATGTTAGATAGGCTCGTGTATCTTTTACACATTCGAAGCTGCAGATTGTCTCAACTGGTACACTGACTAACAAGACCTCACCCAAGCAGTTCTCACACACTCCATCGTCTGAGACACCCTTATCCCCGCACTCCACCATCAACTCTAACAAGCCGCTGCCCTCTCCGCCTCCCTCTGAGACGACAGGCAAGGTTGATGGCAGGCCTGGTAAGCCGGTCCTCAGGCTCAACAAGATTATGGCGACACTGAGCGACACCGAGATCGAGAAGCTGTTCTCCGGAGCTCCGCAATTCTTCGCCCGTTCCCAAGGCCATGGCAGCGGAGCGCCTTACCCGTCCGTGGCCTTCCCCTGGAATGAGGAGCTCGCCATCAGAGACCTCACAGACCACACTCAGATAGAGGATGATGCTTGGGGGTGTGTGACAGAGAGCCCCCGTCTCATCAAACGGGATCCTTTGGCTACAACACCCCCGTCCGGCAAGAGACGGCCCCACTTCAACTCTAGATGCCGAGAGAGGCCCAACATGCTGAGCATGCAAGGGCTTGAGAAGGGCACCATGGGCTACCAGGCTGCTCTGGAGATCTCAGTGGCCGACGCCTTACAAGAAGAACAGTATGGCTTCGACAGTTTGGGGTCCAAGTCTCATGTCGTCGTAGAGCAGAGGCAAAGGTTGATCACTTCCAAGGACGGTCTGCGGCACCTGGACGATGCGAGCATCATGGAGCAGATGCTCGTGGTTGAGGAAAGGTCGCGCGCGCATCATGCAGAACAGAGTGCGGCACGGACCAAGACCCATGAACTCTACAATGACCTCTTTCGGAAAGTTCTTCACCCGCCAACAAGGGTCATCGATCACCAGGATCCCTACAGCCTAGCGGTGCAGATAAACGCTCTCGTCAAGGTACTGGCCGCGCCGAACGCTTGGGTCGACTTTTCGCGAGTAGAGTGGCGGATTCGGCTAGGCCAGATCCTCTGGGGATTTCCTTTGGACGACGAGCTTGCGGACGGATCTTCGATAAACGAAGGGAGCGATGCACAAGACAGGAGTGAGGAGCGGTATTGGCTACTTCTCCAGGTTCTGCTCTCCTGTGAGCTTCTGGTCCGGTTGGATGCCATAACAGAGGGTGACGAGTACGCCACAGAGAATCTCAAAGCATCCGAAGTACACCGATTTGTAAGAGAGGCCAATACTTCAGTCAGATGGTCATTGATCCTCGCTCGTGCTTGGCTCGAGAACATCACAATCATAAAAGCCAACCCAGCTCCCCTTGAAGAGCACTCGCCGCAGAAAGGCTGGCTCACGAGTCTCACGAGCAAGATGTCCCTGAAGCACGAGCATATGCACGGCGCGCAGGACACTGACCACACTCAACATCGCCACATCACCGAAGCTGAGCACGTATACTCCATCCAAGGGAGACATCCTGAGAGACAGGTTTCCGGGCTGATGCACTTTGCGAAAAAGTTGCGTTGGCCAGATATCGAGACTACTGTTACACGCGTATCCGAAAAGGCTACATTATTGGGTGAAGCGACTCCTATTAATAGTCCACTACTCACAAGCGACACACGACGCTCGTCTTACTTTGGCGGCGATAAGGGGTCTGTGGAACTCAGGAGGAAACCGTCCAGAAGACGGAAAGTCGAGGCAGCGTTGCATGCGTCCGGCTGGCTTTCAAAATCATATGTCTCCGGGCTTGTGCTGCCCGGAGAGGTTCTGTCACACTTTCTCATGTCTACTCTGTTAGAGAACGACGATGAGGCCATGGCACGTTTGGGGCCGATGGCCAACCTGTGCGGTGGATTCGTTTACAATGGGAAAAGCTTCTGGAGCACAGCCTGCGTTGTTGGTCGTGTTCTCGCTGCTGGGAAAGGATCAGCCGAGTGTATGGGATGGATATCAAGCGACATTACTCCTCAGCGACTCGAAGACGGCTGGGTAGACATCACGGTCGCCGACATACATGGTAGGTCTAATGTTCCACAGTGCTATCAGTGGATCGAAGACTGACATTGCTAGACGATGTCTCCAAAACTGGGAAGAAGGCTCGATTGTGGGGCAAGACCGCCATCGAACGAGAGTCAGATGTGTTAGGCGATGCTGACTCTTCAGGCGTATTTCCCGCCGACTTCATTGTCCCACACGAGTCTACCTATGCCAGCCGACCGCCCTCCAATATCAGGATCGAGTTACGGGCGCTGGATCTCTTGGCGCCGGGCGATAGTGTCCACACGACGCCTACCGTAGAGAAACAATTCACCCCTTCCTCCAACTACAGCAGCAAGTCCTCCTCCGATATCCATACATACCCTGCCTCGGTAGCCTTCACGATGTCCCACGATGGCGTCGACCAGGATGTGGATATCAATCTTGCGCTCTCCAAGGACGTCTACTTCGTCACGGCCCACCCTTGCGTCGCATCAAGTCATGTCAAATACTTGAAATCCCCGTCAAGCCCAACGATCCAGCAGATCGATGTGGGTGGGCACGACTTCAAGGACAAGCCTACCAGCGCAGCGCACATTACTGGTGAGCTTCTATCTCCTCCGCATACGTATGACATTGCCCTCGACTGACAAATATCTGCCAGGTCATCCACTCCACAGGTTTTACACATACACCGCGGTTCACCTCACCAATATCCTCAATCAGCCCACAGCAACCCTGGAAGGGCTCCTGAACAAGAGCACCTCCAACCCCCGCTCGAGCAGCAACGATTCAGCCTCTTCGATCCCGAACCGCACCCCGCGCGTCCTGGTCATCGACTGCGTGACGGGCTTCGCGCCACCCCGGGAGAACTCGCCCGGGATGCCGGCGCTCTCCCGCGAGTCCTCGCTCTCGTCATCCTTCGGTCTCGAGCCCGTCAACACGGCGCCCCAGACCCACATCGCCAGCTGTGGTCCGCCCGTCAGTTCGCCGGAGCCGGTGGAACGGCGGCCGAGCATGGCGGCTTCGATCGGCACGAGGGCCGAGTACCAGATGAAGCTGGGCACGCGCAAGCGGCAGTTCGGGTCCGACCTCGAGATCCTCGTGCGCGCCCTTTGTGCGGAGCGTGGTTGGAACGCCGTTATTAGCCGTCGGAGGAGGGGCTGTCTATCGTGCGCGATACGCGAGGCTGGCGCTCTGGGGTGGAGGGTTGTTGTTCGTGTCGAGTGAGTACCTAGGAAAGTCGACGTGCTGGCGGACTAACTTATAGTCGATGGAATTCTGATGGGAGAAATCACGAGATTGGATGATGAAAATATTCATCCCGATATTTCATTTGTACGGAAGGTAAGGTGCTCGAGGACACGTCCAGTACATATGCCGAGACGGCACTCACGGGAAAGGGGGGTACGGAACCGGGTAATGGTTTGTATACGGTTTGTATACGGGAGACTGACATTGATGAGACACGACACGGACGGACTGGTGCAAAACTGCAAAACTGCAAAACTGTTGCCCATGCAAAGGTGTTGGTTGGGAGGCTCTGATGGACGTATATAGGCAGGCGGACAGGACAAGAAGGAATCTTGCTCTTTTTATGCTGCACATGCATTATGCGAGATACCCAGCTCTATCCAGGCTCTGGAGCTACGTAGTAAATTACCATTTACTTCCAAGCCGTGCTCTTTCCCTACCCCATCTCTGATGTCTTGTCTTCGATCGAAGTCTAAGTGGAAGGGTGAAGCTGATGATATCGAGGAAGTAAGTGCGTAGAGCACTGGCGTTACGGCTGGCTCGTACTTTGCACTTCATTACTTGCTTTCTACGCTCTGCCCTCTAGATCACACCCTAGTTACTGTAAACACTGCCGGGCGAGGTGGTTGGTACATCTCACCACCCAAGTCAAGCCAAGGCAAAGCCCGACTTCAAACCAAGGTAAGGCAAGACCTGATCCCAGCGTGTACCTACCTACTTCCAACTAATTCCCCAAATAGTGTCTTTCCATGGCGACGGACACCTCCGCGAGTGGGCGGCGGGCGGTTCCGGTTAGGCGGCGGCGGTTCTAGCTGGCTGGGTCCTGGAGATGTTTCGGGGAGGAGCTAGCTGGGTGAAAATGTGCTTGGATATTTAGTAGGGGTACGTAGAGTTATATGGATGTTGTACCTCCCTAGGAAAATATGCGGTCTCTGCTTTGCTTTGACGGGTTAGGTACCGGTAAGTGGTGGGTGATGATTGAGTGGTTGATAGGACACTTCCACAAGAGGCAGGATTGCCCCTTGGAGCCACTCGCCCTCTGGGGAGGTGTTGTACATCAAAGGAGTCCTATAAAGTGGCTTAGATTGAATATTGAATTTGAAGTTCACAACACCGGGACCGCCTCCCTCATTGGCAGTCCGCCACGCCAGGATTTGCGCTCGCTGCCAGATCCCCTTTTCTCTTTTTCGATATATGCTCTAACGTTACAACCTTGGAGCTACTGACCCGGTCCCTAAGTGTGCATCGCTCGGGGAGGCTTCAGTCTGGCCAGCCTGCCATGATGGTGGTGTGTCTACGGTACCATGTCCAGAAATCATTGGTAGGTATGGAAAGAGGAGAGCCCACGCCGCTGATCCTAAACTGCCGGTGTTCAGGGGCGGACGTACCGGTACGAGACTGCGGGAATGACATACCTACCATCCATGTTGCTTATGCCTAGGTGTCGAGGCATCTCTGTCTGTGACGCGGCGACACGTCGAGGGGTGTCAGTTTTTCTCCAAACCTCTGCCTAGAGGTCGCGATCTACTCTGCCGACCCCGGTCTGTCTGGCGAAGCCGGTCTTACATGCGAGGATACTGACGGCCTCGGGAATTCCTACGAACTTGATCTATAAGTACCTAATCCACCTAACAGCCGCAGCGGCCGAGATCATCAAATCGTTCATCCCAGCCGCCACTACGAGTCTGTCAGCTTCCATCAAACAGGGTTGCGGGCCTGCTGTAGTCCTTGGTTAGGTCTGATTGACATGATCATCCACCGTCTAAAACTCTCATACAGGCTGTTCATCATAGATATCAAATGCCGACTGCAGAATGACCCGTCCCTGCGCCATCTCCGTGTATGTACGCCAGCCCGACACTGCCACACCCGCTGACGCGACGCAAGCCTCTCCTTCGCTGCTCCACGGGCAGTCCTTCCATCGGCATGAATAAGTAACTTATGAGCGGACGGATCGGTTCCAGTGTAAGTAAGTAGATACCACAAAAAAATTGCAGCTTGCCCGGAGAGTCATTTAACCTAGCAGTCACAATACGAAGCGACCATCTCTGGCCCGTAGGGATAGGTAGGACGGGACAAGTCGTCGACTACTCTCATACATCTGGGATCCAGCTCGGATATGACGGACATATTTCGAGTTCGCGCCTGCGCAGCTTACTTACTACCATTACTTGTACCCTAATAGCATCAATGGCGTATAAACGGAAGCATCCCAGGACTGATCACCAGCTTACCGGTCTGACCGGGTGCTTGACAGGGGGTACTTCCTTAAGTGAGTACCTTAGTGTCGGATAGGTGTCCTTCACTGGATCTCGTCAGCCCCCTTTGCGTGCGGCACTGACAGAAACGCATGATCGGCAGAGCGAAGTTCGGGCTGGTGCGGCGGCGTGACAGTTTACTCTTAAGGTACAATGACTCAGGGGCAGGCAGATGGCCCTCGATCGGCCGTGTAGTATGATCCGCAAGTCTGGCAGTCAGTCAAATGCCCCTTGCGCGATACCAACTCAGCCTTCCTCTTCAACTGCCGTGCGTGGCCGCGGCATTTATGTCATTCACTATCCTGGATACGCTAAAAGGCTCTCCAGGCTTCTGACTCCCCTATCGTCTTCCACGGACACCGCTGATGCATCGTTGGTAGGGCAGCAAGCCGCACTGCCACACGGAGGATAAGTCGAAAAGGGGGTACCTACCTACCGAACAACCCCAACGACATGGAAACCTGACCAGGCAATCTGGGCGAGTCGAAGGCACCCCTACCTAGGCAAGTACCAACCAAGACCGGCCCGAGATTATCAGCCTTATGGGGAGAAAAAAAGTTCCCAGCAAAGCACCACCGCGGCGTAGGTAGCTCCAGGCCCTGAAACGAGACTTCCCCCGTTCTCGGCAGCGGAGCTCATGCCCATGCCACGCCGAGCAGCAAGTGAGAACTGCAGCCTCAGCCGCGGCATGCTCCACGCATGCCCTTCGTCCATAGGTCGTGAGTCAGAGGCCTCGGTAGGACTTTACTAGAAGGGGTTAGGTAGGTAGGGGCTGGTGCGGCACATCAGATCATATACGCAGTTCGCTGCTCTTCTGGGAGCCAGGCTGACATGGGTTTGGCCTACCAGGTATGTCACGTTATGAGCGAGGCGGCCTTGCGTACCGATCTGGCTCGCCTCCGTCTGCTGGCCGCCAACCAGGTGTACGGATGCGGATAAACATGTCATGTGTGTGCCTATGCGTGCGTGCGTGCGTGTGTGAGTGCGTGAGTGTGTATGCCTGATAAGAATTCTTGAAACGCCCGGCTCAGATTCGGTCAGCGGTCAGGAGACATAAAAGTTCCGAGGTGTGTAAGCGCACTTGCGCAGTCCGCTCACCTAGGTTAGGGAGGCAGTCACCGCACCAACAGCCTTCCTCGCTGCTCTTGGTTTAATACCCAGGCAGGCTGCTGAAACGTCACGCGGACATCGCATATCAAGACGACTGTGGCCGTCTCCAAGGCAAACCACCACCTGACTCTTCTGAGTATTTATTTCCCCCTGCTTTATGTGAGAGTGAGAGTGAGAGTGAGCGGCAGCAGCAGCCCTATACGACGGACACGGACGTCGCACGTCGGACTTCACAGACCCGTCTTACCGGGTTGCGCGCTATGATCCGCAGCGGCCTATACTCGATTCTGCATAGCACGATCAGCATACCAAGCCGATACGGTACGCGCAGCCGATGGTGCAGCAAGGATAGGTAGGTATACACAAGGGGTTAAGCCGATACTATACTTGTGACAAGGTAGTATGCCGCGCTACTTGTCTAGGGGCTAGAGTAGTAAGCCCAACGGCTGATGAGCCAGGGTTCAGGGTTTAGACTTCAGGGGAACAGGGATAGCCACAGGCACAAGGGCATCGCGCACGTCGGCGGGACCGGAAGGGCGGTCGTGAGGCTGGCCTCGTTCGGCCTTTCTGTCTGTCTGTCTCGGGCGGGTAGGAGGGCAGGTAGGCACTGACCTGTACTGTTCTTTTTCCTGCACGGCACTTCAGGGATGATATAAGAACCAACACAACGCACATCCCGGTCGGTTCCCTTGGTCCTTTCTCGAACAGGGAGGCAGTATGTCGTAGGCACTAGTACGAGTACAGTAGGAGGGAGGAAGAGCACTACCAGGTAGGCAGACGGGGATGGAGATAAAAACAGTATATGGGCTATTGGGGATGCCGAGAATGGGATGACGGATTCGCGATGGGAGATTAGAGAAATCCATAACTGCCTTGACTGCGTCTGTACATGCCCAGCAGGTATCTCGATCCGCAACTGCGCGTGTACATCTGCCGGGGCGCGACCGGACGGCCTTCTTCCTCTTGCATCCGCGGATGGATGCTGCGTGCCTTAATGTTAATAAAAGTCCCCGCGACCCGCTGCCGAATCCATAGAAACCCCATAACCCCATAATCCAGAGATGTAAATAGTAATAAATAGTAACAATATGCCGGCAGCTCCTACCTCTCCTACCTCTCCTCCCCAGGCTCGGTAAGAGCCGTAGGTAATTCGGTCGGCAGGTGGGACGACCTTGATGCGCTATCATGATGAGCAGATGAGGATGACGATGGGCCGTGGGCGCCTTGTTGGAGGTTGGCACGCGACTCGAGTCCCGATCCGCCACCTGCAAGCCGAGGACTGGACTGGTCTGAACCAGTGGACCGGACGTCCTGCAGAGAAGACTTCTGGAATGCAGGAGGCGCACAGAAAGGCTGAAGCGAGATTCAGGGTTGGGATGAGAATAGAAAGAGGAATGCCCCGACCCGGTGTACAGGTACGAACGGCGTGTACTTACCTTAGCTGTACCGTACCATGATTGATGTGTGAGTGCTGCAATGCGCCTCAACGGCGTGTGGTTCAGCAACTACCAACATCATCAGCCATCAGCCCTCAGCCGTCGTCATCTTTCATCTGTCATTGTTGTCGAAGCCTGCACGCCGCCCTTCCTTGCAGCTGCCCCAAAGGGAAAGAGACTCGGAAGTCAACCAACCAACGCGCATGTCAGCAAGGGCTTCTGGAAGGAACGTGGGCTGTAATACAGTCTGACAGTCGTCAGCGAGAGCTTCGAGAAAGAAGAAGAGCGAATCCCTCACGGATGCGCGACTGGCATGACCGGTGGTGGTGAGAGTGGGTTGTGACTAATAGGACTCCAATTTGTCCATATTCACGACCGAACGACCAGCTGACTGGCCACTGTGACCACTGACCAGTGAGTCAATGACCGAATCTGGGATCTGGGATCTGACCTAATCATACAAGACTGGGTTGCCGGAGAGAATTCCGCGCATGGGGCCTGTAGTTCGTCCGAGGATGTTTAACATTTGTAACATGCGGAAAGAAAAAGCCATGGGAGGATTGAAAAATTCCGACATTGCGAAAGCCCTGGAGCGCACTTGTGACCTGCAGTCATCTCTCCCGCATCTGATGAAACTGTAAGATTTGTTAGAGGGGTGCTATTTATAACCCCCTGCATAATGGCCCGGGGATGTGGGTCTCCGCCAAATTCCCTAGCTTCCGTAGGGGAAGTACCCATGAAAGTACCCATGTACCTCCTGGCTGCATGTTGCTGTAGCAGTGAGGTAGCTTCCCAATGGAAGCTCCAGCTTACCCGACGATGGCACCCCAAGAGACGTAGGTACCGCGTCGGGGCGAGCAAAGGGACCACAGCTCTGAGCCCTCATCCATCATGGGCCCATTCCAGTCCTCAATTACCCTACCCATCATCCATCATCCAAGCATGGAGACACCCACCGGACAGGTTCGTTACCAGGCACGCACGTGAAGTGGTGAGATCCTTAATATTATTATTAGTAACTATTCCCTCGTGGCCCGTGGCCGTGGGGCAGCAGTCCCCATCTCCAGCCTCCTCCAGTCTCTCTCCAGTCTTCATACTGTAAGTGCTAGCCGCAGCAGTGGTGGGTAATGGCATTTGCAGGAGGCAGGAGCAATAGGTAGGTAGGTAGGTAGGTGCCTGGAGAAGAAGAGTCGGTATCGCGTTCGCTTACCGAATGGCATCAAGTGCAGGTGGGCAAGTCAGGTGTGCGGGTAAGCAAAGTGGATGAATGAGGTGGGCAGTTGCAGTTGCAGTGGACACCAGACACATGGCATAGAGCCGCACGCAGCAAACTGCAACTGCAACTGCGAACTGCAAGTGCTGACTGCATCACACACACACACGTGAGCTTCTAGGTTCCTTCCATGTGCGCCTGTGCAGTGTGTGCGCCACTGCCATAAGCACAGTTACCAGACATGAGGTTGCATGCATAAATTCATGCACACATTTGATGCAATGCACGTAGACGTGCGGCGCAGCAGCCGTGGCAGCAAGCAGTTCCAGATGTCACTCCGTCTGCATGCAGCTTTGCGCAGGGAAGCTGAAGAGCTGGAGACTGGATGAAACATTGGAAGGGTGGTTCAAAGTTCAGCTTGGTGGCATGGTAATAAAGGTTGGCAGCTGCAATTGGTTGGTACTACACGTGGTATTGTGGTAGTCTCGTCTATCCGATACATCCATCCATCCATCCAACTCCTTTCTAACAGTAACAATTATACACAATCGTATAAATCCAAAACAGATAGGCTTTCTCGCTCGCTTGGGGAATCTCAATAACAAAAAACATGATGCTGATAACGCCGACAATGATGATGATGATGATGATGATGCTGGTGGTGGTGATGCCCGCCTCCGGTGCTGTAGGTTCCAGGAGGAGGTTAAACAGGGAGATAATAGGTCCGGTCGTGTGTAGGGAGGTAGGTAGTTCGCAGGACAGACGGACAGAGCAATTGGCGTTGGACCAACAACAACAAACAGCGCGGTCATCTCCGGCTACGGCCGCTACAAGTAGTCGGTCGGACCAACTGCAGAAGACCGGGTTGCTCCTCTTCCCTCCTATAGGCTGTCCGCCCATCACGGCCAGCCACCAACCACGTCGCACATGGAAAACCCATCTGTCGGCCCGCCGGTAACCAACCAGCAACGCGGCCGACGCAGGTGGCAGGTAGGTAGGTAGGTAGATAGGTGAAATGCTGTCCGTCGGTTCGTTCCCCCTGAATTTGGGCTGAATTTGGGCCTGTTCGTCCGACTGTAGGGTGCCGCAGCCAACAACAGCATCCCACGTGGTAAGAGGTAAGGTTCCAGGGAGGCGAGCAGCATCATGCGTGCAGCATGCAGCCCGTTTTTTTCATCACACCCACCACCACAGCACCACCCATCATCACCCACCCGCATGACGACTGGCAGGCACAAATGTACCCTGTCGAACATCATGAAACCTTCTGGCGCCATCGACGGATTACCAACAGGCTGGACACACACACAGCGCTGGACCGGGGGGGTGAAAAAGTGTGGTAGCCGGAGACACGGGCAGGCAAGCGAGCGGGCAGGCAAGCAGGCGAATAACAGGTAGGTAGGCAGGTAGGGCAGGTTCAAGGGAACGGATTCTGTCGCGCCGACACCGCCATTCCTACGAGTGCCCGCTGGCACGAGGCCGGTTCTTCAGCATCTTCCACTTGGCTAATCTGGTCTTGTACATCTTTGCCCTGCACCGAGTCATCTTTGGTTAGCCAGGTTGAAACTCGGGAGTGAGGGCGAAAAACTCTCCCTCCCTCCCTCTCTCTGACTGCTGGGAGAGGGACGGGGAAAGGGGAGTCGGGTAGGTAGGGTGCCTGGGTGGTGGTAATGACATACGTCGCGCGAAACCCGTATTCCGACTCCATAATCACGACGACGTCCTTGAGGGGCCTCTTCTCGTCCAGATAGAGGCGCCGTATGGTCTCCTGGTAGTAGTCCCAGTCCTCGGGCGTGGCCCAGTTGGGATGGCGGGAGTAGTCGTCTTGTGTATCGTGGATACATAGATTGTCGATGGACATGGCGTGTGATGGCATATTGTCGGTGGTGGGGGTGGTGATGACGATGACGACGATGATGATATTGATGGAGATGGTGATGGTGATATGTGGTGATGATAGGGTGAAAGCGTAGCGTGCTCGGAAGTCAGGCAGATCGTCTTGTGAAGGTGATGATGGTTCTTTAATGCGTCTCTGGCATGGCAGACTTCCCTGAGGACCACATGGCAGCCAGGGGGGAGATGGCTCCACGGCCATATATAGTAATTACTCAGAGGAGCGGTGGTTCTCCTACTCATACCTACTCCGTCACGGACGGTGTCCATCGCGGAACCTCTGGCCACAAACGCGCGAAAGAACCGCGCATAGAGGAGTGATGGGTACAAACACACTGACACAGAGACCAGGAAAGACGCCATCCCGGTCTATGTTTTTTCCCCCTTCCCCAGCGTAGGATTCAGCCAAGCGGGCGATTGGTGCGTGAAGGAAGTTCAGCTACCAAGGCGAGAACCATGCGTCGCAGGCGTGGTGCCACGATATGCGCAGGGTAGCAGAAGATACTTCAGACTCGGTAACTCTGCGAGCTGAATCCTTCCTAAAGCAAGTCATGTACTGTAAGACAGACCCGTCCCATGTGGTCGGCACCCAGCTCGCAGCAACGCAGCAACGCAGCCAGCAGCGCAGTACCCTACGCATGACCATGACCACACTAGGCCATGCAAGGATCTTCACAGAGGATCGCCCGCCAAATGTTAATGTGGCACGGGCACACTGGCACCACCTGCTACCTGCTACTAGCAAGCCACCTATTGACGCCAGCGACCCAGCTATCCATTCTCGCGTGAGACAGCCGCACTTGCGAACCCGTCAGTGGTCACCATTTCCGCATTTGTCAATCGGACTTAACACGCCGCACTTGACTCGAGCGTGCTTCGGGCCACATCAGCCAAGGTGGCCAGCCAGTGTAACCGTTGGTCTGCACATATCAGGGAGGCGGCGAGGACGGGCTGAGATGATCCATCCGACCTCTCGGTCTGATCAGTGATGATGAATCAGACATCAGACAAATTAAATATCAGGGCAAAAGGGCAAAGGACTGGCTGGCTGGCGTCACTCACATAACCACAGCTGATGATGAGCGCCACGCACCGGCAAGGCTCCGAAACTCGCCTGGTTTGGCCCGTATTGACTCCCTTCCGTCATGCATTGTCCGAGGGAGCCGCAAGGTGGACGCGACGAGAGGCGCCACTCATCCCTTCTCGAACAACAAACATACCAGGTGGCGCTCCTGGTCAATGGGAAGAAGGATCGGGTTCGTCCCATTCGCTAGCCTTATTACACATTGATCCTAATGCTCCTCAACAACGTGGCCTGGAGAGTGGAGGAGGACCCCGGCAGCTCCTTACAGACATGGTCACCATGCGACTGCTGCTGTGTGGCTTGGATTTGAGCCTCCGTCGTTGCTGTAACCTGTCGTGACGTTGGACCAGCAGGTGCATATGCATATGCAATGCACGAGGATCGGGGTTCTATGGTTCTGCGTTTGTTAGAGAGATGCGCTGCGCTCGTGACCTACTGTGTATACGAAGGATTGTTTCGTGTGGGCATTCTTAGTTGATGGAGTTCATGCCCACGTGGGGAAGGATTCAAATCCTCGTCACTACGTATGAAGGGATTGGCGAAGTTTCAGAGGGCTGAGGAACGTGGAGGCATTGAAGTACCAGTTGCGTGCCCCCGGGCCCTCCGATTCTCGAGTCCTGTCATCGCCATGTCAGCAACATCTACGACGCAGCGAACATTGCAACAGTTGACGGACAGCGAAGCTCGTTGCGAGCCAACGAATCCGGACCAACTCGCGACTCCGCTGCAACATGTCAGCAGATCGAGCAAGCCGCAAGTCAAATGTGAATCTTCAATGTGGTTGCAGCTGCAGGGGTTCCCACGAGCTGGCACGCAGTACTACCACAGGTCACGATGGGGGCGGCCAGTCGCAACTGCTGTAAACTGCAACAGAAGAGTGCTGGCTGGCGTTTACTGGTCAGATAGATTACTGATCCTGGAAGATGGTCACCATGCTACGCCCCGGATGTGTTCTTGAAGGCCATGTGCAACTTCGACGTAGCCTTTGCTCGCTGGCCCATGACGCTGCCATGGATATCCACGTCTTTGGTGGTATGATGCTCTATTGATCGGGGGCGGCTCGCGAAGGTCGCAGTCGTCGCAGGCAATCTACCAATGGAGAAGTCCTGACGTAGTCGCCAACACACTGTCTCATACGGCCCCTGACCCGGCGGCAGATGGCCGCGAAGGGAGCAGCCGGTCAATGCTGCAGCCCCGTTACTGTGGGGTCCGTCCGGAAGCGATCACCGCATGGACATCCGGACCAACGATACCTCGCACTGAGGAGAATATCCTCGTCGATCCCGTCGTGACAGGTCGATGCCCATCGGCTGCTGCTAGACGCGGCTGGGGACAATGGGCAGGAATTGACGTCAACTCGTATTCGTGTAATAGACTATTAAGGTGGACAGGGTCGCGACCGGCGATGTTGCCGAATGTTGTTGGGCGTCTCGATAAACAAGTTGTGTTTGTTTGGGTCAAGCAGAACGCGAGCATGATGGCAACAGAGGATAGAGCCACTTTAATGCACAGAGTGGCGAAGTATCTCCACGCGAGGCCTTCAAGGCTGGAAACAAACACCACGAAGAGGCGGCCCGGTGTAGGAACCTTTGCGAGTACATCCTTTTGAGCGCAGTAGAAAATTGGTGAGATCGAGGCCACCCCTATACCACCACAGCCATCCACCACAGCCATTCATACGTCGATCGCGTTGTCGCAGGGAGGTTGCAATATGCATAGCCACGCGCACATGCGACATCAATGTGCAACGCTATCAAAGCCGTCAACTCCCCTTGGGTAAGACGAGAGTGTGTGTCTGATATGATTCGAAAGAAGATCAGTGCTTCAAGATGATGGGTGTTGGATTGGGGCGGAATGCACTATGCTATGTGCCCATTGTAGAACATTTCAGGGAGGCCGCCAACACATCAGCTGTCTGGCGTGTGCTATGGCATAGCAACGTCGTCGTATGGCTCTTGGTTCCGAAGCCACTCCTTCCAGTGATTTGATAACTCCAAAGAACCTCCTGACGAATGTGGCAACGTCTAAGTATGGGTCATATCGTATTGCTTACGGTGGCGAGTACGAAGGAGGAGGCTCGAATTCTAGCGAATCCATTCCTACTCCCAAAGGACCCCGTGTTCTCGGAAGCACCGAATCCGTCGCCTGACTATCCCTGATGAGCGTGCCTCTGTGGAATCGGAAGCATTCCAACGTTACTTGGCTGATTCAGCAAGACGGTCATCCGGGAGTTATGCCTAGGAAACTAGCCCTCAGGGATGCCTCAGGAGCCGCTTCACACTTCGCCGTTCTGTGACGGGTTCGTCCTCCATGGTCGACCTGGGGAGGAATAATCTCATCTCGCTGGTCTATCGCGTTCGTTGCGCGGTTTCGCGTTGCTTGCGCTATATTCAGGACAGGGTACCGCCTGAACGGCTTCGAATACCGTAAAGCAAACGCGTTTCGCCGGCACACCACCAACACTCCCGTCAAACATTTGGCAAATGGCACCTACCTGACGTCGAGCACAAGAGCGCAACTGGCGATACGCAGAGCGATCTGCAAAGAAAGCACGACGGTAAATATGACGACCATGACGGCGTAAGTGACCAGCTCCCTTCGCTGGCGTGATTCAAGACCAACACATCCTGATGGTATAGATCTTCGGCGCTGCAAAGCCCCAACAGCAGCAGATGGGACTTGGCCTAAGTTGGGAGTCCTGTTGACGTGGAAGAGAATAGTCGACTAGGGGAGTTCTCCATTCTGACATCTCGAGATAGGTTGCGAGCCGTATGCACTGGTTCATTCGCGACATCTCCCGCCCAATACGACTATTCACTATCAGCACGCTGCCGGACACCGTCCCGACGACGACCGCATTTCAGCATATCGGAAAAGTTCGAACGCTGTCCTATCCACAAAAAGCACTGATGTGTCGAGGGAAATTGATGGTCCGACTTTGCTGGGATTGCTCTGTCATCACCAAGAAGTACCTCACAAGACGTACGGTCAATACTTTGAACGTCTTGACCGCATTCTGGCGTTCTTCTCCACGAGGTCGAACCATTGCGCGACATATACACCTAGTAACATTGAATGCTTGGTCACACAACCGACTGGTATTCATGCGGAGGCATCATCGTGTACTCGACCTCTGCTGTGGATGCTCGAAGTAGATCAGTAGAAGGGCATCGCGCGGTAAAATGGAATGACTGCTACGTTGGGTTTCCCTTGTAGTGTTGTCAAGCTCGACTGGGATTCCAAATCTCCATCAACGGCTTGTCAGCACCCCATGACTGAGATTGCAAATCTCCATTGACGGCTTGTCAGCAGCTTCGTGAATGCCATGCGTCGGGTTGCTCCTGCTCTCCCTTTAGGAAGTAGCGTTGTGATGCGTGTTGTGATGCGTGTTGTGATGCGTGTTGTTATGCCGACTACACAACGAAGTCATGCAGTCGAGCCATGATGTAGGCATATTTGTAGTAGAACCCCCAGGAGCTCCTCGAGGCGCGGGAAGAATGAATACGAGCCAACTTTTCATACTCCTCGACCCCGATGTGGATTGGCCAAGTCTTGAAGGCACCCAATATATCCAGCAGCCGAATAACAGTCAAGTTGAGGTTGCCAGTCGGAGGCTTTGTATCTGACACTGCATTTTGGAATCCTTCTTGAGTGATTTCCCAAGTCTGCTCAGGTGATAACCGAGCTCCAGCGCGAACGAGCCAGAATAGTTTTTGAAGTGCTTCGTCGTTCCAAGGGCCTGTCAATAGATCGTCCGGTATTCGAGTATCTCTGTGGACTTCAATCCAACTCGCCGGGGCCAGCTCTTGGAGATAAGCGGCGGCGGTTGCCGATGTCTCATGTTCCTCCACCTGGCGAAAGGCATGGTAGTCGTGCAAGAAATAGTACTTGGCCTCTCTGACCTTGCTTGTTCCGTCGGAACTCTCTGCCGTAGCACCATCGTCGGCTGATTCGGAATTGCCCCAGATCTTGATGTGCTCAAATGGCCTGTCTCTAGCATGCCGTCGAACCCAAAGATCGAAGCAATCGAGTATGAAGGAAATGTTGGCCCATGGGTATTCCAAGAGTGCAGACTAGGGACAGTTAGTAGCTGTTGAATAGAGGCTTCTTCATAGAACAAACCTGGAATACTGGGTTGCCGCCAAATCGATCAGAATCGTGATCCCAGCCAGTGTAGCTATGGACAGTGCGAGCATTCCGTTTGGTGTCTTGAACACACCCGTACCAAACGTCCCATGTTGGGCCAAAGGCAGCGATGAAGGTCTCGCGTAGAGTAGACGGCCCTGAAAGTAGCCGTCCGAACCGAGGGCTACATCGCGGGAGGTTGACATTTTCGCTAAACCAGAAGATGCGCTCGAGAACCTCAAGCGGGACCTCCCTTTCGAAATATGAGGCTCTCATGGCGCGGGGCTTTCTGTGTTTCTTTTGGGTCTTTGTCTTGGGACGCTTAGGCAGATGAATGGCAGAGGGCTCTCCCGGGCGGCGCCGCTTGCCGCGGACTCTGATGGGTGTCAAGTACATTGCGATGTTGTGATGAAGTATGAAATCTGTTGGTCAGCCACCTCGATCAGAGAAGCCAGATTTTATGTCGTGCTGTGAGCCAGGCATGGTCAATAGCGACAGTCCGCTAAAGCTGATTTCCAGGAAGGCAACCGGGCATCATAACAGGAGAGCGTTCAGCATGGGTTTGTGGGATATCCAGAGGACCGTCAGGTCATGTCGCCCGCCATGTGACAGGAATGGACAATGCACAGTGAATGAATTATATCTCATCAGCCACATGCAGTTGTGGCGGGTGCCTCAGAGTCCCCACGTGGGTGATCCCATTGGCTTGGCAATGTGCCACTGGCAGTGGAGCTGGCCATCGCCCAGCTGCCAGGGCCGCCAGTCTTATCGATTCCAACTTTCTTCTCGCGCTGCGTTGCAAAGCTGTGCACCGACAGAGAGGCACGATGGAAGCGACAATTGTGAGCCAGCGACATCGATAACCCGCTGCGCTCGTGTCTATGTCTTCTCCGATGGCTTCGCTGCGCCTACCAGTGCCCTCGACCAGGCTGCTCCGGTTCTTGCGACGTCAGTCCGAAAGCTTGAGTTTCTTCAGCCCAAGCCACGATGCTGCCGCAGGTCTAGCACAGTCTACGCGTAGAGCTCTCTGCGCAGCCAAGAGACAGACGCGACAGTCGTCGCAGCACGAAGACACGTCGTTGCAAGCGGGAATTCTGGACCCAAGTTCCCTCCTGCGAACACGGTGCCCGCGAGACCTCCGCCCGGCCGCTTTACCATACTCGACAGCAAGGCTTGGGATTCGGTTCAACTCTTCGAACAGGCCGCAGGCACCATGTAAACCAACATGGATGGAAAGGCTTGCAGGAATTGGAACAAGGAAAGGCGCGAAACCCCTTGAACCGGACGATCTCCCGGAAGACGACGGGGAGGGCGAGAACAACTCCATGTTCAGCACCCGGCGCCAGCTCAGTCAAAAGGCTGCGCTAGAGCCAAGGCTTCGGTGTACTGAAGTTGACGAGAGTGGTAATGCCATATTGGTCGATGGCGAGTTCAAGAAGAGCGAGCTAATCGCGAGGGTTCGTGAACTTGAATAGGATACCCAGGCTCGACACGATAGCTAACATTGAACAGTTTGGTCTGTTGCCTCGCGATCTGCGCAAAATCGACTCTTCGAATCTGCCACATATTCTCGTCCGACCGACCGCGATCTTGCTCAACCTCCTGCATCTGAAGGTTCTGATAAAGCACAACCGAGTGCTGCTATTTGATATCTATGGCACGAAAGCGTCCTACCCCCAGTCTGCGTTCATGTACGACCTACAGGGAAAGCTACAACAGAAGACGGCGCCAAGCAACGGGGGCTTGCCATACGAGTTCCGCGCCATCGAAGCCGTGCTTCAGTCCGTGACCCAGGAGCTAGAAGCAGACTTCGAAGCCGTCCGCGACCCCGTGATTCGTATTCTGAGCGAGCTTGAAGACGACGTCGACCGACACAAACTGCGCATCCTCCTCATCCTTTCCAAGCGAGTCAGCACCTTCGAGCAGAAGGCAAAACTCGTACGCGATGCCATTGAGGAGCTTCTTGAGGCTGACGATGATCTGGCGTCCATGTACCTGACCGAGAAGACGCACGACATCCACCGCCAACTGGACGATCACACTGAAGTCGAGATGTTGTTGGAGTCGTACCATAAGCTTTGCGACGAAATCGTCCAGGAAGCACAGAACTTGGTGTCATCCATCAGGAACACCGAGGAAATGTAAGCTATGGGTTCTGTTTCTATGGTAAATTGGCATATCAGCTAACATGGCGCAGTATCCGGGCGATTCTAGATGCCAACCGTAACTCTCTCATGTTACTGGAACTCAAATTCAGCGTGGGCACTTTAGGCCTGGCCATGGGTACTTTCATTGCTGGTCTCTATGGAATGAATCTGGAGAACTTCATCGAGGACACCAACTGGGGTTTTGGTACCGTCACCGCTCTGTCGATTTTATTCTCGCTCGTCGTTTGCAGATACGGCATGCTGAGGCTCCGGAAGGTACAGCGCGTCAAGATGCAAGGCGATGAGCGCAGAGGTGTGGAGAGGGACTACCATTGGTTCCATGACGATGGTCATGCGGGACTTTTGGATCCCCGGAACCGCGAGAAGCTGAGACGTCTGAATATGAAGAAGGCAGACAACCTCAAGAACAAGAAGAAGTGGTGGTGAGCAGGCAGAACCGGTGCGCACAGGTTCTGCGACGGCTTTTTAAGTAATAGTTGCAGGAGGGAGACCGGCGCTCGAACGGCATAGCATAGATGTGGCGTTAGGGGTTTGCGTAAGGCCTCCAAGGCACACAGGCCAGGGATTGTACTCATAGTCATGTATCATGTCCCTCAGGGTATTCTCATCTCAACACGTCTAGGACTCGCATCTATATACCCGTTATGGACTCGGCGATCTATTGCCTCGATGTCGCCCTCAAATCAAAATAACAATCCCGGTCAATCTCTTCAGCTAACTATTGTGATTCGATATAAAGCACCGCACGAATTGGGAACCATCCTGTATTTCCTTCCATAGAAAGTTGGTGTGACAGCACGGTTTTGGTTGGAGCAGCAAGAAGGGAGGCAAGTATCATATCTCGCTCTAGATCTATCTCTTCAATCCCGCCCCAACTCTGCCCCTTTACACCCCTATCACTCCATAGCTCTCCCCTTGCGTCCTCCCTTTCCTTCCCACCCTGAACCCGCTCTCTTCACTGGGTTCCCTGCTTCCACAAGCTCCCAGGTTATTATAACGTGTCACTTATCAAGATCCGCGGACTTTTCGAAGACAGCGGGTAACATGCCTATGAAGCCGTTGGCGCAGCGAGAAGGGACTTATCGGAGACCACAGTCCCGGCTATGTTGCCGTCGTATTGGACAGCTTCACGACACATATACCTCGCCATAATCCACGCCCTGCTTCCTGGTCGATTGAGGCGTATCTGCCCCAACGCAGCATCTATGCCATGCAGTAACCAAACCTTATGATCGTTCATGTCCACTAATCTATCCACCCGGTGAGAATGTTTGGCAAGGGGAAGGGCCAGAGGATAGATGGGGTAAGTTATTGCATGGACACTGGATGGGACATGATAAATGGATACATACTGGCTGCCAGCTACTACTTCACCCTCGATCTTCTTCCATTTTGCATGACATACCCCGAGCTTTGCTATGTGGTATTCAGCAGATACGCAAGCAATAGATGATAACGCGGTCCCTAGACCAGTCCCTTCTGTGTACCAGCCCCCAATCCAGCGTCTAAATACCTAACCAAGTAGCAGAGACATACACAACGGCGGCGATGCCGTCCTACTGGCCACATACATCACCGCGAGTTACTCACTCGCACCTCACTTCCAACTTCCCAGAACAGAAAACCAAACCATCGCATCCGGAACCAGGGACCATCCAAGTCAGGAAGCACGACAAGAAGAACCCTCACGTTGGCCAGAAACCGAGTGAACTCCGCCCGCTACTGTCACAGCTTGGAGTAGAGTCAACTTGCACGCTGCGTTGGCGGACTGTCGCTGAATCTTCCTCACTTTACCTACCTAGGTACTCGAAGGTTCCCGTGCGCGTGGATGCTGCCATCGTATGTCTACCGGTATGCATACCTAGGTAGGTACATAAGGTATGCAGAGACCAGCACATAGCTCTGACAAGCGGCATATCGACAAGTCGTCTGCTGCGACCTAGAAGAGCACAGTAACTAGGGCGGAAAGGCACATGAAGCCGAGACCAAGCCGAGTAATTACAAGCCAATAGGAGAAAAGAGGAAACGAGAGGAGACAGGCGAGACCGGACACCCGGTGCAAGGTCAAAATTGAGGGAGGGAGCGCGTCGCAAGAATCAGCTGCAGAACCCCAAACGAGGACGCTGAATTGACAGACCCAAGATTCCACCCACGAAACAAACCAGGCGAGAGGTTCACAACCACTGGAGCCAGATAGCCTAAACCAACTTATAGAGCTGCGAGCTGCTTTCTATACCACGCAACAAACTGCGTATATATACCAAACTCGGGCTTCTTCCTGTGAAGTACCTTGTCGGGAAACGATAGAAATAGGACGGTGAAATCGTGAAGGTTATTCACTATCTATCACCGTAAAGGAACGGGGATACATATTAACTAAATCAGGAGAACATATACTCTTGACTTCAAACTGACTGACTGACTACGTTTCCAGCTCAGAAACTCCCAACGACCCATATAAGAGCCAGCAATACACATTCACCAAACCCCAAAAGTCTCCATACGCCCCTAGCCAATCAAGGTCCAGAATATTCAAAGGTGCCTGGCACCCAGTCTATCCCGGCCACGGAGTCTGGCCGGGATAAGACATTCGAGCAAACGTATGCGGAACAAACGCGCCAGAAGAAGCATCGAATATACCTAGCTTATGGATGAGCAACTGCTTATTCCAAGGTGATGATTGCGCAGAAACCTTACCCAGTACCTCTTGATATTCAGGACGTTAGTAGATAAGGTAAGGGGTGTTCAGGGCCTTGCCTTAGGACGTGTGAACGGAAGCACCAGACGGAAGCAGAAACTGAACTTGGAAACAGCTCGTCTTTCTTCACCGAAAGATTCCCATGATCGGATGAAGTTTCACTACCTAGGCTCATATCATTACCGTGGTTTAGTAGCCACCCCGTACACAAGCTGTGAACGCGTTCGTTTGTCACTTCCACGAATACCCTCTGCAAGGAATTGGGTGGGGAAAGGGATGATAGTATCATTGTTCCATACGAGGCTATCCAGCCCACGTGTGTGTGTATCTTAAGTTCACGGATCCTATATCTCCATTCGCCGAGCTGGGAAAAATGATATCAATCAGACAGCATCGTCTCCTCGCGGGCTATCAGGTGCTGATGATGGTGGCGCCGGACTACCCTGGCCTCGAGGACTTGGACCGGTCTCCAGAGCGTCTCGGTACCTACACGAGGCACCGCCAACCCAAGATTGTCCTGCACTACCAGGTGGACTCGCGACCGCTACGTCCGAGTTGTTGCCGCCCCTATTACGCCACCATTTTAGCTTCCATATTCCGCCAAGGGCGTCCTTAGCACCACCAGTCGAGCTCTTCCGTCGCGATGGCTTCCTAGCAGTAAATCCGGGGAACCCAGTGGATTTTCTCCTTCGCCGGAATATCCTCCTCGGATTGTCTCCACTAGGTCCGGCGCCAGTGAGAGAGGTCGTCGACTCCCCTGATATATATCTCCTCCCACCCAATAGTGGTGCCACCTCGCTGAGCGTACTGCTGGGCAGGGTGCTGGACCTCTGTCTATTAAACGAAGTCCTGGGGGTATCCTGGTCTTCCAACTCGTCCCATATTGCCGCGCGCTCATGCCAGCGACTGCTGGGCTTATGGCTCGGTGTGATAGGTGTCATGTCGCCATTTGGACCAAATGTGTTGTATGTGGTCGGCACTTCTTCACCATCTTCACTAGGGGAGTCGGAATCAACAGTCGAATCGTCGTCACCTTCCGTGTCCTCCACGAACCCTAGCCCCGGTGTCAAGGTCGACTGCCCGACGGCCGGTGGATATTGTTCGTCGCTGAGGCGCCATGACAACGCCAGCACGCCAGAGAGCAAGATAACGGTGCCCAGAGCTATGAGCCCGCCATGCAATGGCGATATGAGATTCGTCTGATCAAAGTATATCAAGCCATCCAAGATAGCGATGATGTTGTAAATGCAAAACACTAGGGGGTATAAGACCGAGGTTGATACCAGCTTCAAACCACGGTGTAGATAGTATAGCTGACTCAATGCCAGGGCGACCAGGCCAAGCACAAGCATCCAAGACTGCCAATGCACGAACTGGTTATCGCCGTCGGCGATGGTCCTAAGAATTAATTCGACGGCCGACTTGGCGAACAGCAGTGAGTGCGCAGAGAGGATACCGCTGACGCACCCATATGCCAGTCCTCGGGCCAGGCGAAACTTGGGATTCTGCGAGATGGCGTGGAACCGATTGACCAGGTCAACGGCTAATGCAATACTGATAACGAGCACAGCTTGCAGGGACATCCAAACGATAAACTGCCACCTGCCAAGCAGAGCCAGCAGCTCCCGCAGACTGTGGGCGGGCGATGGGATGGCGCCGAAGATGGCAATCATGGCGGCGCCGGCTGTGACGAGTGCTGTTCCCCAGAAGGACCACTTCGTAAAGGGCTCGCCCAAGATCAAGGTTGCGCATATCGAGTTGAAGACGAGGCCGGCGGCTTGTAAGGTCGATAGTACCGGCAATGGTAAGGTAGAGATCTGGATGCTGCTTCCTAGTACGTTGGATACGACGAACATTCCCATGCCCAGTTGCCACCTGCGCCTCCGATAGGGGGGTCTCTGCGTCTCTTGTGGACCCTTTTCGTCTTCGAGCAGATGCGACTTCCGTTGGAGGGTGAGGCCGAGTGACTGGACGCTTGTGGATATCAAGCCGACTATGACACCGATCTATCGAGGCAGCGAGAGTCAGAGACATGGAACAGAATAGTGGAAGGCTCGGGAGTACCAGGACTGACCGCAAGAGTTCCCGCAGGGGAGACATGGCTGAAAAGCCCCATTGCGACAAACTCGGACCAGGCTTCATCTGGCGAGGGTCGCAGATGAGACAAGGCCTCGGCAGCGCATGGAGCTGCTTTTGCCGGATATACTGATTCCAACACGACCAGCTATTCGGGGTTCGAGAGTTCGAGGTTTCGCTGGTGGATCGAGGATCGAGAGTCGTACCAAGACAGAACAGGGCTGACAGGACAGCGGACAAGATTGAAAGAGGGATAAAAAACGGCGCACGCAAAAGCGAGTTACCGTACAAATAGAGTTCGGCGGACTTCAGTAGTAGATCTGAGGTTTGCGCAGGTACGCCGGTACGGAGGCAGCGGTGGCGGCCAGAGTCGTGGTGGGTGTGTAGTGTATTCGGTGCGGTGTGTGGTGTGAATAAAGGGAGCTTGCAATGACGCCGTCCAGGACCGGGGTGTTGATCAATGTGTCGTGGTCGCCGGACGGGAGTCTCCGTGTGGGACTGCAGATCGTAACGTACCTAACCTTACAAAGAGCACAACTCAGTTGCGATGCTATTGGATTTGATAGCCTTGTTGGTTTCAGGCTTTCGGTCTTCAAGATTCTAATATCGGTGACGATGATGCAAAGCCAGACGATATATCTGTACCATACCTTACATTTACGAGAAGAACAGGTCGTGATTGTCGTACCTTATTATCTGGATCAAGTGCTTCTGCCCCCTGACCACAGCAGTCACTCACTCCCTAACATGTGGCCGAGACAGTGGTGCAGCAGCAGCCATTGGCCAACACATCAAGTTGGAGGACGAGAGTCAGCTGTGGCTGTGCCGCGTACCAAATCCATTCTCAAGCCACACGGTCGACTTCGATGCGGCGAGGGGAGCGATGAGCTGTGGCTTGCGCAGCTTCGTCACCTGTCAGCCGACACCATCGGAATCCTGCTATTGACACCCGACTGGAGAGACGGCATACAGCTAACCTTGGCAGCTAACCACCACAAGACCCACCATCCACGAACCTCCTACGACATCCCTCAACCTCCAGCTGCCCTTGAAGAGCTGCCCTATACCGATCACCAGCTGTACGAGCTGTTTGGACATCCAGCTCAAGGCAACTTCGTCCCTCAGTCCCGCCGAACGACCTCTTCCCCCGAGCAGACCTCCCCCAACCCGCCAACATGTCACAAGTCCACGCCTTGTCCGACGACCAGGTAAGTAGTAGCAGCAGCTCGCTCCCGTAGTAACAGCCCAGCACCGCCCGGGACTACAGACACACACACATACACGCACACCATATACCACGGCAGAAAGCAAGCAAGCAATGCACTGACAAGATGCCCCCCCTCAACCACAGGTCGGGCAGGAGCTGCGCAAGATGACAGCCTTCATCAAGCAAGAGGCGTACGAGAAGGCGCGCGAGATCGAGATCAAAGCGAACGAGGAGTTCAGCATCGAGAAGTCAAAGCTAGTACGACAAGAAACGGACGCCATCGACGCCGCGTACGCCAAGAAGTTCAAGCAGGCCACCATGTCGCAGCAGATCACGCGGTCGACCGTCGCCAACAAGTCGCGGCTGAAGGTCCTGGGCGCGCGCCAGGCCCTGTTGGACGACATCTTCGAGGCTGCCGCCAAGCGTTTGGGAGATGGCGCCAAGGACAAGAAGAAGTACAAGGCCGTGCTTAAGAATCTGGTGCTCGAGGGCATGTACGCACTCAGCGAGAAAGAGGTCGCCGTCCGTGCCCAAAAGGCCGATTATGATGTTCTCAAGGACGCCATCTCCGACGCTGAGGCCGAGTATAAGAAGGAGGTCGGCAAGGAGTCCAAGGCCAAGATTGACGAGGAGAACCCGTTGCCCGAGGGAAGGTAAGAGTTCTTCTGCCATGCTTCGATCTAGAACAGACCGCTTTGATATGCCCCAGGTGTAGTAGCCACTGCGCTGGACTGGACTGCTCACTAGATGTCTCTTTGCTAACGATTACTCCGTGTACAGCGCGGGAGGAGTCATGATCCTGGGCTTCAACGGCAAGATCGAAATCAACAACACCTTTGAACAGAGACTGGAGCTCCTGCAGACCAGCGCCCTGCCCGCCATGCGCAAGACCCTGTTTGGAGCGAATCCCAACCGCAAGTTCTTCGACTGAGAGTTCGGTAATCCACCAAAGGAAGTACCATGGTTCTGTTATCAGCGACCCGGCAATGGTCATTACACCCGTCAAGAACTGCCGCTGTCAGGAAAGGAGGAAGGAAGCATGGGCACGGGCGATACAAGTTGAGACTCACATTACGCATCATGCCGCATCGCTGTCTGTTCGGGAGGTCTTGGTCATTGCATGAAGTTTGTCGGTCTAGCATCGTGGCAATGAGTTTGTGGTTCGTGCTACTCGTATTCACAAGACGGTTGTATTATAAGGGGTTTATTCAATGCGAAGTGACATTAATCAACCAATCCATCATGCGCCATGCTTCTTCTCCTTGCCAGGCTTCTGGTGACAGCAACCTTTCCCGGTCGTCGTATCAGTCCAGGGTATGTGACATGGTCCAACAACAAACAATGCGTATACCGTGCTTTCTGCGGCTGATATCTCATCATGAGTCGCTCATCACGTCCGCAGAATCAGCACCATCCTCCCCGTTCCCGTCCTCATTCGCACCCTCACCTGCCTCCCCCTTCGCATCTACCCCCCCCACCATCCTCCCCACCCCCAACCACAATCCCCTCTTTGTCCAACTCTTCATAAACGCCCGCTGCCGCGGCTTATCCTCCTCCGCCTCCTCCTCCTCACGCCTCTTTTTCTCATCATACATATCAAAGATGTCCGTCTTGGGCGGCGGCCGCGTGCGCACCGAGTACGTGAGCCGCTTCGACAGGGCGTCGATGTCGGCCTTGGCCTCTTTCCGGGACACCAGGTTGCTGTCGAGGATCGCGTCGTGCACTGCTTTCAGGCGGAAGGTCAGGGCGTCCATCTCGGTGTCGAAGGCGCGGTCGGTGGGGTGGTAGGGTTTCTTGTTGGAGGAGTAGGGTTCTTTGTTGGAGCGGGGTTTGGTGGTTGTGCTCTTCGTGTGATTGTTGTTGTTTTGATTCTCGTCGGTTTTATTATTATGGTTAGTATTATTGTTCCTGCTGCCGCTGGGAGTGGTAGTGGCAGTGGACGTAGATGTGGCGGTGGTGTCAGAAGAAGGAACAGGCGACGAGCGCATGAACTGCGCGTCCCCGATCACGATGTCGAGCAGCGCGATGAGCGCCCGCAGCGCCTCGAAGTTGGTCGAGTGCCGGATCTTGAAATCGGGCTCGTCCAGCCGGTCGCGGATGTGCTCGGTCGTCAGGACGCCCTCGAGCGGCCGGCTGCCCATTCCCGGGCTGTGGAAGAGGGATTCGGCCGCCAGGCGGCGCCGCAGGTCGAGCTGCTGCGCGGTGGCCTTGGGGAGCAGCGTGATGGGCAGCGCGCGTAGCACGATGTCGTCGATGTTCTCGTAGAGGTAGGAACATATGGCTTCGCACTGTTTGTTGCGTCAGCACTGGTGACGACTTGGAGGAATCAAATAGATAAGGGGTACATAAAACTTACGGCTGTATCCCATTGAGACCCGGACCTGGGCAGGGCTGAGACCAGAGCGTCCATCGCGGCCAGGTGCCTTTCAGCTACAGTGTTTATCGTCGACACGATGGGATCGAGACTCATCCGTAGCAGGAGCTGGATAGCGCTGATGACATTGGCTTTCTGCAAGTCCGGCGCAATGCGTTCCAGTAGTTGTAGAAACGTCTCCAGCCCCGTCCAGTCTCGCCCACGGTACGGCTCCTCGACTTCGGATGAGCTCTCGAATTTGCTGTGCTCCCGGGCGTACCTCGGTCCCCCAAGCCTCTCAAGCATGGCGTACATCTGCATATCGTTAATGAGGCGGGATGTGGTGTCCTTGCTCATGCTGATCACGTTGGTATACTGCATGCGCAATTGTGCGTTCTTCTCGACACACATCTCGTCTAATATCCACTGGTACAACTCATCGGGAAGAGCCTTCCCCTTGGAGACGAGCACACACGGCAGGCCATGGATGAAAGCTTGATCCCGTGTGACAGATTCAACCAGACACTGCCAACAGCCCTTTGCCTTCTTTTCGGGAAAAGGGCTCCGGGGAGGCTTGAATAGGGGCTGGTCCAGTTCGAAGAAGTAGCACCGCTTGCGAGTCCCGGCGACCTTAGTGCGCTTCATGGCCCTAGCGATTTTGTCGCCTTTGGCCTCCTCTTCGTCGCCAATGAGCAGCTCCTTGGCCGCCTCCTGGAACTGCTTAGGGTCACCCTCGAGGTCTGAGGCATCTGCCACATCATCATCGTCATCTCCTTCGTTGATGAGGTCCTCGGCTCTCTTGGCGCTCTCGTCTATCCGTTCCTCCAGCCGGGTGTGGTTGATCAGGGCCTTGAGATCAAACTTGTGCTTCTTGGGCTGGAGCGTCAGCGGGGACCGATGGACGCCGGATGCTATCCGTTTGGCCTGCGGGGTGGAGAAGGTGCTGGGCTCCCGGCGGTGCGCGGCAGGTCCCGACCTCTGTCCGATGAAGGCGGAGATGGACTCGAGCGAATCGTCCGAGTCACCCTCGTCGTCATCGGACCCCTTGATCTCGTCGGTGCGGCTGAGCACCCTCGGCGCTGGTTTCGGCGGGGTTCGGGGCGATGAGGGCAGGTCTAATGATGGCTGTGATGAGGGTGTCCGATCCTGAGACAGAGGCTTGGCGGGGCCGGGCCTGAAGAAACCTCTAATATCTCCGTTCCGCGACATGATGCCCTCCTCTACCGTTTGCCCGGTGGATACACTCACTTTCAGACTGCAATACCACATGCGTGTGAAAGGCAGCAGCCCCTCGCGGATATTAAGTGTTGAGTGTCTTATGACTCAGGCGACAGAGAGTACCGCGATGAGTAGGTGGATGAGATGAGATGAGATGAAATGGAATGACAATGGCAAGATTGTGCGCCGTAGAATTAGGCTTTCGTGAAGCTCGTGCTTGCCTGCGGTAACGATTGCGGGCTATCTAGGCGAGAGTCCTGTGAGACTGCTTGGCATCGTGCTCACTGTTCAAGCCGAAAAAGGCCGGCAGACGGTCCGCCGGTGATGGGAAGCGCGTTCTAGCCGAGTACTAGTGCGGTTATGGGGTAGGAAGACGCGTCGTTCTTAACCTGAACTTCCAGAGGACGAGGTTGTCGCGTGACTCGCGTCTGAAAATCGATGGACGAGGCCCACATGCAAGAGCATGGCATTGTCAATTGATAGCATTGATAGCCCTGTGGCGCGGCTGGGGCCATTCCCAGCGCCACCTTTCAAGCAGAGCTCCTCGAGGTCACTCCTATTCTCAGTTCTGCTGGATTTCTCTAGCGATTACATGGGCATTGCCCACGGCTTCACTCAGTCCTACTGTAGGTATTCATAGTCAACCCCTGCTGGGTGCTTAAGAGTAGTGAAGGGCCTCTTTTCTTGGGCGTGCCTAGGGTTTGATCATTTGGAACATCGCTCTGACTTGAGAATATCCAGGGGCTGCGCACACGCGTCTTCAAATTGAAAGAATGCAATGTTCCGCCATAGCAGAGGATTGGTAGGGCAGTCTTCTACAATCTGGCTCCTTTGGGTTTGCAGGTTGTTAGTGCCTTCTTGGAAAGGGTCCAGACTCTTCAGCGGTCCATTATCATTGCAACCTAGGAGTCGAGCCAGGAACCGTGAACGCGAATGTAATAAATCATATGCATATCTAATGAAACTGTGCTGTGTAGCAAAAGAGAGAATTGCCTAGCTTTACCCCCTTCCTGCTCTCTTATTGGTGGATATTCCGTCGTCACTCTAGAACACGGAAAGCGAGTAGAATCATACCAGGCTGACAGATCAAAAATAGCCACTTATGTATGGATGGCGGTCTTCCACTCCTCCCTTTGTGCAGTTCTCAACCAGCGCAAGCAGTGATCGTTTGAGTGTTCGAGGTGTACATATAGCTGTACTGCCTTACACAAAAGCAAGGTCTTCTCTCGGCGGTTGTGGCGGTTGGTGGTACACCGGACCCTCATAAGTTGCCGTACTCCGCCCATCCAGCAAAACAACGGTATTCATCAAATCGGAATAAACATGATGGAATAAACATTACAAGTGGCGTATTGACCCAGAGCTGCTTTTCCCTGTATGGTTATTCCAGTTTTTCTAGATTTCTACGTGTGAGCTGGAATCTTACCACCATGCGCGTACGGAGACTTGAGAGGGCTGAGTGTACCTAGGAGCCGGACCCTTCTTTTCTGATGACTCCAACCAAAGGGCGACAGTCCAAGGTGAAGCAATTCAGGAGCACTCTAGGCGTCGCGTTGCTGAAGGGGGATCTCATTTAAGTATTTAGATTCAGCTCAGTCCCGTCTACACAAAGAAGGTATGACATTGTGACACGGGATTTCTTCATCAATCGCCTCACAGCTGAGAACGTGGTGAGCCGCCAACAATCCAATGAACTGCGTGTCTCATGGAACGCAAAAGGGGTGGCTCGCCTCGCAAAGTACCTACGGTCCACACACTCGGCGGTCGGCTTTCACACAACTACTATGATCTCGGTGCCCCATAGCACCGAGTAGAATCTCCAAACCCCCAATGCATGGTCCTGCATGGGAGTGGAGTTGGCATGATTAAAGCCGCTCCCGTCGCCTCTCTCGGGTTTAAATAGGACCCCGAGACTTTTTGAGCGACCCTGAGACGGGACGCAGCCTGCAGGTATGATCGGCGGGAAGTCATAAAGTGCACTGACACCTTGGCCTGACTCTCTTGTTGGATGATTGACATGTCTCACGCAATAGCTGGCCGTCGACCCGATGGACAGTCTGTCATTATGGTCACAGCAAATCGAGTTGTGTTGTTGGTTCAGGCTGAGTCTGGAGGATTGTTCCGCAACCTGGTCTGACATCACTCCCGCTGACCTCTCGTGAGAGGGGGCGAGATGTTGTTGGCTGTAGGCTGACACGCGCAGTACTGCAGCCGCTATTTGTCAGTCCTCAAACTGTGGCGGCGGGCGTCCAATCCGGATCTCAAATTCAGTACGCCGTACTCGTCGTCCGTACACCGTGCTGACTGACACCCTCCTCGGAGTGGCTGAGAGCTGTCCTGGTTACTGGACATCATGTGCATCTTGCCTCTCCTCCCAAAAAAGGATGCCATTATTGATTATCCGTGGCGGCGTTATCCGAGGATATGTACCGGTAGGCTGCGGTAGGTTGCAAGCTTGTGAAGTTGTGAGCGAACCCCCACATGATCCTTGTTTGGACTTTGGACTGCCTATTTCAGTCTTCCCGTAAAAGCCTCGAGACTATCGGCGCTTCGTCAAGGGGAAGGGTCAACTTTGACCGTCCGATCGATGCCTATGCGGTGTAGGTATCTCAGCATTTGTCCAGTAAATGAGGGAATTGGCTGTGCTGCCGTGCCAAATCTCCTATAAATCAAATGATGTCGCACCAAAGAGGCAGGCAACTACGCCTCCATATATAAATGCATGTTTCTGAATGTGGTAGCACCAGCATACTGCGACTCCGTGCCTCCAGTCGCTAAGGTACGATGGGATGCAACCTCGAGCTCTGCATGCCCATTTGTAAGCTGGCTTGCCTGATCAAGCATGATAGGCGATTGACTCCGAGGTGAGAGGGGGAGATGGAATCCGGGGTTACGCCTAAAAGACTTCAAATAGACCTTGATTGTCTCGGTTGAATTCTCCAGGTGAAAGCCATCATGATACCATTGAGGTTCAAAGGGCTGATGGTCCAGTATGCCTTGGTATTTGTTTGGGCTTGATCGAAATCTTGTTGGTCCCTGGGATTCGATCGAGAACGGTCCGAAGGATTGTGCAATACATAATTTCACGACACAGGTGACAGGAAGATCATCTCAGCCGACAGATGGGATAGGAGGTGAGGTTGCAACAAGCTGACCAATGCATGGGCTGCGTGGGCTATGGGCAGGCACAGTGTACAGTGTGCAGTCCGGTCTTCAGTGTCATGTCCAAGACGAGAGCAGAGATGAATGAAGAGGCTCAAGAGTCAAGAGACCCTGTCCTGCTTACCAATAACGGCAATTCAACCCAATAACCTGGCCAACCTGCCTACTGTGCACTAGATAGTAGACAGCTAGTCAATCCGTGGCAGCGGAATACGAATCAAGCGTGCTCAAGACTTGGTGGTGCCGCGATGAGCCTCGCTGGACTTGCCGTTGCGTTTGAGATATTGACCATCCGGCTAGCGTGTTGCCGTTGTCGGACAGTGTGACAACTCCGACTCTGAGCGGTGGGTTAACCCCTGATGAAGTGCCTCAGCTGCTACGAAGCATCGCACCTGCACCTGCACCTGCACCTGCGCACTCAGGCTGTGGTGTGGCACTGGACACAATACACAATGGATGCAGTTCTTGACTGCGGTGCAGGTGGTTGTGCTCACGCTGTCGTGCCGTACTGTGCTCTGTGCATGCAGGTACCTAAATACACAGGCTGCATTATAGCGGCCCCCTTCCCACTTACAGCGAGGTGTGCGCTACCTCAACGGCTTCAGTTACCGCCTGTACTCGGGCCTGTGCTTATTCCCAGCGTCTCCACTGCACCAGATACAACTCCGTACACAGTGGGTCGTGGGCTCTAAACCCCGGTCTATCCGAAGCCGACAGTCAGATTACCTTAGCCCAGCGCCCTTGGTCAACCAAAACTTTCCGTTGTTCCCTTTCCAGTCTGCACCGGCACTGGAAGTCTGTCCTTATCGTCATCACAACACAACACAACACCATCCGCCCGACCCGACCGCTTCGAACCCGCCATTCGCGACGCAATTGATTTGTGCCCGTGAGACTGTTTATGCTTGCTTTGTGTTTGTCATCGCGACACCCGACGCTCTGCATGGTTGTAGCGGATTGAGCCTGCCTTATACATCGCTTGGATTGAGAGGAGGAAGCACCGCTAGGGAAGCCCAGTCTGGCGGACAGAGTCGGGTTCAACGGGCGCTGCCCGCACTCCGTTCAAGATGGCGAAAGACGATAATGGAAATGATCACAAGTCCGACAGTGCGACCAAGCGATCGAGATGGGCTACCCGGAAACTCACGGTCAAGAGCAGTAATGTCAAGAGGCTGTCCCTCATAAAAAAGATGCACAAGGGGACTGGGTCGACAGAGAAGAAACGCCAGTCGGGAGGCTCACAACGCTCCACCGGCAGCCGGTCAACTGGGCAAGGAGATCACGATCAGGAAGATGATGCCACTGCAATCGACCAGAACGAACAGACCGACGCGAATAGTACCACATCCGAAGAGGAGGGAGAGGGGAGGACGCTTTTCTTCAATAAACCATTGCCCGATGAGTGGAAAGACGAGGAGGGAAACCCCTCGCGCGTCTATTCGAGGAACAAGATCCGAACTGCCAAGTACACCCCATTGTCCTTCGTGCCGAAGAACCTGTGGTTTCAATTCCACAATATTGCCAACATTTTCTTCCTTTTCATGGTGATTCTGGTGGTAAGTGGTTCAACCGTTGCCTTGCTCGCGGCGGCATGATAACAAAGTGATTCTAGTTTTTCCCCATCTTCGGAGGTACCAATCCTGGGCTCAATGCCGTGCCCCTGATCTTTATCATCGTCGTCACAGCCATCAAGGACGCCATTGAAGACTATCGCCGGACAATTCTCGACAACGAGCTGAACAACGCCCCGGTGCATCGCCTGATTGGGTGGAACAATGTCAATGTCGCCGAGGACAACGTCTCGACTTGGAGGAAAATAAAAAAAGCCACCTCCAAGTATCTGGGTGCCTGGTGGCGTGCGACAACGAGTTTGTGGAAGAAGGATCACAATGGAAAGGGCGCACTGCAGAATTCCTCCGATCCACGGCCCTCGGTGGAGACCAAGGCGACACATGGCGAGTCGATGCTGTCTCCGCGCGGCGATAGGCGGTCTTTTGTGTCGGCATACGAGGACATCCAAATGACACCCGTTGCCTCGCCTCTTCCTCCCACAAAAGAATTGGAGTTGGGGGAGGACACCCCTACTCACGTTCTCGCGAGGGAGAAAGGTGACCTGATTAACCACGAACTCGAATCCAATGGCCAGGCAAGATTCCATAAGGATGCGTGGAAGAACCTCCAGGTTGGCGATTTCGTACGACTGTACAACGATGATGAATTGCCCGCAGATGTTATCGTATTGGCGACATCCGACTCGGACGGGGCCTGTTATGTGGAAACCAAGAATCTGGACGGTGAGACGAATCTGAAGGTCCGTCAAGCTCTTCACTGCGGGCGATCGTTGAAGCATGCGAGGGACTGCGAACGCGCCCAATTCACTATCCAGAGTGAGGCTCCGCAGCCCAACCTCTACAAGTACAACGGCGCCATCGAATGGCAACAGGACTTCCCAGGTATTGGACCGAGAGAAATGTCGGAGCCGATCACTATCGACAATCTGCTGCTCCGTGGGTGCAATATGAGGAATACCGAGTGGGTCTTGGGTGTGGTCATCTTCACGGGTCACGACACCAAGATCATGATGAATGCGGGTGCTACGCCTAGTAAGCGAGCACGCATTGCCAGAGAGCTCAACTTCAACGTCATCTGTAACTTTGGCATCCTCGTCATCATGTGTCTGGTCTCCGGCATTGCCAACGGTGTTGCTTGGTCCAAGAATGATGCTTCGATAGCCTGGTTCGATTACGGCTCGATTGGCAGTACCCCTGGCATGACTGGCTTCATCACTTTCTTTGCTGCCCTGATTGTCTTCCAGAACTTGGTGCCAATTTCGCTGTACATCTCGCTGGAAATCGTCCGCACGCTACAAGCCATCTTCATTTACAGCGACGTGGAAATGTACTACGAACCGATCGACTACCCCTGCGTGCCAAAGTCGTGGAACATCTCAGACGATATTGGCCAAATCGAATACATCTTCTCCGACAAGACGGGTACCCTCACGCAAAACGTCATGGAGTTCAAGAAGGCTACTATTAATGGTCAACCCTATGGCGAGGCCTACACAGAGGCGCAGGCCGGTATGCAAAAGCGCCTGGGCATCGACGTTGTGAAGGAAGGTGCCCGAGCCAGGGAACAGATTGCCGCTGGCAAGGTTCAAGCTCTGGAAAGCCTGAAGAAAATACACGACAACCCGTACTTGCATGCGGACGACATGACATTCATAGCGCCTGACTTTGTCGATGACTTGCGAGGAGAGTCTGGACAGGAGCAGAAAGAGGCCAACGCGCATTTCATGCTGGCTTTAGCCCTCTGCCACACTGTCATCGCCGAGCACGTTCCCGGTGACCCGCCGAGAATCGACTTCAAAGCCCAGTCTCCCGACGAGGCAGCTCTTGTCGCAACGGCGCGTGACATGGGGTTCACTGTACTCGGTCAGACTGGAGATGGCATTAGATTAAACGTCATGGGTGAAGAGATACACTACACTGTTCTCAACACGATCGAGTTCAACTCCAGTCGGAAACGTATGAGTGCAATCGTCAGGATGCCGGATGAACGCATCATCCTGTTTTGCAAGGGCGCTGACAGCATCATCTACTCCCGTCTGAAGCGAGGAGACCAAGCGGAGCTTCGCAAGACTACTGCTGAGCACCTCGAAATGTTTGCCCGAGAAGGTCTACGAACGCTTTGCATAGCGCAGCGCGTTCTGACCGAAGAGGAGTACCTCTCATGGCGAAAGGAACACGACAAGGCCGCCACCGCCCTGTTGGAGAGAGAGGAGAAGTTGGAGGAGGTTGCCGACAAGATAGAGCAGGACCTTACCCTCATCGGCGGGACTGCCATCGAAGACCGACTTCAGGATGGTGTTCCCGACACCATCGAGTTGCTCGGACGTGCAGGTATCAAGCTCTGGGTCCTGACTGGAGACAAGGTCGAGACTGCTATCAACATCGGATTCTCCTGCAATCTTTTGAACAACGACATGGAACTCATGCACATCAAGGTAGACGAAGACGAGACCGGCACAACCACGGACGAAGAGTTCATGGGCCGTGTCGAGCAGCAACTCAAGCAGGGGCTTGAATCGTTCAACATCACGGGTAGCGATCAAGATCTCGCTGATGCCCGAAAGAACCACGAGCCACCAGCACCAACACATGCTCTAGTCATCGACGGGTTCACTCTGAAATGGGTGCTGGATGATGCCTTGAAACAGAAGTTTTTACTTCTGTGCAAGGAATGCGCATCTGTTCTCTGCTGCCGTGTCAGTCCCGCCCAGAAAGCCTCGGTTGTGGCAATGGTCAAGACCGGTCTGGATGTGATGACCTTGTCCATCGGAGACGGTGCCAACGATGTTGCGATGATCCAAGAGGCAGACGTGGGTGTTGGTATTGCTGGTGTCGAAGGTCGACAAGCCGTCATGTCAGCAGATTACGCCATCGGTCAATTCCTCTTCCTCCAGCGGCTTGTCCTTGTTCACGGCCGCTGGTCTTACAGGCGGATGGCCGAAGTCATCGCCAACTTCTTCTACAAGAACATGATCTGGACATTCACCATCTTCTGGTACCAATGTTACTGCGACTTCGATATCACATATATCTTTGAGTACACCTACATCCTCCTTTTCAACCTCATCCTGACATCGGTCGTTCCGGTCCTCATCGGCGTTCTCGACCAGGACGTTTCTGACAAAGTCTCCCTGGCTGTTCCTCAACTGTATCGTCGTGGCATCGAGCGCCGGGAGTGGACGCAACACAAGTTCTGGTAAGCCCCTGGTCTACGTTTTCAAATATGTGATTGTACTAACCGCGAGCAGGATGTACATGTTTGATGGTCTATACCAAAGTGGAATAGCCTTCTTCATTCCTTACGTGGTCTTCGCGCGGACGTCCGTCGTCAGTGGGAACGGCTTGGATGTCATGGACCGGTACCGTTTCGGTGCCTATATTGCACATCCTGTGATCATCACCATCAACCTCTATATCCTCATCAACTTCTACAGATGGGATTGGCTCACGCTCCTGGTTGTCTGCATCAGTGATCTCTTCATCTTCTTCTGGACTGGCGTATACACTTCGTCGACGTACTCGTCGCAGTTCTACAAGGCAGCTCCCCAAGTGTATGGCGAGGCCACGTTCTGGGCTGTCCTCGTCATTACGCCAATCATTTGCATCATGCCTCGTTACGCCATCAAGGCTTTGAGAAAGGTCTACTGGCCCCGAGATGTTGACATCATTCGAGAACAAATAAGTCAGGGAAAGTTCGACGAGGTCCTGAAGGATGAGAAGCAGGACGCAGACGAAGAGGTGGCGATGAAAGCGAGTTTCTCGGGCTCCTCAGAGTCATCACGGAGGAGAAAGCATCAGACATACCAGAGCGTTGATGAAGACCTCAGGCCCATCTACCCACCGTCTGTTGCCACCCAGTCCGTTACAACATACAACGCTCATAGCCCAAACAATAGTGACGGCACAAACTACACAAGGCACGGGCCGTCGATGGACTTGCCTGTTAGCCAACCTGCGGATATCCCCGCGCGTCCTTCGTTTGATCGCGTCCGGCCTTCGTACGATCGAATCCGGGCTTCCATGGACCGCGTACGGCCAAGCTATGAAGCGACAAATGAGTTTACGTCTGCTGCTATGTTGAGTCGGCTCGAGTCATCCCGTTCCGGCGTACCAAAAGTACCGGATGTACCAGAATCTCAAGGGAGTGGAATAATAGGGAAAATCCGACGGCGTACCCGGGGCAAGTCCTTCAAGTCAGCGTTTGGCTCCCATCATCACAAGGACACCAATCAGCATGATAACAACGACCCTGACAACATCGACGAGTGAAAGAGACTCGTTGCGCAACGCTCGGCAAACGCCGGGTAAAACCCATCCGACGTATACACGTCCTCCTTGTTTCCCTTGCATATGATATCCTGCGCTCTCGGCGCTCATCTACGATCTCCCACGAGCAATCTGCCATGCGTGCACTCATCACGGCTATCGCATCTTCACTTCGGACGAATGTCTACCTTTTTACGGTTTCTGCGCTGGCGTTGGCGTTATATTGGTGGTTCAAAGACCGCTGTACGAGATGACGACGTTGGCCTGGAGATTCGGGCTCCGGGCTTTTGTTTGGCATGCTAGACTTTCTTCTTTGAACATAGCCGCTACTGCATACCGCTCTGCCAATCACGTATTACAGTGACAGCCTCCGCTCAGGAAGCTTTCCATCGAACGCACCCGCTCATTGATTTTCTTCGTGTTGATTTTGCTTCAAGAGTTCCATTGGTCAAGAGGGGAATGGCGTTCGGCGGAAAGAAGGTCCTGGGTTTTCTCAGATTTGATGGCAGACAGCATGTGCGTGCATGGCGGGCGATTCGACGGGAAGTGTGTGTTGGCTCTCTCTTTCCACGGGGCGGTATGTAATCCCGGCTTCTCCCGCCACCCGTGTATATAAGGCTGGGATCATAGGAGGGAATTGATGGACATCGCTCGGTCGCTTTGCGGCGGTAGAGAGCGGTGGCATCTGAAGTGAATATATAATAGGCCAGAACTGGTATGTTGGTAGTACGGAGAGTTCGCTCCGAAGCTGGGGAGAAGAAATGAACGTTTATGCCCCCTATCTTTTGCTAGTCTTGTCTTTCTTGCCTTGCCTCGGCTCCTTGTAGATGCTGTATGACTTGAGTGCCGCTTCCATGTATAGAGGATGTGGTCTGGTAAGGCTGCCTTTGCCTTGCCAGAGGACATCTAGATACCCGCATGGGATAAAGAAACCCCAGGCCGGGTCTTGGAGGGAGCTGCGATAAGAAGCGGCGCCACGATGGCTCATCTCAACAGCCACACTTGCCCAATTAGGCTGTCACCAGCCACAAGACCCTGACCCTGAACGCACTCAGCCGACTTCTCTCCATTTTGGCCGAGATCATTGATCATGCCACTGGAAGCGACGTCCAGCTTGTGCAATTGAGCGCGCCTCTTTGCTCGGGTCATAACGTCCCATGATCTGTCCAAGAGAGGCTGACCTGGCTGCCTACCTGGGTAAATACCACACCAGAGATTCGGGAAGCTGTGCTTGAAGTCACTGCAGACAAACAGACAAAATGGCAGTTGAGGATCTGGAGAGATGGATCGAGCAGTTCAGTCTTCTGATGCGAGACTTCCCGTACGTGTCCTGCCTTGTGCCTTATCATAGCCAGCTGAAGACGGCTTTCTAAAGCTCTACATGTAGGATCCGCGACTTCAGCTACATCACCTTCCCGTTCGTCCTTGTAGTCATCGGCGGGTTCTTCCTCTACACTACCCACGTAGACTACTGGGACAAGCCCAAGCGATATACCATCCCGGCCCCCAAACAACCCGCCGAGACGAAGATCCTCGAGAACCCGACCATCAAGGCGTCCGGGACGACGGCAATACAATGCTATGCTCCGGCGACGGGCCAGTTCCTGGGCTTCGTCAACCCGTCCACGCCCGCGGGCCTCGATCGCGCCATCGCACAAGCCGCCGCCGCACAGGAGAAATGGGCGCAGACCACGTTCGCCGAGCGCAGGAAGGTTCTGCGGTCAATGCTGCAGTACATCCTCGAGAACCAGGAGCAGATCTGCCGTGCCAGTTCGCTCGACTCGGGCAAGACCATGGTCGACGCCCAGCTGGGGGAGATCATGGTGACGGTCGAGAAGCTGCAGTGGACGATCAAGCACGGGGAGGAGGCGCTGCGCCCGAGCAAGCGGCCGACGAACCTGCTGATGACGTACAAGAAGAACACGGTGCACTACGAGCCCATGGGCGTGGTGGCGGCTCTCGTCAGCTGGAATTACCCCTTCCATAACCTGATGGGGCCCATTATCAGCTCTATATTCGCGGGCAATGGGATCGTGGTCAAGGTCAGCGAGCAGACGTGCTGGAGCGCTGCGTACTACACGAGCATCGCGAGGGGTGCTCTCGTAGCACACGGCCACGACCCGTTGCTTATACAAAGTGTGGTCTGCTGGCCGCAGACGGCAGGACATCTCGCGAGCCATCCGGGCATCAACCACCTCACCTTCATCGGCAGCCGGGCAGTCTGCCATCACGTCGCGGCAAGTGCTGCGAAGAGCCTGACCCCCGTTGTAGCAGAGCTCGGCGGCAAAGACGCGGCAGTGATCCTGGACTCGGCAACAGGGGATCTGAAGAGAATAGTCGACGTCCTTATGCGCGGCACCTTTCAGGCCTCGGGCCAAAACTGCATCGGCATCGAACGCATCGTCGCCGCGCCCGGCGTCTACGACAAGCTCGTCTCCATGCTGGCGCCGCGCGTGCAGGCGCTACGCATGGGTCTCGACAAGGACGTCGGCGCCATGGTCTCGGACGCCTCGTTCTCGCGCCTGGAGAAGCTGGTCGAAGACGCCGTCGCCAACGGCGCTCGCCTGCTGGCCGGTGGCAAGCGATACTCGCACCCGGACCACCCGCACGGTTTTTACTTCACCCCCACCCTCGTCGTCGACGTGACGTCCGACATGGCGCTCGCGAACGAGGAGTGCTTCGGGCCCATCATGACGGTCCTGCGCGCGCCGTCCCCTCACGCCTCGGACCTCCTGGCCCTCGCGAACGCGCCCGCCTTCGGACTTGGGGCTTCCGTCTACGGCTCCGAATCCGACCGTGCGCTCCGGCAGGTGGTGAGGGGCCTGCGCGCCGGCGGCGTGAGCGTCAACGACTTCGCCGTCTACTACCTGGTGCAGCTGCCGTTCGGCGGCGTCGGCGGGTCGGGCTACGGCCGGTTCGCGGGCGAGGAGGGTCTGAGGGGCCTGTGTAATCTCAAGAGCGTGTGCGAGGACCGCTGGGGCTGGTTGGGGGTCCGCACGTCGATCCCGCCGGCTGCACGGTATCCCGTCCAGAGTCAGGAGAGGGGCTGGCGGTTCACGAGCGGGGTTGTGGTGCTGGGGTATGCGCTTACGCTGAGGGAGAAGGTTGGGGGGCTCGTGGGGATTTTGCGGAATAGTTGACGTATGGTCGGTCAGGCTTGACTTGGTTGACCGTGAGAGGAGAGCCTGACATGAGGGCCTGATGTGAGAGCCTGACGTGAGGAGGTTGGGGCTGTATATAGACGGAAGACGGGGAGGCGTGGGAGGCTGTATATATTGATACCCTGTAGAAGAACATAGATCTCCATATCTTAGGCGCCTGTCTATATGGAATACCCGTATTCGGCTTGTGTAGGAGGTTTTTCAAACACCTGGCAACATCATAGCATGGTCTACCACGCTCTCTCTCTATGGCCGTACTGTCACGTGCGTTATGATGATGAGCTTCACATTACGCCGCGTACTCATAATCTTCACGACCATATTCACTATGATCCTAGGCCGATCCATATCGTAATGTGGATCCAGTGCATGGACCCATATGTTGCCTGATGAAGGCTGCCTGGCAACCCTTTGTTGCCCCAGGTACCTCACCACTGTAATTGAGGTATTTAGATACATCTCGGATGGAATCCTTTCCATCCAGACAACTGATAGATTACAACAAGACTTGTGATTTATCAGCATCTGGGAAAGCTACCAAAAGGCACAGTAACGTAACAAGCACCTTCCATATTAGCTGCATCTTTGGCTCCCTCCACGTCATGTAAGACCAAGCAAGCCCCTTTCAATAAAAAGTCACATACAGACAACCCCTTAAGTCTCCGTTCCGCGCACCTCGAGGGCTCTCCTTATGGCAGGGATATAGACAGTCAAATAAGCACCCTGGGATAAGAACTTATATGCTAATAAGCCATGCTTCATGCCTCTTCTAGGGAGATCATTCCACGGATAATAAATGCCCCTGAATAATGCCCCTGAATATTTAAGACCTCGGGGACCGGGCGTATGGAGAAATGCTGGGAGATCGGTGGAGCCAAGTATCTGGACTCGGGGATGGTCCTGGGCGTGCAATAATGGACTGGAATGATGATGACTTACTCGAATGTAGGCTACCTATCTGTTCCTACCCCTTTTATCTAACGATCTCCTAGGCGCTACCAGTGTTGCTTGCCAACCACAATCAAAGTGCCTGATGCCGGACTAACGCCTCTGCGTGGCATCCCGGAGCCCGAGGCCAGGAGACCTGGACGCAGAAGCACGGGCGCTGCATATCGGGGTACTGCGTACTGCTGGCGAAACATTATAAGGCGTACACGATTCTTACAAAGTGAGACGAGGTTATGCCGAGGAGAGTAAGTGAGGTAGTCCATCCCCAGACGGGCCTTCAAGTCGGGACCGGTCAGCCCATTCGATCTCATATCCATGGGTATCGCCATCTAGCAGGCCTTCCATTTCCAGAAAGGTTTCCTGCGACAGGCCGTAGACGAGGGACGAACGACTGCCAAGCTTGAATTAAGGTGAGGCAGGTGAGAGCGACATGGATGGTTTGAGAGTGGAAGTATCAGTAGTTATTCACTTGCATCGTTGGCCGTCCACGTGGGGAGCCGAACTCGAGTGTGACGCCAGCAGTACAGCAAGTCATATCCTAGGTTTGTGGTGTTGATCTTCAGGAAAGAGGTCAAGAAAACAACTCAGTATGCAATGTAAGCCAAGACGCGATTCTATTCAAATTCCAATTATGACCCCTGAATACCTACCTATGTACCTACTATCACACCAGTGAACTCATCTGATTACCCACGTGGATATTCAGCCACCCAGTACCTAGTGTCAACCCCCCGATTGCACCTGGTACTGTAGACCATCCATCCATGAACCGAGACGTCCCCTCCCTTTGTGTATACCTACCTAGGTAGTCAAGGTATCCGAGACCAACAGCCAGGACTAGTCCGAGCCGCAGCACGCACGCATACAGTCACAGTCACGGGCATCTATCTCTGGAAACTTCCACGATGGACCAGCCGGGCCCCTCTGGCTCCCACGGGCGACTGACGCCTCGACAGCTACGCCCCGGCTTCTGCCTATTTGAACTCACGTGTACGAACCAACCCGAGGTATCATCACGGTTTCAAATAGATAGATACGCAACAGTGCCCAAGCAAAGGTACCATCATGCCATAGTATGCTAGGCCATGCGTGCCAAAGAGGCGCAAGCAGGCAGCCCACCCGTCCGTCCACCATCACTCGACGCCGACGAACACAGGCACCCATTCATGGACGTCACCACTCGGTACTCGCCACACAGGACTCACTCACCCACTCAGTTACTCACGCCCAACCAACAACAAGCAGAAAAGTCCCGCAGTGGCAACAACCTATCGAGAAAAATCTCTTAATGGCCAAGTGACCAACCAACCAACCAACCGAGCAGCCGGACCATCTTCTCCCAGAAAAGCGAACCGCGGTCTGACACGCGTGACAGCCAAATTGCCGTCAGTCACGAGGGTATCAGGTTGCTATGGGGTCCCGCTCAATGACTCAGTGAGTCAGTAAGCCAGCCAGACTGGTAGGCAGACAGGTCCACGACGCATAGTGACACATCCCAGAAACACCAACAAGACGCGAAGCGCGAAGCGAAGCGAGCAAGACGAAGAGCCAACCTACCCAGATAGCAGCAAGTGCTGGGGACGGACAGGAAGAACAGGATAGGATAGGCCAGGCTGTGACAGGGCATGGCAGGGCACGGCGGCGATGGCACGCCAAAGTACGCACGCACAAGGCCCAAGTAACCATCGTGAACGCCACCGGCCCAAAGCCCGCCCAGACCGAGCCCGTCGCGCACGAGGTGAACAGACAAAAAGTGCTTACTTACCTACGTACCCACCTTACCATACCTATCCTATCCTATCGTATCCCAACTCAAACTTGAGTGGAAGCAAGCTTCCTTGGCACGCAGCTGCCTGCCTACCCAGTATAGGAGAGATTAGCCAGAAGCGGTTGGGGTCGCCATGGCGATCAGGGCGACCAGGGCGACCAGCTGAGATGATTGGTAGGGCGCGCGATGGGGGGCGGGTATGTGTGTGTGCGCGCGTGCCTCTGTGTGAGGGCGGGACAGGAAAAACTTCACGATGAGTCACCGGCCGACCGACCTGCGGCGAGCTGCCCCCGATCCTTCTAGACTGGCCTGACGGTCTCATGTCAGCGAATCAGCCACGCTTTTAATAGAACAGACGGATGAGTGTATTCAGACCCGGCGAACTGGCGAACTGACGGTGCACATTCGGTTCGTTAGTACCCAAGGTCGGGAGTTGGCGGATGGGTGTTGGATTCCACATGACCATGTATTGTTGCATTTGATAAGTCCTTGAGACGACGCACGAGATATTGACTTAGGCCATCTAATTGCGGGTGATCGAGCCCTGATTTCCCGGCTCGAAGGCATGTTCTGATTTTCCATGCTATCTGCGAGGTTGTGTATTTGGTTCCACGGGCTCTCAAATACGGCTTGTGTGCTCAAAGCCTCTGATTATCAATTGCACATCACCTTTTCACTCCAAATAGGTACGTGGTGTAACCAATTCGTCTTTGTGCTTGTGTAGCTACCGCCGTCCGGGACTTGAGCCTCCGTATTTCGACGGTGCCCAACCTGAGTCGGTCGGTAAGAATGCTTGAACTTGGACAACCAAGTAATGACAAAACTCCGAGTTTATGCAGTTGGTCGCCAGTATGGACAGCCAAAGCCGATTCGCCTCGTGCCTCGAAGTCGAGCCACCAAATGTTGCCTTACCAGTCCATGATACCCTCCGCCATCGCCATACTATGATTACCCCTGAACACCGCCGTGAAGCAGGCAGTTCCCTGTTCATCGTACACAACAGCTACCCGCATCGCAACTCCAGTATGCGGCCATCCTGGAAATGCATGCATGCAGGGTGACAAGCTTTTCGCCCTGTCCTTGGTCCCCGTCGGGGGTATCTATAAACTAGATGTCTTCCAACAGTGGTATCAAATGCCGAGAAGACGATTCCAATTCCAGCACAGACAAAAGAAAAAGTTGAATATTGTAACAAGTAAGTTTTATTGCAGTTGGCGTTCGAATAGAACCGATCCGTGGCTCTCAGTTGAGAATGCCCGCCCACATTCCAGGTCCTCCGACTCCTCCCACAGCAGGATGCATTGTGGGGATCGCAGAGGAAGTGATAGGGGCATCGGACGAGTAGCACACTCGCTTTCTGCCCATGTCTTGGGTCCCAGCATGCGAGTAATACTGGCCGCTCAACATATCACGGACATTCGAATAAAGCGAGTTGTCGATCGACGATGGTCGAGCTCGCTTCGAGCCAATTCGAGCAGTCGAGTGATCTTGAGTGTAGCCCAAATAAGAGCTCCGAAGATCCTGTAGAGCACGAGCGGCATCGGCAGCGTCGTCCATCTCACATCCTTGTCCTGCCAATGGGATGTCAAATGACATCTGGTACAGATCCTTGCCCACCGTGCCGGTGTAAGAATCAGGTGAGGATGTGATGCAATTCTCTTCATAATCTTCTGGTACCGAAGCGATGGCTGGTCTCACACTGTACCTCTCTCCATACAGCTTCGCGTTTCGGCAACGCGCCTGAACATCCAGTTTGGTGGACGGCGCAGTAGCCAACGACGATGCTGACGAGATCGAGGATGAGCGTGATGTGCGGGATGAATCGGATATCATCGATTCCGGTGAAGATGCGTTTGAAAGGGAATTGGCAAGTGAAGAACGGCGTGTCGTGTAGTAGCTCTGAGGCGACGTGTTCGAAACGGGCCAACGGTCAAGGTTCTGGGATGCCGAGACATGGGCAGCCTGAGCCACAGCCAGACTCATCGAGCCCCTTACGCCAAGCATACAGGTAGCAGCATTCACAGCTGGAGTGCTGAACCCAGCCGACTGCGGAGTGAGTCGCGGCGTAGGCAGAAGGCCAAGGGCGGGTGCAAAACGGCCGGGGGTATAAACAGTGGCCGGTGCAGGTTCCATCACGGCAGGCGTGATGTAGCTCTTGGGAGTGGGCGTCGCGTCGCCTTCCGAGAACGTAAAAGCAAAGGTACGCTCCAATGGAGCCGCGACTTGCAGTGGCTCCCGAGCTCGTCTGAGCTTAGAAGGACTGACGGGAATCAGTTCCTCAATGTTGTCCAGCTTAGGGTTTAGTCGAGTTAACAAGTTCCGCCAGAGTTGGGTCCGTTGATCTGTAGCTTGAGATGCTGCGACCGGTCTCGGAGACGGAGGCTGCGACGATGATACGTACTTCAGTACGATCTCGGTCCAGCGTTGAAATATTTCGTCTGTGATGTGAAGGTTCCATTCCACTGCGGTCAGAAATGTCATCTCATTCTGGTTAATCTCCAGAGTCGCAAGTCCAGAAATCTTGCTCCAAGCACGGGCTGAGTAGTTACGGTCCTGAAGATACTTGGAGGCCAGAATCAGGGCGGCCAGGAACATCCGACGACCACACTGCAGGACCTTGTTTGCAGAACCGTCATTCGGTTGCTCCATAGTAAAATCGTGACTCGGTACGTGCGGCTTGATCAGGATCAGATAATACAAAGCAACCTGTAGGGTGGAGTAACTGGTGCGAGAACGGCGCAAAGTCTCCTGAATGAACGTGCGCAGCGGTAGCACAGCCTTGCTACCTAACTCATCTCGATGAAAAACCGACGCCAGCGGCCATATGGCTTCAACGATTCGGGTTGAGGAATCTAGACGATGTTGAGCTCATGCAGAGGGGCCAGGACGTATCGTTCAAATCTTACCGACAAGGCTATCGACAAAGCTGACCTTGCGATCGCTTTGTCGCACCAAGGCAGGAGGGCATCCAGACTTGGCAGCTGTACTGTTACTAGTGCGTCGAGGATTCTGGCGAAGTTCTTGAGGAACCTCGACCGGCTTTGACTGTTCCAACCCCGAGGTTTGCAGGGATAGTTGCGGGCAACGACCACGCGGCCGCTGGATTGGCTGCGAATAGGAGAAATGATCGCATTGTTCCGACGGGGCGGCGGAAGTAGTGGAATAGGAGGTGTCGTCGGAGGATTGGGAGGCATCGGACCACACCGAAGTGGAAGACGATGAAGCCGATGTCGCTAACGAGGAGTTGTAGGGGCCATTTGGGAGGGAGTTGACGAAGTCCAGCGAATCATGTTCGCTGCACATCATCTTGAAGGGTTGGCGTAAGTTGGAGTCGGAATATGAACCTCCAGTCGTCCGTCAAGCCGAGTCAGCCAGTCAGATCGTTGTATCGTGAGATATCGCGAAGTTCTATCGAATGAGCCTCACAACTGCATAATATGCGGTTGTCAAGCTGTCGAGTTTCGAAAGAGGGTGGTTCTAGACACAAGCGTCTAGAATCAAGGTTTCACGAACGATCAGACCGGAAGACAGAGCGGGACAGACGACTGGGGTGGTAATGGTAATATTCGCAGGAAGCATCGTGTGGTATTTGTTTCAACCAGGGAAACAAGAGGTGGGTGTGACGGGCAGGAGGGCAGCAGCTAGATTGTCATCGAGCTGACTGCTACCATACCAGGTGTGTCACAAGGGAAGTCGAGAAACGGCGTGTGAAATGGTTGCGTTCGAGTACTTCGCAAGTCGTAGAGGAGGCGCGCAATTCGATGCGGTGAGTTCGACAGGAAGAGGTGCAGGGTCGATGCGATTATGCAAGGTACGGACTGCAACCACGGTCTACCGATCAAGACGTATGCGGGTGGTGGGTGGGATGGGCGACGGGAGAGGCCTTATAACCAGGGACCGAGGCGATGGCGAATAGTAGGTGACAGGTATGTATGTCTGTCTGTATGAGCGGAGATGGTGACTTGACGTGATGTGGGTTGATGAGTCGCGTGGGCAACCGAAGACGGATGTGGCAGGGTGTGCAAGTCGCCGCCTTTGGGCTGGGTCACCTAGCGGTATTGATGGAGATGACTCTTCTTCCCTTGAGGATTAGGTGGCGAAGGCGAAGGCGAGGGCTGGTCGGATCATTAGGCACCGTGGGACCACTGTAGCGCGAGAAGTACAGGTGGTTTTTGTGGCGGGATTCGGGGGTCCAGGGTGGTAGGTGCTGGAGTTGGCGTGATTTGGTGGGTGGCCGGGTGGGTGGCTAGGTGGCCAAGACTGGATGGAGCCTGGCTATCCTGGAATCTGGACTGGGGGTTGGACTGTGTGATTACCAGGACCGACCGAATGACGAGAAAGAAGGTGACTCCAACTGGCAGGTGCCCAACAAGCGCTGAAGCCTGGAAAGGTGAATGGATTCCCTTTCACGAGCGGTGGCAAGTGAGTAACGATAAAGGATTGAGCGGAGATTGGTGCATTCAAGAAAAGCTTATAAGAATTAGGTAGAGACGGAAACAGGCTTGTCTTTGAGTAACACGGCCTGGTGCTGGCGGTCGTTGTTGTTGCTGTCGCTCAGAGAAAACTAGGATTAATCGGTATGGGGGCGAATCCTCTCTTCTTTCGGATCCTCCTGGAGGATGAGTCTCGGTGCGCAAAGTGCAAGTGAATGCCACTGCAGTACCAGAGAAAGCGAACAAGGACAACACGTGGGGTGGGATGAATGGAACAGTAGAGTTGAGAGTTGAGTGATCTGTCGTCGGCGCACTCGAGCAGACTTTCAAAGAAGTCGCTGTGTGGTTCTCTAGATCTTGAAATTGAACATTGCGTCGGCTTTGTTCGATGGAGGGAGAGGGAAACGGGGGACTCGGCGGGTGCTTGGGGTACAGGCGAGTTTTGAGTGTTGAAAGGGAATCTCGGCGGCAGTCGCACTGGCTAGGGGCACGACCACAGAGAGCGGTACAACAAGAGGATTGATGCTGCACATGCTGCTTGGCTACAGCTGGCTGGCACACTCGTGCAGGTCAAGGCCCAAACTTCTCCTGCCACATCATAGGAGGAGGAGGAATAAAAGGAGTACAGTGGAAGTAGGGGGTGTGTCTGTAGCTCTAACTCTGGAAATAGAGCGGGGCGGCTTGGAATTCGAAGACCTTCAATTGGATGGTCGACCACTCGACTGACGAGGCTGGGGTGTTTCAACTTGCACCCGCCGAAGTGCGCGTACGAAATGCGGCGCCGAAAGAAGCATAGTGCTAACTTAGCCTTTCCACTGATTGGAGGATGCAATCCCTCTCAAGCAGACAGCGTAGCCAATGCGCAGGGGTTTGGCAAAGGGTGGTCACAACTTGCAATCAGGTCCTGGCTTAGCGCTGCCCGATGTGGTAAGGTGTGGCTGCAAGATAACTGCAAGCAGCCAGCCATGCGACAGGCAGGGAAATCACAACGCACCCGACTGGATAAGTGAAGAGTCATCACCTCTTCTCTTCTGCTCGCGAGTCGCTGCAGGTGGGCAGTTGAAGTCAGACCAACAGCCGTAGGATGAGCGCATCTATCCCCTGTACGGAGCACCTAGGTATGCAAGTACTATCCCGCGATACATATGCGCTTGCTTTGCGCATAGGATACGAAAAGATGACGGGTCTATATTCATCATGTTACAGACATTGTGTCTTCGCCCATACTGACAAGTAAGAATTACCGTGGAGAGATACCCAACCAGACACATTATGAAGGCTGGAGCTGAGACTTCTTGAATCATGGTGTAATGTGGCTGACCTCGCAACAACATTTGAAGTCAGGTGCGGCTTCTAGTGCAAGGCGGCGTGAACTTCAACGCCATCTCGTCAGCTTTCCCCTTTTCGTTGCCAGCATTTATTACTCATTTAACAGGCATGACGTATATCTGGGGTTAATCAAGAAGGCCTTGGAAATGAGAGAGTTTGACGACTTCAAACAGTCACCGCATAAATCTTCTGCAAATGCTACATCGTTCTCGTTGTCTGCACATGTGTAGGGAGAACATGCTCTGCAATATTCCCGCCGGCATTAGCCCTGCCAACATACCTACCTATCTACAGCAACTATATGTCTGCTTGATTTGACGGTACATATTTCGCGAATTGTTAACATCTCAAATCATCATGCAGTAATACCTTCCTACTACTAGTCGATATCGTGGGTAGAGTGCATCCGTTCCGTTCATCGGAAGAGCGGAATTGGTCAACATTATTATGTCATTGTGCTTGCAACCAGCGGCCTTTTGCCAGCTGGCAAACTTGGAAACCGCAGGTGGCAAACCCCTCTAACTTGGTCCGGTGGCCGTACCCATCGCCTTCACGAACCTTATCATCCACCATCGTCAATTTGCCACTCCTCCAACCACTTCACGAGTTTGCCTCAAGATGAGCAGTCTATCGCGCGTCTAAATATGTCACAAGTGCTGCCAGAATGACGCATCGCCGAAGGGCGATCATACAAGACATGCGAAGCAAACTGCAAAGCTGCCCTGCAAACTACCCCTCGGTGCCCACTGCCGGGTTTCCATTCCCGGCTTCGCCCTCGCCCTCTGCCGGATCCATGTGTTTGAGGTTTGCTACTATTTTAGCAACACACCTGGCAGGAACAGAGTCACGGAATAGCAACACGTACTAACCAGTTAACACGCTCACAGCCTGCCCAAACATTGTTGATGCTTGTGTCAAGCGACTCATAGCAACCAACTTGCGCGAAGGCTGAACACACAATTTTTATGGAAATGCCCTTCGTGTGATGCCTGCACACACGGAGAGCACGCCATCTGTGCCGGTATGCATTCACGCCTCAGGCAGCAAGTGCGCCCAGCGAATGAACAGTGAGATGAAAGTCAAGCCAGCCACCTTCACGAAGCTCACTGACGATTTCGAATTTTCCATCTGGCGTATGGTGGCGTGAAGTCCTATCAGAGTATGGCCTTCATGATATCGTCGAGTATACTGGGGAAGCACCGAGTTTCTGGCATCGCCGTAACTGATCTCGGCCAGTGAAGGACTTTGCCCCATCCGCTTCTTCAGGCAAGGCGATACACCCCATCTTAGGCTTTTCTTCAGGCTATGAAATCATTTCGAATCATCCCTGAGTATGGAATGTCACGATATCTCTCAAGCAAGGCGTACTGCTAGTGGATGGACGACATACATAGTATTCATGCTGAAGAACGCCAACGAACCAGCCTGCGAGCATGCGACGCGGACAAAGACGACAGGTGACAGTCGCTGCCCGCTATTTTAGAGTGTATCGGCAAGCCATCTCGAAACAGCGCCCTCTCAGCCTTTCGCATGACCTTCCTCGCGCCAACCAATGAGTCTTGGCGGCCCATTACAGCCCAAACCGCGATGACTAAACTCCAGTTCACATCTTGCTGTGGAATCAGACTCATCAATTATTAGCTGCGCCCCAGACAGGCATGGCGGACTTCATCTAATCTCTACGGGAGCGAAAGCGCGAGATCGGAGGATGAGACAGATTTGTGACTCCAATGTTGCGTGTCACAGCTATGGTTGTCGGCGAGGCCTCACTCGCCTTACCGTTGACGCAACCCAGCTGATGACTACTTTACCTAGGCGGCATTGTTGGTGAGACATGACCCGAAGTTCGCTGGTGGCATTGTCGGCGTGACAAGTGCACTCACGAGGCCGGCAGAGAATTTTCAACTCAACAGCTGTTGATGAACATACCACTGGGCAAATCACCGCTTACAGCCGGTATCAGGTAGCAACAGCTGTTTCGGCAGGCCTTCGACATCTCGCTGCAATCATACCACATCTCGTGATGGTGCTACTGTCGCCCAACGCCTTTCTTCCTCATTTCCATTACCGCGCGGGTTTTACTAACATGACGATATGTACCTAATTCACGCGCAGATAGTGAGATCGCCCTGCGTCCTTCCGGTCATCCGACCAAGGCCACTAACACCTAAATCGGTATTCGCCTCTCATCCAATAGAGCATACGAAAGGCAACTCCGGGGGCTCCATGTTCTAGAATAACTATCTCGGATCTTGCCTAGTGGCTCAGACGGCCGATAGATGCCTTGTGTAGGAGCCTCGACGGTGCAAGACACGGAGCAAACCTTAAAGATTCGGACCTTTGTGTGTCATTTCCTGCAAATCTCGACACTCTATCTTGCCCCGAGATCTGGAGAAAGCAAAGGCAGAAAACTGCCTTCGCCGGCGCGACATGCACGCTGATCCCGACGACCAACGACAGACTCCCAAATCCGCGTGAGGGTGTGGTAGCCAAGGCGCCTCGAGGACTTCGCCCCCGGGGCCAATGACGATGGCCGGAGTTGCTTGCAAACAATGCAGCGAGCCAGACTGAGGTAATTGGTAATTGGTTTGTTGCACCGCCGCCCTTCCGCATGGTGGGGTTGGAGAGGAGGATGGGCAGGATGAGTTGATCTTGACTATTCCCGTTCACCTCAGACGAATCCTCTCATGTTCAGTCCCCGTGAGCTACTTCCTAACAGACGTAGATGTAGCGATCTACGGTACTATTCAGATTAGGTAAGTGACAAGACATACTCTCGGGGGCAGGCGACGCCACCTACCACTCAACGGCGACCGAGGAGCTCAGGTGGTGTGGCGGCCATCGTGGCGAGTCCGAGACATATCGTGTCGCAATGAAACCTTCATGTGTGTGTGTTGCGCTGGCAATGCGCCATTCAAGGTTCGGCATCTCAGATGGTAGTATTGCACGGTATTCCAGGTCATCAATCGGTCCTCGTCAGGAACGCCTCGCTATCTAGCTCGTAGGCAGGCAGCCTTGGACGAAGATGAAGACAGGCTTGCTAGGTTGAATTCATGCTTTGCATGGCCGAGGCTCGGCATGGGGAAGCCCATTACGATGTCTCGGCTGCGGTGGGAACCACGCACTTCGACTCCGCCCTCGTCGGGTTCGTAGCTGCCACGCGCAGCCAGCAGCATCGTGAACGATGATGAATTATGCTGCGACTATCAAATCAATCTGTGGGGTTCACATCGCCTCACAGCCATCGTCGGGTACCTGGCATTGCATGTGCGAGGCGCGCGTCGTGTTCGCGCGCTCTGGTCCAAGCGTGACGGCGAAGGGCCATGTCCCTCAACTCCACGTTCCATTCCGACATGTGTATTGATCAATACGGGATCGAATGAGGGCAACATCCGACCGGGGCCGGGCCTGGATTCACGAGGTTGAAATTCATTCAATCCAAACCGGTTCAAACCAATTTAGCAGCGGCCTTCGTCATGATCCGATTGTTGGGGTCCGCCAGCGCACATCATCATCAACAGCATCGTCTAGCCACATTTGCAGATCTGCAGATTCGTTGATAGTATTATTGTTTTCGTAGCCCCAGGTTGCATCCCCAATTCTGCGCGGGAGCTACGGGCGGGCGGCCATCGGGCAACACGCTTGCTACTGTACCCAGATATGCCAGAGGACGAGAGGAGATCTCGCCCCCAGGTCGCCGCCACCTTACCTGCTTTGCTTACCTACGATCTTGCGAGCGCCTGACTGCAGTGGCGGCCCGACACACATCTGATAGGTTGCGCTTACAGACGACATATCATGTTCCACAGGCTCCCATCGTCAAAGGCAGGCTGGCAGGCTGGCAGGCTGATCATATTGATCGTCTAGTGTAGATCGCGTCTAGACTTACCACTGCCGCTGGCGGATTTTCCATCCAGAGCAGTCTGTGTAGCCGTCAGATTCATGAGTGTCAGGCCGTCAGCATCATCCGCAGCTGTGTAATCACACCAGCCTTTTTCTTTTCGGTCGATACACGAGCCGGACAGGATCCTCGATCCCATTCACGCACGAGTCATGACGTTGAAGGCTTCATTCATCGCTTCTGTCGCCTTTGTATCTGCCCTGATAGGTATTCGATGTTGGCAGCGCTGCCGATGGGATCTAGGCAGCTGTCTGTCTGTATATCGTTCACGATCCTTAAATCATATCCAGCCCGAACATCAGGTCCACCACCTGGTAATGAGCGCCTGCCTGTCTGCCTGTCCACCTGGCTCAGACTCCCAATGACTTCCAGAAACATTCCACAACCGAGGCTGGCGAATGGCAGCCCTCCGTGACATCCGTTCAAATTCAATCCCCACCGCATATCCGTGGCGTCCAAAGTTGCCAACTGCGCCGGGCCAGGCAGCAGCGTTGTCGATGCTGGGATCTTTTCTCGCGCAGTACTTTTTACCGTCAACAAGCACCACCCCAACCAACCATCCTGCCGTCTGGCCGAATCTGTAACGAAGGAAGGCTGAAAAAGCTTGGTGTAGATCTTGATTTCATGCTTATTTCCGTCCTCGCAGGCTACAATATTAAGGTAGAAAGATAGGGTTGGAATTTCTCGAACTTGGCGCTCGGTGAAACCTTCCCTGACCTTGACCCCACTTGACTCCATGCTCATGCTTGCTCCCTTCGCGTCAGGCTACAGTATATCTTAAGGTCTGGCTGGCACAGAGATGAGATGGTGCTTCGTGATCCTCATGTAATAACCGCGAGATCCTGTCCAGGCTGTCAGACAGGTCACAGGCGAGGCTGTGCGGCGCTGCCTCCGCGAACGAGCAGGTATCAGGGGCTGGCTGGTTGGTTGGTTGGTGAGTTGGTTGGTTGGGCGCTTGTCTGCTGACAAGTACAGTAACTACCGTGTAAGGAATGCGATCCTCGCTCTTTCTCTTTCTCCACATCGAGGCCGATCAGACGCGAATGAGTGCGGGAATCGAAGTTCCTTGGAGGGACGACACGGCATTCAGCTTGCCCGGGTTTCTCCCGACTCCAACGTCATGTCTTGGGTAGGCGATAGAGCCGCTCGAATCCGTCATGCTGACAAATGCGTCAACGGGTGTGGCGTTTAGGGGCGGTATCGTGTGAGTGATGATTCTGTCTGTCACTCTATCGTGTCAGTACTGGGTCAGGTGGGTAGGTAGGTAGCTGGATACGGTACGCGTACCAGGGAGACAGCGCGCACGAGACCACATGACTCCCACCGTATGCGAGCGCGCTCTTCAAGCTGTATCCAGTGGTCCAGCTGGTTCATTCTCGCCTCAGCTGACTGACTGACTGTGGGACGAGTGGTGAGCAGGTCAGAAGGCGGTACGATGGACAGGTCGGCTTACGGTGGGTATCGCAGCTTATGGTGGTGCATGGACAGTGTTCACGATGGGCATGGTGGGCGCGAATGACTGTGTAACGCCAACGACCCATGCTCCGGTTGCTGGGAGTCACATACTGACTGGCATCATGACTGATTGATACTGTCATGAACATATGAGTACAGTATGATCCCTGAAATAATGTTAAATGGCGTCCGAGCGAATACATGACAGGCCTTTAAAACGTCGCGGCCGGGGTCTTATAATTCATTCTCCCACACCAACCGTTTCATATTCACACCCTCCCTCATATAAATATTCGAATGCTGCTATGTAAAAAGAGGCTATTCTCCCTACCAGAGGAAGTACGATGTCCCAGGGAGTGACCTGTGTAAAACCAAGCTATCAAGACCCCTCAAGTGTTGCTAACAGTGTGCTTGCAAGTATCTTGATCCTCAGCAGGCAACATTATTTCAGGGGGTATACTCTACGTGCGCTGCGCTGCCTGCCAGACACAAGGTCCCTCCCTGGCCGTGGGTCCCCGGGGTGACTCTTACTATGTTTCAAGAAAGGCCGAAGTCGTCGCGGAGTCAGGCGGCAAACCGAGGACGTGTCACATCGGTGCCTGATAGTGGCGAAACGCACTGGGCACATAGATTGTGAACTGTGAGGAGGTCTTTGCCGTGGCGACGGAGTGGGCCTCACTTGAGCATTGGACTGGGCCAGGAGGCGACGAATTGTGACTCGATCACTTCACGATGGTCTGTGTCGAGAGTGGCGAACCCGATGCCTTTGTGGCAATGGTTACGAGGAGGTCTCTCCCAAATAGTCTGGTGTTGTCTCAATATCGTTCTTCATCTCGAAAGGGTGTGAGCCTGGTGAGTAGCATGCTCGTCCTCGCTGCTTGTGTTCAGGCGCGCTGGGTATCCGCCACTGCTCGGATAAGCATACGAGCAACACAGGCTGTCCACGACCTCGACGGCTGAGCCTTATTTGGTTAGCTCGAGCAAGTCATTAGCTGGAAGCCATGACATGGATAGGTGCATGGTAGTCTTGTGCTTCATGGTGTTGCCATCTGCTGCTCGTGAAAGACGAGACGTGCCGCTGCAGAATTCCGAGTCGACCGAGACAGGAAGTCTGTTCCAGGCGGCAGTTGGTACGAGCGCTTCTTCAAGTATATGAATCGACACATTGGAAGCCATTCCGATGGCGACGTTTCCATAGTTGGAAGAGCCCGAAGGTACTGCATAAGTGGTGATGTGAAGCCAGGCCCGCCACACTATACACTCCGCTGAGGCAATTGACTTCTTCGATTTCAAGCTGTGTCTACCAGCACTCTAGGACACGAATCTTTATCAGTTTCCACGATCACGGTCTCTACAGACATAGAGCTTGGGGCTCCTTGCGAGGGCTTGGAATATGTTCCAGAAGTTGTGCGTTCAAGACTGAAGCCCCTGGAGCAGGTCTTTCATCAACCAGCCAGTACGATGCAAGACCATGGAAAAGCAGAAAACGGAGCATAGGAACCTGACCAGTCAAGTCAGTTTCTAATGCAGCGAGAAACTCGCCGCGCATTTTGGGAACGCGGGCTCTCTTTGTCGATGTTCCCATGATGGAACATACTATAACAAGCCCAATCCAGCTCTGGATGTGGTGTACGCCTGATAGGATCATCGTGCTTCTAGGGTCCATAAGATACACCGAGAGGTGATCTTAATAATATGTTAGATGAATTGCATTATCTGATCCCTTTCTACTTGGCATTAGCTGCGCGCAATCACATTGTTCGAAGCCCCCTTTTGGTGAGGCACATATCCATCGTTCAGGGACTTGCCTCAGCCCGGGCAGCTAGCGGTCTAAGAACACGCTCACATTACAATCTTATTATCGTGTTCATCGAGCCGGACGTCCCTTCCTTCTTCATGACGCACCTCTTCGGCTGTTGCAGCGGGGCACCGCTTGTTGCTTTTCCGACTCAGAGTCGCCATGTTGACGACGAGTGAGGAAGGAATACAATGTATATGTCAGTGTTTTAAGTCGCCTTCGTGAGTAGCGAACTCTTCAGAACTGAGCTCAGAGGAAGAACCAGACAATGAGTCACAGGCGGAGCAGAAAACAGCAAGCCATAAGTGCCCCCCAACAGCACCGCACAACGCGGACAGGATCACGGACAGACAGGGACGCCCTCGTAACAACTGTCGCGGCAGAGGTAGCACACTCAGGGACTGCGGTAACCAGTAGCCACAAGGGCATACAACGGTCGCCGAGGCGGTTCGAAGCGCAGGAGGGACGACGAACGGTACGTCCCTTGTTTACAGACATTGCGCATAAGGATCCGTCCGCGAGCGTTACTGGAAGTTTTCATAGATCCATAGGTATTCACTATTACCGGGATAAACACACTTCAAGTAAGCATTCAAAGTAGCTCATCGGAATGAAGCTATAGGTACTTATACAGGGTGCTTATTCCAGTCAGTAAATGCCCCTATTCTTTCGTCGTTGAGGGGCATAGGCAGCTGTTGAAGATTCTATATACCAGAAGCAGCTAGAGATGGCCTGCTTGCCGATCACACCGGTTACCTTGATGCCTCAGAAGAAGAATGGTGGTGTTGCGATAAGCTCGCTAATGGTTGGAACCTGGATCTATGTGTCAGTGGAGATCGAGAGGGGAACGCGATGCTGAGCTGGAGGCCTGTGATGAGCTTGATGGCTGCTTGCTACACCCTGTGACAGGAGGCGAGATTGATGGAGTAGGTAGCAACTAGTAGCTAAGGAGAAAGGAAGGTCAGAGACTGGCAAGTAATCAGGGAAAGCGAGGGTATGGTATTCCCACGAATGGCTCAGACCGTCGTCGACCACCATGCTGCCAACGCTGACCACGTCACAGTCCGACTTCTGGTGACTGCAGAAATGGCTTTGTTGTTGTACGTGAAGAAGGAAGGAAACTATGAAGTTAGCTAGGAGACATGATCTGGTATATATAGGGGTTGACCCCTGACATGTGGGGCTGTCATCTGGTGCCGTGACAGACCAGGAGACAAGATGTGGTATTATAATACATCAAACGAACCATTGCGTACCCTACAGCGAAAAGCCGTCACGATCGCACGCTTCAGGAAGAATCACTATCCCGGGACGAGTACGGCGGTAATTTCGCCGCCCTACTGTGCGAAACCTCCACGACCGTCTCGTTCTTGACGACAATCCCACCGCCCATTTCCTCATCGCCGACTTCGCTCCTGCCGGACCCATTGGCCCTGTTGCCGCGACCCGTGATGAAGGTGCGTACGCCCCGGTGCGCATCAGAAGTACGTCTATCAAAGCCGCCAGCTGAACTGATTTCAGGTGTTGTATCTGCGAGCTGGTGCGTGGAGCTGGACTCGTCCATGTCTTCGTCTTTGCGCAGCGTCGCCAGTCTGATGGATTGCTTGGCGAAACCGTAACTATTCGATCCGGAGCGCAGGCTCGAGTTGTTGGGGTTGATGCAGGGGAAGCAGTAGAAGAAGGCGGGCTTGATGGTTGGGAGACAGGCTGTGGTGGTTGTAATTAGCCTATTTGTAATGTTGTCGAGGGGTAGCGCATCAGATGCTTGGCTAATGGGTTAACGTACTGGAGACAGTTACAAGATTAACTTCTACCGTAGCCCACAAGATGATAGAGCTGACGTTCCATGTGAAATCCGTGGAAGTCGGGTCGAATCTGGTCGAGACGAAAATAACAACCACCCCCGCGATGCAGATGCTAGGTAACAATATCAGCGTCAGCTCCTTTACTCACTTCCAACGACGCAAGAGGACTTACAAGATGCCGAACATGAACATGACCATGACGCCTAGCTTCTGAAGTTTAGGCAGACGCAGCTTACGGATCTGAACCACGGGTAGGGATAGTATAATGACATCGAGGATGACGTGCGCCAGGACGGATCCGAAGAAGAACTTCGAGTCATCGATCGTGCAATATCCTCCCTCGATAGACGAGTCCCAGAAGTAGGAAATGGGCTCGCAATGCCAGATGCCCATGATCGTCTGAGGACGACGAAGTACAAAGTCAGCAATCCGTACGGTCGGCGCATTGGGATGGACATGTCATCGACTCACCCGAATTATAATCCACGCACAAGAACAGCCCATGAGGATCTGGATGGCGAGCTTGATGTTCGTGACTCTGAACATCCTCCAGTAGAAGAACAGGATGGAGACCTTGCCGAAGAAGAGGGCGAATGCGTAGAACAGTTCGATGATATACAAGAGCTGTTTTGATCGATACAAGGCGCGCTCGACAGTCATGTCCTTGACGTCGTGGATGTGCAGGCCCAGACCCTCGTTGAGCCCTAGATGAAGAGTTCCTGTCAGCAAGAAGATTCCCAGTATCTCTTTTCCTTTTGGAATCCTTACATATTATAGTTATGGCGACCCAGGCAACTCCCATGAGCTACATAATCGTGATGTTAACATGAGTCTCTAAGGGATCCCTATCATTGATACGGAGACATCAGTGGTACTTACATAACATGCGATCGCTGCCCAGTCATCCCACCACAGCTCGACACGAGTCAATCTCCGGGCGAGCAGGCGCCATGAGATGCAGATGGTCGCCGGGATGAGAGTTACGAATATGACAGCCCAAATGGCCGGCTGCTTTGATTCCATCTCCGTCGTTCGAGTATCAGACCTCGACTCATCAACAGACAGACAAAGGAAGGCGTATATCAGAACGGTACTGCTGGATCTCCACCTCTCGCTGTGTGTAGACTAGCAATCAAGCAAGACAAGAGATCGAAATGGTCGGGACCCTGCGCGATCCAGAGTTCTTAACCACGATCCCGGGACCACCCCCCCGAGATCTGAAGACCAGGATAGCCATTGCAGCATCTCGTCGCACGGCCACTTGCCTAATCATGATTTTCTGCAGATCGTTGAGTGATCTGCAACGAGCGAAGAGGATGGTATCATGCAACACATTAATGTAGTGCGAAACCACCCCCACGGGGAGTGAGCCGGCTGTTCGGGGCTCGATATCAAGTGGATCGCGGCTACGAAGCGCGACACTAGAGACTATCGTGCTTGGACTCTAGGTGAAGATCAGCCACTCCGGTTCCTGCATTTCGTTAGATTTGCGAGCCGCGGCTGGTTGGTTCGCAGCCAGACTGTAGCATACCGGCATACCGTCCCGATCCTTGCGGTGTCCAAAGATAGGATGAACACCGTCCGCATCCCTAGGAGAGCATCGTGGCGCTGGCAGGTATGAGAAGTGGAATAGGACTAAAGAGATGGAGGAAGGTGAATCTCCTGATTTACCCCAGAAGGGGAATGTGCTGTGGTACGTCGTGATGTGGTTCTGATAGGTGAACAAAAATCCATGGTGCCTCTTGAGGATTGAACAGCCTACTATCCATGGGAGCCCCAGACCGACAGCTAGAACTCGTTATGCCAACTTGCAGTCGGCATGCACAAGCCAGTTTACCAGCCGTGCTTGACTCCTTGTTCAGGACTTCGTGACCTGATCCGAGGCAGCCTGCTCCCTCTGCTTAGAGAGAGATCATCACCAGTCCCATGCCGTCAAAAAGCCCATGCATCGAATCGACGACATCGAGGATACGAGTATGGAAATCGAGACTTGTTATCGAATCCGATCTCCCCAACGTAGATCAGGCCTACGGAATTCAGTCAAGCCGACGTCGTGCCAATTTGGTGGCAGAGACGGCGTCAGGGGTCAACACCTTAGCTGAACCTTGAATTTCGGGAACAGCCCGACAGGTTGTTGTTCGCGCGATCCAATTTCACGAGGGCCACCTCCAGTGTCTAATGGCCTTGATTCAGTCAGTACTGTCATTAAAACAATCAAGTAGTAGCAAACATGAGTCAGTAGGTGCGCGGAAATAGAACGGCTATGGTCCTCGATGGGACCGTCATGCCATCACTAAAATCAGCTGAGGTGTAGTCAAGATATCTACACTATCAACCCGCTCGGGAGGGTGTGGCCTTTGTTTACTATTCTTACTTGTTTACAGGACCTTTGGTCCCACCATATCTGAATGACCTGTGGTCACAAACCAAAATAACTCGATCAACGCGCTCGGGATCATGTTCTCAGGTTGCCCTTATAAGGAATATTACCCTCATTCCACGTCAACCTACCCATCTAGAAACGAACATCAACCCCGTCCACTACCATCCCGACGACCACCACGTCTGCCTCGATGAACCTTCAGACACAGAGTCACAAGATGGAAAGTCAAGCTTGAGCCACCGAAGAAGCAAGAACCCCCAGCATAGCCAACAGAGTGAACACAATGGCCGGCTGAGAATAGACCCAGCAAGCAAGAGCAGAACAGCCCTGAGGCCGGCATCACGCGAATAAGGATACCTTATATCGAGCATCCCAGCACACTCCCTGCCGGAGCCAGGCCTTCAGAGACGAGACAGCGAGGCAGCAAGCACCCTGAGCACACCTGCGATGGCCTCATGGACAGCTTTCCCATAACCACTCGACCTCAACCAAAGCACTCGCTACGGACGCCGCCACCCCTAGGGATCGCAGATAGCTGCTCAGCCCGAGGCACGTACGTTTAGGCATGGCCGTCGTCTTCGTCTTCTCCATCGTTGGGGCTTTCGAGATGCGCTACGTGATTAGCGGACTGTTGTGATATAGTCCTGCTAGGGGATGCAGCGGCCTTGAGCATAATCATGGGTGTCGCTGTTTTGCGAGAGGAAAAGATGTTGCTGGTATGTTGCTTCAGCCACTCGGCGCATGATGGGAGTTTGAGAGAGACGACGGATCTTCTCAGGTTGTCCGTAGCTACCTAGGTAGTTGTGTATCGAGCCTATTACACATACTTCATTCCGGGTTGCGGCCCATTCATTGAAACTGTCTCATCACTTGCCGCCGATGGCTTGCAGTTCCTGCATACACACACGAGACACATATTTTGTCTTCACAACTGTTATTTCTCGGCGCCAACGACTGCAACTATTTTTCTGTGATTAGCGACTGGAAAGCAGCCGCTTTAGATGCCAAGGCATTGCAAGTCCAGGCCTCGTACTATCCCATAAGACAACCTGCGAAGCAATATGACCCTTTCGCCTTTTCTCAGAGAATCCGCACTCCGTTCCGAGATGAGTGTATAAATTTACATGGACTTTTCCACCAAGCGAAAAGCTTCTCGGTCATTTACCCCTCGTCCGAGACCGCAGGCGTACGCGTGTATGACCCTTCCAGATTGCCAGCGACCATCAGCGGAAAATTCGACGCAAAGAACTCGTGCGAGGAAAACAGGCAGCTAGGAAGCCATGTAGGTGCTCGGGTCAATGCCGTCCTTGGGGAATTCACTAGGAAGATGTTAGTTGATGTGTGACTGACAATTACATTCAGGACACTTACGGGAGGGCGACTTCAAATCGCTTCTCAATAGCCTTCAACACTTCCTGATCGGTGTCGGTGCTGACGAATGAGATCGCGAGACCTTTGGTACCGAAACGGCCGGCACGACCGACGCGGTGCAGGTACGAGTCAGCGTCACCCGGCAAATCGTAGTTGATTGCTAGGTTAATGCGCTCGATATCAATGCCACGACCGAAGACGTCAGTGGCTACGCAGATTCGCTTGTTGAACTCCTTGAACTCCTTGTAGCGTTTAATACTACCGACCAGCCAGTTAGTACTTGCCCATGTTTTGAGAATGGACAATGATGAACTTACCGCTCCTCTTGGCTGACTCCGGAATGGACAGAGATGGAGGGGAAGTTACACTCGCGCAGTAGTTTGTCAAGCTCGGTTGCACGGACGGTGCTCTTGACGAAGATGATAACCTGGTTGAACTGGAGGTCATCGAGGAGCTCATTCAACTTTCGGTTCTTCTCGCGCTCCTCCAACTTGAGATAGTACTGTTGCAGACCGTGCAGCGTCAACTTGGTATCTTCGTCGACGTAATGCTCGGTTGGGTTCTGCATGAACTTGCGGCAGACCGGCTTAATTTCATCCGAGAGAGTGGCGCTGAACATCATCACTTGCTTCTGCATAGGAGTTGCGCGAAAGATCTCCTGCACATCTCTTCTCATATCTGGCCGGGTAGTTAGTACAGTGGTGAAAACATCAGAACCGGGCTGCTTACCGGTGGCGTCGAGCATCTTGTCACACTCGTCGAGGACGAAGATGCGGACACTTGACAGGCGCAGGAACTTGTCGCGAATCAGGGCGTTAAGTCGACCAGGAGTGCCGACAACGATGTGGGGATGCGTCTCGTTATTCTTGAGGATTTCGGCATCCTTCTGGATGGGAGTACCTCCGTAGAACACGCCAGTCTTGATGTCTGGCATGTACTTGCTGAACCGGTTGTACTCGTTGCGAATCTGGAAAGCCAGTTCACGAGTGTGGCACATGACCAGAACAGAGCATTCTCCAGCGACAGGTTCGACTTGCTGGAGCGTTGTCAAGACGAAGACGGCCGTCTTTCCGAGACCAGACTTGGCTTGACAGATGATATCACCTCCGAGAAGGGCCTGGGGGATACAGGTCTGCTGGACTGTAGGTATCGATCGAGGTTAGATAGGTTTCCCAAGACGGTTGTGTGAAGGACGTAAGAGTGGGGAGTCGACAAGGTCCGTCCATCATCGCAGCGTTGTTCTTCAAATATATATAGGCTCCAACAGTCCGACCTCGCGAATCTTCGACAGGGCCATCGGCAGACGGCGAGAAATGGTGGGCGCGGCGCAGCACCCGTATTCTAGGATGCATCGAGGCTCGTAGCCAAGGATGTTGGTCCATCATCGATTGAAGACAGAGGATTCATCGCTTTCGCAGATGCCTCGAATGCCTTTCGCTGCGGGCGGCTCTCTCGAGCCGACTAGGCTTGACGCGATAAGCGCGTGACTGTGGGGTCGGCACGCCCCTCCAACCCAGTGGTTCTCCTCCCATGTTTTCGCGAAAACGCGACGAGAATCGGATCCGGCTGATGCTGACACCAGGCTCCACCGGCGGCCTTTGCTTATATTTGCTTGCGACATGCTTGCGAGATGGGACGGACGCTTGAGGAGGGAGGGAGGTATAACTCTTGATGAAGCTGGGGTGTAAGATGTAGTAGACTAACCCTCCGAAGGATGCTCGAAACCGCAGTCGGCGATGGCGCGTAGAAGCTCGGGCTTCAGCAGGAAGTCGCGGAAACCAGTCGAATGGATGCCGACATAGGAGCCCTTCTTGTCGACATTGTTGCCAGCCGCAGGGGCGTCGGTCTTCTTGCCGTTGGTGGCGGCGTTCTCGTTGGTTGCGAGCTCCTCGTCAGAGTAGTCGATGAGATCCTCCTCGGTAGACATGGTGATGGATTGATTGATTAGTGAGGTCGTGGGTGGTTGCTATGTAGCCTTACGAAGGCTGAGGAGGTGGGCAGGCGGACTGCGGGGAGGAAGTAGAGAGCGGCGCGAGGCGATCCGATTTATCGAGTGCAGAAGCGAGCTGCAGTAATAGAAGATTGAGGGCAGAACGGACCGAAGATTGGTAGACGTTTCGCGTGGTGGAATGGAAGTGGGAAGAGGCTGAGAGGTCAACTCCAGAAAGGCTGGAGATGGGAGATGGGAGATGGGAGATGGATGCAGAGAGAAGAATTGAATCCAGATGCGCAAGCTGATGGGGGACAGCTGGAATGCAGCCCGCAGCTTCTGGCGCGCTAGGATTAGATAGACCTAGCGCCAGAAACAATGGGGCAGTGCTGCGCATTGTTCACTCCAGGCACCGACCCCACTGTCATGTCACGTGCTACTCACCGGGGTGGTGTGCTTCTCATTGTTGGGAGTAAAGTTTACCTGCTCTACACACTCACCAGTTCTCTGGGTCAAGTCATTCTTCAATGGAACTCGACCTCTGCACAATACCTACCCATATCCCGATGGTCATTGTTCTCAGGTCGAAACCAACAATCACAGGTGGGCCCCAAGTTACATTGTCCGAGCTGCAGGCTCTTCCAGGCAAAGGACTAGCGACCCTCTCACTTCGAACTCACTGAATCAGAACATGGCGAAATCCAAAGCAGGTAGCGTGCCAAATAGGCACATCTATTCACGAATTTCATATCTCTACCAAGCAGCAACCTACCTGGAGAGCCACAATACGAAGCAAAGCCCTGCTCACTCATCGCCAACAGCCGACGATGAAACTGGGCAGTTGGGAGGGCAGGAGCTCCCGCCAACCGCCCAAGCCAGCCAAACTCTGTCACGGCGTTTGCTCACGGATCTCCGCACCACATCACTGAAGAGTCAGATACGTCTGTCTCGCGCCATGAAGCACACTATCTGCAAGTTCTGCGACAGCCTGCTCGTCGAAGGAGAGACGAGCACGTCCACGGTGGAGAACACGAGCAAGGGTGGTAAGAAGCCCTGGGCAGATGTGTTGGTCGTCAAGTGCAACTCCTGCGAAAGGGCGAAGCGGTATCCTGTTGGAGCTCCTCGTCAGAAACGGCGTCCAGTGCGCCCAACACGAGAGCAGGAATCCGATGAAAAGGCACCCACATTGCCAAAGGACGACGTTGACGTCGTCATGGAGGAGGGCTGATTGACAGCACCACCGCCACCAAAGCCAATGAGAACTACCCCATATGCCGCCTGTCCGCTGCCCAGGCCGCTGTCCGGGCCGCTCAGCTCTACATCGTATGCATGCTACTCATGAAACGATGTGGTGCTCTCCTCCCCGATCAGGCCCAATTTGCGTCACGAAAACTTGCGCACCGATATCCGGTAAGAGCACTGCAACACTACGACGCATCAGACCTGACGGAGAAAGAGTAGGCAAACGAGACGCGAAGATGCCTCATAGGGGCCACTGGATCTTTCTTGAAAGATACCGCTGGGCGGCGGACTTGGCGCGATCTCGTGCTATCTCTACAAACCATGCATGTGATTGGCGAGGTTGAGACACATCATCGATAAAACCCTGCCACGACCTAGAGGGACTAGCCACATTGCCCAAAGGTAATACGCTGCCTACCGGAAACGCCATAGCGTATGTACTATTGCTGGAGTCGGGTTCGAACCGTTTCAAGGAGAACACCTGACATAGGCCGTGCATCTACCAAAACCAACTACTCTGGCTTTCTACACTCAAATAGACGTGTAAATTCTGCTACCATATCCCGTGGCTCGTTTGCACTGACCAGAGTAGCCCTGAGCATTTCGACTACTGTGATCAGTCTTGAATAAATGCCCTCGATGGGCCATGTTGGCTGTATTCAGGGGGCACAGCCACACCCTTACTTACAGGTGGCTTTCCCCCCTGTAGCTGGGACATGGAGTCCCACTCTTCTAGGCAGTTGCCAGTCAAGCACTTATCGCCGGACATGGAACCAACCGCCAAGATCTACACAGTAAAACAACACACATGTGCAGGTAACAACATTGAACCTCAGTCGTTGACGACCATGGCACACATGGCCAGGCAGCGCGTTGTTGCCTTGATGCGTGGCGGGCGTGAGCTGAGCGGTTGCATTCGATTGCTCCAGTATAAAGTACGACTGCTCACCCCGAGCACGACCCGCCGATTCGCATCTCGACTCTCCAAACCTCCGGCCTTCACTATGACGCAGTACCCAGGTATGGGCTTGCCTTTGAGGCATAACCATCAGGATCGCCTTGGCCACTATCCCATTGGAGCACACGACAACTGTCATGGCGCCCAGTCGGGTCTGCTCGCTGTCCGAGAGGTGGCGATGATGCTGATTAGTAAGTACCACTCGCTGTTCCACCCCCTTCTTACCGTCTACTCCATGCGCTATTTGGAGGCTTGAACCGATATCCCTCAGCGAAGTCCAAGCAATGTATGAACTAGGAATGACTGACTTACGAACCTGCAGTGGATCGGCTGACGGATAAGCCGGACTGGGACAAGAAGGTTTTCGACGAGGAGATCGTGGCCAGATGGCGCAAGGAGGCACTCGAATATCCCGATGAATCGCTTTGGTCCCAAGCTACAAGCGGCAAGTCCATTTGGAACACGAGCGATGGCCCCCTCGATCACTCCACCTCAGGTATCCCCCCTCTCAAGGGGATCATGACCGCCGAGACATTCGACTACGTGAGTCGATCCGCAAGCCTTGGTCGGGCTGCAACATACTGACGGCCTGAAGTGTGTTCAGGAACTGCGAAGCAAAGCTAAGTACTATGCGACGTCGGGTGTTATACCCACCCTCGACGCCTACGCTTCTGTCGTCAAATTGGATTCCCTCGTACTGCTATTGCTCTAAGAACAGCTCCGCAAAGCGTTTGACACGTTGAAGGCAGACCACTCGACCTCTCCGGACTGGCATCCCAATACTGGTGACATGGTACAAGATCTCATCCACCCTTCCATGTACCCTCTTGTCTACGGCCGCAGCACAGTCTTGAGGGAGGAAGTCGTCGGGGTCAACGACTCAATTGCCAGGTGGGCGGGTAAGGGTGATATCATCGCGAAGGACGAGCATGAGCCGACCGATCCTGACGGCTTTAGCAACGTCGTACCGCCAAGCTTCTGGTCTGACACCTACCAATGGCTTCCGTCGAACATCTCCTTCCAGGAGGGAGGCGGCGCCAAGTTTACCAGCTATATCAACAATCTTCACCCAACAAGACATTCCGATGTCTATCGAACGATTGAAAAGCTCGTCGAGAGAGCTCTCCCGGCTTGGGACCAGGCCTAGGACTGTCTGTGGATTACGATCATAAAGAAGGCGCCGGGCGACTCACATCTCGATTCTCCCACCCCGATGACCCAGAGTAAGCAGTTTACAATATTTCTCTACAGCATTCTACAATAACCCCGAAATGTCTCTGTCTATACCGTATCTCGAGGCACTCGTTGAAGCATGAATACCGGATCTGGAATAAGCACCTTGGAATAAGCACTGTTGAAAGTGTGCAGGGTTTCCCTTGCTTATCCTATGGTGCTTATTCCAAACGTGTATTCTACACGACTCGAGGTAAAGGTATCTCCCAGTGGAAGGGGTTGGCATTAGACTTCCGAGGCCTCATCGCATCCAATGCAAGACCCTCACATCAAAAACGCAACAGTGACGAAAACGAGAAGAACTGGGATCCCTCAAACAGCGATGCCTTCGCCGACACCGAAGTAAACTGGAAGGAACAAGATCCTGATGCATATAACCCAGAGTGGGATGACGAGACAGTGAAGAAGTGGGAGTTACCGCGCAAGCCTCGGCAGCCGCAGCCAGGTCCGTTCGGCGAAGGACCTACGTACATGCCAAAGAAAGCTATGCGACTGGCCGAGAAGTTCAAAGAATCTGGCTTGCAGATTATTGTCAAGATGGCAAGCATAGAACTGACTCCAGAGAAGCCGGAATTTCCGGCTGGAGGCTGGCATGTAAGTTTTCAGTCATACACCCATCCGCGGTAGCATGTCTGACGGACCTGAGGACACGTGGAGGGTCAGATGAACGAACACATCTGTGCCACAGCCATCTCATACGTTGACAGCGAGAACACAACACCATCTAGTCTGTCGTTCTGCATGCGGACTTCGGATTACCTGGATGATGAGTATCAGGTCGGTCAAGATGCTTACCACTGGATGCAACAAGTGTACGGGACGAATCTTGGATGTGGTGCTATGGGCACTTGTCTGCAGAACTATGGTAGTGTTGAGACACGCGAGGGAAGACTTATTGCTTTCCCCAATGTCTTGTGAGCCCAGTCTCACGCCTAGTACGTATGGTCGAAGACTGACAGTATGTTGCTAGCCAACACCGCGTATCTTCCTTCCGGCTCCAAGATGCAACCAAGCCTGGCCACCGACGATTCATTGTGCTCTGGCTCGTCGACCCTAACCTCCGCGTCATTTCAACCGCCAACGTGCCACCCCAGCAACTGGATTGGTAGGTCGAGTCTGCCTTCGGTCAATCAGGGGAGTCGAGGAATGCAGTCACGTCGAGGTTGCCTCCTGAGCTAGCACAACCACTCCACGAGAAAGATGCCAGTGTGCCCGCTGCTTCACAGCGAACGTTTCCTACAGAGCTAATGGACATAATGCGAGCTCACTTTCCCGGCGACGGCGAAGGCAGTTCTGCACTCATGACACATGAGGAAGCCAAGTGGCATAGGGAGAAGTTGATGAATGTCCGCAGCACTGTCCACGATTTAGTGAAAGACAGCTGGGAGGGGCATGCTTACGACTTCTGTGAGCATTGAGAGTCTATCGATTGGTCTTTCAGAAGCCGAGAATGGGGATCGTGCACGGGTCAGTCAGGCAGCAGGTCAAATCGGAGACCGGCCAGCTGTCCGTGTGGAAACTGTAAGGGTGTTGAGGATGTGAACACATAAACACACGAGCGACCCAGATGGGTTCTGCCGCACAATGTTTTTCTATTCATTTGCTCAGCTGCATAGTCGGCTTTGCAAGCTGGTCCATTCGGCCATACACCCAGAGCTTGGCCTATGCTGGTGATACTGTGCGCGGACTGCTCCTTGTCGGAGGGCGACGCGAATTCGGACGCCCTCGATGCCGCTGAGGCCACTGAGAACGAATGTGACCTGGCAGCTTGGCGATAACCTGTCTGTACCTTCCAATGAGCTACTGCATCCTAATTCCTCGTCTAGCCACAGGACAAACGGTAGCAGAGTCACTGCTTTGAGACCCTTCATGAGTTCACATTTTCCACAGCGAAAACGCCGAATAGCCAGCGACTCCGACGGCCGAAAAGATGCCGACCCAGACTAGCAGGACCTTCAGCAAGATTTTCGTGGCATATTGGTCTGCTGCTTCGGCGTCATTCGCCCGCGGGAAGGGCTCGTCGCGTGGCACAGGCACGCCCAGAAAGTGGCATAGAGGTTCCCAGCCCTGGCTCAAGTCCATCTCCAAAAGGTTCTCCTTCGGAACGAGTGATCTGACCCTCTCATTGTGAGCGGTTAAGATGTCTGCCAGATGATTAGCGACGTAACATGGCGGGAGAAGTGACGGGAGCGTACGGGGACCACCCCATTTGATGAGGTCGGACGGATGAACGTTCTTCTCGTTCATACCGGCGAGTCGCAGAGTCGACCGGCAATACAAACTCGCAAACTTCGGGATATGTCTCCATCCCGGGATCGGCGCAACCACCACACCAAGCCACCACGGCGTCGTCTTGCTGGTTAGAGCTGCGATGCTGTTCCACCACCTCTCCGGATCCCGACGGACCAACACGACCTTGGCGTCCGGATAGAGCTCCATAATCTCTGGCAAGAAATCCGACGGTGGCAGATCTGCGGTCGCTACGAACCCGGCCGTCGCCTTCCGGACCAGCTTCAGGGTCAGCTCCCGGTCGCCGGCCTCTCTGGCCTCGTATGCTTTGATCCATGTGGAGCAGTAGTCTAGGAAAATCATCATTCTGGTGTTGAAGAGTCATTGCTATCGCGCTTACTTACCATCGTCGCGCAACAGGATTTGGGTACCGCCATGGAGTACTGGTCCGTCTACCAACTTGGCTAATGCCATCGACATGGATACAGTCCCCGTCCGCGAATAGCCTGCCGAGATGACTTGGATTCGCCGTGACGGGTCCGTTGGTATAGAAGCGACCCCACCCATGATTGAAGCCGATTCGAGAAGAAAAGACGGGATGGGAAGGGGACTTGTTCGTTCAGTCACGAGGACCCGGATTGATCGAAGATCGTCACGATGTGAGCGGAGTGTGATGATTGAAAGAGGGATGAGTTACGTACCAAAGGGTCCGACGGTACCGCGGCTTATGCACTGTCAGCCAGATAGGCAGGTAAGCAGGGTAGGTGAGTAAGGAGGTAGGCACACCTTTCCCCTATTTACCAGTGTCCCGCGGGGCCGGCACAGCATGGCAGAAATGCACATGTCGTATAACGTTACCTTCTTAGAACTTGGGACGGGATATTATTCCCACCCCTCCCTCCCTCCCCCCTACCCCTACCCCTTTCCTTTTCGTCGTCCCGCCCCATACGCCAGCATCTCGATCCCCGATCCTCTTCCTCAAGATGTAGCCATCGGCTGAATCCTTCGGCGCGGGCCGGCTTATTCGCGGCTGTTATCTTATATTCAAGAACAAGGAGTCCTTGCTCGACAATCTGGTAAACGCGCCAGCATCAGCATATCACACCGCATGGTACTTTGTGGCGGCGGCTCGTATCACCGTAGCATCAGCTCTATCACCGCCACTCCTGGGCCTCTTTATCCAACTGAAATTCGAATCACCAACTGAAAAGCTGACCCCGAGCGGTGTGGTCCCTTACTCCGTCCTATTCATAGAAGAGGGGTACAGTGGAGGGGGTGAGACAAAGCTGACAGGGCTGACAGGGCCTGATGAACAACTCCCAGCTCTCAATACACCCGAAGATCGGGGGGCGCTGTTAATGACTGCTATCCAGGCCAAGGCTCCGTTACGACTAAAACTCGCGGTATCTAGGACAGTATATACTCCAAACCACATTCCCAATGTAGCTGAGTTGAACAGCATGCAGGTAAATTCGGAGGTCGCGCGACAATGAAGCGTCCCGTCTTGCTTCCTCTACGGTGCGGGAGTATGTGGCGATGGCCTTGATGGCCTCCTCGCGGCATATGTCCTTTGCATCTGCTTCATCCACCGACCGTTCCTTCATGATGACCCAGATAGCGTTGAACACGTAGTCCTGGCCCGCCCGGATGGCGTCAGCCTCTTCCTTTTTCCATGAATACAGGTCGTTCACAAGACCCAGAGCTATGTAAGCCGGCCTGGCCATCTCCATACACAAATCCATCTCTCCATCTGGGATGGTCAGGGCCATCCCGAAGGTCAGTGTACCGAACCAGATCCTGGAAGCAGATGAGTGACTGATGCGCCAACAGAGGCAGCTTGGGTACCGGTAGTCCAAACTCACAGCTCGCCAGCGTCGACCGCCCGCGCAGGCATGTACTGATCCAGTGTCTCAAATGGGGCTGATCTCGTGCGAGCCGCGGACTGAACGAATCGTGCCCATGCCTTCATAGACGTGATTGCTCGTTTGGCGTCTATTGCCATCATCTCCGAGAACAGTTGCGCCTGTAGTCGTTTCTCGGGCCGTGCTCCGGGGTCAATCTTCAAGTCTAGAGCGCCAGCACCGAACGTGTCCAGGAACCCGGCAGTGCGTCCCAGGCCCTCTTTCAGGTCGAACCGCTCCAGCCCATCTGTTGCATGGTCAGTTTACCACGTCAGGTGTGACTTGCGTATACCAGGAAGATCTTACCGTCGTAAAGAAAGGCAAACTCGTTTGCGTAGGAGATAACCTCAAGTCTCTCAGGCAGACACTCTGGGACAGTGACGCACATGAAGCTGTAAGGATCCCCGAGGCCTCCATGGTATCCGTCGACAGCATCGACGTGGTTGCTCCAGTCTTTCTGGGCCCGGAGCGTGCCCTCGATCTCTTTAGCTTGGTCTTTATGTGTGCGAAGCGGAATCCCATAGCCAAGCCCTTCGGTCACGTAGACGCTGGCATCTACTTCGGTAGAGTAGCGAAACTTCATCTCTTGAGAGTAAGGGAGGAAAGGGTCAGTATGGGCGATCCACTACCAAACAGAACCATTGCCGGTGGTGCTCGCAGCATCAGCCAACCCATCCTAAATACCAGTCTTGAATCGGACATAATCCCCATGGAGGGTCTTCCGTTCTAGCCCATCAGGGCACAAGGGCAGCGGCCCAACATGATCGACAGCGTGGGCGCCCAGACGGGGGGCCTACAAGGGGAAGTCTACGCCGGAGGAGCTGCATCTAAATCGTCATGCATGGGGGCAAGATAAGCAGCCCTTGCAAATCGGCGCTCGGGTTGCCCGTGTCACATCTGCATCGCATGCAGTCATTATAGTTAGCCGTAGTGATTCACATCGGACTACAAGAGACTGACTCCTGGCTACACCAACCCTGTTCTCTTTCCGAGATACCCTGTTCGCCTATCTTACCTACACCATCCACGAATCTCTCAGGATCCGACCCTTGAGGGCGAACCAGCATGGCTCTCGATTATTCAGTTCTTGGAGCAGCGATAGGATCATTGATCCTCGCACAATGCGTCTGGTTCTTCTCTGTCGTCGTCTACCGCCTGTACTTTTCACCTATCGCGGATTTCCCTGGACCTCCTATAGCTGCGGCGACTGGCTGGTATGAGTTTTACTATCAGGTCTTGCGTAACGGCAAGTACATATTCGAGATTGAAAAGATGCACAAGAAATATGGTAGGTGTATCTTGACCACCATTATCCGCCATCGAGTAAGGCAGCTAAGACGGCAATGCAGGTCCCATCGTCCGAGTCAACCCTGATGAGCTTTCCATACACGACCCGGAATTCTACAATGAGCTGTATGTCACTGAGAATAAGCGGCGGACTGACCACTATGACGCGTTTGGCAAAGGAATTGGCTTTGAAGGTAAGCGTGTACATCCAAGGACTGTGAATGGCCACTGACCGACTTCCCTGTCCAGATTCCCACCTGTTTACGAAGGAGCACGATCTCCACCGGGTCAGGAGGAAGGCCTTGGAGCCGACTTTCACAAGGATGGGCATCAATCGCTACCTGCCGGTGATTACAGAGGTAGCCCTGCATCTTGAAACCCGCCTCCGAGAGTACTCTGGTACCAACGACATCATCCGCCTAGACCACGCTTTCACTGCGTACACCGGCGATGTTGTGGGAAGGATGTGCCTTGATACCAAAGATCATGGGGACAGGTTCCTAAGCGATCCCGAGTTCTCACCCGATTGGTACGTCAACCTACAATGAGTGCTGTTGACGATATTGAATGAGGATCCAGGTTCAATGCGATGTATATGATCATCCGCTCCATACCCATCGCCACGGCATTCCCAACACTGGTCTTGTACGTGATCACCTGCCAGCCATGGAGGAGCCGACCTAGTTACTTAACACCTTTCTAGGATAATGAGCTACATCCCAGAGCGACTCTTTCTGCTCGCATATCCCCGCGGAGAAGGATTGCGCAAACTGAGGCAGGTGAGGAAGACCATGTGCCCCCCTTACTCGACCCAGCTCTGGCAGCTGACATCCGGTGCAGAAAGCCAGGGAGAATATCCGCAAAGTCCTGAAGAGCGACTCCGTACAGGACGAGAACGTCACGTCCCTCTTCCACCACGTCGTCAACAGCGACATGCCCGAGTCGGAGAAGACCGAGCCCCGGCTCGTGATGGAGGCCATGCTGATCATGGCGGGAGGGACCTGGACCAGCGGTCGTACAATCGGGGTAGCGTCTTACTATATCCTGTCCCGACCCGAGCTGCAACGTGCAGTTGAGGCAGAGCTCAGAGATGTAATGGTCAAATGGCCCCAAGTCGTCCCGGCATGGGCCGAGCTCGAGAAATTGGTGCTCCTCCAGGCTGTCATCAAGGAGTCCTTGCGGTAGGTTGCCCGCGTACTGTTTCTACCACCCCTCCCGACTTGACGGTGGACACTGAGACACGGGCAACAGTATCAGCTATGGCGTAATGCACCGCCTACCTCGAATCTCGCCCGATGTTCCCATTCAGTACAAGCAGTATACCATTCCACCTGGGGTATGTCACCAGAGATAGCTTTCGTCGACTTTATTTACTGACCGCCTTTAAGGTTCCAGTAGGCATGTCGTCGTATCTCATGCACACAGATACCAGCGTGTACGAAGCGCCACTCGAGTTCAGACCCGAACGTTGGATCGGCGACATCGACCCGGCGATGAACCGGAACTACGTGCCCTTCGCCCGTGGATCCAGAAACTGTCTAGGTATCCAGTAAGTGCATTCATTCACATACGCCCCCCTATATATGTGCGCGAGTTGAGTTGGATACTGATATCACCACCTCTCCTTCAGCTTGGCAATGGCCGAGATAGCCTATGCTCTGGCTGTGCTCTTTCGCCCCAGTGGTCCTCAACTGGAGGTCTTCGAGACAGATGAAAGCGACGTGCAGCTGGTTCACGACTTCATGGTCGCAACATCTCGTTTGGATAGCAAGGGCATCAGGGCTATCGTACACTGACTGACGCCTGCCGCCAAGGTAGCCACATAAGATAGAGGGCGGCTCGGGCCCGCACGTCCACTGCATGATGGTGACGACCATGTGATTTGGGCTGCATACGAAGCCTGGGATGTTACCCTAGCTTTGATCCTGTTGGGGTAAAATGGGCTGCATGGCAGTTCTCATGCATGGTACTGGGTTGCAGTGCAGCTTGCGAGATGTCGATCCAGCCTTCGTTGGACATGTGGCCTTCATTGTACCAGGTCTATGAGAGCACATCATGTTATAACTTATTTGAGTTATGGGCTCATAGAGGCGGCAGGATGAAGATAATCCTGCAACGATCGCATGGTGGCGTGCGCTACTGTTGCGTACAGTCAGTCTCGCTTCTACTCCGTGATCCCGACGTAACATTCAGGCGCAGGACTGCGCCGTCCCCGTGCCGTTCATGGGTATATGATTGGATTATGTATGGCTGAATCATCAGTGGTGGTCAGCAAAACACTATACGCCTTGACATGCATGAGCATACAGTGGCTTGAGTGGCTGCTACATGGCAGAGCAGAGGGTTGCAGTTGGAATCCTTCAGCTCTCTTCTGTTCGAAGAATCCTGCACTGTCACCCACCCACCTGCCCTGACGTGAGATCCTGAATACCCTTCAAAGGGGGCAGCTCTTTAATCCGGGCCAGCAGGCTCGATTCGCATCCGGATTACTGATGACTGGTGCGCAGCCCGAGATCAGTCAGTGTAGCTGCTGCTGCTGTCGTCCGTTCTCACTTCCCTTCCTTGATCCGCGTATCAATCTCGTCGCCTCGTTTTCGTCTTTGCAGCACGAAGTCAAAGAGACACATGTCATCACAGTGGTCTCAGGGCGTGGTGCCACCACCAGCAGGGGTAACGCCGAACTTCGTCGATCCGCCGAACCAGATGACAGAGAACATAGCGATCCACACCGTCTTCCTCACGCTGAGCACCTTGGCTGTTGCCATGCGGATATACACCCGAGTGCATATTTCTCGAGTGAATCTGGGTGCTGACGATTGTGAGTTTCCGCAAACGCACACCTATCATGATCGGCTACTGATGCTATAGTACTCAGACATCTGCCTCTTTGCACTTGCAAGCTACTCCCGAGCCTCGAACTCCAGGTACATGGACTGACGTCGAATCGACAGTGCGCGACGGCAGCATGGTCAGGATTACTTCTCGAGTGTATGCTGCTCAACTTATACTAGTAGGGACTATTCGCTGACTTGGTGGGAAGGTTTCCACTGGGGAATCGGCCGTCACATATGGGAAGAGCCGGCGACCTGGCTCGTCTCAGCGTTGAAGGTGCGTCTCCCAATGTCGTCAAATCGCGGCTCTACCAAGGCGAAACTAACCTCCTTTCCATAGTTTCAAACCATAGCGTCCCAGGTGTACCTCGTAGCCGCCACTGCGATCAAACTCAGCCTCCTCTTCCTATACCGTCGTCTATTCAACTTGAAGAAGAAGGCCAAGTACTTCGTCAACGGCGGGATTGTCGTCGTCCTCCTCATGGGCATAGCGCTCTTGCTTGCTATCATCTTCTTCTGCACCCCGGTCCGAAAGGCGTGGGATGACTCTGTCGAAGGCCATTGCTCAGACCCTGCCCCAGTCTCTTATCTCAGTGGCGTGTGGAATGCCGCCGTGGATGTCTACGTGCTGATCCTGCCCGTTCCACTGCTCTGGGGATTGAACATGAGCCCAAGGCAGAAGCTGAGACTCGGGGCCGTCTTTGGAATTGGTATCTTGTAGGTTGCGTCCCAACGCCCTTGCTCTGCCGTGTGGGTGAACACGATGCTCAACCCCTTAATTCTAGTGCCTGTGCGGCCAGCCTCGTCCGCCTGGGCTTCACGCCACTCCTACAGAGCGACTTGGACTCTACATACAACATTGCCTCTGTTTCAGTCTGGGCGTGAGTGACTCGCGAACGAACGCTCCCATCGTCGTATCGGAAGGTCTGACTCCGCTGACAATCAATCGTCTAGTACACTGGAAATCAACGTCGGACTCATCTGCTCCTGTCTCATGCTGCTGCCGGCCTTCCTGAGGTACCACCTCTCTGAATCAACGAAATCCTACTTCTGCGCCATCACGCTCAACGTGACGCGATCTGGGAGGAACCCATCGGCCAAGAACGCACATCAGTGGCAAGGGTACCATCACAAAGTGCATTCGGATCCTCGGAATCTCGTCGTCTCGGGGGGCAAGGAACACCACCACCATCAGATCACGAGGACGGATACTTTCACGCTGGAGACGATTCATGTGCCGGCCGACCTGGAGCGCGGTGCGACAACTCATCAGCCTGGACGTGCTTTCTAGGCCGCTACCACCTAGCTCCCTCGAAGTAACGCAGGAACCCGTGCATATTGTGTATATAGTGTACTAGTTTTGTTGTGCCTTTGGGAGGAACTAAGACACGTGAATAGGATACCCGTCACTTAATCCTGAGTTTTTCTTAGCATTGTCGTCACCCCCAGGATCCCCAACAAGAGAACCGCTGGATAACTTCACGGTAAGTACCCAGAAACGCCGTCACCAAACCTCGCCAGGTCGCTACCGGTCATTTCACAACTTCACCACGTATCCAAACTACCTCGCTTCACTAGCCATCTACGCCAGATTCGCCGTGCTCTCCGGAGTACTGCGATACCAAACCTTTGGTCGACCAGACGGCACACGTCACCACCTTGTAAAGCTACTTTCCATTAGTGACGATTCACACCAAGGAGCTCTGTACCACACAGAGTCCCACACCAATCTCATGGTCATTTCTCGAGATTTTCACTCTACCAGCGCTTCCGCACACTCAACACCCCAATCTCGTCAAAACCCCCTGATTCGAGCCATTAGGGCACGGCAACACGATTGATCGCAAAATTCCACAAGAGATCAGACGAGAGCCCCAGCTCGACAAGAACGCAAGACAAAACACCAACCACCAGGCCACCGCAGCCATCTACCCTCCGAGATTTCGATCTCTCTTACAATAACATTCAGAACCCCCCAAACTGCTCGTACCGGCACGAAACGCGTCAAAGAGATAACAACGGATATAACCTCTAAATATAAACGTAGTCTTCGTAACTTTTAATTCAAAAACCTACCATGAGGCGAAGACATACGAGCCGTCCGCTGCTCTTTGATAATCACAAAATACTTCCACCTGGGGTTATTAACTTCCTCAATGACACCTCAGCTGCTCCTGATATTCATTAAGTTTGCACCACCGCAATACAAGATGCTCGCGAAGTAGCCTAGTCCCAGATGGCCACCTAACACATATGCCCTTTCCAATACAGAGATTGATTGATTGATTGATTGTATTTATCGTGGGTGCAGTCCCTCAACAGGGCAAACCACGCCTCCCAGAGCCATTGCATCGCAAGGTTGTAGAGGTGTCAGTCTAGATATATTCAGATCCACGCACGAGCCTATCCTCGCTGTAGCGATACCAATCTGGAGTGTCCAGATAGTTTTAGTCAATATCTAAGCACAATTCTGTCAAAAAAACCTCTTATCTAGTGACAAAACGACCCAGTGGACCTCAGTCCTCTGGTGTACATATTGTTCCAGTAGCCGTTCGATATATGTCGCATTAGTGGGTGAAATAGGTATTTGTTATCTATTAATGAGGGAAACCATAAGAGGAAAAACTTTACAGGAATAGGTGTTATGGAGACAAGCTGCTTGGCTATCAGGCTCTGCGATAATGGGGCCTCTTTATTGTCATGTGCTGGTTGTCGACTCGCACAAGCTGGGTCAGAAGGAGGCCATAGCAAGATTCGAACCCACTTGTTCTCGTCGCCCACCGCACAAACGAGAACACAACCAGGCGCATTTGACCATTGCGCCATACGGCCCAATACAGAGATCAGTTCATCGAAGCGTAGGCGGCAAGAACGGACCCAGGAGAAGGAAGCAGACCAGCTCCTCTGTGTCGGTAAAACCCCCAGCTTTCTCTCCTCTCCTCTCGTCTCTTTTCTCCATCAACATTAATACTCACGTTTTCGGTCTCCTTGGAATGATCAGTATCATTACCCATCCTTACCAACGCCAGAAAATCAGAAACACCCTCGATCCCCGCCCTCTCCCCTTTAGACGACAATAGCAAGTCAAGCACCATGCCCAGCGCCGCCCACAGCCCCTCGCGTTCCACTGCACGCAGTCAAGATATTCCACTGCTCCCGATCCACCGAACTCTGGTGGACAGCCGGGGACTTTGGAAAGCTTCCCAGTATCAAGCGAAAGCGGTATTCTATACCAGTTTGAACTTTTCAGACAAACTACAAGCTGGACGGACAACGGCTTCAGGCGCCTCACCCCGGAAGGTCTAACTATAACATGACCCGGCCTATATCGAGTTAACATAAAAAGGGGGGTTTGAGGTACGATTTAATTGCGAAACAATTTACGACAAGATCGCAGACCGGGAACCCCCCAACATTTCCGTTGCGACATAGAAAACTACTCCGGCGTTCACGCTTGCTCTGAGTGCTGATTCGTGGTACCATGTTTTCTGAGATATGAGGAATCGGTTCGTCAGTCGATATACCCGCACTGCTGGGCATCCTTGGAGTAAGCTTACGGACGACTACTCCGATAGGCCTCTACCTCTTACAGCAATGCAACAAAGATCAAGACAGTGATTCGTCCCAGGAGCTACGTGAAGAAAATAATAACTCCCCAACTGCGGCTCTCTTACAGGACTTTGACTCCCTACTTGAAGTCCTTTTGGTCTCCAAACGGTGCTGTCGAGCATGCGCCCTGGTTGCTAGACTCTTCCGTGACAATTTTCGGTAGAGACTCTCCAGCAGCAAACACTTTTACATCTACCATCGACTCAAGCCCTTTACTCTGACGCATATCTATCAAGCTCCTGGGTCATGTGCTTCATCTTGACGTCCGACCAGAAGTGGCAGCCGCCGACCAAATTCCCTCAAGAAAGATCATGCAGGTCGAAGACAAGGACAAGGACAAGGACAACGCCCTGATGTGGGTGCCACACTTCGAATTCCCGTGATAAAAAGCCTTTCAACAGTCTCCTAACTTATACGCCCAGTTAACATTTATATCCTAGGCCACCGCCCGCGAAGCGCCCCAAGGGATGCTCAAGGGCAGGTGTTCCATTCTTATCACCGACCTTGGCGATACCGTCTTCCATCACATGCTCCAAGCACTTGATTGCCTTGCAACTGTGAGCATCGTCCACCAAGACATAAAGCCGGAGAATATTCTCTATGTATCACGGCCAGACCAACACCGTCTCCAGCCCGGCGATTTCGGCCTCAGCAACCACCAAATCACCGCAGCGACTTTTGCTGGCAGTATGCCCTACATGACTCATGCAACCTCTCTAATAGGGTCTACCACTGTTTCTTTTCTTTTATCCAACCAGTCAGCTAATATTCTGGTCTTTATTCCCATTGCGAGATACCAGGCACTGAAGGCACACTCTGAGTTTGTTATACTTGTAGGATAACACAACCATGAGTCAATCCACGTGTTGCTCGGGGACGATCAACAACATATCGTCTCAATGGTTGTAAAAGGCGTCATGCTGCCAAAACTTTCCCGTTTGCAGCCGCAACTCAAGCTTGTTCGCCACAAGGCAAGGGTCAAATCAATTACACGCTAGTCCACTGGTGTACACGCTAGTGGAGCACTTTGGCGTACATCCACTGGAGCTGAAGGGGTCATCCATTACATTCAAGGCTTAGTGTAATTGACGTAATGGACGAGTGTATGACAGTGGATGAAATATGGGCTCTGATTGGTCCAAAAATCTAAGAGCCCCGTTTTTTACAAAAAAAAAAATCCTGAGCTTCCTATAGGATCTGAACGTAGCCTTTTCCGCAAGGCAAACTTTGCGCTACCATACCACTATACCAAGATAATGCGCATTTAATCAAGAGTTGGGCATTATATCACTGGTAGAAACATTGACATATGATTTCAACCACCTAGCTAGCTAGCATGCAAATTCTGAATGCAGTCACCAAATGGCACAAACAACATTCAGACCACGCAAACCACTCCAAAGCAGGCAAATCATTCAGATTCACTCGAATACGACCCAACCACTCGAACTCACCTGTTCATTCAATTTTTTCGCCTCGAATTGCAAGCAGTACCCTCAGCACGCTTCACCATGGCCGGTACACCCGAATCCTCGATACACGGTGGCTCCGAGCCTCCCAACAACGTCCCTTTGTCCGCAACCCCCTCGCCAGCACCCCAATCATCTCGACGAGAATCCCTCCGCCACGGCATCTCTCAGCATCTCTCAGGGCGACGAAGCCTTCCTTTTTGCGTGTTTTCATGGCTACACGTGGGCTCAGTGGAAGCGAGGTCTCAACTCCTGGGCCTGGGATCACGGATATGACATCCAGAAGGGTAGGACCTTCAAATGGGTGTGCCGATACTGTATCACTCGCCGCAATCCCGTACCCGATTCTTTCATATCTGCAGGCCTTCAGAACGCCATACAGCACCTGTATCTAGTCGAATCGATCTCTGCCCCTGGGGGTGAAAAGACCAGATCCAAGGCACAATTACGAGCCGAAACAATCAACGATACGAGCCAACAACGGCTTCACCGATATCTCTCCGTCAACCTAGAGAACCCTCGAGACCAAGCAATAACCAATAGCATGCTGAAGAACTTCGATCGAGATACCTTTCACCGCCTCCTTATGGAATGGATCGTCGAAGAGAACCTTCCTTTTGCTACTGTGAATCATCCCAAATTACGCCTTGCACACGAATACCTCAACCCGTGTATCACAGACCAAAGCGGGCACATCTCCTCGACCGGGCTACGCAAAAAAATCATACGCGAATTCCAACGGCACAAGGGAGCCATCATCGAGGCGTTGAGGGCTTCACCTGGCAAGATACACGTATCCTTTGATGGCTGGCGGTCAGGTAATCATCGCGCTTTGTATGGCGTAGTCGTCTTTTTCAGAGATGAATACAACAAGCCTTGCAAGCTAGTTCTCGGCATCCCCGAGGTCTCCATTCGTCACACATATCAAAATATTGCCACGCAAATCGTCGAAGTCTTAAAGATGTTTGGTATTGATCATAAGATCGGCTTTCTTATTCTCGATAACGCTGCCAATATGGATACGGCATCAACCGAGATAGGGCTAGCCCTAGGCTTCGAGGGCAAGAAACGGCGTGGCCGGTGCTTCGGGCATCAGTTGAATCTCTCTGCCAAATCCTTATTGTTTGGTACTGATGTTGAAGCATTCGAAACAGAGATCAGCAAGGTCAAATCTCTTTCGGTTGCTGAACACGCGTTGTATCACCGATTAGGCCCTGTTGGCAAGGCTCACAACCTCGTCGTTGATATCTGGCGATCTGACCGCTTGCATTACATCCTTCTTGACGTCCAACGGCAAGATGTCCTCGATTTCACAGTTCCTCATACCAGGGCACTGTGTGTCATCCTCGATAACGACACTAGATGGCTTTCACAGTTATATATGATCCGCCGTCTCATCAAGCTTCGCCCGTATCTCCCTCGAATGATAGCCCAATTTAATCAGGAATGGGAAGACCAACACAGATCCAAGAGGACTGGCCTCGTTAGTGGCAGGGCCATGGCAAGGCGGCCCCGAATCCTCAAAGAAGAGAATCATCTAAATGATCACGATTGGACCGTTCTTGAGCACACTGCCGCTATCCTTACTGACTATGAACACACCGTGAAATTACTCGAAGGGGATGGCATGCAACACAAGCGGAAAGGATGGACCGGTTCGTATGGTAACATCTGGGATGTTATCTTTGGATTTGAATTCCTTCTTGGCAAGCTTAAGGGTTATAAAATTACTGCTAACAAGCTTCCTAATAGTGAACACTTCGTAGCTAACATCAACCTTAATTGGATGAAGCTAGACAAATATTATCAGAAGCTCGACGAGACCCCCCTCTATTACGCGGCTATAGCCCTTCACCCCCGATTCCGATGGCACTGGTTCGAACAGAAATGGAATGATCGGCCCGAATGGATTCAGAAGGCAAAAGATTTGGTCCAAGAGCTGTGGGATACCGAATACCGTGATCTCGAGATACAGAACACCCTTAATGACGACTAGCCTTCGCGGCGCCCTAGATGCTATGATCATCAGTCTCTGCCAGGTACTGCGTTCGTGGCTACGAGCTGGTGTTATACACGAGTTAGACCCCGTATTGCTGTCACCCGACAAGAAGGATGAAGTTGATTACGTCGAAAGGATGTCCTCTGACGAGCTCGCAAAGTGGGCAACTGCGTGGATAGCAGTTAGCGAAAGGACACGTGAAGCAGACGACGAAGAATACTGCTAGCAGTTGAACGAGAGGCTATTACACCCTTTCGGGCAAAGGGACAAATATTACGGCACCACTATTTCGTGGATTTGGTGTAAATCCTTACATCCACGCGAATCCGTGGCTTCGTGGATGTAATGTAATTGATTTGGGCCCTGCCACAAGGTGACGAAAGAAATCAAGCATGTGGTCTTTACATCATACCACAGCCAGAGATTACCACAGCCAGAGATTCTTCTACCACAAAATTCCAAGAGAAGCTGATTACCGTGTCTATTATGCGTGAGGTTGCAAGCCTCAGTCCTTAACTATCACACCTCGGCCGACATTCCGAGCCGCCAAGATCAGTGAGCACCCAACAGCACAGGAAGTGAAGATATCCATGTTCGCACATATATTGGGTAAGTCCAACTTAGGACCTCAACCCACACGCATCTTACCGAGGCTCGGCTCTCGACCCAGATGAACTCTTCGACGATCGCGCACGATTGGGAAACCGTTGTGGATAAATCGACAATCCTTCCGCTGATAACGCCTGGTCTCGATGACTCGAGCTGTATCCTACTGAGCTTCACGTTTCAAGCGCCACGAACTAATGACGAACCTGTGACGCATCCTACACACACTCACACACACTTGCGCATTCAATACCAACTAGAACGCACATATACTTTTCACACAATTCCACAGAGACAGGACTTGGCCGGCATTGTTACTTTTAACATGGTCGCTGTCGGGGTCGCGCGAAGCTCGTCGACGTTCCCTGGAAGTTGACGATGGTACCAAGACAACGAAGCTCAGAAACGCCATGGAGGGGCTTGAGAACGATGTTGCTGACGCCCAGGAAGAAGTGAAGCGACTTGGTACACTGCGCAAAGGCCGCGAGCAGACGATAGACAAGCCTTACAAGCCCATCTTAGCACGCGAAAAGGTGGGTTATATCGTCCCTCCGGCCCCCGTGTCGCGCACAAGCTTGCCAGATAATTCTCGACCCAAGAAAATGAGGATTGGTATCAAGTTTCAAACCCAGTGGAAATCTACCATAGTACCATACCCAACATCGCAGACGCCACTCACTCGGCCCTCGTCGTGCACTGGCGCTCGTACCTTCATCGCTACTGCACGTAGGTTACCCCTCTCTCGCTCGTCTGCTGTCCACATGGCATTCAACGTAGCGACTCGAGACTTGACGCTGGATCCCAGCTGGCCAGCCTTAGGATGACGCACCATCATCAAGACAAGTTCCCAACGCCTTATACCCGTTATTTTTGACAGCTACACTCTCTCTGAATGGTAGCCTCAGTAACAGATGTTAACATGAACGTGTCTTGTCCGTCTTGTACAATACAAGCAACACCGGGTTTTTCCTCATCGCAGACACCATACTTTAACACTACCTTATCGCATAAACCACAGAACTTTAAAGCCCTCACCCATACTGTGTACTGTACTAAATGCTTCCCATCGCAACGCAAAAACTGATGTTAAAGCACTCTAACGGCAAGCCTAACAACCCTCGAACAGACTACTGCGATGCGACCGCCATGCGCCGCGCGGTAACCTTCGACATCCTCGTCCCAAAAGTCGCTCTGACGGCAAACAACAATGTCTTCAGGAATGCCTCGGAGACATTGGAGGTTCTGTCTCGGCTTGGGATTGATCTCGACGTTGAAGGAAGCTGCGACTGATGCAACACGCCAGCGGCAAATCAAATCGCCATCGGTTCCGACTTGATCGCGGGGCTTTCGCAGCTTTTTTCAACTTCGTTCCAACGCCGACTGCGCACACCTCGGCAAGCCATGGCGACCTGCAGTTGGAGGTTCTGTCGCACATCCGCGTGACCACAAAAGGTCTAGAGTCTGGCGAGGCGGAGCTTCAAAAGAGAAAAGCAGTTTCCTTTCACGTTTTCGCTTTCGTCACTAAACCTTATCCATCTAACTCCCTCCACATTTCCAGAATGGGTGCTCAGTGGCGTACTAGCCTGAGCATGATATTGGTCATCTCTTAGGATCCCCAGTCTACAAGTGGGGGAGTCAATCCCTTGCAGACTTCTTCTTCTTTGTAACACAGAACACTTTCAAACCTTACACACAGCACCATAAGCCACAGAAAACCTTGGTCGTCAAGCACCTGCCTCCGATAAGTTACGAAGTCCTATATAATGCCAGATCCTCGCACAGAGACTTCGCCACAAATTCTCTCTCAATCATCCACTACTTGACCATACAGTCACCGAAACCACGTTCAGTCATGTCTACTCTCGGGGCATTACTTGCGTGCGTGAAGACGGTCCGCTGTCTTATCCTCGGCGCTGTCATTGTACTGATCGTAGCTGTCGGACTGGCTGTTGTATCCCGCTCTAGCAAGATTCAACAGATTGGCCGCCTCCCTTTACAACGACGCCAACGACGCCAACGACGCGCAAGACGACGAGCAGGACAACGACAACAAGAGAAATGACGATAAGTACGCCAAGGATTTGTGGAAGTCCCGTATCCGATCTTCGTCTTTCCCAAAAAGTTTCCATTCATTTGTTGAGAGCCCGAGCCTTCACTGTCAGCAATTCCTCTCCCTCATCTAACCAGAGCCCGTCTGCAGCCTCAAACTCAACCATCTTTCTCACAACATAACCTTTCAGTAAGGATTTCAATGTGTACACCTCCATTCCAACCCTGCCTATAATGCCGATATGCGCCCGGCCGACTCTGTTATCCATGGCAAGGGCAAGGGCAAGATGGCTGTGTCGTCTTCGCCAACCTTTCACATAACTCCCTACCTACCGGTAAAAAGGTTCTCTCCCTACCATTCCAAATGTTCGTCAATGCGTTCCGATTATATGGAAATATGCACCGATCAATCACGGGCGTGTATCTCATACCGGAGTTTTTCTCAGAACGGCGACGAAAACGAAAACAGAGCACCTTACCCTTGACATTGGGACCCTTTGACTCAGTCTTGGTAAATCGCACCAGTGGCGACTTTGGTTTCAGTCGCGCGGTCAGACCGGACGCCACATACAGGGTCCAGTTGCACGCCCAACACACGCCTTGTCAAGGTCGAGTTCACTTGGCAGCGGACCTCCAATAGATCATGCAGCAGACCGGTGAACCCTTCGGCCCCTTGTACGATCTTATCGCCGCCGTCCCCATCTCCAATCCAGCTGGTATCTCCGCCGAGCACTTACAGGCCACCCACCTACCCTAAGACTTCACGCCACACATACATCCCACATCCCACACGCTGGCATATACAGCGGTAGGGGACAACGAAACGCTGTCCTGATAGTCCTAAAAGGAGTGGACTGGAGGCCCTGGTAACCTCGCCCTCATGGAGGTATAAATTGACTTCAGCAGCCAAAACACCACAATATGTACGTAGCTAGCATACGAGATAGATAGGTGCCTTGGACTGCTTGTCACGTCACATCGCCCGAGAGGCCCGCAGGCGGGCAGCTGCTTCGCAGCCGTTCGCAGACGTAAAAGACTGCAACCAACCAACCTAAGACTTCACGCCGATGCTGCAGTCGCGTCTTGGAACGTACCCGCCCTCCAGCTTTACCACTTGCTTTTAGAGAAATTTATCGTCGACCAAATACCCAAGAACGCCCCAGATGGCGCCATCTGCCTGGCCAAGGTCTTCGTTGCGCACCGCCAATCTTCCGAGATCCTGGCCGAGATGAAGGTCCACTGCGTCGCACTGAAAGGCCCTTCGAACCATAGATTCAAGGGAGTCCGGAAATCTACCCTCGCATGCTATACCCGCGGCTCAAGACCGGAGCGCTCGGATGGTTCTGAATCCCTTCCTGCAGCTCCTGTTGCCGCAGCTCCTGTTCCCAGTCTTACAATGGGCCATATGGCGCAATGGTCAAATGCGCCTGGTTGTGGTCTCGTTTGTGCGGTGGGCGACGAGAACAAGTGGGTTCGAATCCTGCTACAGCCCCCTTCTGACCCAGCTTGTGCGAGTTGACAACCAGCACACGATAATAAAAAGGCCTTATTATCGCAGAGCCTGATAGCCAAACAACTTGTCTCTATAACACCCATTCTTGTAAAGTTTTTCCCCTTATGATTTCCCTCATTAGTAAATAATAAATACCTATTTCACCCACCAATGCGACATATATCGAACGGCTACTGGAACAATGTGTACACCAGAGGACTGAGGTCCACTGGGTCGTTTTGTCACTAGATAAGAGGTTTTTTTGACAGAATTGTGCTTGGATATTGACTAAAACTATCTGGACACTCCAGATTGGTACCGCTACAGCGAGGATAGGCTCATGCGTGGATCTGAATATATCTAGACTGACACCTTTACAACCTTGCGATGCAATGGCTCTGGGAGGCGTGGTTTGCCCTGTTGAGGGACTGCACCCACGATAAATACAATCAATCAATCAACCAGTCTTACAATGCCCCCTGCCTCGCCGTCACCTCCTCCCCGGTTCTCAACTCGCGGGCTCTTGTGGTTACCAACACGTCGGCTCCCTCCCAAGATGCCAACACGGAAGCCGAGTGGGCTCCTACCTCCTCGACTGTCACACTGTCACCTCCTACCTCCCACCTCAGCGGCCGCTAGTCACTTGTTTGCGGCCCGATTTACGATTTATTTTTTTATATTTAAGCTCTTCGTCCGGAAAGGAGAAGCCAAACCCAAATACCCCAAAAGACAACAAAAAGCAGAGCCCCCGTGCTATATGCTAAGTCCATTAAAATAAAACGCCACAAATCACCTAATTTGCAGAGCCCGCTGCTGAGAAACTCCACCTGGCACAGATCATGTCCACGTTCAGTACGGACATCATACCTCCGGGCCAACGATGTACAAACTGCAATGCCGAGGGAAAGCTCACTCCAGACCAGAGAGGCCCCTACGCCCAGTGCATAGTGGCGGACACGCTGGCTGGCGGAGCGTGCTCAAACTGTGTGGCCCGAGGCTTTAAGACTACATGCTCATTCAGCAACTCTCAACGCCATGCACGGAAACACGAACGCAAGGCCCGCGAAAAGGCAGCAAGCAATCTGAAGAAGAGCCTTGACCGACGTCCAAGCCCTCCACAACCCTCGTTTTATTGTGGGGCTTTCGACGGGGATGCACCATCACTTATACCACCACCCACATTCTACATTACCGGTACCTCTTGGGCTGTGCCTTTCCCGGCGAGTTGTCGGTGGCTTTGTTCTTCGGCGTTCCGGCGTCGACCGCCGTGGCCTGGTTCGTCCTGGCGGTGTGGTTGTGGGCCTGGGTGGCCTTCTGTTGGTGCTGGCCGCTGCGCCGGCTCGTGGAGCGTTTGCTCCGCCATTTTTATCTACGAAAACGGTTGGGCAAGCACATTCATCTACCTTCTCTTGTCCTGATCCGGTTTTAGCACCTGCACCTTAGCTGCCCCTTTACGCCTCCTCCCCATCACTTATACCAATACGGCGAGTTCGCATGGCACACTAACGACCGTTGGCAAGCAAATCGACGCAATGGATCACCACTTGTTGCAAGCTTCACCTGCGGCAACGGACATATAGTGAAAAACACCCACAAACACACACACGCACGCTTTAAGGTAGTCGCGGATGACCACAGCGTAGCAGTCAGACCTAACCAGCTCATGTATGTCTTCGAAGTCCACGACAAGCGTCTTTATGGAACGCGGGACTCTTGGTAATCCGAGAGCGAGCCCTTCATCGTTTGATGCGACACCGAGAGAACTAGCAGTGAGTTGGGACAAGGTATAAGCTGAGAAGTAGACTTATCATCAGCATGGAGAGCCCAAAACGTTGTTGGGAGGCGGATGGTTGGCCATGGCTCCTCGCACTCGAGCAGAACGCTCGAGCGAATGAGGCTGTGGCTGCAAGCAATGAGCGCCTTGCTCGTGCTTTTGAGGCTTTTAGCGAGTCCTAAACCTACGTGGTAGGTAGCCGCTACCCCCTAGTGAAGCACCTGCGAAGCATGTACTGATGGATCTTAGAACCGAGAGGCGATTTGCGCGACCTTCCCGTCGCCTTCCGGTGACAACGACAATGAGGATGAGGTTGAGGGTGGAGAAGGTGCGGGCGGTGGTTGATTGCCAGTGCCTCGCTGGTGCCTTGCTGGAAAGGAATCGTGATGGTGGTACGCCAGATAGTGGGCGTTTGGCAAGTTCGATTCGCTGGACAATTGGAGGCTGGACATGGACCGTTCCCAACAGTCACCCGCTGAAGATTTCACGGGTGTGTTTCTTGCACGCCAAGCTTTACGTCCTTGCCGACACGTACGCGATATTCGATCTCATGAAAATGGGCAAACAGAAGTTAATGTACGTCCTTGATTGGTTCAAGCTCTACAAGGAAAGTATTGGCCACGTAGCAGCTCTTATTGGGTACCTCTACAAGAACATGGAGCTACCCCCCACGTTGAATACAAAACAAACAAACAAACTCTACAAGAACATCCGCACTACCGATGCCATCCGAGAGGTGCTTGTTACATACGGAGCAACTTTCATAGAGGACGTCATAGAAGGCACCAACTGCAAACCCGAACCGTAACCTCCAACCAACTCCTTCATTTACATACACGTACTACCTCACATCGTCAGGAACACACAAGACGACACCGACCAGAACAGAGATGCTACCTGAACACCAGCCAGGCGAAGATCATGCATGTCGAGGACATCAAATCCATTGTTGTTGTAGCATTTAACGCCGGGGGGACTGCCACGTAGCGGCGTCAACCAGGGGCTCCAAGAGGCCGCTCAGGCGTGCTAGGCTAGGTCTTCTATGTACATACACTGCCCATTTAGCAGGTCAATTCCGTAAACAACCACCACACTTAAGCGGCGGATCACACCGTGTCCCCCCTCCTCCGGGTAAGGAGAAGTATCGGCTGGGGTCCCAAATGTTCAGTTTTTAGGGCGCATCGCCAGGTTTAGTGCTCTTAAAGCTTATAGTAGATGCCGTGGCATACCGTAATAGTTCTTACGCGCCCTGTGAGATATTAAAAAGAAAAGATAGAAAGATAAAGCTCCTAGATGCCATAATAAAAGGAAAGAGTGAGTATGCCCTCAGTGAGGAGGGCAGATGCTGCCATAGAAGTCAGTACCCACGAGTAGGTCCATGTACTCCTGTGGGGAAGTCATGAGTTCGTCTAGATACTCGAGCCTGGCTTCGAGCCTGGCTCCGAGCTCCGGCCGGGATGCCGGGGCCCTTGGCCAGACTATGTACCGTGCCAGAGTCTTCCGACAGTGGATGAAGTGCGTCAGAGTTTTGCTCTGGCTGCACGAGCAGTCAAGGACGGCGTCCTGATGTTTGAACTTGACATGATACCAAGGGAAGTCGCCGTGCCCTGAGCAGACAGCAAGGAAGCGGTGTAATAACGGCCTGTTGAGTACCTACAATTCCTCGTAATAGCACAGTTTGTACTTCAGGTTCTAGTACTTATAGCGGGCCGATAGCTTGGTCTGGGCCTTGGTCCACCATATGTCGCGCGAGACTTCGAGCTTAAGTCTCGCCTCTGCTTTGATGCCGTACGCTGTTGGTGTGCAGTCAGAGTCAGTATTAGAGAGCTTAGAGCCGGCCTTAGCCAGCTTGTCTGCCAGTTCATTGCCCTCAATAGCGCAGTGCCCAGGGCACCACTTGACATTAATATTACGGACTTCAGCCTCAGCATGGAACTTCAGGTAAGCCCATTGGTAGGACACCGCGGCATTGCCGCAGAGCCCCCAGATCGCTCCTATGTTGTCCACACATACCCAGATCCGGCGCTGACTGAGCTCTGGGGGTGACTTGACCACGTGCTGAAGTCCCTTCCAGGCTCTGAGCACTTCTGCATCAAACACGATAGAACACGGGTCTAGATGACCCTTGCCAGTGGCGAGCAGGCGCCCGCCCTGGTAGATTGCATAGCCGTATCCGACGTGTATCCGTTCCTTCAAGCCGTCTGAAAAGACCACCACGTCATATAGTGGCAGAGCCTCAAACCAGGTCTTGAAGTCCTTGACAGCCTGCTCCTTATCAATACCTCTGGTTAGATCGATCCTGCAGCCAGGTATGAAGCGCAGTAACACTAATAAGGGCCGCTATACAGGGTATAACAGGCGAGCTGCTAGCTGTAATTTAGTTTTAAGGCGTTAAAAGCCGCCTGCACCATGGCCCGTATAATCGCTGGGAGTTGGATTCGCTTAACAAAGAGATACTTCTTGTCTACAGTACGTAGCCTGAAAACAAACCGCCATAGCGCTGCATTAAGCGCCACCTCTGCCGTAAGGAGGCCAGCGTCCCTGAAAATGACGTTATTCAGTGTGGTCCGCCAGCATGGCAGTGCCGCCCGTGCTGCTATCGTGATAGATCTCTGCAAGATATTGATATGCCATCTTATACCAGCACTAACTTCAGGCTTGCCTGCCTGTGACTGGTTGTGTGTCGACTACTTCTGTCCATCGTAATAGACTTCTGACCCGTATAGCGCTGTGGGAAGGACGCAGGTGATCACAGCCTTTCGTAATCCGGACGCCGGGGGTCCGTAGTTGGTGTTGGCTAGGTTTCGTATATGCCAGGATAGCTGCATGATTTTGCCAGCACGTTCTTGAACATGTCGCTTGAGGGTGAATTTCCGATCAATCCAAACCCTCAGCCAGCGTAGTGCTGGCTCCTGTCACAGCGAGCGTACTGAGGAGCTGGGACATGGCCTGCAGCAAGCAGCTATTACTCTATTGACGAGAATATCAAGACTAGAGAGGAAAGGAAGAGAGAGAGAGATTGTGACGGCCTGCACGGACCTTCCCACATGACAAGCGGATACTTCCCAATAGGGGAAGGATCTGACCAGAGGATCCCCTTAAAGGGGCAACCTCCCACTGTACCTATCTCTCTCTCTCTCTTCCTTTCCTCTCTAGTCTTGATATTCTCGTCAATAGAGTAATAGCTGCTTTCTGCCGGCCATGTCCCAGCTCCTCAGTACGCTCGCCGTGACAGGCTGTGGGTCAAAGCGGCCTTTGATCGCGTGTTTGGCTGGCTCTGACCCCCTTGTGCCTTGTGCCTCTGTTTCTTCTTTCCTTTCTTTGGGGGAAGGTTATTAGTATTGGGGGTTGTTTAGATAGGTTGGACTGGTCTTCCAGTCCTTTCAGAACTATCCTGGCGTTCTGGAATGATAATGGTACTCATCGTCACGGTGTGTTAGACAGAATCAGTGGTAATGATAGGTGAAATAGTAAAGGGATGATAAAGTCTTGGGATAGGTGGGTATTCAGAGACACTGCACCTGTCACCGCTAGAGGTAAAACTCCTTACAGTGGTGATCTGAAGACAAGGCTTCTGATCTGGTATGGACAAGTCTTGATATTATGTCACGGCGAGCGTACTGAAGAGCTGGGACATGGCCGGCAGCAAGTAGCTATTACTCTATTGACGAGAATATCAAGACTAGAGAGGAAAGGAAGAGAGAGAGAGATATAGGTACAGCAGGAGGTTGCCCCTTTAAGGGGATCCTCTGGTCAGATCCTTCCCTTATTGGGAAGTATCGGCTTGTCATGTGGGAAGGTCCGTGCAGGCCGTCACAATTCCTCAACGTCTCGTCTCACCTGCCACTGTTCACTATGCACTCTTCAGTCTGGGCCACTTTGTTGCTTGCCACAGCCGTCGCGGCTAATTTTCGCCAGGTACCGTGTCAGCGGAGCACTCGAGCGGGCATTGCCACCGACCGAGCTGGTGATGGCGTACGGAGCATCAAGTAAGCATAGCGTTGACTGCCTACGTGCTGCTCAACAGAACAAGGCTGGCGAGGCCGTGCAGTTTCCGTGCAGCATGGCTCCTACAAAGGCTACACCGCGTATTGCTGGCCGCAGCCTAGGTAGACCTCGTAGGTCGAAGCAACGAAGTCATAAACACTTTATTAAAACCAAGACTCGTGTTAAAAGGCCAACCATTAGGGGGGGGGGTAAATAATATGTTGTTCTATAAAGAGATATAATACTAATTAAGCGCGGAAGCTATGTATATATATACAAAAAACTAATTTACGGGATGCTTTTTGATAATACTTCTTTTATTTTAAAACAATATCGGTTGAAACAGCTTCCTAGACATAACTAGCAAAGGGAATGACAAAGGGAATGGCTACGACAGAGGCAACGACCATGTCGGTCCTCGGTCCGGGTATTGTTGAATGGCGCGCCAAGCCACCGTGGCTTTCAGAGAGGTTGCCACAGTGCACCAACAAGGCCAATAGGGCATTCTTGGGCCACTTAGCCCACAGAAGGATTTTTCACACAGATACAACAAGAACACGGATTACACCAAGATATACGTTTTCACCCATCTAAAAGCCCCTACGCTCTGTTTGACAGGTATCCCTCAATGATAAATGAGTAAAGGCCATGCCCTGTGGACGAGAACCTAAGAGCGAGCATTAGAGCAATAGAGAGTCTACGTCCAGGTGCTGCACTCTATCTGAAGTGTCGCAAAGTCCTGAACAGCTATATCCAAGCAAGCACGGCGACCTGAGCCCGCCCCAGCCCACGCATTTCGATAAGACTCCCGACGGACAACTAAGAAACAATGGATACCGACATCCGCCCTTCGTTTTCGCCGTCGCCCATAACCAGGCGATAAGCACCTATTTGTGACAGTTGTCGACCGGGCGCTTCTCATACGAAGAATGGAGAGAAGATTTAGCAAGGTAATGCATGGTTCGTCGCCACGCCGCTTCCGGGCCAGGATGGTGAAGAAGTTCTCGACGTCCAGCTTTGACCGAGACCGCTCCGCCACGTAGTCGTAGGTACATACCAGGAAATCCTAGGCGAGAAGCTGCTCTGCCGAGACAGTCGTCGACTCCAGTGCGGACGTCTTCGGTCTCTTGCCCTACAATAGGAAATGTGTTCGAAGGTAATAAGGAAGTGGGGCGGGAATCACTGTGGGTAACATCTCACCCCCCCCTGCGGACCACCCCCCCACGGACCACTCCACACCACACCACTCTCATTCAGATGAAGCCATCTACAACCACCACAGTTGCTAAATACACTAAGATCGTGGTGTTCTAGTCATAATACAGCTCCCAGAATCCGATTCCGACCCTAAATCTTCACCAGGGACCTCTTGTGGGACCTCTTCGCCTGCAGCGGAGTCCCTATAGACCCTCCTGTTCCTCAGCTCCATTTTGGCCTCCCTTATGTTAGCCATTGTGACGAATCGTTCCCCTGGTGTTGGTTTGACTGCTTTTCGAGTGGTATTAGCCTTTTTAGCCACTTGAGCCTCAAACAGCTTACATTTGGCCCGTAGATTTGCAATGGTAGCAGCCTGAACATCCATAGCCTTGCCAGCCTTCTGCACCAACAAGCGCTCAGAGGGCCCCCCAAAGGAAGGGTCCTTTCTTTCGAGCTTTTGAGCACTCTCCTGCAAAGCCCGGCTTCCAGAGGGTGTTATGACAATGGTTTTAGCTACCATCTCGAGAAAATCTGGTGTTGTGGCTCGCTCGGAAGCCTTAGGGTCCCTCTGGCGTGGCCTGGCCACCCTCTTGTCCTCCAGAATCACATATTTCGACTTCAATGCCTCTGCTCTGTTGCGAGGAACAATCCCAGTCTTTTTCCAGGTAATTCTGATGTTGAGGAGCGTCATTGTGTCCTTCCGGGCCTGCTCGTAGCACTCCAAAACCTCCTCCTTAGATGGCCTGAGTCCCAGACGGCCGCTGGGCGTCTCCTGGAGTAAGGTTTTCAACCTCTTCTTTACCAAATTAAAGACTCCCATATCTAATACCTGGACTACATGGGAGCAGTGAGGTTCATAAAAGATCAACCATACTTTGTTTCTCAAGCAGGTGGCTAGGAACTCGTCATTCGTGTGGGAGTCATGGCCATCACACACCAAAACCACCCATGTGTTGCCGTGGACCTCCCGAATATGAGGAATAAAGATACGTTAAAGCCATTCTAACGCAATGGGATTCGAGGTCCATCCATTGGGCGACATAATAAACCTCTAATTGGTGAATTTGCCCTTATTTTGGTTGCTAAACCACTGGGCTTGTACGTTAACCCCCTTAAGAATCACCAGCGGCGGCAAGGTCTCACCAGATCCGCTCACACACTCTAGGGCAGTTATTTATTCACCCTTCTCGACCCCTTTCTTCATAGCCACGTTGCTGGAGGCCTCGGAGACCACCCAATGGGAGTCCCCAACCCACTGGGCGATTCCCATTTCGTCGACATTGTACCAGCGTGCTGGCATGAGGTTAACCACGTCAGGGGCGTCACACCGATCGAAAAAAATGTTGATATTTGCCGCTATAGCACCATTCACTTGGTTGTAGTCAATAACACGAGACTTCATTATCTTGACTTCCGGGTTTCGAGACAGGAACTTAGATACCCAATTTTTCCCTAATTCTCGAGCATCCCCGGTGGCATGGAGCATCCGCTGGGCCATGAGACGGAACTTAGAGACCGCCGGAGAATACCCTAGCCGTGCTTGCCCCAGGGCCCAGCTTGCCAGCTTATGTTCGAGATACGGTGAGAGAGCCTGTTGGAGAGTGCTGGTCTCATTCCGCGTTGGGGTGCCAGAGATTCGTCGGTTGACGTACGAGCGACTGATTTGCCATTCGAGGGCTGACGAGCGGACTGGAGCTCCGTGTTGGATGGCCAAAATGGCGGCTTTAGCTTTTATTTGACGGTCGTAAAATGACATCATGAGATTCAGCAGTGGATAAGGATTCAAATAGTGTGCTTTGTGAAAAAAAAGATGCAAAAGTGATGGTGTAGATGGTGGATCACCATAATCCTGGTGGTTGGTGAATTACGCGTTTGTGGGTCAGAACGCGCTGGTCCGCGGGTGGGTGGTCCGCGGGGGGGTGGTCCGCAGGGGGGTGGGAGATGTTATGGCCAACATGAAGCGGTGGCAAGCACTCGGTCTTCCGCGGTGGGCCTGTCGGCGCTTGGGGCCCGATCCTTCCGTGCCGGATCGATGTTCGGGATAGGGGCTTAAGTAGCTACCCTCCAAGATTCCACATGACGGGAACTTCATAGTCCGTATGGATGATTGCGGGTTAAAACGCAGACATTCCGAACTATAATTATTGAAAATGGGCGTTCCTTTAGCAGTGGGGACTGAGAGTATGATCCATCATGTGATAGAGGGTCTGACGGAACAGAAGTCGGAATTCCTTTCTGAGAGTATGATATATCATGTGATCAAGTCCGCTGATCCTATAAATGGAAGTCGTGATTCCTTTCTTCTGTCATCTGGGGCTGGCGTGTCCCTTGAGGCCACCCAGCGACGGGCCGCGATGAGGACCACGAAGGCAGGGCTCGGCCTGTCCCTCAAATACGTCATGTCACGACCGAGTATAAGACGGCAGGCGCGTCTTCCCTTCGACGCCTCAAGTGGAAGGGCCAGCAGAGTTAGTAACTTATAAGCAATGTCTTTTCTTCGAGCATTCGTGGCTGTCCTCTTGTCCTCGGCTCTCGCCGCGCCCTGGCCGACGGCCAAAAGAGATCCCGGTCAATGGGCCAGAGATACCCTCTACCACGAGGTCTGCGAAGTACACCACGATGACACGATCCCCAGGAACAAGTCCATCATAAACTGGGGGGTCAAGGCCAAGACGTCACCGACAAGGTATCTGAAGCCGCACCCGAAGCCCTTCGGCAAGGATGTCGCCAAGTGGCAGAAGGCCTTTTTCGATGCGGCGTCCGATGCCTCGTCAGGCGAAGACTCCGATTTCGACTTTGACGAGCACCTCAGCGAACCGGAGTTAGAGCCCCTACACAAAGGGGCCCCGACAGCCATCACTCACTTCTATCCGAAGCCCGTGGCGGCGGACGACAAAGACGGCCAATTGAAGCAGGAGAACTATATGCGGTCTTTGAAACGGCTCGTCGACGCGGGCGATCAGCTGGTCGTGTACGCGCCGCCAGAAGTCGCGTCCAAAATCATATCATGGCGCAGTGAGGCCGACGGCCTGCTCGTCATTTCGGACTACGCGAACATCTGGGACTTTCCTAACAACAAGTACCAGCAGAAGAACTTCGAGCAGGTCCAGCCAGCGTTGTTCGCTAAGTTCGACGGATACATGCCTTCATCCTTATGGAGACCACAGCCGTGGTACAATGACCCATTCCTGAGCGCCGTGTATAATGCCAAGGCGGCGGTGATATGGGAAGCGGTGTTGCGGAACCCGTTCGGGTCCACTCAGTTTGCGTACGTCGACGCCGGGCTATTGGGTAAACCGGCACCCAGGGACACGCGGGGACGGGAATGGGGTATGGTGATGGATAATGGCCTCCTGGTTAAGGACAAGCTCGCGAAGGGCATCGACCATATCGATGACAGGGGCGTGCTGGTGGCCCAGTACGCCGATGCGCCGGCAGGGCTCATGTCGCCGTGTTGGAGTAAACCGACACGGACGTGGGCGTGTAAGCACTTTGTGGCGAGTGTGATGGCGGGGTCAGCGGTGCGGATGCTGGAGATGAGCGTCAAGCTCATGAAGACGGTCGATGACATGGACGCCAACGGGGTCTACTCGGGTCGCGAGGAGTTTGTCATGTCCTTCGTAGCGGCCCGGTACCCAGGGACAGTCTTCAGCATTCCGGAAACTGACATTCCGAAGAAATACAAGTTGACGACGTGGACGCCCATGAAGGTGGCTTTCACGTCCGATGGCGACCCCACGGCGACAATCGACCCGGTCAAGGATTTGTTTTGCAAAGCGGGTTGACGAGGCGGAATATGGCGTACGTGTCGGACAGAATGAATGGATATTAATCTATAGAGGCAAGCCTCGGCCGAGGACAGCAATGCAAACGCGGTTGTACTGATGTTGAGGCGGTGTTGACGCTCCCCTGTTTGAGGTGACCTACCAGACTACCACCACCAGCTGATGTGAAACCATCAGCGTGGTTTCGCCCATTCACAAACTTGTTGACTCACTGGTCATGAAGCACGTAAGCCTGGCGACTCAGTGGTGGCCCTTACTCTCATCAGGCGGTATGATAAGTCTCAGCCCCAATGAAGCCTGGAAAGCCGACTCTGCAGCGTTCAGTTTGATTTCACAATCCCAACTCTCAGTACTTGTATAAGTCCTCACCGAATGCTTCTTCATCTCTGACTCCCTCCATGTTGCGGAGGCTGTTCTTTCACTGACTCCTCGCCCAGAACCTTGCTTGCTGCCATGAACCTATGTGTCAAGGTGGAATCAGCTGTCGCTCCTCACTGCCCTGATATATGCATGGAGGTGAGGCCATGCGAGATGAAGCAATGCTCGGCCATTCAGGTGGCGACGGCCAAGAAAACAGATGAAGAATGGGGGACTCACATTCCACCATGCCAGCTTCCCAACCCTCTCATGGCCTCAGCTTGGACGCTCGTCATGCGCAGCAGGTTTTCCGTATTGGCGAGGTTGGCCGAGAGCTGCGCCAGCTGCGAGTGCAGATGTGTCTAGTTTCAGTATCATTAGCAGGTGCACCTCCTATTCGGCCAACAGCATTCGAGTGATAGTCCAACTCCACCTCAACCCCAACTCCCAGTCTCCCTTGAGACCACGATACACCCTCATCATGGCACCTTGCCCCTTTCCATAGAAGCCAGGATTCCACCACTCACTACGACTCCCAAGAAGCGGGAACAAAAGAACATCACAAACTCACCAACTGCCGCGCCTTAACCACGCCCCCCGACTGCTGCGGCGCCATAGACGGCCGTGTGGTGCCGCCCCCTCCGCCCATCACCAGGGTGCGATCTGTGTTTCCGCTGCGGCTGGCCATATTCTCGGTCTGTCCCAGTGTCCTTGCTTGCTTCCGGTAGTCCGGTTGGTATTCGCCGGCCGTTGCGTCGGCGCGTAGATTCGATCCAGAGTGAGACGGCAGACGGGTACGGGGTGGCCGGTGTAGAGAATGTGCAGGATCCGGGTATGGAATACAGGCAGTAAGGTGGTGGTATGGCGTCGGTCGGTGAGGGTGTCGAGGCAGTCGAAGCTCGCGCAGCGTTGTGCGTTGTTTGGTTGCTCTGTCTGTAAATAAAGATGTCTTCTAGACCAACCGCGCTTCGACAAGCGATCCGCACGCGTCGAGAAAAAGTGATCCGATCAACCGCACATGTAGAGACCGACTCAGTTCGCTCGGCAGCCGGGTGGCAAGTAGTAATGCAATATCTTGTCTCGTCGCTGCTCGAGGCTCGTCGCCGTCTCGAATATCGGGGCTTGGCGGCACGGGGTGACTGCGTGTCGATCGAGGGCGTGTGCGGTGCGAGGCTCAGCTGAGTTGGCAGTTGTGGGCAATGTGCAATAGAAGGAGTGGCCGTCAATCGTCAATGGTCAATTGTCCCTCAGTCAGTCGTCGGGCGTTAGCCAAGTTGTCACTACCTCGGTTCTCAGAATGGAATCCAACGATATCCCCGCACCCACCGGATAGACGCATCGCGACAACATGCCATCCCCTCCTCCAGCTGCCAGTACGTCGGGTCAGCACGTCGACAAATCAAAACACACGAGTACCCGCTCCGGCGGCGCCCAAGCTTTGCGCCCCCAGTCCCACCTCTTCGGCTTTCACCCTTCATTCACCCTTCCCCCCTCCAAACTTCCACCCGAAAACATTCAAGTAAACAAACCTTTTCATTCAAACCAGACCGTTGTTAATTAAGAAATACCAAGCCGCGCCTCTCCCACAGGCATCCGAACCGCAACCACCTCAGGGCAGCCTCAATGTTCTAGTGTGTATATTAGACGGCGATTATCTGTCACGAGCCGCATCGGGACGGGCAGGCGTGGAACGAACCAAAACAGAACAAAACATCCCAAACCAAACAAAACAAGCAAGCAAAAGCTTAATTAGACGTGATAGAGACATTCATGTTACTCGAGGTTATATGTATACCAAGCACCGAAGTTGGTTGCACCACCTTCCAAGACCTCTGTTTATTTATCCCTTTGAGACCGTAATGTGATCAAGGTTTGGTCTTTTTCATCAGACTGATGCAGATCAGGCGCCGAGCTTCTCCCTTTACTCAATCTGGGCGTAAATGTCCAGCCGCAATGTATGGAAACATACATTGATAGTAGGCAATATACATGGCTTATTAGAGTATCAAACGGGTGAGGAGATTGACATCGTGGGGGACGTGGAGTCAGAACCCAGCCCTTGGTCTTACATCACCACCTAAAGGGGATACCGACGTCTGTGTATGTTCATCGTCACGTTGAATACTGCCTTGTACTTTCGACCTGTCGTGGAATAAAAGCGACCTGTATTACATACAGCCTTGCGTCCCCTTTTAGCCTCCTCTCTTCTCCCCTTGTTACTCTCGGACTTGGCACGACTATGTCGTCGCTGCCTTGACGCTTCAGCCACCCCCCACTGCTCGTCCCTGTCTCATGGAGTGTCCCCCATTTGCAGTCCATCTACAAACCCCAGTCACCATGTGCGACTTTTCAAATATTAATTCCAGCCAGCAAGAGACAAACAAACAAGGAAAACAGCGTGTCTTCTGCTGTATGGCCCATTGCCCGAGTCACCAGAACATTCGTATTCACCGTTCTGGACCTTGGTATGACAATACCAACACAAGCCGTTCTTGTCGACACTCACAGTTGCTGTTCGTCATGCGACCGCGAGTCAACCCAGGTCTATTTCGTAAACATGTGCCCAGCTGGTCTGCCGAGGGCCGCTAATCATCGAGGAACTGTAAATGAACCATCGTGCGACGCCATGAGAGCACACGGCTCAAAGCTCCTTTTGTACAAAATCATCCGCCTCCCAATCGAACCGACGGATATCTACCGCCGCTCATTAAACCCCCGTCGGACGAATTGGACACACATATGACTTCCTCCGAGTCATCGGGTATGGGTTGTGGCGACCCGAGGCCACATGATGGGGCGGCTATGGTCTGGGGAGACGACAGCAGGAGGGCTCGTTCTGTAGGAGTGAGACAAAGGAGACGACGGTGAGAGTATATGCCTTCCGCGCCATGAAGAGGAGAAAACCCGCACCCCAATGCGATATTACCAGAAATGAAATGCCACTGCCTCGTCGTGCCAAGGTGTTTATGTACGTGAAACCTCGCGTTCGAATAGAATTATTGTGTACGTCGTAAGTTGTTAGTCCAAACTCAATCTCTCTAAGCCTTATCGAATGCGCCGTGATCCGGGTGGTCACGAAACCGAGACCCTCGATGTCGCATCCGCCCGGTGCTCCGGTCTCTGCCGGGACTCCGGCAAATGGCTTCCCATTAATCCTATCCCCGAGCTTCCAATCTTCGCACCCGTATCCTCGCGGCGTCGGCTAACGGACACCTATAGGAGGGCGAGGACCTAGACTGCTCGAGCTGCTGTGCGCCGAGGGTTCGGAATCTATGTGTGTCGAGTCACCACTCCCCGCGCTGGCGCTCGCACTTCCGGTCAGACTTCGCACGGTCTTGGCATGTGGTGGTTGGAGAGTGCTCACCCCGACACGTTGCTCAACTTGCTGTGGCGCCACCGTGTTTCCATGACCGGGAGGATGCCGAGGGATGGGTTGTTTCACCCCGTCCGAAGGTGATGGACGACGCCCGTTGGGCATGGGCCCGCCGGCCCCGTTTAGGGGTGAAGGCCGTCCATTGCCCCCTCGAATCGAGGGACTGTACCCGGGCGATTGACTAGCACGTCTGGGGTACGCTCCATTCATCATACCGGGGCCGTTCTGTAATTCTTGCAGGTGGGAAGCCGTCAAAGAATTTGCTCTCGACCCGGCCTGCATGTGTCCGCGATCGACGTTGCCATACCGGTTGGAGGAGTAGTTCATTAGCGGATCGTCGAGGATATCGTCGTGAAGGCCCGGTGCGGCTGTCATGATCTGACTAGAACGATTTCTTCCAAACCCCGGCCGCCATCTGCCGCCTCGGGGGGCCATGCCTCCTCCGGGGCCTTCAGGGTTAGTCCGGAAATCACTGCGATTCTGTGCCGGCTTGCTGCGATTCTTCCTCGAAGTGACACTCATCATGTCAAAGTTGTCGGGATCAACCATCGGGGTGATCGGGCTCGAATTCGGGTCGAAATAATCGTCCTCTTCGTCTTCGTCATCGTGTATGTCACCTCCGCCTCGCATTGGGGGGCCGCGTCTTCGTGGTCCAGGCCCAGCCGGAGGTCCCATCGGAGGTCCCATCGGAGGTCCCATCGGAGGCCCCATCGGAGGCCCACCAGGCGGACCGCCTCGCCGCATACGCATTTCCTGCTCTCTCAATGCCAACTCTCGCCGACGCAATTGTATTTCTTTTTCTCTTAATGCCAGGTCGGGTATATCCGCAGGATATGCGCCATCTCCACCACCCTCCGTATCGTCGTAGACCACAAGGTGACTGAACTCCCCAAGATCGGTTTCCTCGAATGAGCCACGCCTTGTGGGGACCTTTGATGGGTGGTACCCATTGGGTGGGCCGTTCATCGAGGGTCGGTACCCGTTTGGTGGTCCACCATTGCCGTTCATAGGAGGAGGAGGGCGTCTCATACCCGGAGGAGGTCCGGAGAAGTTCGACGAGTTCCTCGGTCGAGGTCTGGGCATGCCATTTCCATTCGCCATCCCATTCATCAGGGGACGAGGCGGTGGCTGCGACGACATGCGAGGCATGGGCGGTGCCATGCTTGGCGAGCCAGGAGCCGGTGGGAGGCCATTAATCTCCTTTGGCCTCGACTGATTAACTACATTGAGATTGTGCAAAACGGCGTAAAGTGTCTCCACTCGTGGCAACCTGATCCCTGAATTCTGTGCCAACTTGATAGGCGATCCGAGGAAAGTTTCCACCTCCATTGGACGTCGCGCAACGTAGTCCTGCCACATTATGCTCGTGGTTTCCGTGGGTTGACACTGTTCCTTGATCGTGTTCTCCTTGAAATCGGCACTTAGCGTACAGCCTTGCGCCGTCGCGAGAGTGATTAGTTCATTAATAACCTCTGACACCAGTTGTCGCACACCAGTCTTTTCTAGGAGAGCCGCATGGGCAGGGGTTTCAAAGATGACGCTGGCAGGGTGGAAAGCAATTGGTCTGTAGCAATTAGCAATTTGTACTGACATCATTTCAGTATGACTTACCCAATGACTCGTTCGAATTGTTGTTGGCGGATGTTCATAGATACTTTGCAGTCGACGCGGCCGGTGCTCAACGTCATAGCAAGAGCCTGAGCCATGTCTTCCTGTATCGCTGGCGGGATGTTGCTATTCTTGTTCGCGGGACCAACCCAGACCTCCGTTGAGCCAGTGTGTTCGAACTCGCTTGCGCCCTGTTGCGTGATTTCGGCATTCGAAACGAGTGACAGGACAACGTTTGTCGGAAATCTCTCCTCGATGGCGCTCTCGACACCGAGAGTATATGTGGTGTTAACAAGAATGCAGGTGTGCTGCGGAGTAACGACGGCATCGATTACCGAGGCAAGGTCGTAGACGTCGGGGAGGGCTTTGATGCAGAGAATGACATAGTCAAATGCACCCTCTTTGTTGTGCGCCGCTTCTTCTGGTGTTCGAACAACTGGTAATAACGTATCGTAAGCTAAGGGATCCAACACAACAGACTGAACAGGGGAGGTGAGACATACCATGCCGAGGCTTGAATCGCTCATTGCCAAATGACCCAGACCTGTAACAAAGTTAGACCGGAGTCGAGTCCACCTGTGTGGGAGGCGGATCTTACTTGAAAGAAATGCCATATTGGTGAACGCTCTCGAAGCCTGACTTCCAAACAAGCGTTACATCGCAGGCATTGGTGGCCTGAAGCCTCCAGGATAGAAAGGCAGAGACAGCATTACCTCCGACTGTACACACCCTCATTAGCTCGAAGTATTCCATGACGGGACGCCACGACGGGCTCGAGGCATATGGTATGCCGACGGCCGAGTCCTCTCACGGAGGTATAAAACGAGTGTGAAGTGATAGAAGGAAAAGCGAGCGAGGATAGCGTGACAGAAGACAGTCCGGACAGTCCGTCTCTTCCGATGGTGGCACTGGAAGGGGGGGTAGAGGTCTGCTTAAGAGCAGATTGAGACACGAGGACGGACGGGAGCAAGAAGGAAAGTTAAACGCACCCGAGAGGATCTTCAGACGGGGTGCCACGGGAGCCATGATAGAGACCAGATGAGGAATAGCGGGTAGACCACAGTGATGTACTTGTGTCTCGCTGTCGGTGTATTGTGTGGACCCTACGAAGCGTCGGAATGAGGCAATGTAGCCAAGATGGCCTTGTACTCCGGCCACAAGCCCGCAGGTCACGACGCGGATGCGACGCCTCCCAATGAATGTCTTGCGTCCCTGAAAACTGGTTTCCAGACGACCTCTGTATAATCTTTCTCCTATTCGGGAGTGGCTGTGGAAATGGACGGCGGGAAAGGAAGGGCTGATGCAGATCGGGGGTCGTCGTGTGTCGATTCAGCGGCCCATTCGGAGGCGGCTTTTGGGATGCAGGCAGAGACGAGGGAGGGATCGATTGGCGGCAGGCTGTTCTAACCCCGGTTACGTCCCCAGCTAGTCGGCGTGTATGTGCGTGTCGCGTCCGGATCCAACAACAACGGTACAAAAGTTGCAGAAGCCAGGTGTAGGAACGGTAACGAGCGTAACGGCCTGGAAAGCGGTCGAGCCGGCGAAGTTTGATGGATGGATAAGGTATGAGGACCACGGGCCAGGTGAGAAGCGGGTCGGTCGGATTAGATGGTCAAACGTCAAAACTAGCTATGCCCGGTCGGAGGGGGCTTGGGTGCGTTGTGTGCCTCGAGTCGACAAAGAGGAACAAAGAAGAGAAGAATAACGAATGGACGCAACGCAACGCAATGACTCGGATGGGGCGCTGTGGAGAGCGGTGTTGTGCTGTACTGTAGAACACGGGAAACGGGTTGAACGACAGCGGAGGAGATGATGCGGTGCGAGGGCGGTGTCTAGCAAAAAAAGACTGAGTGAGCGAGGGAAAAAGGGCCTGGGTGTGGAAGAAACGGAAGCCCTCCCAGCAGCCAGGAGGACGCGCGAAGAGCTAGTGGGCAGTTTAGGCGGTCGAAGCTGGTGATTGCCAGGTGGTCTGGTGGTTCTGGTGGTTCCGGCGGTGCTATGGACGGCGATAAGGTAGCTCCATGTACTACTGCTAGTGCTGCTTGTACGGTAAGGCAAGCACGTTGACTGTCTTGAGGTACAGTATGGGCGGTCAGAGTAGTGCATGTACGGTGAGAGCGCAGCTGGTCCGTGCCCCACAGCTGCAGGTACAGCAAGATACATGCAGACACACGTAAGCAGGATGCTGCGGGAGGGGCGTCCACGGTGTTGCCTGGAGACCGGGCCGCGGCCAGACTTGCGATGCCAGCTGCTGCGCTATGTGGTGATCACTGATCCGCCGTCCCACACACAGGGAGATGGCACGATGGCTTTTCTTGTTCATGTTCCTCTTCCTCTTCTTCCTCCTCCTCCCCTTTGTCTACATCACCTTTACCTACCTACCAGCAGAGTAGAGAGTCACAACGGGCAATCGCGAGACCTGCAGAAACATTGATCAAGACCTTGGCATATGAGGCAAACCAGCAAGCTTGCAGGGCTTGCAACCCGACCTGGGTGATGAGTGTCTACTTAAGTAGGTAGCTATTTCAAGGTGAATGGGCCAGCATGAGATGCCAAGCACGTCGTCGCTAGCAGTCAATTCCAACGGGACAAAACATTGGTGGATGTTGCGAACTTGCGCCTGGGAGCCGGCGAATATCTGACACAGACTTCGCTTCTTCCATGCCAAAGTCAAAAATGGATGCGTTGGGCTTCATGAATGTTGTCGCAACCTGGAAGTGGCGGCCTTGTTTCGGGCGCTGCTGTCCACGCTAAAACACCGTGGTGATCCGGATCGCGTATGCATTCAGGTTCTGATGTGGGTTGTGCTGTGTAAGTGCATGCATCATATAATAAATACCATGCTGTTCTTCACGTGTAAGAAAGCAAGCGGTCAGCGTACCAAACTTGAAAGCGGAAACATGTAAAGTGCATGAAAATAAGACAAGAGACAAAGGCATGACGACAGTGAAAATGGAGATATTTGCGTTTGTTCTAATGTGGTATTAGAGCTTAATTGCTTTTGTGCAACCGATTAATCGATTGTCCATATGAATTGCCCATTCCAGGGGCCAATATCCGGCCTCCGGGTACAGTGCTCAATCGTGTCGGCCAACCAGACAGCCAGACCGACCAGATCATGCTCATGGGCCCTGGGATCTATCTCACGGACTGTGGGTGCTGGTAACTGCGAGATGTATATCTTTTGCTATATTGAAATGTGAGTGATAGTGACGTGTTTTCTGCCCGTGTCTCCTCGTCGGCCGTCGATGCACCAACTGATCGGGTGGCAGTGCAGTTAGTCGAAATGACGCCCCGTGCTGATCTATTCTCGGGAGGATAAACATTTGGAAACGGAAAAGGGGTCTTCGGGAAATAGTTGCCCCTGTCAGACTGCGAACGCACAACACGCCTTTCGTGCTCTGATGATCTGGCACCTTCACTCCTGTCATTCGATCTTGATAAGGTATTGACTCCTGGCGTGGAAAGCCTGAAAGCTAGAATCACCGTGAGATGTCAGCACTAGTCGTCACATCAACCCTGCCCACAATGTAGAACACCTCTGGGAAAATCGTCTTACGGGCCGGGCAGTACTGTACGTCAAAGGCTAATGTGAACAGGACAGATAGCCAGCATCCGTGATGTTCTTTCTGCTCTATCTGATAGAATGATAATAGGAGGAAGCTCATCATCTGTGGCGGATAATGCAAGTAGGGATTCGAGCAGCTGTCGAGGCGAGCCCTGGGCGAAGAGTATGATCAGCGGCCGAGAAACATCTTTCATCCCACTCTCCACCCCGAGGGGCCCAAGGGCTGGATGCATCTTTGTGGAGAGCTTCAAGCCCCAGCCAGCCGATCCCCCAGCCAGCCAAGCCTTCAGAACAGGCACGACAGCCGTTGACCGTTGACCGTTGACCGTTGAATGTCGCACCGACCTGCAGCACATATAATAATGATAATAGTAGAATAGGGGCACAGCCTACCGGTGATCACTGATGATGGGATGACACAATTCCTTAACAGACCGAAATAGAAACCTTCGACAAACTCACGATTGGCTCCTCGTCTCAACGCTCATACTATACTTCAGCCCCTCATAAATCCGAGACTCAATCGGATGAATCATCGCAATCTCGGTATATTGATCCTGCTCGTGTTCCTGCGTATCGATAACCACCCTGGACTCTGCTCATCAAAAGCTTATCAGAGGCTCTGAGAGGCACAGTATGATACCTATCCATGTCTTGACCGGACTGATTACAAAGCTCGCTACTCTCGCGTCTTCTCCTGAATCCTAATGAATCATTTCACGCACGGCACGGCATGACCTAACTTGGAACTCCTATACCATGCAGCGTTCAGCAAGACCATCGTTGTGTGTACGAAGGTTGCGACGTCTGAACGTCCGATGTTCAACGGCCAACTTTTGACCATATGCGGTGTCAATCATAAGATTTCAACGGTGACAACGTCACCGCGACCGTGACCGCGGACCGCGCGTCTAACTCCGTAGCGGAGCTTCCTCTAGAATTATCTGTGCTGTCGAGTGCCTCGCACATCGGAAAATTGCATGAAGCCCGGCTGGGTGGAGGTAAAAAAATATGCAGCAATCGAGCACAGCTGTGATCTGGTTCGCCCCCTATCACGTACATATCCTCTCTGGCACTCTCTGCTCAGTGCGTAAGGCTGGGAATGTTTGAACACGGTCGCATCAGATTATTCATGCTGATTGATCTCGTGCACATGCGCCGGCCGGATAGGATCCGAGGGGCAATTCAAAAGGCGGCAATAGCAGGCCTGTAATAAGAAGGAAAACCTGAATGAGGAGATTAGCGAACGGACTTGGTGCTTGATCTGGAATTGTTCCTTTTCCCACGCCGCCTACCCGCTGCTTGCTTAATAAGTCCGCAGGCTACTTCAACCTCCAAATGGGGCCGTCGGCGCAATATCTTTTGGAAATTTGGCTGATGGGACGGCACATTTTCCTTGTTCCTGACCATCGCTGATATCCATAGGTCTGACCGATGCATATGCCAATGATAGGGGTTGTCTTGATAAGCACGCCCAAGCCGTCCGTCCGTCTTGCAACCGTGCTACCTTGTCTTTTGGCGTATCGAGTCTACCACCGAGTCAGATATTCCACATCCATGGATGCTATTGAAACGGTGAACGCCATGAAAGCGGGAGGGCCTCAAGGCATGCCTTAGGTTCCCTAGCGACGCCAAGTTCGACTGGATGCGATGACGTAGGTCGGCGCAATGTGATAATCCTATGGAATGGAAGGTAAGGTATTTTCGCCATCGTATCGCCAGTCTTGTTCAATTACCATACTCTCTAGTCAAAAGTACACATAGCATGTCCGACCGGGAAAGATTAACGAGACGGCGACTATGGCTCGCTAGCTGCTGTTACCAGGCGCAATACTGTATTTGGGTGGTCCTATCCGGCAGGACTGAACTTCCATTCTTGGAGTTCAAAAGATTGGACAAGCCGCCCGACCACGCAGTTATCGTCGTGCTAACCTAATCTAGACTACAGATCGTGCAGTAGCAGCTGTGCCGGAGCAGCCCAAGGATCAACCTACTTGTCGGTAGGAAGAAAACAAGGTGTTTCATTGTCAGCTTCACCACATGCCATTTCTCTCAGACCGTCACATCCCATTCCCACATCATCAGCCCCATCAGCCACTGGGTATCTAGCATCAGCTCACACTAGCCTCGTCGAGACAAGTGCAAGCCTCACGCCACACAGCTGGTACACAGCCACGTTTCGCGGTTAGAGCATCCAGGGGTCCGTGTCCGCCCTGCCTGCAGGTGGCGATGGACCCTGCTCCTCCATGATGCGTATCGAGAGATTGCCATCTCACAACATCGACCTTTCACTGGCTCACGACAACATTTCCATTTTCCAGGAACCCAAACAACCGTCCATTGAACCCCTCGTCAGCATCTGCCTCCGGCATGATAGTAGGGATCGCCAGTGAATGCCTCGAATGCTCCCAAGTTCGCCGCCTCGATTCGCTAATAATACCCCTTACCTTTGCCTCCCAATCGACCGTTCTGCCGTTCTGATGTCGCTACCAGACCCTCATCGTCAACGGTCCGCCAATGCAACGTGCGGGCAGAACCCTCCGTGCCAATAATATCACTGAAGACCCAGGCTGCCAGGATGACGAGAGCCCAAGCTCAATGATCCCAAATATCAGCCTTCCATCTAATCTCGTATGCCCTGCAGGAGGAGGCATCGCGAACCTTGCCGACCGGGACACTTAAAAGTATCCGCGTCATCAATAGCTGACAGCCTGAGGCGGCTCGGCCACAGGGCCCAAAAACGGCGACGAAAAGTCGGTAAACGGTCAGACTTCTGAGCCATTCTTCCATACCTTGCCTGGTTTCATCCCACAATGACATGCAGTGTCACTGGTCGGCTATAGGAGAATTGAATGAGCATGATCACCCTGCGCTGTTTCGGGAAATCGCCGAAATTCGACCCAGCCATCGGGATCTTTCACCAGGTGCGCGCCATCATTCGTCCAATTCGATGCAGGCAGCGGGCCTTCAATTTTGATATCTCGCGCCTTACATCAGCAGATTCAGTGTATCAAGACGCGCGTGCGGCACCTGCCTCCATGTCTCCGACCAGATCTCATAACCTCTGCCGGAAAGTTCGAGGTGCCCGGGGTCAACCTCCCACTTCACTAAAACCCACCCCGGGCCGCGGTCTTGATGCTTTCCAAACACCTTGCATTCGAATTTCGGGACCATCATGAGCCGCTTATACCTTGTCCAGTCGTGCATTCTTAACAGCGCCTAGAGATCACACTGGAACGTATGGAACTTGCAATCTGCGCACGATGAAGTCGCTTGGGTTGACGGCCTAGTCCGACCCATAGCACGTCCCGCCATGCCTGATGACGGATTGACGACAGCCAATTCTTTTGCCTCCCGATTCCTGAAGACGTGCAAATCTGACGGTAGCAGTCCCGGCAGTGCATTTGACATGGTTGTTCTGCCAAGAAGAGCTAACAGGGCAATTGAGGTCGAACAGCGAATCCAAATGCAGTTGCAGGGTTACCAAACCTGCTTTTGTGCGCTGTGATATAGCCGCCCATCTTTAAGAGATCTGGTTGCGCAAGATCAACGTTTTGCAGGGCAGTTCGGGACTGTTGCTAAGCATAGTAACAGCCGAAATGGGGAACCGTCAGGACTATCCGCCACCGGATGCTCCATATTGTGCTCCCCACAGCCTCATCGCATGCGGCTGTCACGACTGCATCCCGTGCCAACTACAAATCATATTCTCCGATCATCGCAACGCCGGCAGTGCTCAAAGGTACTGGCACCGAGCCGATTGCTGATCTCTTCGTGTTCGGACTCGAGCGGACTCGAAATAGAAATCCGGGTGGCAAATTCCAGGGCCCATGCGGAATGCGTCTAGCCGAGTCTCGTTGTCGAATGCCTACTCCCTATCTCGGTATCCAATCAATGCTCTGGATGCTGATACATAGTGCTCAAACGATGTGCTTGCTGCTTGCAGAAGCTCGAGTTGGCGGTGAAGGCGACGTGGCTGCGGCAAATGCACTCTGTCATCTGGACGCGAAGTTACCGACCCGAGATAACAATAACCGCCGAGTCTTCGTTTTGCCTCCTCACTCCGCTGCCGCTGGGTAAATATGGCAGAAGGCCAGCCAGGGAGAGCCTCCCAGTTCGCCCAATAGGACGACTCAGGTGCCTTCCGCTACCTCACATCAACATCAGTATGCGTTTGAGGATCAGCGTGGAGTGTTGAGTGGATGACCTCCTGCAGCTCGCCACGATGGAGCAGCTTCGTGGGGAATAGGGGGCGTCCGGGGTCATAGGGGGGTGCCATGGGATTCAGCGCTTCGGTACCCAACTTGCCGTTGAATGACTGGGTGCGAATGAAGTCACGGTACACGAACCCACGAGCCCGCCACTTTTTTTGTTGCTGCGTACGATACGATGAGGATGCATGCAAGGTACGACGTATGTAGGCTGCATACGCCCCTTATTCTTGCCGCTGCCAGGCGCGCGAGTACCTGAGGTCAGGGAACGTTACCTGTACCGCACCGGCTTCAGATCAATGCCAACAGCATACAGCTTACCGGTCCAGGATCTCACCTCCTATCACCAACGCTGGTTAAGGAGGCCACATCACCCAAGCAATTATGGCTCGCCTACGCCTCCAAGGCTTCTAGGCGCTCAACCGGCTTGCTTCCTCCCCTATCTCGAATTCGAGTTCGTATCGCATCAAAGTCCGGCTAACAGACCGCGGGAAGGCGAGTGGGAATCATGCCCATGTTTCCGTTGCCTCTTCCACTCTCGTAGTTCACTCTCGTAGTTCACTCTCGTAAGGACGACAAATCAAGCCGGTATATTCTCTATAGACGTGTAGCAGTTCATCACATCTTGATTTCACCACGTGTCTGTCTGGGATTCCTAGATCACCCGGTCTTTAATTGGTGCGCCCTCCTATATGATCAGGATAATCTGAGTTGGCTCCCGCCGGTCAGCAGGTCTTACTGCCATGCTGTTAAGCCAGGACGGCCGGGCGATCCCCCCCTCGTAGCCAGCCGCATAAACCAGAGCCTGCGATTGCCTCTAACATGGGAGTTCCTGTCTTCTTTTGTCTCGACATGACTTCACTCGACTCGACTTGATCTCTTCTGAAGGAGTTCCTTCTTTCACAGTGCCATACTGTCCTGCGCTGTGCTATATGGTGCTAATTTATCATCTCCAGCTTGCCTGGTTGACGGGCATACGGGCAAAAGTGGTAAACGAACGAATGCCTGCGGCGGTACTCCATCCCCTGAATGAGGAGACAGCTGACATACAAAGCTTTATCGGCACTATTTCGAGTAGACAGACCTAAAGCTGACATCTTACCCGTCTGATTAGATCTCTACCGCGCGTGATACCGAAGACCCACGAGCACTGTCCCCGTCCCCGTCAGGCGACCTACGGAGCACGTCTACCTCCCCCCCACCCCTATTCCGATACTCGCCGAATTTTCGCACGGGAACTACACGCCGCATGACTAAAGAAGCGAAGGAGTCGTGCACTACGTTACGTTGAGATGCGCAAGGGATATTCCGGCGCATTGGGTTGTTGTGACTCCTGGTTACTCGTGCCTGATAGACTCGGCTCCGCAGGCTATTGGTGCTTTCGGCTAGCTGCCACGGGTTGGACCGGAACTCGGCGGGCGGCTGCCTCGGGGCTGGAATGTCTTTGCAAACGGCGGAGGCGTACTAGTGGTGTCTTCGTAGACTCGAGTGCTGGTCACCAGGACCAAGACCCTTGAGTCAGCGCGATGGGTGCTGGGGGCCTTTGAAGGCCGAGCTCTTTGGTGGGTTGGCAGTATTAGTACTTCGTAGACAGTTATGTAGATCGTGGCATATGTAGGTAAGGCTGTACCTATAACCGGTGAAGTCAGAGCATAAAAATTATATACGTTGGTCTTTATACCGCGAGCAGAGAGTGAGATCGTGGAGTCCGTGGCCTGTTGGTCGTCGGTCCACCTCTTCCCTAACTTATCTTGTGCTCCCTGGTCTTTGTTACAGTCCATAAGTAACGTCACTGCTAATCACTTGCTCAGATCTACTCTTCCCTATTTAGATCCGTAACTCACTACTTCTTCCTGACTGCTTTTTCGTGCCCAACTTCCCATTGACTTCAATAAGAGCTCCCGGCCTGAGGGTTCTTGTCCCGTCACCTAGCCTTTGCAGGAAGGGAGTTCGTGTCGCTTCAACCCTCTGACGGGTATTCACCCACCCATGCATGCCTCTCCAGACTATACCGCCCGTATCATTTTATTCTCACCACAAGACAGACGAATTGAATGTCTTTCCTGCAGTCTCCGCCACTTCGTCCGTTAGTCGATGCTTTGAAAGTCCCTTTTTGACAGCCCTGTGATATGCAACGACTTTACATGCTTACGTCAAGGCCAAAACAGCTTCGAGCTTTGAGTAGTTGACAATGAAATAGTATATATGTTAATAGTGTGTTCTTCTTCGGGTATGTCTTATTTGAATCTGATATTATACTCAATCCCGGACCGCTACCCAGGCCGGGTATTGACACCGGTGCTTTGCGGGCTTAGATAAGGTTTCCGGTGTAGGTTTAAGCCACGATTCTTTTATATTTCAACGACTTGATCATGAACGGGTGTTCGTTTTTTTGCGAATGAAAGTGGCTATCTCTAGAAGAGATCGGAAGTCGCGTCTCGCGGTGGCTTGTCTCAGGGTTTCAGACTGGAGAGGACCTCCTTTCTCGTCTACCCCACCATTGCGTCCCCGTTCGTAAAGTTCCGTTCGTTTCCTGGAATTGCGCTCTCTCATTTGATCTGTGCCACTGCCAGTAAATGGAAAATTAATCAGAGCATCTTAAAACATATCCAGAGATGCATAGGGGATTTCATTAAGTCCTCGCCTCATCTCACGCCACCCTTAGTGTCCTCGAGAAAAATACTCCACTGGTGTGGTGTGTCAATCCAAAATTATTAGCATTTAAAAGAGTCAGTACCAAAAATTATCAAACCCGTCGTCGCTAGATGACTAAGATAAACCTAGACAGGCCTCATCCTCATCCTCTATAATAAGGACATGTCACATGGACCTACCAAATAATCCTCAATATCTGTCAAATTTAAAAATATTCTATATTTAAAAAATAAGATGTAAATCTCTTAAAGAAAAAGCCCCAATTATATAACCAATAATCCCTTAAAATAACCAGATAACTATAATAAACAAGTCGAAATTGAACCAATCAAGCTATTATAAATGCCTTAGAACTAACGCTTTAACATATGTAGGTACCAAAACTACCTAACAACTTATTTTTAATATTATTATCTTGTTATTATTACCATATTTAATAGGGGTTTTCAAACTAAAAATATGAGCATAATTAATCTATTAACTTTATAACCTTAAAATGTTATAATATGCTTAAATAACATACTATAATATACTTATAAGTGTAATAATAATAATAATAATAATAATAATAATAATAATAATAATAATAATAATAATAATAATAATAATAATAATAATAATAATAATAATAATAATAATAATAATAATAATAAAAAAAAAAAAAAAATAATAATAATAAATACACATTATAAAGTAAATAATAATTAAGTAATATATAGTTACACGTTAGTTTGAAATATTATAACACTTTTAAACGTTTTATTTAGTTTAAGTAATTCTTAATATCCATAAGAACGAGCTAAATATTATCTTTGCTATAATTTTAATAATATATCAGTTAATATAACGTAGGTCACAAGCAAGCGGGACATATAAGCAAGTTGGATACTTTCATGAACCTCTCAAACTTTCAACTTCTAACCAGTATTCCTCCACCCACGACAATGGCACCGCGTTATAATGAATCAGACATGCAGCTAGCTGTCCAAGCTAAAAAACGGGACCCTCATATTTCTGTTCGAAAGTTTGCTAAAACTTTCCACCTATCAATCTCTACATTGGCTCAAAGAATTGCCGGCCGACTATCACAATGTGATATCATGCCTAATTCTTTAAAACGTACTGTTTCTAGAGAGAATGCTATTCTTTCCTTCATTTCTGACCTGGATGTGCGAGCATTTCCACCTTGGCACAGTTATGTTGAAGATATGACAAATCAATTGCTGGCGGCACGTGGGACTAGACGCGTTGAAAAGAACTGGACACGCAACTTCATTAAACGCACACCAGGCCTCCGGACGCGTTTTTATCAGAGGATGGACTACCAGAGGATTTTGAACAAAGATCCAGACGCATATTGTGTGTGGTTTCACTAAGTTGCGGCAGTAATCGCGAAATATGGTATCTAAGACACGGACAATTATACCTTTGATAAGACTGGGTTTATGATGGGCAGTATTGGGTCTGACATAGTCGTTGTCAGATACCAGCGCACCATTTGGGCCATGCACTGACCATGTCACGTGGATGACAGCGCACTAGACTGCGACCAGCCACCAGGGCAAAAACTAGTACTGAAAACTCGTACACAGGTAGACAGTGCTTGATCACAACATCATAATACACTCAATCAATTGACCCTCGTATTCAACAGTCGTCACAAGCACCAAAAGACGTGGCAGGCCTAGACAAGCTCAGCAAGGTAACAGAGAATGGTCTACAATAATCTCTGTTATTAATGCTGATGGTTGGGTGGTCTCGTCATTCATCATTCTACAGGGCAAAACCCACCTCGCGTCATGGTATTGCGACACAATATTACCACGCGATTGGAAGGTGGCCGTGTCTGACAACGGATGGACTACAAATAAGATCAGTTTGAAATGGATTCAGCATTTTGACAAGTATACCAGACCGTGTATAACCGCTGGTAAACGCCTCCTCATCCTAGATGGCCACGAAAGCCACCATTCCCAGGTCTTTAAGAATTATTGTCAGAACAATGGTATCATTATCCTTTATATGCCTGTCCACTTGTCATACAGATTCCAGCCTTTAGATGTCAGCTGTTTTAGCCCGTTCAAACGAGCTTATGATTGCATGATTAAGGATCTTATCCAGTGTCATATAACCCATGTTTCAAAGAAGGACTTCCTTACTGTATTTTGTAAAGCATATAACACTGCTATGACGCCAGGAAATATCTGAACAGGTTTCAGTGCCACTGGGCTTGTTCCTTTTGACCCAGAAAGTGTCATTTCAAAACTGGATGTTGTCGCTATCGCACAAACACCGTTGCCAGACCCCAATCTGCCACCCACTACTTGGACTTCAAAGACGCCTATCACTATTAACAAAGCGGTAAACTCATTGGTTTATATCAAGAATCGAGTCAAAAATCACCAGGGAAGCTCACTTATATCAATAATTGATGCATTGAGCTCATTTTTAAAGGCTACATATGGTCTTAAGCACAAGGTCATTTTGGTTGATTCTTGGATCCATCAGCTAAAAAAGGCCAATCATTTATTAAGTAAATGCCAGAAACTAAAAGATAAAAATTTAATAAAAAGAAGAATATTTTCTGTTAAAGATATAATAGGTCTTCATGCTATAAAGGATAATACTGAGCTAGCAAGACAGGAAATAGATGAAGATAATGTCGTCTAAGGAGGGAGGCAGCGCGTGAGCGACGGTGTGGCATTTGCGGCAATACTGGCCATAATGCGCAAACTTGTACAATAAAGATAGAAACGTCTGAAGAAGAGGAATCCGATTGATTGAATTGAATTGAATGTGTTGTTGTGACGGCCTGCACAGACCTTTCCACATGACAAGTGGATACTTCCTAATAGGGGAAGGATCTGACCAGAGGATCCCCTTAAAGGGGCAACCTCCCACTGTACCTATCTCTCTCTCTCTTCCTTTCCTCTCTAGTCTTGATATTCTCGTCAATAGAGTAATAGCTGCTTGCTGCCGGCCATGTCCCAGCTCCTCAGTACGCTCGCCGTGACAGTTGTGATTAAATTATTTGACATGGCAGTTGTGAGGTTGGTAAAAAGTTGCCGTTCGCTTGTAATTGCCGCTTGCTTGTCATTGACATTAAGCTTTTAATAATTTAAAAGCTTAATAATAACTTAAACAAAAACACATTAACGTTAATTGAAGATATGATAATAACGTTAAATACGATACAATGAATAACTTTCGCGCACAAAAAGCCTTTATATTGAAAGATAATATCGTATTTAAGGAATAATTTGAAACTATAATAAAGAAAGTAATTAATGTTCATAAATTAATAAAAAATATATAGCGATAAAGGTAATTAAACCTTATAAAATGAAAAAAGCAAATCAAAAGTAATTAAAAGTATTCAAACATTTATAAAGGTTGTAATCAAAAGTAAAATGCTTTTATATTAAAATTAAAAATATTTTATATTAAAAGAAAAAAAATCATATCTTTTGAAAGAAAAGCTTCTATTATATAACTAATAATCCCTTAAATAACCAGATAATTATAATAGACATGTCCGAATTGGACCAATTAGAAGCTAGGGTTTATAGGGCTATAGGGTTATTATAAATGCTCTGGAGCTAGCGCTTTAGCGCATACAGCCATTAAAGCTACCTGACAGCCTGTCTCACAATGTTATCATCCTATCATTGTTATGATATCTAACAATGTCATACGGCCGGCTCACAAAGAACAGCACATCGCCCAAGCCCCCCGTCACAAAAAGCCTCTCCAGCACACTGGTAAACCGCCTTACCTGCTCCCACGTCTCCTCGCTTTCAGCGCGATCAACATCAACAACAAGACACAAAAGCTTACCAGCAGCAGCCTCCGGGGCCACCAACCGCTCCAAACCCTCCAGAGCCCGCAGTCCCTCCTCGATCTCCAAGACGTCGTAGTCCCAGAACAAACCCCCATACGTCCCAGCCAGTAACCCGTGCACGGAGTCCGGACTCGCGTCGGGCCCCAGGAGCGGCAGAACCCGCTCCAGCAGGTTGACCACCAGGCCCCGCAGCACTTGCTGCGGTCGCTCGTTCCCATCGCCCTTGAACGGCGCCAGGAGGAGCACGGGGTTCGCGGCGCTCACGGCGTTCACCAGACTGCTCTTCTCCTGGATCGTTTCCACGGCTAGAACGTACGCAGAGCGGTACGCGTCCTCGGGGTAGGGCGCTTGAACGACGCCCGCTTGGGCGTCGGGGCTGGACGTGAAGCGCGCGATGGCGGAGGCGTCCCAGCCGCTGCCGGGTAGCTGGAGGAGGAGGTAGTCGACGTCGGCGGCGGCGGTGTAGTGGTCGCTGCGCTGGGTTAAGTGGTCGCGGTAGGATCCGAAGGACGCCATTGGGGGTGGATGGGTAGGTAGGTAGGTGGGTAAGCCTTGTGCTTTCTTTTTCTTCCTCGGTTTGAGGTGTGTGTTGGCTTACCTTTGGCTGTGGTGTCGATTTGATTGGGGGTTTGAGATTCTTGAGTCAACGGAAAAGGGGGTTCTGGTTTATATAGGATCGTGCTTGCTGATGCAGGAAAAGGGTCATTTCCTTGAACCATGGTGCGCAGCTATCTTGGCATGTCACAATGCGATGCTGGCATTGTATGTAATGTCATTGTTGTCGCGAGAACAAGGAAGATTGTCTTGTAAGGCCCTGAGTTCTTTGTATGTCGGCACCATTGTTCAGGGGCTGTTTGAAAAGAGAGCATACGTGCATAGGCACGAGCGGTCTGGACAATGTAGATCTGCCAAAAAGGGCACCAACTGAAACGGTGTACTCCCATGGAAGCTTACCTACTCTGCTTCGGGGTACTATTGTTAGTCCGTGATGCCTGACTGTAGTCTGTAGGAGAGTTTGACGTGCAAGTTAACACCTATAGGAGACTAAGCTGGATTGCATACTACACCGGCTTGCTGCATGGGTACATCATCCCCCACCTGCCTCGCGTGTCCTTGCGTCACGACTTCACATTACTTAAAGCATGTTGTAGCCGGATGGGGAGTTTCGATTCCTACTTCACTACACGAATCAATAGCTGAGACTGCTGGTACCGTCCTTTTTACTATATCGAAGGCCTTCGTCAGAATGACTCCTCCCCTGATTACTCTCGAGGAGCACTTCCTCGCATCTAGCGCCGAGTCCCTCCGGAAACTCTACTCCGAGCAGCTGGCGCACATCCCCGGACTGTCCGACAAGATGCAGGACACGGGTCCCCTACGACTCCAGTCCATGGACCAGGGCCACGTCTCTTTCCAGATCATGTCCCACGTGCCGGGCGGGATGCCCCTGGAGCAGTGCAGAGCCGCCAACGACCAGTGTGCCGCGGCCATAAAAGCCAATCCCACCCGCTTCGCCGGATTTGCCGTCCTGCCCATGGCGGACCCGGAGCACTCGGCACAAGAGCTCCGCCGCTGCATCAAGGACTTGGGATTCGTCGGCGCGCTCATCGACAACCGGAACGGTAACACGTACTACGACGGGGAGGAATACCTTCTCTTCTGGGAGGCAGCAGAGGAGCTGAATGTGCCCATATACCTGCACCCGACCTGGCCAACGCAGGTGCAGACGGACCTCCTGTACACAGGAAACTTCACCACAGGCGCGAGCGCGAGCATGGGGGCCTCGGGCTGGGGCTGGCATTCCGACGTCGCGCTGCACGTGCTGCGGCTTTTCGCATCCGGCGTCTTCGACAAGTTCCCCCGGCTCAAGATCGCCGTCGGGCACATGGGCGAGATGCTCCCGTTCATGCTGCAGCGGATCGCGCAGCTGTCTGTCCGCTGGGGGCAGAGGACGCGTCTCTTCCGGCAGGTCTACGACGAGAATATATGGATCACGACAAGCGGCGTCTGGAGCGTCGATCCCATGGCGACTATCCTGCGGAACACGAGGATAGAGCATATTCTGTATAGTGTCGATTACCCGTTTGCGAAGAACGAGGACGGGCTGGCGTTCATGAGGGAGCTGGAGGCGAGCGGATTGGTTACGCCGGATCAGCTGGAGAGGATTGCGTATAAGAACTCCGAGGAGCTGTTCGGAGTCAAGGCCACCAAGACTTTCGGTTGAAGCTGCGCGGGATTTTACACCCAGAGCCCGCGCTCCTGTATTGAGGCTTGACGGGGGGTGAGGGGGGAGGGCATGGGTCGGACCGTCTAGGAGACAAGAGGGGTCATATACTAGAGAACATCGATCACAGGAACTGTCGCTGATTTACCCGTGCCCATGCTCATGCCAATGTTGGGTCCGGCATTAGTTGCTGTCCTGTCGTACTGCCTAGGACCACTGGCACTTGCAGTTTCATGATATCCGAGATGCCTATGAAGTCGTGCTCATCGATGAAGAGGACTTGGGCTTGCATTCTTTCAAACAACAAGGTCTGAATGACTTGGCGCACCATGGTTATTGCGAGACCGTCCCACGAAGCTGCCCAACCAAGTATTAATCTAGTACTAGTCAATAGACGGCTATGCCTGGCCAGGCGTTCCAGTTTCCGGTCACGTGACACCCATTTCACATACACATAGACCATCCAGCAGCAGTAAACCATGACAATAGACATACGACCTTCTATCTTGCCACACATATCTCTGGTTACATCTATAACCGGATTATTATTTAAGCATAATTCCTGATCAAACTTTCCGAACGTCGACTGTTTTGCATAACCGAGGATGAGATCGGAACAGATGGGGAACCGTGGGTGTACTATGGCTTGCCCTAGCAGCGCCCGAGTTATATATCCAGCATATCCCATCTTTCGTTCCCGATCCTTCGCCCGGCAGATCATACCCCTCTACATTTGCCGAACGGATCACGGCTTCCCTTCGACACATATACTCCCCACCTCCACACCCGCCCATACGCACAAGACAGCATCATGGCAGGATTGGGAATTCTAGCATCAACCGTTGGCATATATGCCTCCACGCTAGGCATTGTCAACTTTTTCTCAGGCCAGTTCGCCCAGGTCGACGCCGATCATCACTATATATGGCACCTGGGGGGTCACACCTATAAAATCCAGCTGGGCCTGGATGTCTACAACGGTCTCGATGGAGGCGCCGGCACCTTCCCATCCATCCGCGCCTGGAATGAGAACTGCGTATACGTAGGCGGATTCGCCACGAACGACAGCCAATTCATCGAGAACGGCGCGCACGAAACGGTACACATCATCCCGGAAGACAAACACATCCTGGAGCATCAGTCACCCTACACGCTGTTCACGGGAGGCGATGACTCCCTCTGCATTGCCTAAATTACCACGGAGTGGAACGACCGCAGTCACTACGCGTGGGTCGGCGACTGGGCGCAGCCCGCCGGCGTGCCGTGGTTCTACTCAAACGTCTACATCAACAGCAGAGACTACGTCGACGCCTGCATGTGGCTCCAGCAGTACGGCGGCGACGAGAACAAGACCTCCGTCACGGGCTTCCAGATCCACTGGCCAAGTTTCTACTTCACAGATAAAGACCTGCCGGGAGACAAAGAGGGGAAGGATGCCTTGAAGGCCAAAGATTATGGGCGACAAATCGATCTTCTCCGTTCGGTACGAGGACAACCCTGACTGGATGCATTGTCCCGCCAGGTGCCACTGCAAGGAACACCATCTTCACGGCGACGATGAGGGGTCTGGAAATGGCACCGAATCCGCCGGGATCTCCTGGCCCCACGGCTTCCCCGAGATCGCGCGGAACGAGACTCGGGCCGTCAGGAAGAAGCGTACGGACGAGGAGAAGTCCGGCGGCCGGCTCGTCGTCTCCGAGCGCGCCCAGCATCTCGCGACCACGCTCTGTGAGAGCGAGACTTCGCTCGGCCCCAACTTCCTCAACGTCGCCGAGGGCAAGTTCTGCCACATGACGTAGGGAAAGCAGCTATACGACGTTTGCAACGACGACGGGGAGAAGGACGGGCGCGACTGCTTCGATGTCGATGCTGTGGTTCTCCGGCGGCAAGGTACCACCCTCGCTGAGGCGTGGCCGTATCAGGACGTTGTTGATTAGACGGAGGGCAAGACCTTTACGAAGAAGGCATGATTGCTTCTACTTCATCTCGAGATCATTGTACGGGGCATCGGCTCGCAAAGGTCACGACTTCACGAGAGGTAGATGCATTGTGATTGGTTTTTCCCACTGGGTTTCCCATCCTTCAGCATGAAATGCTGGCGAATGCTACAGACCTCCTTCACTCTCAGTCACAAAATAGCTCGCGCGTATTTCCCATGTCTGCTGGACTTTTATTAGGTATCATATTTCCGACGTACACACTCTCTAATAGTAATAATTAGTTCTTCAAGTACTTATAACTACCTTCGTGATGGTGAGCAACTCGGCGCGTGCAGCTTGGACCAGGAATTCATACAATTTCCCCTCACAAGCCCTTCCCTGTAGCTGGCTGTTTCAATTGGTGCATATAAAGGATGCTGGAGAACGGAATCTCCAGGGCTAGCGAGACGTCCGACATGGTGGATTCCCACTGTGCAATGCACCTTCCAACATGGCAGACCAGCGACGTGCCTCAGTATGTGTTTCTAACATTAATGGCAGATTCTACCTGAACCTAAACTTGCTTCTGATGGTTGGGTCGAGGTCAGTTCATGCCCCTATATCTGGACCCACAAGCAGGACTCAAGCAAGAATGGCGAAACCCTCGAAGTAAAATCTCCATAATAAGCCTCGATTACGCCATGTCAGAAGAGCTAGATGAAATCGTCTAAAGCTATTGCACCATTCCACTGGCACCAAGTAATAGCTTCGCTGCAGATCGACTGGCGGAAGTGTACGCACCCAGTGCCGTGTCCGCTAGTAGAATCCGCACAGTAAAATTCCCTTCCTTCAGACTCCCCTTACGTCCGATCATGTCTCATAACTCATATATATACACTTGAGTACACATCGCCCAGTTGCCAATTTACAACCGTGCCCTCCCACCCTGGAGCTCCCGAAGGTCCTTCTCAGTAAAAGGCACATAACCACCCGCGCCCCTCGGCAGCCAAAACATCGCATCCACAGCCTCGCCCTTCTCCCTCGCCGCCTTCTCAATGGCGTCCAACTGGATGCCCTCAGACCTCAACCGCCCCTTCTGCAGTTTCATGGTTCCGGTATATTCAAGCTCCTTCACCACCCTTATGAAGATGGGCACCGCATAGCTCGGCAGGTTCGCACGACAATGGTCCGCCAACGCTGTCCAATCCAACGTCTTCGCGCCCCCCTTCCCATCCGCCTCCGCCTCCGTCGCCGTCCCCTCCGTCAGCACAACAGCCGCACACCCGGCCCGCCCGTCCGCGCCCGGGACCAGCACCCCATACACGTTCGCCTCAGCGACCTGCGGGAAGGACCCGACCACATCGCTGACCTCGCTAGTCGACACGTTCTCGGAGCGCCACCGGAACGTGTCGCCGAGCCGATCAACAAAAAACAGGCGACCCTCGGCGTCCAGACGCATCAGGTCGCCGCTGCGGAACCACAGGTCGCCCTTCCTAAACACGTCCCTGATGCGCCGCTTCACCATCGCGCCCTCATTACCAAAATACCGAGGCGGGCCCTGTTCTGGTGTATTGGGGTCCATCCAGTTGACCATCTCGCCCGCCTCGCCCGTGCGGGCCTCGATCGCCAGGCCGTCGGGCCCGCGCAGCACCTCCTGCGAGTCCGGGTCGATGCGGATGCGCCTCTCGCCGCCACCGTTCAGCAGGTGCCACAGCGGGCCGCGGACCGCGATGGCGTTGCGCGAGTAATCGCCGCGGTTCGGGTTGGTCGAGAACCCCATGCCGTCGCTAGCACCATAAAGCTCATTAATAATCTCGATCCCAAACCGCTCGCGGAACCGGTCCCACACGTCGGGCCGCATGCCGTTGCCCCACGCCATGCGCACGGCGTGGCCGCGGTCCAGCGGGTTTGGTGGTGCGTTGACGAGGTACCGGCACAGCTCGCCGACGTACTGCACGATGGTGGCGCGCGAGGCGTGGATCTCGGGCCAGAACGTCCTGTGCGAGAACTTGCGCGACAGCACCACCGTCGCGCCGATCCCGATGCACGAGAGGGTGCAGAGACTGTGCGCTGTGGCGTGGTAGAGCGGGAGACACGTGTACATGCGGTCGCCGGGGCGTAGATGTGTGATGTTGCCGATGCCCAGAGCGAAAATCAGCTCTCGTAGCCGGGGTATGACGACGCCTTTCGGCAGCCCGGTCGTGCCGGACGTGTACATCAGATTGGCGATACTCTCAAGGTCGGTGTTCTGACGGCGGGAGAGCGGGAGGGGCTCCGTGTCTGCGAATGTCTGGAAGAGCTCTGGGTTGTAATAAACCGTCTTTATCCCAGCAGACGAGAGTTCCTCTTCCACTGGCGATACCAGAGGGCGGACGTCCGAGTCCGCGAGCACGTATCGCGCACCGCAGAGCTTGATGCTGTGCACAAGCGGCTTAGCCGTCAAATTGCAATTCAGAAAAGCCGGCACGGCACCAATGGCCTCCAGCGCGAACCAAAGCAAGACGTATTCCGGACTGTTTCCGCCGTCCACCGCGACCAGTTCTCCCCGCTGGATGTCGAGGTCCTTCAACAGCCAATTCCCGACCGGCTGGAGCGCCCGGTAGAATTCGGTGTACGTCCACTGGCGACCCTCGAAGATGAGGAAGACGTGGTCGCCCATGGGGGTCCTGACGCGCTCCTCGAAGATGTCGTAGATGAGCAGCTTGTCTGCTTTGATCCTCTTGCGCAGCGTGTACATCAGGCGGAGCATGGTCAGTTTCTTGCTGCCTACGCGGATGTCATTGCGGACCAGAAACTTGGCGTCGACGTAGGCGGCGAGCGCCGCTGCCCCAGCAGCTGCGCCTGCTATGGCCACTGGGGAGGTTCGTCAGCAGGGAAAGAGGACGTTCGTCGTGGGGACACACGACGTAGGTGTTTGCCGGCTTACAAGACATTTCCGAAAGTCGGGATATTTCCAGAGACCTAATCAAATTGACATGTCACGGGAAAGAAGTATGTACGACGACTACCGGTATAGACCTCACTAGACAGAGGGCAGATTAAGCGGAAACGGATGAATTGATGATCGGGGGAAAGTGAGACATTGCCGGACCGAGCCGAGTAGCAGGACGCCGAAGTGGCACTGCAGAATCGCTGTAGAACGGAATTGTTGTTATTATCGGGGGCTTAGAAGTTTGGGGGAGCTGTCATCTACGCAGATGAGACTGCGCCGCTGCGGTTGGAAGGTGTTGAAGAAAACAGGGGTTGAAACCCCACTTATGACGACTATGGTTAAGAACCATCCTTGAGCTGTTGCGACGTAACAAAATCGAAGCACGGACACCTCTCAACAACCGTTAGGGAGGCCGTACAAAATGGCGGGGAGCAATGCATTATTCTACAGTTTCCCCGAATAACCTCGTCGTCATATAGCAAGCGGTTGTCGGACGAAGCATGCTCTCCAATCAAGCGGATAAAGTAAGCCTGGGCTAAGCGATCATGCCCAGGCGCAATTGACCGCACATCCCGAATGGCTGCTTATGTCTCACGGGAACTAAACTAAGTTCTGTTGGCTGCTTGCAGTGAAGCTAGATCGACTATCCTATATAAATATAGGTAGCTGGTGATAGAGCCGTCACATGCGCCAAAACTCTACTCCAATCCGGTTAAGTTAGCAACGATATCCCGAGCCCCCAAAAACGCCCCTTCCTTCAAAGGGACCAAAACCCCGTGCGTAAATCACTGCAAGTCCTTCAACTCCTTCCTCGGCCAGACCACATTCCCCCTCGGATCCGGCAACGCACGATCCCAAGCCCACCTCTCCACGAGATCAGCCTCCAGCTCGCCCTCCAGCATGCGCACGACATAGTCGCCAATGACAGGGAAGAACTTCCACCCGTGGAACGAGCCGCACGTCGCCACGTAGAGGCCTCCTCCGGACGCCGCCGGGTGTGGCGAAATGATGAAGTCCTCGCTTGGCGTGACGGCGTCCCTTTCGCGCAGGTCAATATCTTCTTACTTACCTTACCTAGGCTGAACTTGACTTGTACAGCGAGCAAGGGCAAAGTAGAAACTCACCAGCATATGCGATGCGACTCCATCTTCTACGCCGCGCCGCGCTTGCCAAACGTCACTCGGTTGGCGAAGCCGACGTCCTTCTTCAGAACGTCGGGGACGTCCCATTGTGCGTAGTCAGGATCCGGGGGCGGCGCTGAGATCTGGCGTCCGGCTGGCGTCTCCTGCGTGTTCCTGAATATGTATTGGCCCCACCATTTCAACTGCCTGTCTTTGTTCAACGGTAGGGTTCCGTTGCTTGCGCCTGGAAAATGAAAATGTGTGAGTGAGTGGAAGACAGTTAGTTGCTCTAGGGGTATGAGAGACTGATGACGATGATGGGGGAGAAACGTCTGTATGGGGGGATGAGTGTAGGCTTCCACGGACTACCGTGCAAACCCCGAGACCACACCTGGAGGTGACAAAAAAGAAGAAGTAGCCATACCTCGCTCCGGCGGGTTCTCCTGGATACAAACCGGCATACTCGCAAACACCCTCGCCGTCTCCTCATCCAGCGTCGCCAGTCCCGTAGTCACCCCCGCAGCGACGATCCGATCCCCAGCTCTGAACGCATCTCGACCCGTGGCATCAGCCGTCTTCTCCAGGAGCTTCGGCGTGAAAGCCCCCGTCGAAAGGATCGTATGCGTAGCCGTCAAGCTTCGCCCCGTGCTGGTGCGTATACCCGTACAAGCACCACCCCCCTCCTCATCAAACTCCAGCTTGTCCGCCTCGGCCGTCACGTACTTGACGCCGAGCCGCACCGCCTCTTCAATCACGGCCTGCAGGGCGCTCTTGGCGTCCGCCCACCCGCTAGTCTTGTTGATCAGGACATGCTTAACACCCGTGTAATCCGCCTCGTCGAACAGCCCCCCATACAACTTGCGAGCTTCCGCGACAGGCAGGGAATACACCTCAGCCGTGCGGCCTAGCTGCTTGAAATTGTCGATGACCTGCTTCGCAAACCCGCTCCGGCTGATCCAGTAGATGCCGCTCTCGTGGTAGAAGGTCTTCCACAGCGGATCGGTCCGCCATATGTCCTGCGCTTCTAGGGTCATGCGGCAGTACAGCAGGTCCCGGTAGTCGGCCCGGACGACTTTGTTTCAGTCCCATGATGCTGCCACGCGCGTTGGTGCGTCGGGGGCGTGGCGGTCGACTAGGGCTATGCTGGCGTTGGGATACTTGGTGATGAGGTGCAGCGCGGTCGGTGTCCCGAATACGCCGGCTCCTACTATGATGTAGGAGGCATTGCCAGTGGAAGCCATGTTGATTGGTCTATTTAATGCTGGTCACGGCTTCATGGACTCGAGGACTTGAGTTCTGATGAATTTAGATCCTCTGAGATTCCCTTGGTGTATATCACTATAGATATGAGTATGTTCTAGTCGATGGTAGCCCTCATTCGTTCCGATTGGACCCAGTGTTTCGGGGGACTAGCCGTCGTATTCCGAGGAGCCGTCTCCGGTCTACGGAGCGCATACCATCCAAGCCACTTGTTTTCCGGCTCTGACGGGCACGGCACCACACCGAAATACCAAAGTGTACGGATTTCAAGATTTGCTTGGCGAACAGGGGTTTCACAACGAAGTCTGGTTGCTGAAAATACAATCTCTTGTTGCAGTGGTTTAGTCCTCAACGGAGTTTGATAGACACCTCCAGAGAACTCATCATCCTAGCCCTCTGCTCGCCCTCGGCTCCCCACTGCTCCTCGCCCTCCACGACGACATCGTCCACGGCCCCCACGCTGCCCGTGCGAAGCTGCACGATGCAATCCGGCTGCTTCTGGAAGAACAGCGCGACCTCGACGACCTTCTGGATGGCGCGTCCCGTCCCGCACACCAGCACCTCGCCCGCGTCCTCGAGGTCCGTCAGCCCGCCGCCGCCGTTGCCCCTCCGAGACACGGCCTGGATCCGGTGCACGCGCTCCTTGAGCGATGCGTCTTTTTTTCTGGCGAGGTAGTTTGCGGACGAGCGCACGTCGTTCGAGGCCTGCTGCAGGTACTTGTCGAGCTGCTTGCGCACGCGGCTGCTGACGGAGCGGAAGGGCGTCTTGGGCGTCACGTAGATGCGGTTCGTGGAGCGGGTGGATGCGGTCCGAGCTGGTACGGAGCGTCGGCGGACTGTCGCGCCTGGTGGACGTTGCTTAGTGACAGATTGCGTCGGGCATGCGGTGAAGAGTCATTACCTTTCGGTACAGGTGGCAGCTTGTGTACATTGCTGTTGCCTTCAGGCAGCTGTGGAAGCTCCGCCGATGGGTTGCCTGTCTCAGCGGACATTATGGCAGGTGTTGAAGAAGAATGCGAACACTATCAGACCCTGGGTCATCCACCAGGTAGACAGAAGAGGTGTACAGACTCCAATAGCTCTGTCGTCATGTCAATTCAGTAGGCGCTGGCGGTGTCGAAAAGCGCATTGAGGGAATCGATTAAAGAATTTAGTTTGAAGCTTTCCGCCCACTATTAATTTGGGCAGGTGGGGTCCCGTCTGCAGGGCTGCAGGTTGATTAGCTCCTCGGCGCTAGTACTCTTGCAGCTTAGCTGCCCTAACCGCTCACCCCGTTGAGTAAGCACAGGTGTCTGCCCCTGTGCCCCGGCGAAGCTCCCCACACCTCCCAACTCCCAACTGCCAGCTTGATGCGACATCGCGCCGGCTTCAACACCATCGCCACTGTCCAATGGCCCGCTAAGACATGGCTGCCTGTGCCAGCCAGACAGCGAGAACGATACACCACGATGTCTGTTGAGATCTGGCCTTCAATTGCGCCGGACCAGCTTAAAATCGAGGAAGATGCCACCCAGGTATGCAGCTCCCAAACCTCCTGTTCTTGACCGAGTCCCGCCATCGTCACATGCCCAAGCTCCCTGTACTCGCTGCCACCATGCTCCTCCACGACGACTACGTCCTGTTGCAATCCCCATACCCACCACCCTGCCCGACCCCCAGCTTGCCCTTACACCGACACTCACAACCCCCACAGGACCGCGAGCTCACCTGGCTCCTCGCGACCCTCCACGAGACCCTCAAGTCGCTCAAGCACGGCCTAGAGGACAGCTACGCGCTCCTCGCGCCCATCGACCCGGGCAGCACGCTCGTGCTCTCGACCCGCAACAACGAGGCGGTCAAGGGCCACGTCACGCGCGTCGGCACCCGCATAGTGAAGGGCACCGTGCACCTGAAGCTGCGCACCCTGCCGCCGCAGACCATGGCCATCGACCCTTCGCGGCCCATCCACCTGCCCGCGCTCGCGACGCTGAACACACTCCTCACCGAGGCCGTCGACCTGGTCGCGCTGTGCGTGTCCGAGGGCCCCGCCGCCTGGACGGCGTCCTTCCTGTCGACGCAGCTCCGCCTGCTGGCGCAGCACCTCGCCGAGGCGTCCGCCATCATCAAGGGCCCGCCCAGCATCCCGGAGACCCGCCGAACCCCATCCTCCTCCCGATCGCGCCCATCCTCCTCTTCCTCGTCCTCCCACTCGCCAACCAATACCCCCACCATCCCCCGCGCCACGGACCCGACAGGCTGGACACGCACCTCAGTCTCGCTGTCGCACTTCCTGCCGCCCACGAGCCGCAACCTGTCCTTCTACCTCACGATCCAAGACGCCAGCCTAGTCCTCTACCTGCGCGCGCTCGAACCCGCCGACGCGCCGATGAACCTCGGCGCCAAGCTCGCCTTCGCGATCGGCACGGCGAGGCGCCTCGAGCACGACGAGGCGGATCGCGTGTTCGGGTACTGCTGCGACGAGAGCACGCACGTCGAGGACGCCGCGGGCGGCGCCGGCGGCGTGAGGAATCCCGTCAGTCCATCAGACGCCAACAAGACTGGGGGAGTAGGATTCGAAGATGCCACCGCCAAAAAGGGCGCCGACGAGGTCGAGGTCTTTGTGCGCGAGAAGGTCAGGGTCGAGAGTGCGGATCCGAGCCTCTTGTCCATGTCGGCCAAGCTGGGTGCGCTGGCGAATACCCTGAATCTGGCCAGGCGGAACTTGGCTGCTGTTATGGGGGAGGTGTGGACCGAGGACTGACTGATAGGGGGCGCTGAAAGAGCTGGAGGGCTTTTGCGCAGTAGTATGCGTTTGCATTTGGTCGGGCTCGAAACATTCGAAATGGAGTTGCGGAGGATTCGTTATGGCAGTTTTGTTATAGAAAGCATTATGATACCTGGGAAATGCCGCTTGCCAATGACTCGGCTTCAACTGGAAACACAGTACCTACTTAAACAGTATCACTGGTAGGTACACCGAGCCCTCATAAGTCTCCGTACACCACCCACCCGTCCAGCAAACGTTTGGACGGTACATTTATCGATCCGGAATAAGCACCATGGAATAAGCATTAGTAGTGGCATATTGTACTAAACCAAAGTTGCTTATTCCTGTCCAGTCTGCTTATTACAGTATTTCCAAATTTCCATTTGATGTGTGATCTGGAATCCTCCCAACATGGATGGTGCGTACGGAGACTTACGAGGGCTGAGTGTACCCCTTAAGTGATGTGCAATCCTGCTTTCTGGGCCGAATTGTTTTCTCTTTTGGTATCTGTCATTCCCCGACGATAGGGAGGCTCGCGCAAAGTAGTGGTCTCTGGACCCTGCAAACCTCGCGAGGCGCAAAAGTCCTCGACTCTCGATAGTGTACACAATAATTGTTCCCTTTCCTTGCTCAGAACTTCCTTCTTTCCAGACCATTCCCAGTCTCATCATCAGCAAAGCCATCCATCATCCATTGACGGGTACAGTTCGCCCTCAGAACTCCAATCTTGACCATCAAACCGTTAAACCCAAACGGTAGGTTGTCCCTGTGCTAACCGCACTCCGAACCGCAAACAAGCTGCAAACAATGATTTCCACCCATGAGCTTAAGCTTAAGCCACGGGAGACCATGGCATCGGGACCAGAACCCTGGACTTCATGGACTGGATGAGCGGGACGGTCTTGTGCACCGTCTCGGCCCAGCCCTCCTGCTTCCAGCTCTCCTCTCGGCGGACCTTTCGCTCCTCCAAGTCGGCAAACTGCCAGAGGTGGTGGACGGTGTTCAGGTCGCCGATCTGCACGAACCAGGCTCCGACACCTTCCATGACCTCACGTCGCGCCTTCAGACCGCGTCGCCAGTGGGTCTCCCACTCGAGGAGATTGCCGGGGTGGAGGGTGTAGGAGCGCAGCTCGAAGACGCCGCCGAGCTGGCGGGGCGCGGTGGTGGGCCAGAAGGAAAACTCCTGCATGATGGACGTGTTCTTAGACTTGATCAGGGTCTTGAGCTTCCTGTCGAACTCGGGGAAGTCGGGGTGTCTCGAGATGGAGTGCAGGGACTGGTGGTATCCTTGGTAGCGCTGGTATTCCCAGATGTGAACTGGGTGGGTGGACTGGCGTCAGTTTGCGCTCGCTGCGAATGTTAAGGGGTCCAGTTACGCAGTAACTCACCGAATGTGTCACAATCGCCAACCTCTGTTCGCCAGCTTCCCACGAGGTGAACCTTATTCTCCTCCATGGAAGCCATCTTCGGATACCAGTTGCCCACCAGCTCCATGTACTCCTCCACCTTGTCGGGGTAGACCTGGTGGAACACGATAGAGTGGACGTACTTGCCGCGAGCCAGGACGGCCGAGAAGCTCGCCTCGAGCTGGGCATCCATCTCGCGGCCTTCCTTGGTGCCATAAATGACGCGCGACAGCAGTCCGTCGGGATGGTCAGCTCCTTCTTTGCCCTTGGCCGCTTCGGCTTCGGCCTTTCGTCCTGCAGAAGACGTCAATGAGCCGAGGCCCTCACCGGAACCGGAGTCGTTGGGAGAGGCACCGGAGGAAGTAGAGGATTTGGATTTGGCTGAAGAGGACCTACTTGCTTCTCGCTCCTGTTGCGCCCTGATCGTCTGCTCGCGGAACTCCTTCTGCTTTGCGTTGAACGAGTCGACACCCGCAGGTGTGACGTCGGCGATGGAGGGGGCACGTTGCTGAGCAGCAGTCGAGCTCAACGCTCGCAAGGAGCGCGGAGCTGCTGTCGCTGCTCGTGCAATGCGTCGGGTCAACATGATGGGGAGTGGTTGATGTGCGCGGCTTGGGGAGAGAGACTTGGGGAGAGGAATGTGTGTTCAATTCCCTCGTAAACAAGGGGGACAGCTGAAGGCAGAGGGTGACAGTTGTTGTCTTCAGCACCTAACTGCAGGATTGCGGGCAGTGTGTAGGTACAGTGTACCAGAAGGTGTGCGGAGGAATGCCAAAGCAAGGATGGCTGTGGTGAAGTGAAGACGCTGATTGCCTGTGGTGCAGGTCCTGTGCAAGGGGGGCTGATGCAGCTGCGGGCTTTATCGCGGGGAAGAGACCTGAGTTCACAACGCAGAAATGGAGATCCCGCAAGGCAGTTGATCGAATTGGCAGGTTGACAGGCTGACAGCCGAGAAGCAATTCGGCGTGATGGCGGGCAGTATCGACGATAATTGGCTCAATTTATTCGGTTGTATCCCCCCGCATTCAATATGCTGGAAGCTTCAGTGTTTGGAGGTGTGAGTTCGAGCTGTTTATCTCCCAGGTTTTAACGTCGCTTGCCGTTGCTTGAAGGGGACAGCAGACAGCTGAGCTGCCGCCTCCAAGCCCTTGGAGGATGACATCAATCACCAGAGGGTGGGCCCGCGGACTTCAGCTTTGCCCATTCCGGGTCACATCAGGGGACCTCATGCACCCATCGGGCCCCCGGGGCCGGGGCTTCACTGGGCAGGTACCTAGGTACATCTGGTGCTATATCCGGTGCTACACTTACGCCGGGTTCCGGACTGACACAGCTCACAAGCCACACAACACATCTACTCTCAGTCAAGCCACAATAGCTTAGCCACCACTCTCAGCCGCTAGCAGAGAGACATAGCTCCAGCAAGGACCTTTGAAAACCACTCGCCTTAGACCACGACGACAGTCTTGGCCTGAGATCAACCGCAACAATCGCTCCCTCTAAACCACCCAAACGCCTCCGAACAAATCCGTCAAGATGTCTTGGCTTGGTGCTGCCCCCCTCAAGAAGTTCCCGGCGCCAGTCCGTACGTCAATTGAGACCCCCCCCAAAAGAGCCTCCGTCTCAACCGTTGTGCGACGGCTGCTAACAAGAGGTGACAACAGTGAAGCCCATGGCTCCCTTCTTCGCGGCCGGTACGATATCGCACATCTTCCTCGCTGACATCAGCGCCGAAATGGACAGCCCTCTGACGAACGAGCAGGTCTGGTTATCCTATACGGAGTGAACGCCGCGCAAACATCCATGATGAAGTGTACGTACCCCATGTGTCGAACAGAACACCAGAGACACAACGACAACCACAGGCCATTGACACTTTACTTAGCCGACGAGTGGAAGAACGACCCGCGCAACCCGAACGCCAAGGCTGGTCACTAAGCTGGATTGGATGGAGTGACAACAGCGTCGGAATAGGAAGTGCGAAAACGACAATGTCCTGCGAAACGTATCATAGACGGCCGAAGCGATCCCGAGCGCGGACGAGGCAGGACTGTATCATAGACTGGGAGATCGCGACAAATTGAGAGCCGCGTTCGACGCATACCCATTTGTACCTCAAGAGCCATGCGATATTTCCGTGACGATGTCAACTTCAGCCCACTAGCTGTATATTTTCCGTGGCGCCACGAACAAGGCCCTACTCCAGCCGATATATCTTTCTCAGTTCATATCCTTGCTATCTGAGTGCGATCCCATGTATCATCGCTGCGTGCTGAAGTAGGTGCAATGCTATCGTGATTCTTGATATCAGCCACTGTGGAGTGTCGTATGCCTCTTAAAGTATCTTCTTGGGGTTTCCTAAGGCCTACAGTTTTGATATCTGTGGCCCAAATCCTCCTTGTAATTCTTCTTGTCCCAAACATCAAGGACAGTTGCGTTCCCATCTGCTGCCATTGTGCGCTGGTCTGAACAACTTGAAAAGTGAAGACTCTTCCCACTGGGGGTTGCAAGCACGACTATCATAACTATTTCAATATGCTTGCATGTACCAAATGGCTCTCTGTCTATAGCCTATCAGTACTTACGTTTGGAGGGAAAGGGATTCGGTTGGGGGTTGCAACATGTACGTGAATCCCTCCGTAAAAATGGCAGAAGCTCAAGGATTGCGCTTCGCGGAAGAAAATTATATCGGTATAGACGGAATCATTCATGACCTCTATAGAGACAATACGTGAAGTCGTTGAATCTTAATGGATGGCCAGGAGCTAACTGCCAGTCTTTCATCTTATCTCATATCCCTCCCGGCGTGTGACTCAGCCGGTGTAATTACCGGCCTGCAAGACGGGTTGGACATATCTCCAATAAATGGAACAAAGTCAAATCTAAGATAAAAAAAGATATGTTCGATCAATTCTGTTTCAACACTTGCTTGCCCTTTGGCGGCGTTGTGGAGTTGGAAACGGTCCCCGTCTACCTCCGGGGAGTGCAGATAATCAGCCGAGCGAACATCGGTCCCGTCCGGCTATCAACAACCTCAAAATCCCGTAAGCCCTCGGCACTGTCAACACCTCACATCCTCATAGACCGCACGCCCCCAAGTCAATAAACCCATTCCATGATTTTATTCACATCGTCAATCCATCGTTTCTCAGCATTTTGCGTTTCTCATATACACAGTCATATACGGGCCCGTTCAAACCACTCACTAGTGATGTCGACGAACGGACAGCTGAGCTCAGCAAATGAGCCGGCGCAGGATAAGAAGACCAGCAACGTGCCCAAGGGCAAGAAGGAGCTGAAGATCCTCATGATTCACGGTACGCCCGATCCCTTACCTTACATATCGAGCCATACCCGGCCTCGGAGTCTACGACAGTGGCATCAACCACTGTCATTCCGTCAGAGCTCACCCCGACTCTTCATCCATCCATATCCCCTTCTCGCATCACATACACATGAAACATACCACACCCACACATACACACCACAAAAGCTAACATACCCAGGCTACACCCAATCCGGCCCCCTCTTCTCCTCCAAAACCAAAGCCCTTTCCAAACTCCTGCTCAAAGTCCTCTCACCGGCCCCCCTAAACCTGCACCCCGTCTTACTCTACCCAACCGGGCCACACCGTCTTCGCCCCTCCGACATCCCCGGCTATACCCCTTCCTCCACCTCCCTAGATGAACATGAGGACAGCGACGCCTGGGCCTGGTTCCGCAAAGACGAGGCCACGGGGAACTATCGCGGCTTGGAAGATGGCATGCAGACCATCGTGAATGCCATCCGTGAGATTGGCGGTGGTATTGACGGAGTCATGGGGTTCAGCCAGGGCGGTGCTGTCGCGGCCATGGTGGCTGCGGCGCTGGAGCAGGATCCAGTCCGCAACCCGCCAGCCTCATCACCATCATCACCCACCCCAGCCCAAAACTGGGCACAAGCCCTCCGCGAAGCCAACAACAACGCGCCCCTAAAGTTCTGCGTAGTCTACTCCGGTTTCTACGCGCCACCCGAAAACCTCCAATGGCTGTACGACCCCCAGATCTCGACGCCGACGCTGCACTTCCTGGGCAGTCTGGACAGCGTGGTGGAGGAGAGCCGGAGCCAGGGGCTCGTCGAGCGGTGTCGGGACCCGATGGTGCTGACGCATCCGGGGGGCCACTACGTGCCGGTGGCGAAGGACTGGGTCATGCCGCTGGCGGGCTGGGTGAGGCAGCGGTGTGAGGAGGCGGATGATGGGGCTACGGAGGCTTTGTGAGGAAGAGGTGAGATTTTGTTGCTACATCGATATATGACTAGAGCTTTGTTGCACAACATACACGGATTAGACGATCACAGCAGGGTCAGAGTATAGAAGAAGGCAATCCAGTTTTACACGGGCAGTATATGCCTCCTAATCTAAGTAGTGTACAATCGCATGCCTGGTGATGCAAACCCGTATTTGCCGGTCCTTGCAGCCATCGAGCTCCAGGCCATTACGTCCCAACCCTAATCTCCTACGAGATTCACGCCTTCTTCTTACTCTTCTTGTCCTTGCCACCCTTTGCCCCCGGTTGGATCCGCGCCATCATCTCTTCCTTGGTGATGAGATGATCAACACGCTCCAGTAATCCAAGCAAGCTCTTCATGTTGTGGCTCCATTCGTTCAGAACGTCGTCCGTATCTCTCGGCTTGGCAAAGTCAACAACCCGCGCCGGCCGATCAATACGAGCGAAGACCGTCTTAGAGCAGACCAGTTCGCTGATGTACTTCTCGGTCTCATCCTCCGTCAGGTCGAGCAGTTGTGTCAAGCGCTTCATACCGATGCGAGTGTAATACTTCGCAACGACTCTGACATTGTGCTCAATGACCCGCTTGCGCAGGTCCTGCCACCGCTGGTGGGCCTTCTCGTCTCCAGACTGCCCGGGCTGGCCGTCAAACACATCGGTTCCGCAGATATGGGGTCCGAACATCTTAGCGACCTCGGGCCATCGCATAAGCTCATGCACTGTAAATAGCTTGAGGAGTTGAGTATCGACGGGGACCTGGGAGTTCCGCGTGTCGCGGTGGATGCGGTGAAGTAGATCATGTTGTTCGTTGTCGTGGGGTGACAGTATGACGAAGTAGATGATCCGTTGAAGAACCTGTACCATTTATTAGCAATGCAATTAGAAATGAGATCCCTTCGCGCATACCGGCTGAAGCTTTGAGGGATCTTCCTCCACCGCTTCGGTGTCAAGCACTTGTCTGTAGTGTTTGCACGCATCGAGGTACTTGTCGTCGTGCTTCGCGAGTGTGATCTGCTGCTCGTAGTATGCAAGCTTCAGGTCTGTGATATCATCCTCCTGCTCCGGTGGCACCTCTTCGCCTCGCTTCAGCTTCTCTTCACGGGCCTTCTTCTCCTTCTCTACCTGCTCTGGCATCTTTTTCGGCTTTCGTGATAGGTATCTCGTGCTAATCTTCCGGCTGAGGATACCGGCCTGGTTCCAGTCGTTGTTCTCGATGCACAGAGCAACTTGAGCCAAGATGAATTCCGTCTTCTCTCGTCTGTCCATAGATCCGAACGTCTCTACCTGCAGCTCGCACAGAATATCCATTGCAGACTTGAGGTCGCCCTGTTGCTTCTTGATGTCGGACAGGATCTTGGTCACGCGAGCCCGCTCTACCTCAACAAAGATCTTTCCCTCGGTCACGGTTCGCAGGGTTTCGATGACTGTGAGCTTGGTCTCGAGGTTCGGGGTAGCGTCGAGGAACGTCATGACGGTCTGGACCATCTTCGTGATGGCCTGTTTGAGCTGGCCATGCTTCTTGGACAGCACCAAGACCTGGTCGTTGAGTAGACTCCAGTTTCCGGCATCCTTGCAGATAGTGGTGATCGCAACCAAGGTACGAGATGCCGATGCGAGATCCGAAGCCTACGGATGTACTACTAGTCAGTGGGAGTTGGCTGAGCGAGGCTGGTGAAGGTAGCTAACCTGTCGGGCCTGCTTCTCAAACACGGTGAGCTTCTCGATAGCACCTTGTATGTCGGACTACGATCAATGGTCAGTCAATGACAGTTCGGGCTCGTATTGCGCTCTGCGGAGCTCCAGCTTTACCTTGGCAAGCTTCTCTGCCTCGCTGATCTGTTTGTCAGCCTCCTTGCTGAGGTCCCTCTCGGGCTTCAGAGCTGCGTCCGCCATGGCTGGTTGGATTCGGGAACGGTAGAAGGCGAATCGAGATCGGGATGTGAACGTGAACGTGGTCGCAAACGGTGTGATGTATTAGAGAACCGCCAGGTGCAGACTTCAGTCGAATCGATGTACTTGAGGGAGGGAAGCCAACCAACAAATGATGCGAACTACGAGGCGACGAAGCTCACGCTGCCTGCAGTCATTGAATGGGTCCGATGTTGGTGACCTAAGCTGGCCCAAGCGCGACGAGAGCTGGCAGGCTGATAAGTAGAGGTCACATGTAGATAAGGATGCCCAATGCTTAGTCACCCAACCACCCACCCAGCCTGCCAGTATCGTCAATTTCAATGTCACATCCATGCATATTGTCCTCGATAGGACCAAGGACGACAGTTATTCCACTATCGGGTCTCTGGTAGTCATTCGCTCCCCCTCTCCATGCACGTCTTCCTTCTCATTAACTTTCACGCCGAAACTTATGCTTGTGGAGGATCCGAAATGTTAATAAGCCGGCTGTGCAATCTAAGCTCTCTCAGCTCTGCAGTTATATGCCAAGTGCATTCTCTGCAAGTTCCCTGCTCCTTCGTTGGTACCATCCCGTCTTCGAGATCAAAACCTCGCACTGGACACGTTGGTGCTTCAATCAACGGCCAAACCCACGAAGACGACAAGAACGGCAGCATAAGCCGCAGTCCCCGACATCACCTCCTTGGGCTTGTCCAAAAACCACGCCATGGCAATACCAAAAGCCGTGACAAACGCCGTGGTCGACCCCAGAGTTGTGTACAGCGTGTCGTGCAGCACCATGAGCCACATGGGCCCAATGAGGAAGAAGCCCGCCACTGTGGCTATGATAAGTCGTTCCTTGAAGCCGTCGATCCAGCTCTTCGCCAGCGTGGCGTTTCTCGTTCCACCGATGGGCTGGTTGTCATTTTCCCAGGGGTTATCAACAGGTATAGGACGTCCGAAACCGCCGTTCAGCGAACCACGGAGGATTGAGTGGATCACATAGGAGTCTATCTTTCGTTCTCCTGTAACCAGAAAGGGGTCCCTTGGACGCTGGCTGCAGGTCACCATATAGTCATAGTCCTGGATGGCCTTGACTGTTGCAGTTGTCAGGGGAACACGGATGTCTGACATGAGCTCCAGGCAAGTACTCACTGTAGGCCTCCAGATCTTCTTCCCACCCGTCAGGCTCTCTGCTGCTATTCTTCATATTTGCCACATGCCTGACCAATCTGCACTGCAATTTTTGCAGACGCATACGCTGCAGCTCCGCAAAACTGATTCTAAAGTCGTTGTCCTCATCAGGTCTTTCCCATTCGTCCTTTGCTTCATTGGTACCCTTGGCCTCCTGCCCTCGTTCCATCGGCTCCAATAATCGCTCCTTTTCGTCTTCCTTATGCTGGCAATGAGGCTGTCGACGTGATGGTCGATAACCCATGGGCCAAGATCTGCCGCCTCACCAAGAGCTGCATCCCCTCGCGTGGTATTATATGTACCGGTGCGGATTGGTGGCATGAAGTTTACTTCCTCGCTGTGTGGTGCAAATGGTTTAACGCCGTCGGAGGATGTTGGGCGCCCTCCTGGCGCTCTGCATGACTCAATGCTGGATCGAACATTTTTGGGTGTTTGCATAGATGCGGCAACTCGTCCCGTGGAAGATGGACTGCCTGGACGCCAGGAGGCCGCAGCATTGATATCGAAACTACTGATCGATGCAGCACAGACTCCTTTCCCAGAGGTCATCGACTTTGCTGATGAGCTGCTAACATCGCCCAGTCCGGTCACGTTGCGTGCAACCCGAACTGCTTCAGGTTCTGAGCAGACTCAGCCGCTGTTGCCATGGAACGGTAGGAAGAACTCACCGTGGTCCTGCCGCTCTGCGTCCTGCCGCTCTGCGTCCTGCCCAATGGCAATTTCGACTGGCCCGGCCTTGGCGATTTCTCCTTTCTCCGGATCGCGATGAGAACTATCCAGGGTCCAAGCCATTGTGATAAAAGATGATTGGATATACTGGCTCTGAGTAAAAAGATGCCACAGGTTAGAACAGCCGGTCGCCCTATTTTTGTGCTGCTAACTCATCATCTCAAGAGCCTTGCGGCATCCGTGGATGGGCACAGCCGCCGGCATAGCCTCCACAACGGGGGCTTGTCAGCTCGACGAGGGGCTTGAACCAATCGGAGTAACCCACATATGCAGGGCATAGACGGTGGCGGATGCACATGGACACTTCATGTACTGTATTTGGTTCGAATCCATTCGCCGGTGACCATTGGGTTGCAGTATTCATCTGCAGGCTGTAGATGACATGAGTCTTGATCAGCGAGATTTCCTTCCGGGTCACGCCGGTTCTGCTATCACATAAAGTAGCTGCTCACGTCAGGTTCGTGGTGTTCTCGTCGCGGAACATTGAACTGACAACACGCATTCGAGCTATCGCCCGATACCCTGAGTCTGCCCTCTGATGACCATGACCATATTCATTCCCTGAGTACCGAACTTCGAAGAGACGCCTTCACTACCCGAAGGACCGCACATGACCAACGCACCACCCCACACAATCAGCATGAGTTCAAACAATGGATGCGGCTACCTCGGGGTCTCCGTCCATTTCGAACCGCGCAAATTAACCATCGCCTTCCAAAACGAGTTCCAGGCAATCAAGTCCTACACTCTGGTGAAGGACAGGTCCTTCACAAAGGACATGAACCTCGATCCATCACAACACCGCCGCTACGTGTCACTACGTCTGCCGTCGCGGGTGACAGACATTGTAGCCAGCACGGCCTGCGGCGGGTTTTACCTACATTTCTGCGACGTGGACGTTGCGAAGGGCTGGCACAAGACACTCTTGCTGTGGAAGTTCGTAGATGGAAGCTCGACTGATCTGTATCTTGCGAGAGACATCTCACAATGGTATCTCCGTCATATTCTTGGTATGGAACCAGACGTGCCGCCGCCAAACATGGTGCCGGGAAAGGCCGACGATAGCAAAACGAATACAAATTGCTAGGCCTGCCATGGCACTTCTTGTATAGAGGGATATAGGCGGTGACAGGCCGAGAATCGGAAAGTGGAGTAGTAGAAGAAACGTTGGTGAAGCACGTCACGGATATTGCCATTGGAACGTTCCCTTCGACTCGAATCTAATCAGGCCCAGGCAGGTGTACCTTGGACAATATGACGGTTTCACGGTCACCCATCAACACAGCTCACGACGTGGATACAGGCAAGCCGCGAGCGGGGCCTCATAGGCCTCTTCCCAGCTCAGAGGAGGCTGACGCTTGAAAGAGACTCTGGCCAACGACTTCAAGTCGGGGCTACATTTACTGCTTCTGCAGATTGGAGAGCTTTCTATTTGGGAGTCGTTTTGGTGTAAAATCGTCTACGGAGGCTGGAGAGATCTGCTAGAAGAGGATGCTACCTCACGTAGAGAATCCACGCTGCATATATGCCTTTGGTACGTTTCTGATATAATCATGGCCACATGACGCCTTTCGCAGCCAGCCTTTTGTCCGTATGGTGACAGCAATACCATCTCCGAGCCATCGAGTCGAAGCACAGTGAGGCCTTTTGAGGTCTGCGGAAGGAAATGAGGGTACTGGTTGACATAGCTGGGCGTTCGCCACTTGTACAAGAGAATCATGCGGCGCTCGGTAGATATTCCCATGGCGAGGCTTCAACAAGGGTGGTATGGATACGAAATGCATGAGAAAATCGCACCTACGGACTATCCTGTACGTAAATCAACTTCGTCACACACATAGTTCCCATCTATCTCACAGGGATCGTGTTCCACATCCTCTCGTCTTCGCCAGCTCACCATTTTCCGAGTCCCCTGGCAGGTCAACTTCACCCCCGGATATCAGTCCAGAAGATATCAGGGTGCTTCGCCATGATCCGTTCGCGCACGTTCCGCGAGTGCGTTTTCGGACCATTCGGCAAACCGAGGAACTCAAGTCGAACGGTCGTGCCATCGTGAAATGTCACATCTACCTCATTATCGGTATCGCAAAGCCGCAGCTGCAGCGCCCGCGGCGGTCTACACCGCGAACCGCGCAAAAGCTGCTCGTGGACGGCATTGTTGATGGAGAATGCATGGCGCGGTATGCCAACCCGAACCAGCTCTATCATATCTTCCTCGTGCTTTATCCTGTCCAGGGGAACTTCTAGAGGGTACGGCACGTAGACAGTATCCTGGTGGCGAGTTTCGGCGCGCGGCCAGATGAAGCATGTTATCGTCAGTATCGTCAGAGTCTCGAAGTACAGTAGCTCCTTTCCGAGCCGCTGGTTCTCGTCTGCGTGGAATTCGACAAAGGAGGGGGGTGCCTCCAACGTGCGCAACGACTTGCAGCTGAGAACATGCTCCCACACCCTGGACATGAAAATGGGGAAAACGTCACCATAAGAGTGCCTCAGCAGCGGTTCGGGTATCATTGATACGATGCAGATATGGCGTATGAGGTTTCGGTACTCTGGTCTTAGCCGTCCCATGTCTTCGACGAACATCTCGGCGTTCTCGAACGTGTGGGTGCTCTTCGACCAGAAGACGGGCGCGGCCTCGGCGTGGATCTGGCGGCTCACTAGTAGCAGGTCGAGGCGTCGCTTCGCGCAACCGCAACCTGCTGGTTCTTGCGTACTGCCGACAACTCTGAAGGAAGGTAGGGGCTTGGGTATGAAAGGGGGTTGTTCGGGTTGTCCTCGTTCTCGCTGTGAGCGCTCACAGGTTGCCTTGTGGCGCTGCCTGATTCGTGACGGCTGGAGCAAGGCGAAACCGTAGATGAGGTCGCGCAACTCCCTGGGGAGAGTTGTCAACGACATGGGCCGTTGTTGCCATTGTTCCTTTGGTGCAGCGTGACTCGATGAGTTCCACGCTCTTGGACTGGCTGTGCCTTGAGAAGGAAACCTCAAGTGGTAACGCCGAGGGCAACGGAGTGGTCCGGAAGCGGAGTGGTAAATCCAGATGTACAGCACCGAGTGAGGAAGTACGGCGATGTATCAAAACATGATGCGTAGGTAGGGAAAGCAAAGGGCATCGGGCGTATCAGCTCACTAAATAGTAAAGAGAACTTTCAGGAGGGTTGTGCCCACCGTAATACCGGTCATTGCCAGTGCCCTACTGTGTGAATCGTCAGCTATACCAGAAAGTAGGAGCCAAAATGTGATAACTTGAAGATGACGCACAAGTCACATCACCGCTTACTCACAGTATTGTCTTTGGATATTAGTATTGGTCGCTTGCGATGCGGTTTCCAAGGGACTGTAGTTGGTATCGTGAGGTTGACTGGGGTGTTGCGCCTGCCATGGGAGATGAGGCAGCGTCGTAAGTCATGTTTGTATACCCCTTTCTAGTTGCTCATCACATGGCAGGATAAAAATCGGTATTTCATTTCCATCGATTTGTCCCAAGCCACCAACCCTCCAGAGCCCAGCATTGAAAAGACACGAGCACTGACCATATGGAGTTGCTCCATGAATCCAGGCAATCTAATCTGCCGCAGCCATAGGCAGTTGTGCTCCCGGAAAGTCGAACAAGCCTTCACACTCGTGGACGTACTCCACCTTGAACTGCAGACCCTCCGGCGTCGACCAGTACGGCCAATAGCCACCATAGCGAAACCTCTGTAAAGGCAACACCAGCTCCACTATCACGTCCACCAACCTGAGTCTTTCCAAGCTTCTCAAAAGTCTAGTCTTCGTTGCCAAAGATAGCGGCCTGTCACCCACCAGGATCGTCACCCGCACGCTATTCAGATTGGAAAGGACTTTTGCCAGGCCCGTCCATGTTTGCGTCCACTCAGCGAGCGCAGACGACACTCCCTTGGGGGAGACGATCGCGTAGTCGATGTAAGGCAGTTGCCAGTTGAGACGGAGGAGCTTTGACACCTCGGGTAGCATACCGCGCGGAATCGTGTCGACGAAATACCGCAGAGTGCGGAGCTCGTGGAACATGAAGGTCGTTTCCGAGTAGAGCAAAGGGGAGAACTCTTCGTATCTATTGAGGCAAGCATCAGTCCCTACTTCAACCGATGACTGCGGTGGAACCCACACTCTTCGGCAGCATAGTAATGCGCCTAACAAGCCGTTCCTGTTCGGACCACCGACTTGGCAGGGGATATGCCCTTTCCTGAAGGGAGAAAGGCGGACGTCCTCCAACTGAAGATGAGTGCCGACGTAGTCGGTATCCGGCGCGGTCACACCGAGGCAGACTTGTGAGCGGAGAGTGCGAGTGTGCTCATCGAAAACGATGTGTCGGATGGACGTCGGCTCGGATAGCAGGGCTAGATAGACCAGCTGTCGTAGCTCTGGGGGTAGACACATGATCAGCGGTGGGTGGGCGAGATGAGTCTCGCATCTCCATGTGCATGGGGGCCGAGCAGTGTATGTATAGTTCGGCAGAGGAGACGGGGAAAGGAGAAGCGTGGCTTTGGGCGGTTGGTTGGAACGTCTATCCATAACCGGTACTGCCCACCTCGCAGCAGTGGACGCGGGTCCCGGAATATAGAGCCGCGGTGCTGCCTGCATACGAACCAATTGATCACGGTCCAACGGCAAGGACATGATACCCGATGAGAGCATGGCAAACAGGTGGCAAGACCAACGAAACCCCGACAGCCTGCCCCGGAGTCTGGCAAACTGTTCGTTCACCGCTCGCCTGGCTGAGACTCATTCTCTCTCAATCACGCAAACATGATCATTGTCCGGGTACTCTCTCCAGCTAGAACTGGTGAAGCAAGTCAAATGTCGCATTCCCTATCCCGGGGAAGAATTCCTAGCTGGGTGAAGACCAACCAGAGGCCGGTGAAGGACGGCTCGTTGGCGGTCCAAGATGCCCTGCAGAAGCTCGTAACACCCACGTGAAGGAAATGTAGGTTCTAGAAGCCGAGATCTCGCCTCGCTAATGCAATGTAAATCCTTGGCAGCATACTCAGCCCATACCAACATGAATTTCCATGTCAGCATGGATCACCAACACCGTTTCCTCGATCAGCATGTTCTTTGGTATACTTCCAGGCTGACATGGTCACTGTGACTATCACCCGCCCCATCATAGATAGGTCCGGTCGCAGTCGGACGAGCGGCGCATCCTCGTTGGTGTATGCAAAGGTCTTTGTTCAGTGCAACGGTAGCTTTGCCGAAGCGGCCGAGATATCTCAAAGCAGTACGTGTTGCCGATCACTCCAAGATGCAGCTCCTCGGGCCGCCGGAGCTACCCCGTAGGCGCGGCAAGCCCGGATCTACCATACGTCCGTGTCTTGTTGGTGTTGCCGCATCTGCAGGCCACCAACACCGTTGCCAGAGGCAAGCTCTCGGAATCGATCTAGAGAGGTGATACGTCGCCGTCGAAGTCGAAGCATGTGACTGTGCGACTTGCGATACAGCAGGCTGATGCGACACCAAGTCACCGGGCCTCCATCTGGGTGGCGCTTGATGTCTCCCAGGGAATGTGGTATCTGCGGCTTTGGAGTCCATATGCTGGCCTTGGACACGGCGCTGTTGTCGAACAGAGCGTAAATGGTTCATATGGTTGACGTTCATGTAGGTACTACCATTAACAAGCCGAAAATCCAGCCCCACATCGTTTTTTGCCCATACACATATAAAAATAATATCGCACCCGACAGCAAGATTATCCTTTAAAAACCACGCCGTCATATACGCTATCGCCTACGCCGTTGCCAGCTAATTAATATTATCGTTAATAATATCTTTTAATATTTATTTACCTTTGAATAGCTTTAAGCGTAATCAATTAAAAACTTCTAACTTTTAACATTATAAATATTGTTAAAATCTTGGTTAACCTTTAAGATGCACATATTATATTATAATATTCTTATTGATATATAATATAACAATAAATCAAGAAATAACTTAGTGATGAACTCGTTAACTATTTTATTATTAATATTTAAACAATAGTTATTAATATTTGTCACGGCGAGCATACTGGGGAGCTGGGACATGGCCTGCAGCAAGCAGCTATTACTCTATTGACGAGAATATCAAGACTAGAGAGGAAAGGAAGAGAGAAAGAGAGATAGGTACAGCGGGAGGTTGCCCCTTTTAAGGGGATCCTCTGGTCAGATCCTTCCCTCATTGGGAAGTATCGGCTTGTCATGTGGGAAGCTGTACAGGCCGTCACAATATTATAAGTAAGAATTAATTACCTTGCTTTTTTCTTGTATTATTAAATCGTATATAATCTTTATTTATTCCAATAATAATTAATAAATTTACCGATAAATAATTTAAGATATTCTTACCCTTCGTAAAGTTTAAATACGTTTAAAAATTAATAGTAAAATTTATTACTACTAAAAAAACTTCTTTAAAAAAACAACTCTTATTACAAAAACCACTATTATACGCCGTTAATAATAACAAGTAAAGATACCTACGAAAAACTATTATCAAAAAAAACCTTTTTAAAAAAACTCTCACTGAAAAAACTCTTTTAACGAAATTGTTACTACTGAAAAAAACTCTCGTAATAAAACTATTATTACCGAAAACTTTTTTAATAAAACCATTATTATAAAAACTTTTTTATTATTAAAAACTTTTTTAACGAGGCTATCAACAAAAGAAACTAATAGAGTTGCTTATAGTAATATTAATGAAATTAAAAAAATATTACCGCCGCGTTTAAAAATAATCTCCTTTATATGTAATAACTATATATAAAGTTTTCTAAATAATAAGTGTTTAAGAAACAAACGTATTCTTAAAAAAAGTTATAAAAACTATAAACAAACTTAACTTTACTTGTTATATAGGTATGTTTAAAGAACTATAGACTATTAATAAATATTTTTATTTAACTTTAAATATTGCTTCATTCATTAATAGATAAATAAATAAACAATATTTTTGAATTTATCGATAATATTTAAAATAATAATAATGTATTGAAATATATTCCAGCTATTAAGGCTTTGCCTTTATAATAACTTCAAATAAAAAAGTTGTAGCTTTTTGAGATCTTTATAAACCGCTTTGTATCTTTATAATTATATACTATTTTACGTTGCATAAAAAGCTTTATAAACCTACTCCTTTTATTACTAGCTATATTACTTTAAAAACTTTTAATCTTTTTAAAATGGACAATTAAAAAAACACTGTAAATAAAACGTAACAAAGTTACTATTACTAATTTTACCCTTATTATTACTCTTATTTTAATTCGTAATACTCTCATTACTTATATCTTAATTCCCATTATAAATTTCAATAATAACTTATAATCACAAATAACTTTAACCTTGGAGTATATCTAGACAGAAAGTTGCAGTGGAACAGGCACCTAAAAGAGATAAAGGCGAAGATGGAACGCCAGATCTTCGGCCTCACCAGGATAGCGGCCTCCACGTGTGGATGTAGCGCGGCGCGAGCCCGGGAGGTATACACCAAAGTGGTACGAAGCGCCATTGCCTTTGGCACGACGGTGTAACATACGCCATTAGAGGGCAACCAGGCCCGAGGGCTAGCGAAGAAGATGCTCACCACGCAAGCGGCGTGTTTAAGGGTGGTGGCAGGGGCCTTTAAAGCCACGCCGCGACATTTGCTGGAGACAGAGACCGGTTGTCCCCCGCTGAACGCATACCTAGATATGAGGGTGGCGGCGTTTGAAGGTCGAATATACGGAGAGGCCAGTAGACACGTTACTGCCGAAACAAGAAAGGTGGTAGAGAGGGCGAGAGACGCAAGGTTGGCGGTAATGGAAGCCGCAAAGAGACCCGCGCAAGGCGGCAGGCGGGGGAGAGGTCGGCCTCGGCGGTCGCCCCAAGCAACAGCGTCCCCGCAGAAGGATAACCCAACAAACCGGAAGGAGGCGATCCTAAAGTGGCTGGGCCAAGACCACCCGGAACAGGCACTGGAGAGGTCGTGGAGGAGTCAATGGATAGTTGCCGTCACAAGAGCCAGCCAGACGGGAGTTGCTGCGAGGTTGCTGGCAGCTCAAGAAGAATTCCCAAAGGAGCTGGTAGGGGCAGTCCCGTAGTATTACTACGGACTGCGGAAACACGAGGCGTCTGCCCTATGCCAGGTCCGGACAGAGACCATCGGCTTGAGGGCTTTCCTGTTCCAGAGGAGAGTGCCAGGAGAGGCTACACCACGTTACAACTGCGGCGAGAAGGAGACGGTATACCACGTAACGGTTCGATGCCCTCTATACGCAGCCCAAAGAGACAGACTGCAAGCCTCTCTCGGGACAAGAACGTTGCGGTCAAGGAGAGACTTCGAGAGCTTGCTGTCAGATCCGGACGAGACCCCAAAATTTATACCGTGGTTTTTGAGACTAGGGCTACTGGGGATGTTCTCACTAGCAAGGAAGCTAAGCGGTGGCGAGGTGGCCCAACAGGCGCCAAAGAGCCGGACCGAAGAGGATATAGAGCAGTACCGGATGGAATGGAGAAGGAGGGGGGATATGGTAGTAGAGATATCACGAGGGGGAGGGGAAATATTACGAGGGGGAGGGGGAATATCACGAGGGGGAAGAGGTCTCAAGGGCCAAGGGATGCCCGCCCTATCAGGTTAGTCAAGGCGGTAAAGGTCATGACATACAACTGTAGCAAACTGCGGCAGCGCCATAACGAAGCCAGAACTAGACCGTAGCATATGGGTTTTCATCCCTTGCGGGATTTTATCACACGGAGATAGATCGTAGGAGGTCTGCATGCCGGACGAATCTCTGAGATGTCCATACAGCGGGTCAGCGTATGAGTAATAATAATAAATAACTTTAAATATAATTAAAAATGTTGGATCCATGCGATTCCAACCTTCAAACCATTTATACCGGATCCACATGTATGATTAGATAAGAGATTAGATACCGGATTGTGAGGACACTTAGCCAGACCTGCAAGTCCAGCTAGACCTCCCAATCCAACCATCAGCAACATCATGACCTTGACCCCATACTCGAGTATTATGATTGATCGTTCAAGCCTGTTCCTACAAAAAAAAACTTTTCTGTCACTGCTTATAAATGCCGTTGAAGCCGTTACATGTTAATACATACTGGCAAAGCCCGCATAAAAAACAGATTAAAAAGCTTCACCCATCGCTTTATTTAATATAAAATACTTAAAATTTTATTTTGTTCAATCTTTTAATATTAAAATTTAATAACATATAAAAAGCAAGTGAAACTTAATAAAATATACATCTTGCTTTTTACTGTAAGGGTTAAGATAGCTGAATTCTGAAGCAAGGTGATGGCAGTGATTCCAAGAAGTAGGTATATAAGGATACTTCAATCTATCCTGGTATATTTGTGGGAATCAGGCGTTTCAAGGGGATCTGGTAGTGGAGCCTTAGGGCTCCAATCAGTGACCAGTCGGCCTGACATGCCGGTGCAATACCCTTACATTCATATAGCAAATCCTTTATAATAAAAACATAAAATGTAAAATTACTATATATAACATGGATGACAAGCGAGGGGCAATTACAAGCGAACGGCAACTTTTCACCAGCCACCTAACCTTTCAATCAAGGCTCCTAATTGATCAATCAACAATAATGACATTGCGTTATAGCCAATCAGACTTACAGCTTGCTGTCCAAGCTAAGCGACGCGGCCCTCATATTACCATTGGCAAGCTTTCTAAGACTTTCCATGTCCCATATAATACCTTGAAGGCTAGAATCGCTGGCCGACCATCACGACGCAATAGTATGCCCAATACTTTAAAACTTACGATTTCCGAAGAGAATGCTATTCTTTCCTTCATTTTTGACCTGGATGCGCGAGCATTTCCATCCCGGCACAGTTATGTTAAACATATGGCGAATCAATTGTTGGCGACGCATAGGGATGGACGCGTTGGAAAGAACTGGACGCAGAACTTCATTAAACGCACACCAGGCCTCCGGACGCGTTTTCATCGGAGGATGGACTACCAGAGGGTCTTGAACAAAGACCCAGACGCGTATTGCGCGTAGTTTTGGGCAGTCGCAAAACATGGTATCCAAGATACGAACGCCGTCGCCAGACCCCAATCTTCCACCCACTACTTGGACTTCAAAGACGCCTACCACCATCAACGAAGCGGTAAACCAATCAGTTTATATCTGAAATCGAGTCAGAGACCACCAGGGAAGCTCACCTACATCAATAGTTGATGTGTTGAGCTCATTTTTAAAGGCTACATACGGTCTTATGCACAAGGTTGCTTTGGTTGATTCCTGGGTCCGCAAGCTAGAGGAGGCCAATCACCTACTAAGTAAACGCCAGAGGACAAAAAACAAACGTCTAATGAAAGGAGGAGTACTTTCTGTTGAAGATGCAGTAGGTCTCCAGGCTGTAAAGGATGGTGATGAGCTGGCAAGACAGGAAATGGGTGAAGGCAGTCGTCGTCCGAGGAGGGCGGCAGCGCGTGAGCAACGTTGTGGCGTTTGCGGCAACACTGGGCATAATGCGCGAACTTATACAATAGAGATAGAAACGTCTGAAGAAGAAGAATCTGATTGATTAGATTGAATTAAATGCGTTCTGGTCGAGTTATTTGACATGTTGGTTGGGAGGTTAGTGAAAAGTTGCCGCTCGCTTGTGATTCACGTTAGCAGCTTTAAATATATTAAGTTTAAAAAAAGATTATTTAGTATAATATTAGCTTGTAAATAATAATAAAATAATCTAATATTACTATATTGAAATAAGCTACTTACTACAAGCCTTTTAATGTTATAAATAAATAAATATAACGCCGTTAAAAAAACTTCAAAAGTAATAGAAGCCGGTTATGAAAACGTTAAAAAATAGCAAGAAGTTAAAAAATTGCAGCTTTATTAATAATACGGTTTTGTTAGAATTCGTATGCGGAAATATTGGTTCATTCGTTCGTAGTTCTGTATGTACTTTGGTATAAACGAATTCACACCTAAATACAGGTGTAATACGCCTGCCTGCCGTAGCGCTAGAGCTGTGAGGCAGCGTCACTAGTCAACCGTTCTCAGGGCGCTCAGACCACACCAATTCACCTGGTCCGTGCGCGGACCACCTGCAGCCACACCACCTGCACCACTTCATCCAACAGGTTTTAAATATTAACAATATAAATATTATTTTTAATACGGCATTATTTGTTAACCTTGGCTTTTAAAAACTGCCTTATTACGTATAATAAAGTTACTGTTGGAACAGGCTTGAACAATCAATCATAATACTCGAGTATAGGGTCAAGGTCATGATGTTGCTGATGGTTGGATTGGGAGGTTTAGCTGGACCTGAAGGTCTGGCTAAGTAACCTCGCAATCCGGTATCTATCTCTTATCTAATCATACATGTGGGTCTTGGTATAGATGGTTTGCAGGCTGGAATTGCATAGATCTAACAGTTATGTATATATTCTTTTAAATGATTTCAATAATAACGGGTTTAATTATTCAAAAACAAATTTAATATTATTATTATCGTTATTTTAAATACCGCTACTATTTACGTGTGCAAGCTCGTTATATAAAGGTTAATAAAATACTAAGCTGCAACTCTTTTTCGTTAATAATAAAAGGAAGAAAATAAAAACTGTAAAATATAAAATATATATTTAAAACCTTAGTTGAAAAGGCATAATCTATAATAAAATATTTTATAAAATTAAAAAGTTATTAAAAGTCAAAAAAATACCGTTAATATTATTATAAAAACTTTAAAACAAATAATTTGTACAGCGAAATCTTTTAAAGATTATATCCGTTTGATTACGCTTATTTATTAACAAACAAGGTAGAAAAAACTTGAATTGAATATTTAATCGATTTTTTAATTATATAAACTCGCCGCTATTTTTGTTTTTATTAGGGCTATATATTTACTCTTTTTATTGGGAGAAAATCTCAAGAACTTAAGTCTTTGTAATTAATTAAAATAAACAACATCGTAAACACTCGTAATAAAAACTAAATTTTATTTATTTTTCTTAAATCTTTATGTAGCTTTAAAAATACATGTTGCGTATATTTTACCTTATTTGTCATGGTCTGGTATAGGTAGCCCATGTGGTGAGTCCTGGAGCCCGGACATGAGTACATGTACCACTATTGAATGTCAAGCTGCCACGCTTGATATTCGACATCCTTTTGGGAAGAACAGCCGTGGCATAGTGGTTATGGTGAGCGTTCCGTCACACTAGTAGCTTTTATTTAATACACTGCCACCTTTTTAACGCTACACAGTAGCTTACGTGCTATTTATTTAAATTTCGATTTTTAAAATACGTATGGTATATTATACATTTATGTGAATATAATACCTGTATTCTCGTAATTACACGTACAAAAAAACGAAATAACCGGTTTTTTCGAAAATATATAAAGAGTATGTTTATATATAAGGGTTATTTAAATATTAAAGTATATGTTTTAATTATTATTAAATCTTTAAGTTACTTTACGGTACTTTATAAATACACTGCTTACTACCGTATTTAACGTATATTTACTTCAAGATATTTTTAGTTTCCAATTTATCTAATTTAATTTATTAATTTCATTAATTTAACGCTAGGTTTTAATAGAAGCGGTTAAAGTTTTATGAGTTTATACTAGTATATTTAAGTGTAGATTTTATTATAACTAGTTATCACGGACTTTTAATACTTTAAAAGTAGTAAAAAAGTATAAATATAATGGTGGTTTATATTATATAGCATTATACGGGATTAATACGACCTTAATTATAAGTATAACGGTATTATACGAGGTATGGTCGTGGATCCCAGCCACTGGATCCAGCCACCAGTACCTTATCGGATCTCCTGTCATCCAGGGCGTTCTATGATAAGGTTACCTGGGAAGGCTGCCCCAGATGACAGGTACCAACCCACTGTAATTTAGGTATTTAGATACTTCTCGGATGGGATCCCTTTCCATTCGAACTTAACCAAGCACCAACCAGAATACAGATCATCCCAATCAAGACTTGTGATAGATCTCTATTCTGGTTCTGCTACCACAAAGGCACAAATAGCTATTTTTTAGGTAAACCACCAATCCAGTAGCACTTTATTTTTGCGTTATTTTTGCGTTTGCACCTGCAAAAACCACGTTGTTCCTTACCCCAGACGCGTCAACACGCGTCGCAATTCAACCTTGATCAACCCTCCATCTCGTTCACGATGGCCCTTTGGAAGGGCACGAAGGCTGCAGCCGCTGCCGACACGGAACAGTCCAAAGAGTATCGCGAGGAGCAGTCCGAAGTCGATCTTCAACGTAACAAACGTATTGAGGAGATGAACGTCATCATCGACGCAAAGTTGAGGCAGTTCAACATCTCCGAGGTAGTTGAGTCTCTCGTTACGTCACGGCTCTCTGCCATCGAGAACAAGCTCGATTCGCATATCACGGCACAACAGGTCTCTAACGAGAAGTTGGAGACATCCGTTGCTGCCCTTAACGCTGCTCCCAATCAATATAAAGCACTTCAGCAGCAACTTAGAGCGCTTCTGACAGCAAACAGCGTTGATCTAAAGAAGCTGAATAAGAATAATAGTGCTTTTCGTTTCACCCGAGTCTCTGTGAACGACTTTAAGAGCAAACGATTGGCAGATGGTCGCCTCAACCTCCAACGAATCTCATACACCAAGGTTCCACAGACCCCGGCCGCTGGATGAGTCAACGAGGTGTGGACTGAGGCCATATTGCCATCAGAGGCAAACAAATTCCCTGAGACACACCACAAGAACCAGGTCGTGTTGCCACCTGAACTGAAGCTTGTTTATGCTGATCATTCAGTATTTTACAAGCTCTCGCAGATCCAGGACCGCCTCAAAGCAGCCCTGGTGCCATACAAACTCTGGGCACAATGCCCTGTACCAATCGATGTTGTCATTCAACACCATGCTGCCCTTTCAAACGAGAGTATCCTTGGCTTCACTCGAAGAATCCGGGATGCCTGGTACATGCTGCCCTTCCAGAACAGACGAAACGTCATGGGCCGCGAGGTTCTTTGTAACATGCTTCGTCAACATGCTCCTAGCACCTGGATCTCTATAGCAGACTTGTATAGCAACTGGTCTACTGCCGAGATAGTTGATCAGTCAGTTATCCGAGCCGAGATGCTCTCTCGCACGTTGATTGAGGACAAGATCTTCAGCAAATCAGCGGTTACTGTTCAGCTCCAGGGCTAATCTGCGCCGATTTATAATGTTACTATCCCAGAGACTACCTCTGGCAGACCAGGCACTCTGAAGATCGAGCCAGGTGAATCCAGACCGAATCTACAGACTATCGCAGACCCTCGTGAAGAGGTCAACCAGGTCAACATGACCAGAGAGGAAGCAGGATACCCGGCTTTTGAGACAGATAAGTGCCACAAATGTGACAAAACCGGTCACTGGGCATGAGATTGTCCCTCCACCAGCGGCCAAATCACCAGATTTTGTCCGCGAGGACCTCCTCGCAATGGCAACCGTCGGGACCAGAGCCAAGGAGAGAAGGTCACAATCAGAGGTCTGTTGACCAGAGACGACAAGCGCGGTCCACTTACCAGCAAGATTCACAACCAAATCGGCCGTTGGTCATCCAGAGCCACCAATAACTCTCGTCCGTCTACCTCTTTATCCTCATCCTCTGCCAATAACCCTAAGCGAGTCCATTACTCTGAGCCTAGACCTCTATCAAGGCGACTCTGATAAGGATCGAAGCAAGGCAGAGACTCTCGCCGATTATGACAAAAAAGAGTTACATTATCTATACGCAGCACTTGCTGATTAAGAGGAATAGGAATGCCCCGCATACTTTGTGGCAGTATGTAAGGGCCACGATCCGCCACCTATACCACCAAAGCCGCTTCGCGAAGGTTTTGGACAGAAATACCACGTTTTTGCAGCAAGATTGGCTAATAAGACCAAATTCACGGTGTTCTTTGACAATAACTTTTCTGGCTGCTATGTGGATAAAGAGATTTTGGCACATCTAAAGCTGTATCCTTCACAGAAACCAATTATAATGGAGGGTGTTGGAGGAGTTGGACCATAAATCACGCATGATGTGGTGATATCAGCCTCTTTTTGCACCATCTCTATGCCATCTGGTCTCACCGCACCCTTTCAGATCTCTGCAGGTGTTGTACCAAACGGCACGTTCACAGGGAATTTCACCGTTGGAAGGAGTGTTTTTAATACTTGGGGCCTCCAGTTCGGCGGAGAATCAATCACGTTGAGCAACTATCCATCTTCACCAGTTCTCAACCCCATCCATCGGAAACAAGCTAATCTCGCCAGCGAGACTGCTTTTCCATCTGCCAAAGCACTTATCAAGGTAAAATGGAACCCGAAAACCGCTACTAATAACCCAAAGATTAACAAGTATCTCACCTCGTTGGCAACCGATTTTCCAGGCCTGTTCGATCCTTCCAAGCGACGTACCGATATTCTTGCCAAAACAACCCATTACATCGATACAGGAAACGAGCCACCTATCAAGCTTCCTCCTCGTTGTTATAGTGCACCACAGGTACTGGCAATGAAGGAGTTTGTGAAGAAGCACGAAGGCAAGATGATAGTCAAGAGCAAAGGACCCTAGGGGTTCCCTGCGCTGCTGACCCCAAAGAAGCCTACTGGCATGACGACCATGCCAACCATCCGCAAGGATAACGAGAAGGTTATTTGGCGGTTCTGTTGTGACTATTGCTAACTCAATAACCACATACACATAGAACGAAATCAGTCCTCCATCCCGTTGCTTACTTCTCAAAAAAGTTGACACCAACACAAATACGCTATACTACGCAGGAGAGAGAACTTCTGGGCATCCTTCTTGCTCTCCAGCACTGGAGATCTTGGGTCGAAGGTTGCGAAGTTACAATGATCACAGATCACAAATCTCTGCGCACGATCAACAACAAGGTGGAACAACCAGCTCGGATACTGCGTTTTCTCGATGCTATCAAGCACTACCAGATCCGAATCCTCTATCGACCTAGTAAGGCACACGTACTAGCCTATTACCTCTCCAAGCCGCCAGAAGAGATGATATTTCCAACAAAAGAGGTCATTGATCTGACCAATCCCCAACAAAAGGATCCCGAGATTCGTGAGATCCAGCAGCCACACCAGCTGAATTCACTGGATTTACAAGCCATCTACGAATATCTGACACTCGACGAGAAGCTGCCAGAGGGACTCGAGCCAGGATGAGTGAAAAAGCACTTCACTATTGTTCAGGATAAGCTACACCAAATTTCACGCCATTTTCGAGCTCTTGGAGGACCTCTATATGCAGTAGGCACAGCTACGAGTGCTATAGCACTCTAGGAAGTACTCGAAGTAGAGGATCTGCGCATTCAGGCACGCCGCATACATCACAATTTGGGTCACTTGAGCGTTGGCCTCATGGAGAGAGAGCTCCTCAAACAGTATTGGCACCCTGGACTGACACTGATCGCACAACAGGCAACGATCGAATGTCCTCACTGCCAACTGATGAAGCGCCCTGATCCCTCCCTTCCGAATCTCCAACCGATCCGACCTCCTCCTCTGCTGACACGATGGGCAATCGACCATACCTTCTTTGATGGGATACCTATCCTCGTCGCTATCGAGTACGCCACGGGATGGATTGAAGCCGACGTCGTTACATCTGCGGGATTCGAGCACGCCAGACCTTCCATGGAGAAGATCTGCAACACATTTGGCAGTCCATCCGAATGGATTAGTGACAACGCTCAGGCATGCACTGGCAAAGAAGCTAAACAATGGCACAAGGATCACGGCAGTGTGGTAAAGCCTACCACACCAGCTCGACCACGAGGAAACGGCAAGGTTGAGCAAGCGAACGGTAACATCAAGAGCCAGATGTATTGTGAAGCCCTTGTCAATCCAACTGAGAGGCCAGCTATTCTGCTACAACGCGCTCTCAACACCCTGAGGAGGACCACTCGCCCTTCTGGATACAGCACATACTTCCTGATGTTTGGTACGCAACCTCCTAGCCATCTGGCAGCACACGAAGTTGTGGAATACACCAGTGAGTTCACAGAAGAAGAGGAACAGCAGGCAGAGCGTTTTCTAGCCCAGAACCACAGAGCGCCGCTCGCCAGGAGCAACGCCAATAGCCTGAAAGCCTCTCGAGCCCAGATACGAGCATATCTGCAAGAGAAAAAGGGTCTGATCCGTGTTTTTGCACCAGGGGACTGGGTCCTCCGCGTTCGCCAACGTGCCGCCAAACACGAACCCTTTTACGATGGTTCCTGGGCTATTGTGAGCTGCCACGCCGGCAACACGTATCACATACGAAGTCCAGGAGGTATACCATTACAGAACAAATACAATGGGACTAACCTCTTTCCTGCCTACGTGTACGACAGTCACCCTGTTCGCTCCTTATGGTACGCGAGAAAAACGATGCTGCAGAACGATCGTAAACAGCTAGAGAAGATACTGTTATCTGATGAAGATGCTCGTGTGTTTATGGCACATGAAAACACCAGAAACGATCACTAGGGTTGAAACTCGTGCATTTTGGGGGAGTCGAGGACGACTCTCAGGAGAGGGGGGGGGGGTTAATGTGGATCCCAGTCACTGGATCCAGCCAACAGTACCTTATCGGATCTCCTGTCATCCAGGGCGTTCTACGATAAGGTTACCTGGGATGGCTGCCCCAGGTGACAGGTACCAACCCACTGTAATTTATGTATTTAGATACTTCTCGGATGGGATCCCTTTCCATCCGAACGTAACCAAGCACCAAGCAGAATACAGATCATCCCAACCAAGACTTGTGATAGATCTCCGTTCTGGTTCCGCTACCACAAAGGCACATGGTAATAACACCGGTATAACAAAGCACTATACGTATTAATCGTAGCCTTATATTCACTAGCTGTATAAACTCTACCACAACTTCGCGATATTTATAACAATTAGAGGGTGCTGCCTGCCTTGTACTGACTTACTGTGTCATATGAACACATTTCTATGATTTTAATGGTGTGGAACAGACCAGGAGAGTCTCCGGGAGGACCTTTGTCTCGGCAAAGCCTACACTAGCTGCTCGACGGCTATATGAATGGCATCCTTAGGCTATGTGTCTTGAAAGACTGATCGGCAGGGTCTTCCACCAGTAAATAAATCATCTGGTCAAATACCCTGGAGTAGCAGAGCGTGGTGGTGGGTCCTCGTCGTGATGCCTTCGGTCTGCTGTGTCTGAAAGCAAGCTCAGCGCAGCCCCTGACTTTAGTCACGGACAAGGTTTCTCACCAGATGCTTTCTGAACTCTTATCCGACCTAAAGAGCAGAATAGGTACCATTTGATGGTTAACAGCTACTCTTCCATTGCGAACTTTGTCTGTCGCGTTGCCTTGGTGTACCTGCGACGCGAAACGTTTGAATAACTCAGCCACGAACTTACCGTGATGAGGCTCCACGACAAAGCGAAGTATTGGCAACACAGCAATTAAGAGACTTCATGTTCTAGATCTAGCGAGTTGAGAGATGGTATCAATCTGAGAATAAGTTCTGTAAACTTCAGGAATGGTCTGTATTGGAAGAGGAATAAGAGATAGATGATGGGTGTACCATCTCCTTTGAATAGGTGAGAAAGGTACCTCTGACAGCTATCACATGTGATCCCACAGGATGACATATATGCTACTTACAGCGATCACAACAACGCTAAACACGCCATTGTTATAACATCTAACAAGTTAAGCCTCTGCCGCAACCTTGAGCAAAATGACGAGCTTTTATGTGGCTTACGGCTGAAGCCTAATAACATTCTCCCTCAACCCTCAGCGCCAATATGGCTCCAGCGAAACCTTCGTCTGACACTGTCACGGCACTAGATGACAGCCCCACAGCTCCAGGTGTCAACTTCTGTATATACCAGATCATGTCACCTAGCTAGCCTTATAGTTTCCTTTCTTCTTCACGTACATTAACAAAGTCATTTCTGGAGTCACTAGCAGTCGAACTGTGACAGACACCCTTCCGACGAGCCACGAGAGCCCTATATATGACGTGGCCAATTTCCCTCGAGTCGACGAGTACGGCAATCGCAGTTCCCTACCGGCTTCACACCTCATTGCTAGATGCCGCCCGTCCTCGCAATGGCGGCAGACACGACAGTGGGACAACATGGGCGCGCCTCCTTCTCCGGCCTCCCTGCCGAGTCGCGCCTCCGCATATGGAGTTTCGTCGCCCCGGAAGTGCGGTCTCATCGCGACGCGCAGCTCTAGGAGATCATAATCGTAGCCTGTGAGCCAAATTCCGACAGTCAGGATGACAGAGCACCTCCCTACCACATCCGGCCTAGTTGGGACACACGAGCCCAGACAGCTGGCGTGAGGACCATGATGGCCGTCCACCAGGAGAGTCGTGCCGAGGCACTGAAGTTCTTCCCTGATAGCCTCACTGTCAACGATGTGAGAGGCGGCATTATCCGCTATGATAGCCACCGCGACCTGGTCTTACTGTCTGGACGGACATAACTTCAAGTTACTGTATTGGCGGGTTCACGGATTCGATCCGGCACCTTGCGATTCACTCGCATTTACAGTGCTACCTTGACGTCGCCTACAATATCAATCGCCAGATAGCCATGAATGAGTCTACAAGGTACCCAATGCTATTAATCACACCATTCAAAAGGCTCGAACACTTTTACCAATATTCCGAAGAGGAACCGGGAACCATCCGCTCCTCTATCCAGTGGTGTGCATCCAACAAGGCCAATAGCCATCTCCAAGTCAGACCCATCACCTCCCCGAAACGGCACCGTGACGAGTCAACCATCTGCTGCTGGCCCAACGTCAAAGACTATAGCGACTACGCCAGGAAAGAATGCCATTTCCCTCGACAAAGCCCGGCCCGCCCCAATTACAAATTGATAACCGACAGGTTCAAAGACTTGGTTACGACACACCTCCTGAACTCATCATCAAACAATCCACCTCCCACCCAAGATGACCTCTGTCGGTTAAGCAGCATCCAATTCTGGCCGATGGTTAGATTTGAAGCTTATGACGGAGGTTTAGGACGCTTCCACAAGCTGCATCAGCCCAGCTGCGAGTGTGACGACTGCTGTTCGCCGAAGCAACGATTGGAACAGAACAGTGAGGAATCTGAGTACGAAGAGGGATCTGGGGAGGAATCTGAGGAGGAATCTGAGGAGGAATCTGTGTATGAATATGTGGATGCGATGAATTGGTGGTGATGCAGCACTGAGGTGCAATGTCCAGGGGAACAAGGCTGTACAGCGAGCCGAAGCCTCCAGATTCACGAGCACAGGATGCAAGACTAATCAGCCCATGTAGACAAAGGATCCGACCTTTTTCGCAACGCAGACTGTAGGCCTGCATCGCACCTACCAGGATGTACATGAGTCTCTTAGTGGCACTCTCCTATTCCATAGCAATCTGATACTACTAGTATATCACATCTCTCCATTCAGACCAACTGTAAAGGGGGAAATTCCAGGCCTTCCACGATAGGAGATGTCTACAGAGGAGCGATCCCAAAGAGTATAGTACCATGTATGGTGCTAGTATTCGTAAGTGTGGGAATTGATGCCTCGTCTCTGACCAGAGGCCAGGAGGTTGGCAGCCGGCCAGGCAGAGCGGTTTCTATAGAAAAGCGGTCGTTTTATTCAGTTGGGAATTGCTCCATACGGTGCTGCTCTGGGAACGCATTTCCACCATGCGGCCAGTATCCCTCACCTTCTTCGCCTATTTTGCCCATGCATGAATCTTCTACCCAAGCCGGATATGGTGGGACTAGAAGTATGTCTAAGGGCGTATCAAGGGGAAGTCCTGCACTTCCAGGTACTGTCCAGCTTCTCCATTGTACTTGGGTCCACGACTCAGCTACACTCCAGTCGCCGTAGGTCTCGACCTGACCAAGCAGGCAATGAAATTATAGCCGCGTGTAGAACAGCAAGGCATCAAGACGATGCTTACTTGGAAGTCGACTTCATCACGACATCTGTCCGTAGCTCAAAGCTCAGCTCTTCTGAATGTCTTTGACGTGATAAACCCGCTTTCCGGCTGCTCCAGGGTAAGAAAATGTCCCGCAGACGTGCAAGTGCGTCCTAGAACTCCCTGAGTATCATCCATCGGCGATGACCTGTTGAACGCAAAAATCCTTCCATTCATAAGCGGGTACCAGGGGCGGATCCTTCAAAGTAGAGCCTGACAAAATGGTTGCTCTTCCCTTTTCCCACCACTGCTTTGTCAACATTGCCTTCAACATTGCCTGAGCCGCAACATCCAAACACCAAAGCATGCCAAGCTCTGCTTGAAAGGGTTGATCATGTACAAAACCGATTTCTCTTCAACCATGAGAGATCAACTGTCCTTCGCGCAATACAAGGCCGACACCGAGCTTATTGCAGGTTGGCTTGCCGAAACAGCCTCGCAATGTGGGCATATGATGCGGACCGAAGCCCCCAAGCAACCAAGGGGAAGACTAAAGGGGAAACACCGTAAGCAGGCCAAGGAGGCTGGGTTATTGGCATCGTCTACCCAGACATCATCGTCTACCCAAACATCATCGTCTACCCCGACATCATCGTCTACCCCGACATCATCGCCAGGGCCGACGGCCCCGAAGTACCTCATCAGAACGTCCGATTTCTCCGAGATTGCCAGACTATTGCAGATTTCGACAAGCCGAAGGTCATCCTCCCTTTAGGCCTTCGCAACCTCTTCGCCCGCGCGATTCAGTCCCGGCAACGGTCCAACGACTGGAACAAGGCAAACGACCACGGTGACGAAGAAAGCTATCAGCGACACGAGCACTTCATCGGAATTTTGCGCGACACTTGGGCGACACTCCGTGTCCTCGAAACCCCCCGAAGCCGAGCTCCAAAGGCGGTTTCTCGCGACAATGCATCGACTGGAGAGATACCAGAGCTCAGCAACCGCTTCGCCGGTCTGGAGATCGAAGATCTGTACCAGGAGATGAACAACATCGACCCTGATGATAGCTCGGCAGGGCTTAGCGAAGAATCCTATTGAATCCCGGACATTACCCCTGCAAAGATAATACGAGATGAGGCGGAGCTCGAGGCAGACTTCTACCACGCCATCATATCGTTCTACCTCGAAATTGACCAAGTACGTCAATACATCCGGCACGTCTGGGCAGGCTATGCGAAGGGTACAATGGACTCGGCTCAGGCTTCGGCCCTGACCAAGGTAGCCATTTTGCTTGTTCGGTAAGCCGAGCAAGAGCTGGAAAGAGAAGTTGAACGGCCTAAGAAATACCCCGAGCATCTCTTTCCGGTGTGGACCTTCTCGGCAATAATCATATGGACCGGATGCGGTCTTTCCCGCTTTCCGGATCTTACGATAACTGAATTCGTTCGGGTATTCGACGAACTCTTTGACGTCGAATCCAGTCACGCCGGCCTTTTCCTCTGGGACACCTACAGCGCTTTGAAAGCCTGTGTCTACCAGGCAAGAGTAGGAAACGACGACAAGGGTAATGCACTAAACACAGTCGGTCACATATCTTCCCTGTACGAACATGTCAACACTGCTAAAAGACGTGTATTCGGTATGATATCTCTGTTCGAGGTTAGCGCATTCGTCGCCGTCAGAGCCAACGAGGAGATCATCCGCGGGGTTCAAGTCATGTTCGACACAGGTACTCTTCCCATATGGGCTGTTTGGGATTTCAGGCGCTGCTGGATATCAAGACGGACTGGAAGGCGTATGGCAAAAGCCCCTGACTGAGCTGAAGTCACATACTGAACTGAGGGCGAAGGAGTTCAGGGATTTGGGATTGGCCGAGCACATGGCAGATTCCGAAGCTGCATGCAAGTGGATCGGCTGGACCTCCGACATTCTCGATGACCTTCAGGACAAAGTGCTACATGATCAATTTGGTCGAAGGGTAAGGGCTCATGTGAACCCTCTCGTTGGCCTTGAACCACAAGCCCTTGGAGTTGAACCGGACGCTCTCTTGGGTCAGCATCCCGCTCTATGTGGCTTTTTCAAGCACAATCTCTACCTCCAACTAGAAATCCGGGCTATGAGCTTGGAGGAAGATCAGTTTACTCTCACGACAATGATGCATCTATATGTGGCCCGTCGTTCCGTCTTCCCCAACGACCCCGTATGGACAGATATGGAATTCTAAATTCAGCTTCAGAACATGAAGTCATTGTTCTTCGGCGGCCTTCCGGGCTCAGTGGAGGAAGCCAGAAAGAAGGCTTGCCTGGCCTTTGGATTCAAACTCTCACAGTTTGCACGCGACGCCAGATCAGGGGGCCATGTGGACCCCAAGATGGCCCGCCAGGTACGTTCACCTAGTGTGACCACGAAGCTTTTCCTGCATCGTATGAAAGGAGTGGGAGCCACAGACGCCGACATTTAGAGTTGGTTCGCCGATTTGAGAAGGACCAGTGAGTACCATTTTGTATTTGTTTTACCTCCTGCCCTTCATGGCGTTTCGACGGAGCTTCCTTCCCAAGTAACTATAGTCGTACACTCTCATGTTCGTCAACGTTTCTCCAAACGGCCATTGCTAATTCCCGCCCCGCAGTTCAGAACCCGGCTTCAATAGCCCGCCTCTCTCGCCTCCTCCAGCTTCCGGTTGAAACTACAGCGAAACTCGCCGAGCAGTGGTCGCGAGTAGGGCACATGCCACATACACCCCTCCAACTTAACGTTTTGATGCGATGCGAGTTCCTGGACCTCCATTTTGGCTGGTTTTCCCTAATGGGTTCATGTGAGGACATGTTCAGTAAAATCAGAGCCAAAGTTCGGGAGGAAACCGGAGAGCACTTCGAGCATCGCTCGGAGCTCCTCCTCGCAATACTTACCCAGGCCGAGGGATTGGAAGGCATAGCGCGAAACATGAAGATAGATGTACCCCTAATTTTGCGGCAACATTCGAGTCCGCTGGCGCAAGCGTGGAACATTATGAAGACGGCGTTCATGAAGGAGACTGAACATCCCTTCCAAATTCCCGGTACCACAGGGTCTGTACCGATGAAATCTTGGGCTGGTGACCAAGAACTTCTGCGAATGGCGCAGAGACACTGCGGCATCAGCGCTTATCCTAACATCGCCGTCCGACATATGCAGACACAACTGTATGAGAACTGGCCCGCAGCCAGCATAGAGATGAGTGCAGTCCGGCGCTACCATCACGATTCTTACCTTCAACATGAGGCAATCAGGAGGGAGGCAGGTATGTCCGGGTAAGCCTTGAGCTACAGACGACATGGAATGGAAGAGGTTCGACTCTACTGTATGTTCGTCACCAGGCATGACGAGTTGGTTCTGGTATTATAACAGCGCGAGAAAAAGGAGTAGATACAGTGTACGAGTTGTGTAATTTTATAAGTTGGTGGTCGTGTACAACAGAAAGCGTTGTAGCTGTTTGATAAAGGTGTGTTGCCATTTACAGATGAACAGTGTAGTTCGCATAGTAATACCAGTCCTAGTATTTCAGGACTGCCGTCTATAAGTGACAACGAGACACCCAAGCCCCCATCTCAAGCCCTCGCTCAACTGGTGGAGTACCGGAGTGCGACCATACTCGACCCCTGAGATGACGGACCGGCCCCGAGTGTAATTGAGGCATTTACATAAATCATTCATCTCCGTCTTTCGCGGCGGCAGCTTTGCTAGCGGTACCATCCGACCCCCCGAACCGGCACACCCCCCCAACCGGCACAGCCAAACCCCACAACCACCACCAAAAGTCCCCTTACTCACTTACACGGATTACAGCCCCTTTTGAGGGTATCTAAACGTTCTTTAGATAGTTAGATAGCCCTTTTCTTGGTGTTTAGCTTAATATAGATTATTTAATTGCTGGCCATCGGTATCGGCATTTAGCAGCCTCCGTGCCCCGCCCTTAAATGCCTCCGCCCACGTATACAGAGGATGATGTGGTGGATGCCTACCTAGACGTCACAGATAATGGCATGTCCGTGAGAAAATCCAGCCAAAAATACGGCGTCCCGGCCAGCACGCTGTCAGCACGCATAAGGGGGAGAGGGACTAAAACAGAAGCTCACACCACCAAGCAGAGAATTTCTCCTGAGCAAGAAAGCAAGGTAGCAGCCTGGATATTGCGCCAGGAGACTTTGGGGCTTGCCCCCTCTCATTCAGCTGTCAGGGAAATTATGGTAGAACTCCTAAAAAGAAAGGGGGATTTCGCACCACTTGGGAACCACTATATGGACAGCTTTAAACAATGCAACCCTACCATTCAGACTAAAATCGGCAAGCGAATGGAATCTTCTCGGTTTAAGGGGTTTACCCCTAAGTCTGTGAACTGGTTCTTCAACATCTTAGAGGACTACGGCTGGGTGAAGCCAGAAAATACATATAATGTCGATAAGGGCGGCATCATGTCGGGTTTTGGTAACTCTTTTGAGCCCCCTATCCTCACAGTTAACTAACTATCCTTATAGGCATTGATTCCCTAGTTCTGGGAAGTTCTAAGACGAGGAAAGCTTTCCTAAAGAGCCCCCAGGGCCGCTCGTGGACATCTTTCATCGAGACCATTTCAGCTACCGGTAGAGTACTCAAACCAGGCTTGATTTTCAAGGGAAAAGATCTCCAAGCGCAATGGTTCCTCAAGGAATTGAGGAAGATAGCCGACTGGTACTATATAACGTTGGAAAACGGCTGGACCAGTAACGATATCGCCTGCCAGTGGCTTGAGCACGTTTTCATACCACAAGTGGATGAAATTCGCGGCCAGGAGCAGTGGGAACCAGTCCTTTTGATCCTAGATGGCCATGGTAGCCATACCTCCATACGTACACCAATTTTTTCTATTTATTTACTGATTGTTTGATTTATTCCGATTTAAACAGCAACTGACTGTAAAAAAGGACGAATTTATGATGCGGTGTTATTTTGCCAACATCTTGCTGTGCTTTTTCCCAGCACACACCAGCCACGGAATGCAACCACTGGATAACGGCCCCTATAACGCCCTTAAGTCCTACTACCAGAGATTCCTTACCCAGTTAAATTCTCTGACTGATTCTTCCCCTGTTGACAAGATCAACTTTATCCGCTGTTATAGCAAGGCAAGGGACATAACATTTACGCCAAAAAAACATCCGCTTGGGCTTCTGAGTGACGGGATGCTACCCAATTAGCCGCAAAAAGTATCTAGACTATCCAGAAATCCAAGAAGACAAGCGGAAAACCCCCGAGCCGGAAGAACAGGAAGACTCGGAGCTAGAGGACCAACAGACCCCTACCACGAGCCGGCAAATCCGGGATTTCAGGAGGAACCGTTCCCCAGCCACTCGGCTGAAGTTCCGGAAGATCTCCCATGCCTTTGAGAATCAGGAGACGGAGCTGGCCATAAAAGACCAGAAGATCAGGGCCCTGGAGGCTGAACTGGAACGGCTACAACCCAAGAAGAGGAAAAAGATACCAAATCCCAACAAAAAGTTCATGACAATGGTAGAAATACTAGCCCAGGGTGGTGATCTGTTAGTTACGGTTGATATAGAGTCTTCTTCTTCTTCTTCAGAGTTGGAGGTTATTGAAGACAAGGGTGAGGAGGACGAGGAGCTTGCGGACGCTGAAGAGGCTGTAGAAGCCCCTGTTGCAGAAGCCCAGATGAGTAGATCTGGGCGGTCAATCCGGGCGCCGGCTAGATACGTCGATTGAGCAGCCAAAACACCACAGAATGATAATTTTGCTGATTTTTTTGACCCTATACAGCCTCAAATGCGTGTAAGTGAGTAGGGGGGTCTTTTGGTGGTGGTGGCGGGGTTTGGCTGTGCCGGTAGTGGGGGTGTGCCGGTTCGGGGGGTCGGATGGTACTCGACATGCAAATGGGGCAAGAGGGTAGACAGGATCACTCCAATGCCACAACACACACATAAATGCCTTCACTTCCACTTCACCATCTTCCCAACGACCAACGACCAACTCCCTCCTAGGTAAGGTACACTCGTTTCGCTCCTTCCCTATTCCTCGCGATACTGATACCATCGCCACCGAACCCCACTGAAAACTCGGCACATCCACGATCTCTCGGCTCCCACCGTCAACCTTCCTTCTCCATCTGCACCCTCGGTCAGCAAGCTTCTCCCAATCAACCACGCACACACTTTTCTTCCCATTCTTCAACACGCCGACAAACAGTACCATATGCATCAAGGATTCTCGACACTATGCCGCCCTCCGTTCCCCGAGACCAGGGCGACCTCGACCTCCTCGAGTCCGGCTTCTTCAGCGACGTCGTCGTCAAGTGCAAGGACAGGGAATGGAAGCTCCACAAGATCATCCTCTACCGGCGGTCCGAGTATTTCAAGAAGGCTCTGACGGGTGGTTACTCTGTAAGGAACCCGGATATTGCAGCTGTTATGTTTCTTTGCTCAGGTGACTAACAAAGCACGCGCAGGAGGCCCGTACCGGCATCATTGAGATCAAGGAGCAAGAGCCGGAGGATGTAGACCAGATCATTCGCTACCTCTACACTGGACGTGAGTCAAGACCTCGAACTCCCACCCTGCTTACCCCTTTCCAACGCGCCTGGAGCTGGCAGCGACATTTTAGAGATATCATTCCTAATGCATGTGTTATTCTAATAGGACGTACCATCGAGCCTTCCGACGAGGCAGGGTTGTTCATGAAGCTCAAGGGCCTCTACATGTCAGCCGAATTCTTCATGCTCCAGGAGGTCAAGCAAGAATGTCTCTGAGCTCTGAGTTCGGAGATAGACCAGCTCAAGGTCCACATCGAGGACCGGTACAGACAAGCAACGAAGGGCTTGTACGATGAAGACAATTTCATGGACGACGCAAAGGCTGATGATTTCTTTGACGCTGTCCAGAAAGCACAAGCTCTGCCCAACAACGATCAGCTGTGGCGGATGTATGTGCAGCTCGTAGTGGACGCGCAGTGGATCGTGCAGGATATCAGTTTCGCAGCACACGCCACGCGCATTGCGAAGTTCGCCGTCGAGGTACTCAAGAGTATTGCAGTCCCGGAACTGCCGATTGCGTGTTCGGGCTGTGGCCTCATGGTTCAGAATTGCGTTGGCCTCAGTCAGTGCGATAATGGCGCTGGCAGTCGAACGATCATTACGGTGGACTCTTCTGACTCCGACTCCGACTCTGACTCTGACACCAAAACTGAGGTTTAGGTCCAGGACGAGGCACTGTGATGATCTCCGTTATCGGTGAAATAAAAGAGGTTGACCAAGAGGAAGCTTCCTCTAACCACTCTAACACCGAAGAAGACTCCGTATCGTGGGTACAAGAAGCCGAATGTCACTCGGTCTCCATATGATCTGGGGTAGCCTAGATAACTACGCGCTGAATTCTGATTATTCGGAAACCTACTGAATTCTCCATACCCATTGCTGTTTTGCTCAAGACGCAACCCGGATTAGTGACGTGACCATTGACACGAATAGGTTACACGGCTTGGATGCTGCACACGAGCCCGACCTTTCGACCACCCCCCTATCAAACACTACCGCAATAACTCAATCATCGGGATATTGATCCCGAATATTGCTCTCAAACATCATCTTCTCCTCGTCCCAGCGCTTGAAGTACCGTCCCGCGAGCTGCATTAACGCCAGCGACGGCATTTCATGTATGACCTGGATGTTCTCCTCCGCGACATAACGGACACTCTTATCGTCGGCACTACTACGACTTAGCATTGCGTGAAGGCCAATCTTGGGGCGCGAGACTTACACTATATTGTAAAAAGGCTGATCTCGACCCCTAGGCAGGTCATCCACGCGCATCTGCTCGATCCAAGCTGGCTCGGCGGCACAGTGGGTATCCCACCCGACGACAAAGCCCTCGTACCCGTAGCGCCTGTGCTTGAAGTAATGTCCGACCTTGTGCTGCACCTGAGTGTCATGATTCCGAGGACACACAGTCTTCACGCCGTAGTCGACATGGCGCGCGCTCGCTACAAGCTCTGTCATGAGCTGGTGTTCGCGCCCCTGAGTGAACATGGGTGGGATCCGTTCAATGAGGGCGATGTCGTTCGGAAAGTGGGTTTGGAAGTGCTCGACCAGGTATGGAAGGACTTGGCGTCGATGGTGTACTGCGGCGGCGGGCTCACTGTCGCCCAGCACGAGCATCGACCAGAGAATGCTGTACCATGCCGAATCGTTATCCGGGTAGGCGGGCCGATTCGCGAGGCGCGGCCGATGTCTCGCTTGCTCGACCGAGTTCATGATATTGCGACCGGTGCGTGTCACCATTTCCATCGTACTGGCAGCTCCGAGCAGGTGCCCCTGGAGGCCCAGTGGGACGCCCATCTGAGACAGACGGGCGCTCAGCTGGTCTTCGGGGACCTCGTCACTCGAGTTCCATGGATCCATATACATAACTTCGGGCGGAGCTTCTGATGTAGGCGTCGCAGACACACCGTCGAGGGTCTGATCTGGGAGAGCCTCGATAACCGCATGGACGTGTTGCGGGAAATTGGATGGCTTGGCATTGACATCAAGTCTTTGGGCTACAGCGCAGTATATGCTGACCGATTGGAGCGGTAGAGACGTGTGTACCTCGTCGAACAATGCGATGCTGATGAAGTTGTTTCGCAGGGCATGGTAATCGTCCACTCTAGGGTTGCCGACCAACTCCTCCGACCTCAAGAGCTCTGCGACCTTGACTGCTCTTTGGCGAATGCTGAGGTTCTCGAACTCAGGATCGGTGTCTCTGACGCGCTGTGCGATGACGTCCAATTCCCGTGCGATGTCATCCAGATCGCCCTTCTGTCCAGAGGTGACGAAGAGGTCGTATGCGCCCAAGGCCTCTTCCAGCTTCACCGGGTGCCCCTGCTGCAGCATAGTCCACTTATCCAAGGCTATCAAGCGATGAATCTGGCCTAGAATCGCAGCGGCATGGTATCTTCTGGCCAGTACGTCTTCAGCTGAATCAAGTGTCTCGTTCTGCAGACGAAGCAGCAAGTCCTTCACATCATAGCCCTGTGACGCGATCTCTTCCATGCGGTGACTTCGGCTTTGCTGTTCTGTGAGCATCTTGTCAAAGAGTGCCAGGGCATCACGGTCAATTATCGCACGCTCCTTGAATAGCTGCCGCCAATCTGTCTGCGCCGGTGGAAGCTTTGTCTTCTCAGCCAGTTTATGTCGCCGTTGCCAATACCGCCACGTTTCTATGCAATGCCGTCTCCAGACCAGAGACGCGGTTGCGACCCTGTGGATCCGTTTGCAGGTGATGCCGAAGGCGACAGTGTCGCGAGGCCCGAGGTGCTGGACAATGCCCTCAAGCAGCTCATCGGGGAGTCGGAGAAGCGATGTCATCACGGCGGTGAGATAGGCGATGTTCGTATTCCCAGTCCTTTTTCGAGATGGAATTGCCTAACAGAGAGGACGTTGGCAGAGTGATACATCATGGTGATGGTTCAATGACGCAGGGTGGGGTGAGTTCCGGCTCCGGCCGGCGTCGGGTAGCTTACAGATTACGGATATATCCATATTCGCTTAGCTCGATAACCCCGAAGTATGTCAACATTGGGGAAGCATGTGGATCCAGCTGATCCAGCTGTCAGGTGTCTTATCGGTTGGGCGGGATTGTTGCCCAAGGGACAAGGTACCGTTTGCACTGTATCTAGACTAAAGAGACCTTTCGGATGGGACAAGCTCCCATCCTTCTAGACAGCAAGCAGAACATCCAGAATACTAGTCATCGTAACATGGTATTCTGGGCCCCTGGCAGAAGGCACAAGCACACGCTACAGCTGCGACCATCTGAGATTATCGACCTACAGCTGATGTACAACAGTAGTGTCAAACTTGTAGGCAATAATTTATAGACCTGGGTTACCCGTTCTCAACATTTGTCGGGTGTGGAAGGAATAAAAATCCCAGGTCATCATGGGCTCCTCCGTTGTTAGCCAGAGGCATTGCACTCCGTAAGTGAAAAAGCCCCCTTTCTTATCGCCATAAACGGTTTCCGAGGAAGACAGACCTACCAAAAGCCAAACTCACAAAAATGCGAATTATATCCATCTAACAGCGCCTGATACTTAGCCGACCGAGAGGAGGGGACTTCAAGAGTTCAAGAAGTCCAGAATACAACTCCTTTACCACCAAGCAACACCGAGGCCGTTGGGGACGTTCTCACCATCGAAGGCGAAGGCCTACTTGACGACGCTGATATCAAAAACGCCCGCCGCCACCGACTCCCAGTGCAGGACCTTGCCGACGAGACAGGGGAACACCGTGATGGTGGCCACGAAGCCAGCTTTTCCGAACTCTCAGAACCCACCGCCGGCATCGAAACGAATGCGCGAAAGTTGGGTATTGCGCAGATTGCCCTGCTCCAGGGAGACGAGGTGCGTCAACCCGTCCTTGAAGATGTCCATGGCCTGTTAGCCGAGGACGTTGTTGCCGTTGCCGACGTTGGCGGTGCGGAACATGAACCCACAGGTGAGGCCGGCGAGGTCGGCTGGGCTGGGGATACCTTTCACGGTCGAGGGCTCGATGCCGCCGTTGCGGACCGTGGCCGTCTGCACGTCTTGCGTGTTGAAGTTGATCGTCAGGTCTTGATCCTATGATGCTGGCGACAACGAAGCCGGCGCCGGTAGAGGGATCTTGGGCTGCGACCTTGGTGGTGGGAGGGACGAGGGAGAGGGCGGTAGTTGCGTACTTCCTGACGAGGGAGTGTGGTTCAGTCTTCGGAGGAAGGCCCAAGCAGTTAAGAAGTCGGTATTGAGGAGGAGAATCAAGAATGTACTGGCGAGTGGAACTTTCTGTTTGAGATGAATGTGTCGATGCTTTAGACGATGCGCTCGATGATGTTGATGCCACGATGTTGTTGCTGAGTAAAGTTGTCCCCGTTTACGGCCGGGTTAGCCTCATGGCCCTTCATCCCACGATCATAATGCTCACGAAATCTCCAATGTTTCAGAATGTATACTTTTACTTGTTTCATTCACTCGACGCCCTGCGCTTATTCCGTAAGTCCGGTCGCGTTCCTGGGCTGCTAATGCTCGATGAGCATTCAATAGTTGGTTCCTCCTGGTCGTATCGAGGCTTTGCACACTCATGAGCAGTGCCACGATGCGAAGTTACCATCGCCCCGGATTCTAGAGGAATTGGTCAGCCTTCGGAGCTGTCGATTGGCAAAGCCTCATCAGCATAGCCCTCAGAACTTCTCGTCAGCTTAGGGTTTTGCCAGAACTGTCTGTCATCGTAAATGGCTCTTCAATTGCGTTTAGGTGGACTCAGATATTTCTTTCAGATGCCTCTAATTTTGCGGCTGGCAACTGGCGAGCGTTCGGTTTAATGTGAGATTTCAAAGTGTTCTATTAAGGAGAGGAATTCCAGCTACTCTGGAGCGGCCAGAGTGGCCCTATATATCCAAGATACTAAAGGAAAAGGATACGTGGCCTTATGTGGCCACGTATGTGACAGAGTCACAGATGGGGATGGTGATCCTGAAGGATGACTATGGATGGGCTAACGTAGCCCAGAATCCAACATTTAATGCTTGTTTATTCTCCCCGGAAGTCTTGTGGTGTTCACAGAGGACCGCGAGCAGCCATTAGTTTACTGTCATTCAAATAGCGTTGGTACTATATAATTCCCTTTGACATCACATGATATTATTATGGTGCCGATTTCCCACTACCGTCATGGCTCTCACTTAATGAGTATCTTCAATGATGCCAACCACATAGATTTGGTTGCTTCTCACAGTAAGTGTGCCAGGAGCCACGACCCAGGCACGTCTTGACCGCGCTAGTCTATCGGGTGAGTGTTTATTACCCATTCATACCCATTCAGGGATGCATCCGATGGCAGGGGCGCAAGGCATTGCCCCGAAGAATCTGGAACGAGAGTTAGGACGCCATCGAATCTCGTTGAAGAAGTATGTCATCTCGAAGATTACCAATCCATACGCCTGTCAGATCGCATACATGTGCCATATTTACTATTAGTTCGGCCTGGAGTGATTGCGTACAACGTAAGACCGTGCCGTATTACCATGAAGTGGTCCCTGCATGTAGCTTGAGAAGGATGAGCGAGCCTTGCAAGAGCCTGGAGCCACATAGCTCCATATACCAACGAGACAGGCGACAAGTATCCCAACGAGGAGATTTCATGGAGCCATGCTCCAGACGTGATCACATCATTCCATACAAGTTTTCCGATCCCATGTTGGAGCCATACTGGCAAGTCCAGGCGAAGCCAAACGTAGTTGCACCCGTTGGATCGCCAGAAGTACCCAAGCCCCCGATCGAGGGTGTTGGGAAGACCGATGAAGAGTCAGGAAGCGGCCGTATGGCGCAATGGTCAAATGCGCCTGGTTGTGTTCTCGTTTGTGCGGTGGGCGACGAGAACAAGTGGGTTTGAATCCTGCTATGGCCTCCTTCTGACCCGGCTTGTGCGAGTCGATAACCAGCACATGACAGTAGAGAGGCCCCATTATCGCAGAGCCCGATAGCCAAGCAGCTTGTCTCCATAATACCCACTCTTGCGAGGTTTTTCTCCTTATGGTTTCTCTTGCTAGTAGATAACAAACACCTATTTCACCCACCAATATGACATATATCGAACGGTTACTGGAACGATGTGTACATCAGAGGACTGAGGTCCACTGGGTCACTTTGTCACTGGATAGGAGGTTTTTCTGACAGAATCGTGCTTAGGTATTGACTAAAACCATCTGGACACTCCAGATTGGTACCGCTACAGCGAGGATAGGCTCGTGCACGGATCTGAATATATCTAGACTGACACCTCTACAACCTTGCGATGCAATGGCTCTGGGAGGCGTGGTTTGCCCTGTTGAGGGACTGCACCCACGATAAATACAATCAATCAAGAGTCAGGAAGCGTCCCAAAGAACCTACGTCAATGTCGACTTGCGTGTCCTAGTTGCATGGATACCGTTTCGTTACTCCCAACACTGTGACTCTGCTTGGGAGACGATGCGGCCAACCTGTTGGTCAGTAGGCGGCATGCTTCTGGGATTCCCCCATGTACTGCACGGAGATGATCGTCTGCAGCACGTTGACACTCTTCGATGGGGATACAACCCCCCCCCCCCCCCCCCCCCCCCCCCCGATTGCGCCGTCACGGCACATCACTCGGCATTGTGCTGTTGGTGCAGTGTGGTCATCAGAAGCGTTTCAATGTGATCACCAAGCCGGCCTTCCGTGATGCCCTCTGATGGGTGTTCCGGTGCGGGCTAGGTTGCACCAAGAGAAACATTGATCATACATCAATACCACACTGTCGCCCCAACAGTTGTATCGTGGAGCCGGTGCTAGAACCACCCCTTCTTCGTACAAATCAAAATCTAATATACCTAGGTTGGTCGACCTCGGGTCTACCCCCAATCTTCCGCAGCACGCGCTAGGCTCTCTCATTTACGCGCTTCAGTTCAGGGGATGAAGGCCGACGTTGTACTGATGGCCACCCGGGCGTCCGAACGCGAGCTGTGTGTCTCACACCGACCAGGACTTGGTACAACATCGGAGAAGTAAAAATATGCGTGTTGGTAAGGCTCACAGGCCTCGGTAGCATCCGTACATGCCCGGAGCCTCAATCACATACACTCATCCGCTCACATGCTTTTTGACGTGACATTATCATTCTGCAAACGATTCGTACCAGAGTAGCCCGCCTGGAACAACTTGAATCTGACCAATCAGGTTTGCAGTCGAAGCAGGTGATGAATCACAGGCATCCGTCCGTGGCATGCAGAAGGTCGCGGGACGGCTTGGAGACAAATGTTGTTGGTAGAGGGTAGTAATGAGCGCGGGTGCATTGACGCCGACACGGCCCGGCCGAACGTGGATGTTGGTCCGTTCGGCTACTTGGCTGTTGCTGGCCCCCAGGTTGCGACCGCTGATAGGCCGTCCCGCGAGAGGTTTTCCTGGGGAAAAGCGGCAGTTATATCGAACCAATGCTACTCTAGAAAAATGCATGCACAAGCTTGTCAGAATTGTGGCGCAGTGCATCGGCTACTCGGAAACCCGGCCGTCATGCAGTAGAGTTTGGTTCACAGTGTCACGTTGGTGCAGATGTGGCCGCATTCCGACCCAACATGTGCAATATGTGAGTTATGCATATTGATCGGACGAGGGCAGGAGGGTTACCAAAATGCTGCTGGTGTCTCGTGGCTGGTCAGACAAGCCATTGCATCCTCAAATCTCTCGATTCTGTATGCTGTATACAGTTCTCTCGTATCTGTTGGGGCCAAGAAAAACCCTTGGCGATGAGAGTCCTGGCAAGGGGCAACTCAAATGACACTCATTGGTGAATACCTCTTCATTGATTGAATATGAGTTGTGGCTTCTTGCATTCATAGGCTCTAACTGAAAGTCATTTCATTACTTCCGACACAAGAGAGCGAGGCGATACTGTGGAAGTGATACTCATTATGTATGAGCAAGACACACACACTTGCCAAAAACAACTATTTTTCTTGGCGCCCCGCTGTTAGGGCGCAACATCGATTCTTGCGCTAAAGCAGGCACTTCTTTTAGTAACTGACTATCTTTACTTAGACATAAGAGAAATTTTCTTACAAGCTGGATGGCACCCTTTCATGACGGGCCACCAAACACGCCCATAGCCGTCCCAAAGACGACCACTGGCGGCGTGCTCAAATCCCCGGCCCCTAGAAAGACATACGGCCCGGCAACTTTGAGCAGGCTCCGCCAAGCGCTGCTTGACGACATCAGCAGCAGCCCGTCACAGGTCTCTGAGGCTGATTTCACCATTGTTTCCCCTTCTGAAAGGAAAATCCTGAAATATCAATGACGGCAGCACCACTGGAATGAAACAACCTCAATTGAACGAAATCTCTGCAGACCAAGCCATTAGATGTGATATAGGGAGTAAAGCCTCTTTTTTTTAGAGTGTCAGGGGCCGTATGGCACAATGGTCAAATGCGCCTGGTTGTGTTCTCGTTTGTGCGGTGGGCGACGAGAACAAGTGGGTTCGAATCCTGCTATGGCCCCCTTTCTGACCCGGCTTGTGCAAGTCGATAACCAGCACACAACAGTGGAGAGGCCCCATTTTATTGCAGAGCCCGATAGCCAAGCAGCTTGTCTCCACAATAGCCACTCCTGCGAGGTTTTCCCCCTTGTGGTTTCCCTCGCCAGCAGATAATAAACACCTACTCCACCCACCAATGCGACATATATCGAACGGTTACTGGAACGATATGTACACCAGAGAACTGAGGTTTACTGGGTCGCTTTGTCACTAGATAAGAGGTTTTTCTGACGGAATCGTGCTTGGGTATTGACTAAAACCATCTGAACACTCCAGATTGGTACCGCTACAGCGAGGATAGGCTCGTGCGCGGATCTGAATGTATCTAATTTGACCCCTCTACAACCTTGCGATGCAATGGCTCTGGGAGGCGTGGTTTGCACTACTGAGGAGCTACCCCCCACGTTAAATACAAAACAAACAAAACAAACAATGATGCAAGAGCCCTGGGTTGGCATATCACCAGACAGGAGAATGGGAGTAAAGACACATCCTAATTACGATATATACTCCCCAGTGGATTCCTGGGACAGCGACAGTACACGACCCAGATCTCTTATTTATGTAAGAAAACACCTTTAAGCGGATCAATTTCGGCCCTATGCTATACGAGACATTACCTAGGTTAAGGTACAAGGCATTATATTTGCCAGTGTCTACCGGCCATGTGACAACCCACAGGAAGTGGATGATATTCTGGAAGTATGGACTCCACCTTTTGGCTGTGTTATAACTGGAGATTTTAATGCTGGCGACTCATCCTGGGACTCGAACAATCCAAGATATCATGGTGGTGTCATACTTGCACAGACTATGGCAGACCACGGACTGGATCTGATTTCTGAACCAGATGTCCCAACACATGATGACAGAAATGTACTAGATCTGGTGTTCTCAGATGTGCCCATGGCTGAAGCCTCAGTCAATGATGCACTTCAGTGCACCTCAGATCATGAGACATTACGAATAGTCATTCCAATTCAGGGAGATCTGGACCGAATCCCCAAGGCCAATCATTGGATAATACTGGACAATAAACTACAAGAGCTGGCAGATAATGTCCAAACCAGGATTCATGAGCTCCCCCGGCTGGGTATATCCCCTGGCCAGGTGGATGCCTTTACAAAGAGCTTGATCAACATGATCCAAGACTGTATCAGGACAGTAGGCAAAAAGCCCCGACAATCTAGGCCCATTGCTTGGTGGAATGATGACTGCAAAGCAGCTATTCAGACATACAGGGCCCTTTCTAAATAGACTATAAGCCAAGAAGGGCGGAATTCAGCCCGACAGGAATTTTGCCGCATGGTTCGGAAAGTTAGGAGAGAGTACTGGCAGACTCTAATTGATTCAGCGACTGAGCCAAAGGACCTGTACAGAATCGTTTCTTGGCACAAGCTGTCAGCAGGATTGCATTCTCTTCCAATCATCATAAGAGACCAAATATTTGAGTCACAAAAGAGCAAAGCAAATGCATTACGCTCAGCCACGCTTGAACGAAGTACCTTAGACAACGATATCATTGACCCCTGGTCCGCTCAGATCACACAACCTAAGCCACACATCCCCCTTGAATACTATGTCAGACTGGAAGAGGCTGAAGGGTGCACTATAGGGACCAAGAGCAACTCCCCGGGAGTAGACACCCTCACAGTACGGATTCTGAAAGCTTACTGGCCAGTCATTGGGGAACATATCAGAGCCCTCTTCCAGACATGTCTACAGATTGGACACCACCCTAAACCATTCAAAGTAGCTGAGGTGGTGATGATCCCAAAACCAGGAAAGAAAGACTATTCCAATCCCAGGGCCTACAAACCAATATCGCTACTGTCATGTCTTGACAAAGGCCTAGAACGACTCATCACAAAAAGAATTACCTGGTTTATTATCAAACTTAGAATTCTAGCTCCACAACATTTTGGAGCTCTACCAAAGTGCTCTGTCACTGACCTGGTAGCTGTACTCATACACGATATTGAGCAAGCCCTCGACCAAGGCCTCGTTGCAACGGTAGTCACATCAGATGTGAAAGGGGCCTTTGATGCTGCCCTAATGGGACAGCTGGTGGTTCGCATGAGAGAACAGGGCTGGCCAGGCTTTCTCATAAGATGGGTCCAGTCATTCATGTCCAAGCGGTCCGCAAGGGTTTGGTTTGAAGGTATCGTGACCGATATAAAAGCTCTCACTTATGGGCTACCACAAGGCTCACCAGCCTCTCCAATCCTTTACATGCTATATACAGAGCCAATCTGTGCCCGACTTGATATAAAAAAAAGACGCTTTGGATATACAGATGACCTAGCGACTCTCTGCATTAAAAAGAACCTTAAAGAAACAGCTACAGAGACTTCTAAAAATCTTTATTTGTTCAATTAATGGGGACATAACAACGCTATTGAATTTGACACTAACAAAATTGAGATCATGCGCTTCTTAAGGAAAAAGAACTCAGACAACCCTCCAGTCTGCCACGGGACAATAAACAAAATAGCTAAGGTTTCTATATGATGGCTAGGTGTGTTTCTGGATAGAAAACTAAACTTTAAAGATCATGTTTCTCACTGGGCTAAGAAAGCTAATAAGGTAACAAATCACCTTTAAGGACTATGCAACACAATCAAAAGACTTCTAATAAAGTCAACCAGGAGGACTGTGAAAGCTTGTATTATTCCTATTCTTACACATGGCTTAGAGGCCTGGTACCCAAGAATCAAAAAAATCAGGAGCTCAGGTGAGACATCAGCATGTCGCATTAAGGGGCTTCTTGAAATGATAGATACTATACTACGAACAGCAATCAGGGCTATCCTGCCGGTCTAAAAAACACACCCTGGACATATCCTATACTTTAAATCACAGATTCTTCCAGCAGGAGTTCTTGCAGAGGCAATAAGACAGCATCACAGCCTATGACTTGGACGTTTAGACCAAAGACACCCTCTTATTAGCAGGCTCCAAGTACAAGCTTGCAAGAAACCAACAAGGCTACAAAGGAACTTCCAGCTAGTCCCTGACTTCCAGAGACCAATACTCACCAAGCCATTATAAAAAAAGCTCCCAATCTGAGAGGACAAAGACAAAAAGACAAAGCTCTTTAAGGAGTAATTATAAGAGAGAAATATAAACACTGACCTTATTATCTACTCAGATGGTTCATAATTAAACGACAAAAGCACAACCCGTACTGGATAGGGCTACACCATTATGAAAGGCAACACTACACAAGAAGTATACCAGGAAAAGGGCAGACTTTTCCGAACAGAAGTAATAGATATTAAAGTCCATGACGCTCTCCAAGGGCTTGCAGCAGCCAGGGCAATTGGACACGGAAAACAGCTATATGTCTGTCTGGACAACATGTCAGTGGTAGATGGGCTCAATGGGACTCCACCCGAGACATCACAGAACATTTTTCTATGATTCCAAGAACTTGCCACGGCACACATTCCTGAAGTGACCGTCAAGTGGATTCATGGACACAGAGATATTAATAGCAACGAAGCTGCCGACACACTAACAAAAGAGGGTGCCATGCTAGAATCAGACATAACAAACCTTCCCATAATCTTGTGGGTTAAGAGAGATCTCAAAAAAAAGGCAAGAAAGAGTTCAATCAATGGTAAAAAGACCAATCAGAACCTAGATATCAAGAAGTATACTCACATACAGTAACTAAAAGAGATCTTATATCTTTTAAGAGGAGTACTTTACACAGACTTTCTAGCAGCCAGATCTGGACATGGCGACTTTGCCAGATACCACGAACACTTTGGGCATACAGACTTGAATGATTACCGCAGCTGTGGTAAGAAGAAAACACCACAATATATTTTCTTTTGTAAGAGACTGGGGAAAAATCTGCTATTGCCCAGGTACTTGCCTAGGACAGCTTGTTTACAATACTTAAGGGAGAGGAGCACAGAATAGGCAAAATTCGTGGAGAAGAGCAAATTCTTTTCATCAATCTGCCCTCGATAGATAGCTGTTCTTGAAGGACCAGATGGATGACCCAAGGTCATACCGCCGCAACAACGGGAATGGGCTCGTGAGCGGGACAGACTGTACTTATTATCTTGATACCTCCACAACCCTGCGATGCAGAGGCTCTGGGAGGCGTGGTTTGCACTACTGAGGAGCAATCCCCCACGTTAAATACAAAACAAACAAACAAACAAACAAACAAACATGTATGAGCGAGAGTATTTCTTCATCCAAGCCAAGTCACTGGACGGTAATGGGACAGTATGCCCTGCTTGTTACCTGGACAATCCGTACCACAGACCCCGGTGCACCGGTGCACCGAGCGCGCAAGTTGCTGGCTCTAGTTATCCATCAAGTTGGCTTCCATTCGGCTACCAATAGCCACAGGTTCGAGCCGGCAGGCTGTTTACCCCCCTGAAACTCAAAGCGAGGGTCAGCGAGCTTGAAAAGATTCGCCCAAGCGTCTAACTCTCACTCGTCTCAGTTTTGAATCTCGGTCATCGTGAGATCCATTGTACTAAGTAGCCGCTTATGTTAGCAGGCGTGAGACTGGTAAATGGGGGGAGACGCAGTGTACGGCGTGTGACGTACCGAAGGCGATCTTCCTGCCACTTAGACAAGACCCCTGGCTCAGGCGGGATATTATCGTTCAGTACGATCTTGGCCCCTGGTTTGAGCGCAGGAACGAGGCTCTGCAAGATCTTGATACAGTATTTGTCTGACCAATTGTGCAAGATCCATCGAAAGAAGTAGACGTCAGCCCCTTTGATGGGTTGCTCAGTGAGAAAATCGTGTACCATGTATTTGATGCGAGGAGCCAGTTCGGGTGGGACTTGTTTCTCGGCACCCTCAATGACGGCCTCCAGATCTTGGACCACAAACGACAGGGAGGGAAACTTGTGGGCAATGGCCACGCAAGCAAACCCCTGCGAGCCACCAACCTAATCGTAACGTCAGGAATTTTTTCACATGCGAAAGTACAGGAAGAGGAAGCGCCCAAACGATCAGGTAGAGGGACGGGATGAGTCAAGGGGATACTTACGTCCACGACCATTCCGTCCTTGAGCTCTCCCCAGGGAAAATTCTCCACAACATGGCTCAGCTCGAAACCGGTGCCCTCGGTGAAGGAGCGCATGGCATTCCCAAATCTGCGTGCGCGGCTTGGAAACTGGGAAAAGACTTCGAATACATTCTTATCGGTCTGGTTTGCGAGTGCAAAGCCCTACACGATGGGTTAGCGTCAGTGACGAGGGTCCCTCAGTGCGGCTCATTGCGTCCTAGACGTACCGTTTCATTGCTTTCCTGCGAGCCTGGAAATTTCTCCAGGGCGTTGCATGTCTGAGAAGCAGCTTGCCACTATTATACATTGGGTTAGCATTTTCTCATCATAAGAAGGACTCCTCGTGCATGTTATAACGTTACGCGGTAGAACGATTCCAGATGTTACCTACCAGATCATCTGTACTCGCGCCAACCCAGTCGTGTATGACTTGATCTTCGATGGGCAAGCGCGATACTGCATTGTGAGCGACAACGCCAGGACGTGGCTCGACCAAGATGTCCTTCATGATGGCGTGGCGAATGAATTGTTGCACATTGGTCTCATTGAGCCCAGTTGCCGCAGCGATGTCCGAGAAGGAAGCCTCGCTCCCGACAGTGAACGCATGAGCGAGGCCGAAGCGAGTGATTGCTTGTTGACTAATCAGCTCATCGTGCGTGTAGCTCATGAGGTACTCTCGAGGCCCAAGGACAAGGCGTCGCAGCTCCTGGGTATTGTCGATGATCGCAACACGGGCTGCTTTGATGTCGAATTCGTTCTTCGGGACCAAAGTGTCCGAAGGTCCATCAACGTCAAATGACGGCGTAGGCAGGCCGTTGGCCACCAGGTAATCGTTGAGCTTTGAGGTGTTGGCTGCGATCTTGTCGGCTAATTCTGCGATGCGAGGAGTCGCCAGAATAAAGAAGTGAGAATGAGACTGGCTACCTAAGCAGATGGGCCTAGACAAAATGGCTTGGTCCAATTATTATCTTAGGTTCAACTCTACAAGATGATAACGAGAGAGGTTGATGAGAGCAACGCATCAGCGTTCAATGAAAGCTTGCATTATGATGAAACTGACAACGGAACAAAGCGAGATGAGGCGAAACCCCCGAAACTCGCGCGGCAGACATGGAAAGTGAGGCGGAGAAGGAGAGATGGGCCAAGGGTGACAAAAGGGCAATGTAACATCAGGCAGGCTACCAAAAGTACATAGGCGCCTCTTGCGGACCGTGGAACATGATAGGCTGCATGGGACTGTTGGAGTAGCAGGATCAAGTGCTACTAGGTACAGTATCGGCCACCTATGTGACCGGTCAAATGCAATTTGCAGTTACTGCGCCCGATGCCACCCCAATTCAAGCGAAGTGGTCCAGCATGCATTTGTGCATCGTGGGGGCAGCTTTCCGAGCCTTTTTTCACATGTGACGTCATCCGAACCGGCTGCAGTTGTCCAGGAGGTGATCACGTAGTACATTGAGCATTGTTGTTGTTCTTGTGTCGTGTCCCAACTCCTTCTTGATTCATACTCAGTCCACCAGATCACCTTAACCCTGAACAACGGCAATCCAGCTACATCAAGGATTGTACTATATTGCCCACACGAGCCAAGTTGGTGTTCTGTCCTTGCGATCGCTGCTAGATACTCCCGCACGATGAACGTTGATGAAGATGTACATCTGGCCGGGATTTCGAAGACCGAGACACCGGCTGAGGCACAACGGAACAGCGATCCCAGGATGGAAGGGCCTACTGTGAAACAGAACAGTCGAAATGTTGGAGCACTCTCGCGGCTCTTGATTGTGTTCTCTATCCTCTCCTCGGCTTTCCTTGTCTCTCTCGACAACACGATCGTGGCCGACGTGCAGCCCCTAGTGGTACGGGATTTCTCGTCCGTTGAGACTTCGTGTTCTTAACCCAGTAGATTAAGATGATTTCGATGTTGTGGAATTAATTCAGGCTTTGCTATAACCTTAAGTAAATAAATAATGGGGTTTTTTAATAGCTTATAGCTAAACTTTATTTGTTTTTCCTTTTAATTTTAACGTTATTAATGAAACTTTCGGTTTTATTCGATAAGTTGGAAAAGCCTTATATAAAAACGGATCTTTATATAAAAATCTTATAAAAATCCCTTTTACGTACTATATATAATTATATAAGTTAAATAGTTTTTATTATACGTAACGACGTAATTTAATAACTATTAAGTTACGAAAATTATTTTTAAACCGCTCAACGGTTTTTTAATATTATAATAGTTTTAAATAATATTTCACCTGAAAATTAAAATTACTTAACGAATATATAAGCTTTAACAACTTAATAAATTTAAATAACGATATTAAATTAAAGCTATTTGAATCTGATTTCAAAAACTTTTAAATATGTAATATTTATTTAAAAAATATTATTAGCTACTTTTATAATATTAAGCGCTAGCGGAAAAAAGTAGCGTTTAATAATACCGCTACGCTTTTAATTACCGTAAATAAAATACGTATTAACGCAATATGTTAAATCGTCGACTCGGCCGTATAAAATAGAAATTTAAAGACTTAATCGATAATCAAAGCTTAAAAGCTTAGAATGCGTAACGAACGATAAGAGGCTTTTTACTTATAAAGGCCGTAGCGGAAGGATAATTTAAATTAAACGGTAGTCCGCATATTATAAATATATATTAATAAAAACTAAAAAATAAGAAATGGTACTGACGTATATTAAATATTTCCGGCGGGACGATCTCGTCCGTTAAAAAGCTATCGTGGCTTCCGGTGGCTTTTCTCATAGGTGCCGCCAATACAAATTTGCTTTCGTACGTTATCGAAACCTATACCCAAACCAGTGAATAATACTCATACATAGTAGGGGGCAATACTACGGATACTCCGATGCGAAGCTTGTCTATATCTTCTGCGTCCTCATATTCGAGGTCGGGTCCGCGGTCTGTGGAGCATCACCGTCTATGGATGCTCTTATTGTTGGTCGCGCCATACGTGGTGTAGGGGGCGCTGGCATGTATACGGGAGCCATGGTCCTTCTTTCGACACACACCAGTGAACAGGAGAGACCCATGTACCTGGGCTTCACGGGGCTTGCCTGGGGGCTGGGGACTATCTTGGGTCCGATACTTGGAGGTGCCTTCACTGAAAGTGCTGCAAGCTGGCGATGGGTATATCTCCGTCCTCTCCTGTGTGGTAGCCTAGCTGTTCAGTCGCTCAGGCCTTTTATATCAATCTTGTCATCGGAGGACTGTGCGGCCCTATATATTTATTCTTACTTCCTTCGTCGAAACCGCGTGACGAGATCAGGCTTTCGACAGCACTGAAGTCTATCGACTTTCTCGGAGGCATCCTCATTTGCGGACTTTTCACCACCAGCTTCATTGCCATATCTTTCGGCGGAACGATCTGGGCATGGGACAACGCCGCCAGCATCACCCTTTTCGTCCTTGGCGGCTTGTTTACTATCGCGTTCTTTGCCCAGCAGTCGTTTTGCATTGGTACAACTCCTGAGAAACGGCTCTTTCCGCTCGTCTTTTTCAAATCCCCAATTTTGGTGATGATGTTCGTGGCTACAGCTTGCGCATCTTCAACCATCCTCGTTCCGGTCTACTTCATACCCCTTTACTATCAGTTTGTGAGGTCGGACAACGCCCTAGATGCTGGGGTCAATCTGCTGCCTTTCATCGCCTTCAACGTTGCGTGCGCCCTACTTAATGGTGCGACCATGAGCAGGAAGCCATACTATATGCCATGGTATGTGTTTGGGGGAGTACTATGTGTCGTTGGCAACGCTCTTCTCTATACTGTGGACGAGTATACCTCGGATGCCGGCATCTGGGGTTACGCTATCATGGTCGGAGCAGGTAGCGGGGCCTTCATCCAGCTTGGCTTCACAGTAGTGCAGCACAAAGTTGAAAAGGACTTGATTCCCGTCGCTGTGGGATTCTGTACCCTCGCGCAGCTGGCTGGACCAGCCGTGTCGCTGGCTATATCCAATGCTGTTTTCCTGAACAAAACTGCCGATGGCATCCTCATCATCGCACCGGGCCTTTCGCGAGAAGTCGTTTTGGGCGCAATTGCGGCAGCATCAAATAATGGGGCTGTGTTGGTCAGCGAAGCCCAACAAGCGGAGGTCATTCACGTTATCGTCGAGGCGATGTCAAGCTGTTACATCATCTCGTTGACCGCGGGAGCCGTAACGCGGTGTATGTCACTCTTCATGAAGCGTGAGAGGCTTTTCTCAGCATGAAGTCGGAACCTCGCAACGTTGTGAGGGAGGCACGAATGGGGCTCGCGCATTGCGGATGAGTTGAAGTATTCGCTGCAGAAGAACCTGAAACAATGACCAGGCGGGACAACGTATGTTTATGACGCTACCACACGAGATGTTTCAATGCCACTCGCATGACTTCTAGTCATTATGTGGAATTACCATAGTCAACGCAAAAGAGCATCAATCACCAAGGATGCGCCTAATGCACAAGCGTATGTCCCCGTGATTTCAAGCAGCATTCGTGCTTTTCTGATCCAGAATGGCCCATGTAAGGCGTTTAGTGCATGGGTCGGCCGGTACAGGCAGCTGGAAGATCCCGTACGGCGACCCGGACCGGCGGGAACTCGCCCTCTATCAGTTAAGCGACGAGCCGCAGCCTTGACCGAGAAGTCAGGAGTGCGCATTTGATGAGGGAGGGGGGGGGGCTTGCAGTTTTATTAGTAGGGGGCTGTCTAGCTGTGTTCCTATGTAGAGGCCGCGTAAACAGACGTCACCAGCATCCGTTCGGCCCGACCTCGCATCGTTGGGACCATGCCCACCAAAAGCGCGCCTCACCATCAAACGAGACCCGTATTCCGGGCTGTAAAGCTTGTCCTCACTGGCTCTCCTTGGCTCGGTCTAGTCGCTCGCAATTTAATCGTTAAATGCATCTTCCCGCTGTCTGCCGCTGACTAAAAAAAGCTGGTTTCATCGCATGGAAGACCCGGTTTCCCGTTCACGCGTCCCCTGTGTTCACCACCTGCACCACTCGGAGGTCTTGTTTATAATTGGTAGAGGTGGACCGCAGGAATCACTAAGCCGTTGACTAGTACCGAGAAGGGTCTCTCGGCGGGAATGACTCGAGACAGTTCGAACCTCGAACCTCACCTTCTCAGAGGCTCAGAGCCGTGCATGGCTGATGCTTGGTCGACCCCTGGAGCACGTCGCAACGGAAGTGACGCAATCATTGGTTGCGCCTACGCACACAGCGTGCCAGAATGCGTGCCATGTCGGCCACACAAATCTACCCATGGGATGGGTGGACAGTTTCAGATCCACGCCGATGACCCGGTGGATCTTGAGACCCAACTTTTATATACGAAGCTCAGGATCCGCTAGGTTCCACATCAGGAGGATGCGCCGGCCTTGTGTTGATCTGCCTGCCTTGTGCTGGCTCTTCCAGTCCCGGAAGTCCTTCTTGCCAACTTCACGCGATCTGACATCTGTCAAAAAGCTCACTTCTGCGGTGGATCGAAGCCAGACCCGGACGCAGTCGAGCCCCAAACCTCCCCAGTATGCATCTCAGCTTTACGTCGATAGTTGGCTTGTTGAGCTGTTTGGTCCACTCAGTCATCGCCATAGAGGTCGACTTTACTAATCATGGTGAGCTCGACTCCTCACCAGCCCGGGAGACATCGCTGACATTGATAGACTCGATAAAATCCGCCGCCAGCACGGTGGCGTACGGATTGGTGAAATATTACACAGGTGAGTAGGAAACATGGAACCGAGTTGGCCTCGAGTACGGGAACAGTTACTGACATGGGCAACAGGAAACAACACCGGCGATGTCGCTGGAAACCTGCCAGATCCGTACTACTGTTCGTCCGCCGCGTCATCATCCGGTACGGCCTACCTGCTAACCGGCGACTAGGGTGGGAATGCGGAGCCATGTTTGGCACTTTGGTAGACTACTGGGCGTTCACGGGCGATGAGTCGTACAACGCCATCACGAAGCAGGCTCTCGTGCACCAGAGCGGTACCGACGGCGACTTCATGCCCGACAACCAGACCAAGAGCGAGGGCAACGACGACCAGGGGTTCTGGGCCCTGGCGGCCATGACGGCGGCCGAGAACAACTTCACGAACCCGGACTCGAGCGTGCCGGGCTGGCTGGCGATGGCCCAGGCCGTCTACAACGAGTACGTCGAGCGCTGGAACGAGGCCAGAGACACGTGCGGCGGCGGCATGCGCTGGCAGATCTTCACCTTCAACAACGGGTACAACTACAAGAACTCGGTGTCCAACGGCTGCTTCTTCAACATCGCGTCGCGCCTGGCCCGGTACACGGGCAACGAGACGTACGCCGACTGGGCGACCAAGATCTTCGAGTGGGAGATGGGCGTCGGCTTCATCAACGACGACTACAACGTCCTCGACGGCGCTGGCAACCAGGGCACGGCGAACTGCACTGGGATCAACGCGGCGCAGTTCACGTACAACGCGGGACTCTTCATGCACGGCGCCGCCCACATGTACAACCACACCAACGGTGACGCCGCGTGGAAGACGCGCGTGGACGGCCTCGTGAAGTCCGCCTCGACGGTCTTTTTCGAAAACAGCATCTTATGGGAGCCGGCGTGTGAAAAGACGGACTCAGGCTGCAACACCGACCAGCAGGCCTTCAAAGGTCATCTGGCGCGCTGGATGGCGCTGACGACCATCATCGCCCCCTTCACCGCCGACACCATCACGCCGCTGCTGAAACTGACCGCCACGGCCGCCGCGCAGCAGTGTTCCGGGCAGAGCGCCGCCAAGTTCCAGGGCCCGGCCGGGACGGCCTGCGGATTCAGCTGGCTGAAACAGGGCAGCTTCGACGGCATCACCGGCGTCGGCGAGCAGATGAGCGCGCTTCAGGCCATCATGGGGACGCTGGCTGATGTCGCGCCTGCCCCGTACACGTCGGACAACGGCGGTACCTCGCAGGGTAACGCGAATGCGGGTGCGTCCGATTCGAGCAAGATCTCACAGCCGAAGAAGATCACAACTGGAGACCGTGCCGGGGCGGGCATCTTGACGGCTCTGGTGCTGGGAGGGCTGATGTATGGTCTGTATTTTGTTATGACCGAGAAGGACTAGATCTTGTTGCTCTTTTGGGGATCTGTTGTGTGCAAGTTATCGTGGGGCATCGACTGGAATGCATGGCTGGAGTTTGGGCGTCTCCATTGAGATGATTTGGCATCGAGTCCTTGATCATACCCAGTTTGAATGGATGGTTGGCATTCGGCTGCCCGATGCGCGTGCTGTCACAGAGGTTACGTCACAATTCCGTCCTTTCATGTTTGTCAAGTCGAAAGCTTGACATGCGGCAGGCGTGTTAGAATCAAACAGCAAAGTACGATGTAGATTGTAAAATACGATATATCTCTGTTAAACAAATCTCCCAACAACAAGCCCATACATAAGACCTGCCCCTGTCCCAGTTCGAAGAAACCACGAACAATGCCATGCGAATCAAGCGGAACCGCTGATATACTTGCAAGTCGCCACAGCCATTATGACGACCTGCAAAACAAGCCAGCCGGCCCTAGATGCCGTAGATCCCTCTTTGACGATCTGCCAAACGGCCACACTCTCCAACACAACCAAAACAGCAGCCGTTGCGTGCGAAGTCTGCCCCGTCATGTTCTTCCGCTGCAGCGCCTCATTTTCCTGCTTTTGCTTCTTTTCCTTCTCTTTTACAACCTCCTGTACGACTTCCTGCGCCATTCTGTCTTTCTTTTCCTTCTTCGCCCTCCTCAACTTTTTCTCTTCGGTCTTGTTCTTGTTCCCAAATGCCCTGGCCATCTCCTCGTTCTTGTTCTTAGGTGCCACGGCCATCTCCTCCCCCTCCCTCCCCGCCTGCGCAAGCGAGCATTCAGTCCTGCACTGGCTCCGGCTCCCGCGATTCGGGATCACGCAGTCATAAACGCACCTCTTCTCGTCGCTCGACAAGGCGTTGAACGCCTCTTGCACGCGTATGTACCGCTCCGTCGCCGACGTGCGGTCCTCGGGCTTGGTCACCTTGTCCGGCTGCGTGAGGCGCGACTGGTTGCGGTAGGCGCTGCGGAGCTCGGTGGCGGTGGCATTGATGGGGACGCCGAGGACGTCGTAGTGTGTGTTGGTGTGGTGCGTGGTGGCGAGGTAGATCTGGTATGCTATGAATGCGAGGCAGAGACACACCACTGCTTTGGTGCAGATGATGTATGCCCGTTTTCGGAGGGTGACCGCCCTGGGTGAGTCGTTTCCTGCCATTGCTAGTGGATTCGGAAGTACTTTACTTACCTTTGGCCGTCGTTTGTGCAGTCGGCTGAAGCCGTTGCTTATGGCCGTGTTCGAGTGGTTGAAAGATGGAATGGGGGAACGATATATTGAGGGGTAGACGACGGACGGTGACGGTTTGTATATACTTGGATCGAATTTGGTTCGAAGAAGAAAGGGAAATTTATTGACAATGGTCTTTGTGGTCGTTCAAGGACAGAATCTTGACACAATGCTTTGTACATGGTAACATCTCCCACCCCCCTGCGGACCACCCCCCCGCGGACCAGCGCGTTCTGACCCACAAACGCGTAATTCACCAACCACCAGGATTATGGTGATCCACCATCTACACCATCACTTTTGCATCTTTTTTTTCACAAAGCACACTATTTGAATCCTTATCCACTGCTGAATCTCATGATGTCATTTTACGACCGTCAAATAAAAGCTGAAGCCGCCATTTTGGCCATCCAACACGGAGCTCCAGTCCGCTCGTCAGCCCTCGAATGGCAAATCAGTCGCTCGTACGTCAACCGACGAATCTCTGGCACCCCAACGCGGAATGAGACCAGCGCTCTCCAACAGGCTCTCTCACCGTATCTCGAACATAAGCTGGCAAGCTGGGCCCTGGGGCAAGCACGACTAGGGTATTCTCCGGCAGTCTCTAAGTTCCGTCTCATGGCCCAGCGGATGCTCCATGCCACCGGGGATGCTCGAGAATTAAGGAAAAATTAGGCATCCAAGTTCCTGTCTCGAAACCCGGAAGTCAAGATAATGAAGTCTCGTGTTATCGATTATAACTGAGTGAATAATGCTACAGCGGCAAATATTAATATTTTTTTCGATCAGTGTGACGCCCCTGACGTGGTTAACCTCATGCCAGCACGCTGATACAACGTCGACGAAATGGGAATCGCCCAGGGGGTTGGGGACTCCCATTGGGTGGTCTCCGAGGCCTCCGGCAACGTGGCTATGAAGAAAGGGGTCAAGAAGGGTGAATGGATAACTGCCCTAGAGTGTGTGAGCGGATCTGGTGAGACCTTGCCGCCACTGGTGATTCTCAAGGGGATTAACGTACAAACCTAGTGATTTAACAACCAAAATGAGGACAAATTCACCAACTGGAGGTTTATTACGTCACCCAATGGATGGACCTCGAATCCCATTGTATTAGAATGGCTTCAACGTATCTTTATTCCTCACATTCAGGAGGTCCACGGCAACACATGGGTGGTTTTGGTGTGTGATGACCACGACTCCCACACGAATGACGAGTTCCTAGCCACCTGCTTAAGAAACAAAGTATGGTTGATCTTTTATGAACCTCACTGTTCCCATGTAGTCCAGGTATTAGATATGGGAGTCTTCAATTTAGTAAAGAAGAGGTTGAAGACCTTACTCCAGGAGACGCCCAGCGGCTGTCTGGGACTCAGGCCATCTAAGGAGAAGGTTTTGGAGTGCTACGAGCAGGCCCGGAAGGACATAATGACGCTCCTCAACATCAGAATTGCCTGGAAAAAGACTGGGATTGTTCCTCGCAACAGAGCGGAGGCGTTGAAGTCGAAATATGTGATTCTGGAGGACAAGGGGGTGGCCAGGGCACGCCAGAGGGACCCTAAGGCTTCTGAGCGAGCCACAACACCAGATTTTCTTGAGATGGTAGTTAAAACCATTGTCACAACACCCTCTGGAAGCCGGGCTTTGCGGGAGAGTGCTCAAAAGCTCGAAAGAAAGGACCCTTCCTTTGGGGGGCCCTCTGAGCGCTTGTTGGTACGGAAGGCTGGCAAGGCCATGGATGTTCAGGCTGCTACCATTGCAAATCTACGGGCCAAATGTGAGCTACTTGAGGCTCAAGTGGCTAAAAAGGCTAATACCACTCAAAAAGTAGTCAAACCAACACCAGGGGAACGATTCGTCACAATGGCTAACATAAGGGAGGCCAAAATGGAGCTGAGGAACAGGAGGGTCTATAGGGGCTCCGCTGCAGGCGAAGAGGTCCCACAAGAGGTCCCTAGTGAAGATTTAGGGTCGGAATCGGATTCTGGGAGCTGTATTATGGTTAGAATACCACGACCTTAGTGTATTTAGCAACTGTGGTGGTTGTAGATGGCTTCATCTGAATGAGAGTGGTGTGGTGTGGAGTGGTCCGTGGGGGGGTGGTCCGCAGGGGGGGGTGAGATGTTACGACGGCGTTCTGGTTGTAACAAAGGCCACTTGTTCACGCTAACCTTGTTACAATCACAAATCAAGATTATGGGCTCGACATGAGGCTTGATATGAGGCTCGACATGAGCCTTTCAGGCTATTAGAGTATTAATCGCATTTATAATTGAGTCGTTGTAAATAGAAGCGAGTCTTAGGAAGCCACTTCGTCATCTGGCCCACCGTAGTTCATGCTACGGTATTACATGATACCTCCACATATTTATGTACATATATACCTCTAGCTTCCCCCTTCTCTTCCGACCTTGCCTCTTCTTCCTTAGATATCGTTGAATCTAGATATTTCATCCCATCAGCCCTGACCAGCGCAGCTGCAGGCCTGATTGTCACAGTTCATATGGCTGCACTTGGATCGGTCTACGATTTGCAGCAGGTAACAGGAAGAACGCGATGGGGGAGCAGCGAGAGTGTGGGTGAGGAAGAAGCGAAATTCACAAATTGATTCCGAGAGAAGTGGAGATGTTCGGCCAATGAAACGAAAAGGTGTATGTGGCTTACAGAGTGTTTGTTAGAGGAGGTGTTTGTGGATCTCTGGCCCTACTAACATCCAGCGCAGGAAGAAAAAGAGATAAAAGTGTTCATTAAGAAGCATAGATTACTCATGGTTGCTGGACAACCCTAAGTACATGTAAATGTATACCAGCGGATTTCCTCAACAGCACCCACGTTTAGAAGATGTGGCCTAGTGGTATAAGTTCTCATTCTCTACTCACAGTTCCTGAGCCCGAGCCCAGCTCGGGCAGACCTAACTCGCCCTTCGGGGGCTTTCTCTACCAAACTACTCGACCCTTCACAGGGGACTCTATTCACCAAACCGCCTCGCCCTCTTACAAGGGATTTACCTACCAAATCGCCTCGCCCTCTTACAAGGGATTTACCTACCAAACTACTCGCCCTTCGGGGACTCTATCTACCAATTCCAGGACGAGTAGAGAATGAAGAGAACAATTATTTTGCTCAGTTTTCTTCCAAGCAAAGTCCCCTGCTAAGAGTCATGCCATTCTCTAGGAATATGCTGCAAGGACACGGTGATTAGCTGCCAAGTCAGAGCTGAGGAGGCGAGATTAAGAGGACATGATGTCTAATCAGTCGGATTGAAGCTGATCAAGAAGCCGGGTCCCAGGCGTATCTTCGGGGCCCCTTTCCAGATGGATCAGGGCGGACGAAGCATTAACACCCACGCAGGCTCCCAACCCCTAGAGCACGACTGCACACATGACAACTCCTGACTGGTATGCCCTTAAACATCTGCCGCCTGCACCAGTTCCCAAGTCGCTCGGAAGCCGTTTCTTAACATCTATTCATAGTTACCACGCACATCTCCCATTGGCTTGTAGCCTGATTCGCGCTCTTCGCCCCCGATTCTGGAACCTGCACATGTCAGGAAGCATCCTGGAGAACAAAGAACCTTCATGTACATATACATGGCCTCCGCGCCTGACTAGTGTTGCTCCTCTCTGCAGAACAACATACCATTTACCCCCCCCCCCCCCCCCACCCCATGGTTCGGCCTTGTGACAGCACAATCGCTAGATGGAGGTGACATGGCTATCTCGAGTCCGGCACTATCCGGTAGGAGGGCCGACCAACTCCTCTGAAGTGATTGATGGAACGGCGAGCACGGGTGGGGTAGACTCTCACCAGTTGTCGTCAAGCTGAAAGATGAGGCTCTGCCAAAAGGGCCTTCCCATCATCCGCCACTCCAGCTATGGTCCACACCGTGCCACGTTCACGTGCAGGATCGACAAGATTGAAGGCTTCGCTCATTGACCAATGAGGCGAGGTCTGCTCAATCTGAGCGTCCCAAATCACGGCCTCCAAGTAGGACCGCAGATGTGATTGCGCCGCGTTGGGGTGCGGAGTATATGCATGGCGCTGCATCACAGAGCATAGCCCGCAGCCTCGCCCTGCCGGCAGCCCAAAGGGACCATGATCGGCCGCCTCCTATGACGATATGAGGGTTATTGAAAATGGTGTATATAGCGAGGGGAATAGCACATCACATCTTGCCCCCCTTTCAATTGCGTTCTCTCTGTCCCTCTCAGATCGCCTGCCACTGACTAGATAGACCCAGGGGGGCGTTAGACAAGAGCAATGAGCAAGCAGTCAGTCGACGAGCTCGTAAGCTCGCTGAAGGAGTATGACTTCCCGCCTCCCCAAATCACATGAGTTCAGGTCGTTGACACCGTCACAGTCTCTTCCAAACCGGCGCGTACTCAGACTTGCGCATTGAGTGCGGAGACGACCACCATGCCGTCCATCGCGCCGTGGTGTGTCCGCGCTCGCCGCTGTTGAGAAAGCACTTGGAGACTCCAAATAAGGTGAGCAATTGGATAGCAGACCCTGCTGATCGACCGAGGAAGCCTTGTTGAGACGAGAACGACGAAATTGCTGATTATCCGGCACAGTGGGCAGACGAGGAGGTCACCCAAGACGTCATCATCCTCGAAGACGACAACTCCGAGGCCGTCCGTCTGATGCTGCACTACCTGTATCATCTGGACTACCCGCCAACGGAGGAGCAGATCGACAGCGAGTTCAAGCTCAGGGAGCACGCGGCGACTTGGCCAGCTGAGGCTCATGACGTTGATGGGATGGCCAGCCACCACGGCCACGGCCACGGCCACGGTCATAACGTTGGCGAGTCTCAGCATGGCACCACCAATGGCACCAACGGCACTGGCCTCGGCATCGCAAACGCCTCTCCCGAAAATGGAAATAGGCTCTACACCAATGTCAGTTCCGCGACTACGACACCAATGATGACTACCGAGACAGCCGCCGCGCTGGCCGGGAGCAGCAGGAGCAGCAGGGAAAAGAGAAACAAACACAAATCATGCCCCCAACCCCAGGCCTCAACAACAACCCAGCCGCAGCAGTCCCAGCCTCAATCTTCCGCAAAAGGAGGACAACCCGCACCCACCGGCCCCCTAACAACCCACGCCCAAATGTACACCCTAGCGACCAAATATGGCATCCCATCCCTGGCCGCCCTAGCCGCGTCCAAGTTCTCGCGCGCCGTCGCCAGCGCCGCCCACAGCCCCAAAACATGGGATTACGACATCGTCGACTTCGTCGCGGCGGCGACGGAGGTGTACAGAAAGCCAAGCAAGGACAAGGACAGCAAGGACAAGGACCACAAGGATAAGGACCGCGGCGACGACCGCACGAAGCGCTTTGTTGTGGCAGACAGCACGATGCGCGATATCGTGGTGGAGGCGATCGCGGCGCGCCCCGAGATGCTAGCGCTGGCGGATGTGCAGGATGGGATCCGGGGGCTGGAGCTTTCGTTTGATCTGTTGATGCATCATTTACGGGGGACGGATGGTGGTCAGGGGGTGGTGAATGGGACGAACGGGACTCCTGGGTAGGTAGGTAGGTAGTTACATGTAGATTCTGAATGTGAAACTGGTGTGGCTGCGCTTCAGGGGGAAATCGGCGAAGATTATTCGCTCAAGCTGTCTCGGCGTCGTAGTATTCCAGTCGGGCTATCTACCTGTCGACATGTTCCCATCATCACATCACCGTCCACGTTGCTCACATCACATGCCCGAGGTCTCTCTCCTAAGCCTCAAATACCAAGACAAGGCCATCATCACCCGCGGTCACAATCCGCTCGCCGGTACTCCCCTGCACAAACCCCAACACACCGCCCCCCTCGCCATCGCCCCGGTGACCCTTCCACTCCTTCGTCATGCTACTCTCCTTGGTGCCCGCCGCGCCGCGCATGTCCCACCTCCGCACCACGCCGTCCATACCGCAGCTCGTCAGCAGCCAGCCGTCGCCGAGCCCGCGCACCCAGTCGACCTTGACCACGCTGTAGTCCTCGTGCGCCTCGCGGATGTGCCGCCTCACCGCGAACCGCCGGCTCGTGTCGTAGACCGCGACGCTGCCGTCGACGCTGCCGGCCGCCAGCAGCGGGTTCGTCGGCGAGAAGCTGAGCGTCTCGATGCCGTCGCCTTGTGTTTGTAGATCGGCCAGGATGGAACCGCCCTGGCTGCCGCCTGCGTCCGCGCCCTTTGCCTTCGTTTTGCTCTGCTTGCTGCTCATGGGCTGGCTGTCGACGCCTAGTCTGGGGAGGCCTACGATCTTGATCGCGCCGCCTGCGCCGCCTACTGCTACGAAAGAGGTCTTGGGGTCGATGGCGACCGAGTATAGACCGCCTTCCACTGCGAACCGCTGGTCTGCCATACCCAGGTTGACGACCGTCTGGCCGTTCTCGTGCGTCAAGCCCCTTGCGGCAGCTTCCCCCCATACGTCCCAGACGAGCAGCGAGCCGTCGTCGGACACCGTGGCGAGGAACGTGCCGTCCGGCGACCAGCTGCCGGCCGTGCACTCGCCCGTGTGGAGGAAGTAGGTCTGTACAATCTGCAGCGGGTTCGACGAATCCGAGGCGTCGATCGTGTACACCCAGACCGATCCGTCCTTGGCTCCCAGCGCAATCGTATTGGGGTATTTCTCCGACGGACACGGTGCCAGCCAGTGGATCTCCTCCACCTCTCGTGTCTCGCCGACGAAGTTGAAGGAAGCCTTATTCCGCGCGTCGATGGCTAGTTGGTATGCGCGTAGTCGCCCGTCCATTCCGGCTGAGACCAGGCACTCTCCCCTCGGCAGTGTGAAAGCGAGTGCGCTGATCGAGTCGCTGTGTCCCTCGATCGTGAATAGCGAGTTCAGCTCGAAGCTCCTCTGCTGCGCCGCAGACGGGTCGGCGTTGTAACTCGCGGGGAGGACTGGTCGGCTGACCACTGGACTCGTGTCGAAGATGTATCCCTTTCCCGGCGCATCGTCGCCCTCGCCCTCGCTGCCGCCCGTTGCGATCAGTGAGGGTAGTGTCGGGTGTTGTGCAATAGTGAAGACGGAGTCCTTGTGTGCGTCGAAGTAGGCTACGCTGTCGTTCTGCAGGTTGATCTCCTCCTGCTCGTCGTCGGAGTCCATCGCGATATCGCCCTCGGCGTCCTCGACCTCCTCGAGTGCGTCGTCGGCGTCGAGCATCTCGGGCGCATCGTCGACATTTTCTTGGTGAGGGACAGACATGGTGGGCTAGCGGATGTGTGCCGTCTGCGGTTGTCGGACGAAATATGGGCGGCAGATGTTGTGTATACGACCAGGTATCGATTCCAAGTTGGTCAGACTTTATGAGCCCTTTTCAGTGTTGCCTCTGCTGTGCGTGGATGTTTGTCGAAGAAGGAGGGTGCTTGATAATCAGGGCGACTTTTTTGTCGCCATGGTGGGGCAATGCCGCTGATGACATTTTGCTGCACGACCCCGCCAGAATATTTGGTCCGTAACCCAGGCTGGGAGGACCCTACCCGGCAGGACGATTGAGGGGGATGACTATCATCTCATCAGACAGATGTAATAAATCCTTCACAGATGTGTCTCATCTAGCAGAACGAGCTTTAAGGCATCCCAACTCTAATTGCTTCAAGATTTTATCCTACATTCCATGAGGTTTACTCCCGATCGACTACATCCGCCCCCTTCCAGGATGAGAGAGAGTATGGGCAGCAAATGCATTTCTAGACTTGCTTCTTGGGGCGTGTCAAGTGACAAAGTCAGAGTGACTGCATTCCCTCAAAGAGTTTGACTCATTCTGTGCCGCTCGAGTACTTGACTCCACCTATACATGCACATGCGCTGGCTGGCTGAAAGCCTTACGAGTATGGGGAGTAATGAGGGTCCGCAGAGCTTATGGTATGTCGATGTAGAGAACTAATACCGGGAGGCAAAGAAGGCAATCAGATGAAACAATGATGAATTCAACGCTACCTTTCATACCATGGCCACAACCAGTGTCTTCCATGTAATAATATATACGGACGAGAAAAGACAAAGAAAAAGAAGTCACACCCCAGACGCCTCCAGATGCATGACGAAAGTATGAGCAACCGTAACCATGCACCGGCCCCGAATATTCAAATGCTCCTCGTCAGTCGCTTTGAGGTATGAAACCATCAGCTCATCTAACCCCGGGTGGCAGTATGAAGGCCCAGGAAATCTCTCAATGCGCGTACGTCCCAACCAGGTTCATGGCTAGACATACCGCCATGACACACATGCCATAGATGGCTAAACCTAGAGCCGCCCTTCTCAGATGCACAGGACTCAGATGCTCCATGTCCCACCTCCACTTCGTCCGCCACCGCCAAAACGACTTTCGGCTTTTGGTCCTGTTGCTCGAACCACTGGCGGCGCTGCGGACGCTTGAGACGCTCGCCCCAAGGAGGCCCTCGTCTCCTTCCGCGTCACCATCGTCATCCGACTCGGTGAGCGATAACGCATCGTCATCCTCTTTGGCCAAGCGTTGGTGATGGATCGAATCTGGATCAGAGATCTTGTAATAGAAAAGGCCCGGGAGGATGAAGCTGATGCTCGTGCTTCCGGTGGAGCCGACGTATGCCAGCACCCTCTCCAACGAGACAACGGTAAGTGCAACGATATAGGCTAATACAAGTATGATCGTTGTTAGGATAGCGAAGCGTGTGTCTGAGATGTGCGAAGCCGGGCCGTGGTCTGACCGCGTCGCCGTTGGCAGAAGAGGCCGGCCCCCAGGGGAGAGAGTCCGACCTTGCGGGCGGGCGGCAGCGTTTGGTCGCCATTTGAGCACAGCGTCGACTGAGGCTCGGCATGGATGGACCTGCAAAGGGACAGAAAATGTCACGAGGATGACGATGGCGGCTTTGGCGATAGTTGAAGCAATTGACGGAGTATCTGGAGAACAATGTGTCAGTGCTTCCTGTTCAGCGGGTATACATTGACAACTTACACATGGACACAATATTGCCCGTCACGTCGTTGCCAAACGTCAAGTAGCCTGTGATAGCGACTAGCACATAGATGCCAGCCGCAGAGCCAATACTAGAAGAAATGGTCCCCATGACACTGTAGACAATATTAGCAAGCCAGTGATGCATTGTAGGGTTAACGAATTGGTATACCTCTTGGCAGTATTGTCCTTGAGCTCGTTCAGAATCGAAAACATATTTTGGTGGCACGTATACGCGAATATCACCACAGGGAGGCTGGCGAGAGCCTCCACGGGTCCGCCCCAGGTGATGAGTCGGATTTTCTCTCTCGGAGCAAGGACATCGGAAGCAAAATGATAAACGACCAGGACGATCAGATATCCGATGGCAACGAGAGCCACAATACTGGTATACTTCAGCGAGTCAAGGCGTCGCAAGAAGCTCAGAGGAATGATGACAAGCATGAAGACTGTGATCCAGAAGTTGCGGTCCATCAGGAAGGGTACTTCTGCGGCCCTGCTGTCAAAGCCTTCTATAGCACCGGGCATCAAGTCCCCGATAATGATCATGTATGACACGCCAACGCCAAAGCACTTGATTGCTATCGCGGCATCGAATATGACCGCAGCATTGGGGTAGGTCATCTGCGATAGGGCGAAGAAAGACGAGGAGCCGCGATCGAGGTATCGTGCGCATCGCGATTGAAGGTAGAGTCCGAAGGAGGAAGTGAAACCCGACCACAGTATTACAATTATTCCCATCACCATTCCAAAGTGTGACATGGCCGAAGGCATCGCTAGAGTTCCCGCACCGACAACTGCACGGTCTCTCAGTCAGTACTGCCCATGGCGAAAGTAGGGCCAGTTCGCATCCACAACATACTTGTGTTGAGTAGGTTGATCACACTACTGATCATGGACGCCTGTCCCCCGCCGCCTCCATCTTTCTGGTGGCCTCGGACTCGCCGGTGTCTGCGTAATGCCGTCAGTAATCAGATCTTCCATGGTGTTGCCTCGAGTCTTGCAGTTCGCGATATGGACGCGACCACGCACCTCGTCATATCGCCAGATGTTCCACCGCCTGTGTTTGAGGAACTACCCTCATTCGAAACGGACGAATAATTCAGCATAGCCTGCGAAGCATCCGCCCTGGGTAGAACTTCTTTCTGCGCCAGCAATGGGCGGTCGGACTAGAAGCGTAGCTCAAGGCGTTGCACTGCTGCACGGCCGATGTAGCCGCCGCCGCCGCCGCTGCCTTCGCAGACACGCGCTTCGTTCGTTGGTTGTTGGCAATGCGCGTTGCCTCGCCGGTACGTAATCGATCGATCAAGACCGAGGGCGCAACGTGGTAAAGCGGCGGAACTAGGTCGGACGAGGCTGGTGTCGCTGGCAGTTGGTGGCCGGTTGTGGTGAGAGAAGAATGAGGACATTCCAACTCGGTCCTGACAGCTGTCGTCAGACACACTACGACAAAGGGAGATTGACAGCTGACCCTGAAATTGGAAGCTTGGCGGGGCAGGCAGGCGCCAGGCGGCAAGCGGCAACTTCATGCAGATCAAGCTATTTTGGGCTACTTACTAATATTAGCCCAAGCTTCAGCTAGCGCCCCCAGGAACGGATCGTCATTCAGCCTTATCATATTATCAGGTGCCACCAACATTCAAGCTCTCCTGAAGGTTGGATCAAAGCCTGCCTCAATGTAGACTGCCATCACACCGGTGAGCGAATGCGAAATTTACGTGCCCACTGACCATACATGTCAACGGTGTACAGTTGTCTGCAGCACCAAAATCGCCATTGCTACAAACACCTGTAAGAGCCAGGGAGCATTCCATTCGGGAGGAGGCCGTCGACGCAAACGCGCGCCCACGCCCACGCCCACGCACACACAGAGAAGATGGATACGATGGATTCCACCCTCGACGAGACCACCCTCTCGACTATCTCACTGCTGGAGGGGCGAATACTACGGATAGAGCATCTCCTTTACGGTCACTCAACACCACAACCAAAGACGACGGCAGTCGACAGCTTGCAAGAGCTCGAACTGCGCTTCTCCAAACTCCTACAACATATTCGCGTCTACGGCGAGCTTCTCAGGCTCTGTATGTCGCCGCTTTCCCCTCAAATATGCCGCCTTCTTTTATTTGATCCCACGCTGATGCTGTTTAGACAAGTCACAACCATCGTTGTTCCAACCACCGCCGTCCTCGCAACCACCACTCGACCTCTCCCAAGATGCCATCCGCGCGACCGTCCTTGCCGCTGCGACTTCATACCCAGCCATTGCGTCGTCCCTGACATCCATTGCCGACACGCCCATACCCGATCCGGCTCAGTCGGCCAATCTAGCCGCGTTAGCACCGAGAATGAGAGGGATAGAAGCAATCCAATTAGCGCAGGCCGCCGAAATCTCCGAGTTGCGGGCTCGTAGCGAAATCGCCGTGCGGCAATGGCACGCCTACGACGTGATGGGCTACGCCGATTCCATGGCTCGTGTCGAGGGGCGCATCGAGATGGTCGATCGGGCAATAAAGACTATCGAGAAGTCGAGGGAGGAGATCTGAACTTTCTCGACGCCAGTAGATCTACCTGGAGCCCAGCCTCGAGCCCGATAGAGCAGAATAGGTTACAATGTAACTACTGCTTGACCAAGTCCAGCGCGCGCGCACATGACCCGACCGGCTCAGGGAATGCAGAGGATAAGGCCTAATATACGGCCTGAACTACGTAACCCACGCGAATCGTCTTCCGAGACCACCATCTAAGGCGGCAACAGCTATTTTTGCCTGGACGATCCGCTAAGCACATATGTCTTCGACGGCTGGGGTGTACGTTGTTACGCAGACATCGTCATACTCAACTGTCCCATGGAGCTGAATTTGAGGTATAGCATCCTCACAAGGAGAGATATGAACAGGTCGAAGGCAGAAAGAATACTCGACTGAGTTTACAGGTCGAGCGCCGGGTAACGAGGCATTACTGACCTATGCTCCATACAAGCAATATGAACATCTTGATATGGCTGACCAGCTCCTTGTTATATGCAACTTTGCCGTGTCATCGCCCCTGATGGCTAAATCGTATTCCAAACAAAAGAACGCGCTCACCGTCATCTCCGCTCCTAATTACCAATTACGTAACTCACGAAAGCATCATCTTTGGCTCCTAATGAATTGTTGACTCGCAAGGATGCGCTTCGGTAATATCTTGTACAGCCATGTGGGGCCTGAGGCGAATGACGATACGTCGTCTGATGTGATAGCACAGTCCCATGTATCGGACGAGAGGGCTGTGTGGTATGGATGAAACAAGTAAAAGGGGGTACCTAGAGTAGTCGTGGCTGAACATGCGTCGTATGTGAAGTTTTTCAACCGCGAAAGTCGGGTCGAAGTGACCACGGTGATGACTTCACCCAAGCTGTAGAGAGTAGACCTCGAGGCTCAAATTCCTGGTAAGCTTTTGGATCTTGGTCCCATCTCACTGCTGTTCGACAGCAGACCGTTGAAGTGTTTGACAAGTATTCCCCACCCTCGATGATCTTACCCTCCTTGGCATTGAAAACGCGCCACCGGGATGAGATGGGCCACCTGCAGTGCAGGCAGCTGCAGCGCACGATAGGTTCAGACGAAGACGAGACTGGACGAGGCCCTGGCTGCACGCGGGCCTGTGTGGCTTCAAAGCCACGAGGAGCACTGGCACACGGGCTTCAATTCAACGTGGTTGCAACCCAAGCTCGAAAATCCAGAGAGTTGTGAAACTCGACGAATTTAGCACTTGGCTGTCTCCTGCGTCTTGCATGTGTGATAGCCTCCCGGGCGGGATCGGCCAGGCCCGAGTGACAGTTGGATGGATGTGTGGCAGAGCGCCTCTTCGTTGTTAAAGAGAGCACAGACACGAGTACGAGAATCGGTGAAGATGCGAAGGAGAATCGACACTCCTACCCGCGTCGGACTTTGAGATCTCAGCCTATCAGAACGAGCCATTGGGCCCAAAGTTGCGACACACGCGTCCCCCCTTTTTCACTTGGCAGGGCCATCGGATCCCAGTCTCACATCAAACGGCCGCAGCCCACCTCACACTCCATCGTTCTCCATGGGAGATAATCCGTCGCTCGCCAGCCATCTCGTCCTCCCACGCCGGTGCTGCCACATGTCCACCTTGGACTCCGTGTTCCTGCATTTATTAGCGCTGATGTCAAAGAAAGATACCAACACAGTTTGCGAACCACAATGAATGCCCTTGGTTCATCAGTGTAGTTCGTAACCTGTGCTAGTGACCAGCTCACGATGACCAGTCAGTTTCCGTCTTGTCAACCAACGCCCCGGATTCCATGCGGGTGTGAACTGTGTCTGCTGTGCAGGACGATCTCACGTGACTGGTAACGCATAAAGACCTCATAACCCGTTCGGTCAAGGCCAACGGGATGGGATGGAAGTTCTCATGTGCGGCAGTGCATGCTTGTCAGCTTATTCAAATTTATAAATTCCAGGCGTTGAAGAAGAAGACAAGGATGAAGGAATATTTAGAGAAGAACCATGCGGCGTAGGCACAGGGCTAGCAAGGGACGCCCAACAAGACTCAAAATCCTACGTAGACCGCCTCTGAACATGGGCGATGAACGACACAGATACCTTCCATGAATGTAGAAACTGATCTGGAGATGGACGGATGATACGGGTTGTGTCGTTCTCTTCTTGGGCTGTAGGTATGTCCCGTGGTGTTCGGCACCTAAGGTATCGAGGCCCGGGAATTCGGTTGGCACCGTTAGAAGTCGACAGTGCACTCCGGGCAGCTGGCACCCGACTGATACAGCACACTCCTGCACCCGAGACGAGACCAGGTCTCCACCCACCCATCTGTAGCATCTGTAGCGTGCCTCTAGCCCCAGCATTGATTGCTTTAGCCTCCCTCCCGACTCCTGTGCCCCCCCTCCTCTCCAGTCTCCAGTCTGCCAGTCTCCACTGCCAAACTGGTCAGTGCTCTCACACTCTCTGCCAGCCAGTCCATTCTCATTCTGCCTATCCTTTCTCCATTGGCCTCAACATCCGTCTATCGCGAAGACGAATCCCGTCAGTCGTCCCCTCCTTTCGATTCCCAGCCAGGCTTTGCATTCGCGGAACAATCCAACTTCGCTTCTCACGACGTATATTTCGACCGCCACTGTTTGATAATCCATTGCGCTGTCAGGCACCGCGGAAGGGAATCGACAAAAGGAGGTGCTGCGACACGACCTGGAGCATCTGCAAGAGAAGAAGGGAAGCAATCCATCAAGAGTCGGGAAGACCACGAGAGGAGGAACCTTCATCGAAACATTCGAGACCCGAATCTAATTCATAATACACGCTCGCCTCTTCGGTTGTTGTGTGTCAATTGCACCGACGCCAATTGCCAATTCGACCCGACAAACTTTACGCTTTCCATCACCGCGAATCGCCAGCCCGCCATTTCGCACAATCTCTATAGGCTTTCTCCACCTCCATCCGACACTCACAACCCGGCATCATTCCCAGAGAGAATTCCTACTCACTCCTGGCTGTGTCCCACCATTGTGCGGGAGAGTACCTTGCTCCACATTGGAGAAGTCAAGAACCGAATCCGCGAGGGTATACTCCCAACCAGCCTAGGCTCCGCGACCTCGACAGGACGAGCAATCCTCCCACGGTCGCTGTACCGCTAGAACGCTTGGTCTGGCAGTTATTTGCATTGCGATACAACCATCATCAACCTAACGCGGCGCCCAACTCCAGTCACTCTTTCAGATATTGAATTCCACCGAGCGTTGTTCTTGTTTCGCAGTACCACCCATCAACTGCCGCCCGCACCCTAACTTGCTAGCAGCTGACAGTCCAGCCAATCCGACCTCTCCGACCCCGACCTTCTTTCTCTCGCCAACCATACAACCTTCATTGGACACAGCCACACTGCGGAAGCGGGAGATCCATCGAACCGGCGTGTCCCTTTCGCCGTCGGACCGCACTTTGTCGCATTGTTCAGGTTGCCACTGCGAATCGACCCGGACCTCGACAAGTTTGACTCGCGGCCGGAACGTAGTTTCGTCGAGGGTCTTTCTTCCTTATGCCCTCTTACGGATCTCTTCACTCCCCTTCGCTTCGGAAAATGGAACAATCCAGAGCGGGTTACGGCCGCAAAGGCATCAGCATGGGCAACATCATTGGCGACCCCTTCGCTCTCGCGACGGTGTCTATCGCTGCGGTATGCTTGGACCCTTTTCTCTCTATACGCTATCCTATCTCCAGGTTCGTGCGTAGGATAAGTAATACTGACTTGAGCCGTCTCCAACAGCTCGCGTGGGTCATTTCCTTCATTGGCTGTATCATTGGCCAGGTGAACTCGGATCCCAACGATATCAACAAGGCCTTCCCAACCTTCGCCTGGTGGAGTATTATATACACGCTGTTTCTGATCATTGGCACATTCATCGTCGTCGCATCCGACTCGATTCAGACCTACCATATCGCACTTGTCGGTTACATAGGTGCCGGCCTCGTCCTTAACAGCTCCTCTGTCAACTCGTTGATATATTCCGCCGAAGGTGCCCGTCAAGCCGCTGCAGCTGGATTCATATTACTGTCCATGGTCGATGTAAGTCCCCAGTTCCGAATTCTGCGATAGCCACCGTAGTAGGCTGGTGTGCTGCACCCGATGGCCCTGGCAAGTGTCATTTGCGATACAGTGCTGATTTTACTTGCTTTCTAGATCGTATGGATCTTTTACTTCGGATCAGCACCATCCGCTGTACCTAGAGCGTACATCGACTCGTTTGCGCTTCAAAAGGAATCTGCTATGAACCACCAGACGATGAACACTGGCTACGGTGGCCGCCCCGACACCTCTACATCCATGCAGCCTCCCCAGATGTACACCTCCGCTCAGCTCAACGGCTTCGAGAACCCTTCGCCCGTTGGTGGACTGAACGGCAACACAGCGCGAAATGCGTCGCCAGCTTTCCAGGCTCCGGTTGCCAAAGCACCGCAGCAACCAAATGATCCCGAGATTGCAGCTCCGACCGAGTACCCGTACCGCGCGAAGGCCATCTATAGTTACGAGGCCAACCCCGAAGATGCAAACGAGATCTCCTTCTCGAAACACGAGATTCTTGAAGTCAGCGACGTGAGCGGTAGATGGTGGCAAGCGCGGAAAGAGAATGGCGACACAGGTATTGCTCCCAGCAATTACCTCATTCTATTATGAGCGGACGAGTGTTTTAGCTTGGCGCCCTCGACTCCGGACGGCTTGACTTTGGGACATACCCCCGAACGCGATTCCTGGATTATCGTCGCATTGAAGCGATGGGGAACGGTGTTCACTTGTATCTGGATTGGGTTTCTAGAACGCAGACACACAAAACACAGACCATGGATAGGTATGTGTTGGAGTACATTCGGGTTTCCAACACATGGGTGTTTGGTGTCTTTGGCCCCTTTTTTTCTATGACACTTCCTACTATTCTTCGACGACGACGAATGAACTTATTCTTATTGTCTTTTTTCACCTCTTCTCCCTTCTTGTACGAACGCACCTCTGTCCGACATGTATAGGTGTGATATACTACCAAGCGCCCCCCTCGCGCGGAAACTGCAAAGTTGAAGGAATACTTAACTCTTCTTTCTGCCTCGGGCTTAGAGGCCAGAGCAGATGAACGACTGATAGGGGAATGGTTAGGGCAGGCCGGGCGCTCGAAAATCAGGCAACAGGAGCCTGTCTGAAACGAACGGGATTTACGAACTTCACGTCACTGGTTCACTGGTTCCGGGAGATACATATGTACACTGTGGTGTAACTCAATGGAAAGAAACTTTCTGAAAAGTATACAATGTCGCTTCGTTCTTGATGTCACCGTTGGCCGTCTTCCATGGAGGAGTATGGCGAATGATTAAGAGTCCCATTCGCTGCTCCCGGGTTGTGAGATGGCTTCGTGCGGGAGTCTATACCATGGCTGGTATGTAGGATGCGGATGGTATCATGAATCTCTTATTCTGCTGATGGGGTATGTGACGCCGCATTTTTCATTGTGTCTCGAAACTCATTGTCTTTTGCGGGCCAGGCTTTTGAAAAGCCTGGAGCAGAATCGCCATGTAAGTGACGACAAGCGTTTGGGAGCCTCGACCATCTATCTTCCTACGACGCTTTGCGCCACTGCCACAAGTAGGTAATATTTGCTGGCCAACCCCACGATATCGTCCCCGTGCCCGCGTCGCTTAGACCACACGATGTAGCTGCAGTGTATACGGCTCTCTGACTCCACGAAGCAACCTGTCTGTCTGTCTGTCTTCAGCCATGCTTGCTCGGTTCTAGGATGAGTCGGTCTGACCGGGTGATCTTCAGCAAGACGCAGGACCCATGAAACGCAACGGTGTGCTGTCGTCCGTAGCCGCAGACTTGCCCGAGTATACTATATGCAACAAGTGCGTGCGTACTCAGTCGGTTCCCATCACCGCCCGTGGCATCATACCGATCCATCTAAAGCGTCCTTGGGAACGCGGTAAGCATGGCAGCGAGCGCACTATCTATCAAGCGTTTCTCCCCTCCAACATGTATGTCCATCCACGCCCATCATCGATCGGCATTCATTCACGCCGCCTCCCCAAGCCTCTTCCGCAGCTCCCGCTCCTTCTGCAGCACCTCGAGCTCCAGCCTCTCGACGCTGTACTGCAGCGCCTCCCTGCGCTGGCGGACGACGCGGGCGCGGAGCTTGGCGCTGCCTTCTAGGGACCGCCCAGGCTTCACATTCTCTTTCATGTTCTTCGCGTTTCCTTTTCCCTTTGAATAGGTGGATATGGATGAGTCTTGTTGTAGGCGCCCTTGTTGCAGTTCGGACCGCGCTTTCAGCGAGTCGATACGCCGCTCGACGCGGTCGATGTGCGCGTCGGCGCGGTCGAGCAGGAGCGCGGTTGCCGGCCCGATCTCGTCGCGGAGGGAGGCTTCGGCGGCGGCGAGGGTGGGCTGGGGGATTAGTTCGTAGTGCTGTTTTTTTGGGTTCGTGTTAGTGGTGGGCGTTTCTGAGGGAGGGAGGGAGGAAGCGAGGTAATAGGTGGTGTGTAAGGTAAGAAGGTACGCACGCGGACGGTCTTGAGCACGTTGACTAGACGGGGGAAGTCGGACACGCCGTTGCCGAGGGTCGAGACGGACGACTCGAGGAAGGAGAGCGAGGTGCGGAGGGCGGTCACGCAGTCGCTGTACGAGGACGTGTTTCCCGATGTTGTTGTTGTTGTCGCCATCTGGACTGGTATCGTGTGGTTGTGTTGTCTTCTGTTTACGGTCTTGGGAAGATGTTGTGGGTGTTGGTGGGGAAGATGTGATGTTGGTGGTGGACGGGCCGTTGTGGGGGTTGTGGGTTGCACCGCGGGGCCGTTTGGCTGGTGGGGCTCCAGGTTTGATTTCAACTTCAACTTCAAACTTGTGACTGGAGCTTTCATCCTTCATTCCCACATCACAACTTTACAATTTTGGCATCGGCTGTCCCCGGCTAAGTTTCTCTTATCGCCCCAGACTGGGAAGTACAACACTTGAGTGCAGTTCAACTACCCCAGAAATTTGCAGGTATTCGCATCTGCCTTTTGTTCCTCACCAACATTTGGACTATTCAATCGCGGTACCTACACTGTCTTTCCTCATGAGTAACTAATGAATTCTCGAAATGGTTCAATAACATCGCAGAAGTGCATGGTCTCGTATTGACCTCCAACTGAGCTAATCTTTTTGTCACATATGACCAGGTCTCGCCTTGGGACACGACGTCTGCTGGAGGCAAGGTTGATGAAGAGCCCAAGGACCCAACGACCCAACGACCCAAGAGCTCGGCGTCGAAACTGTCGATGTTGCGTTCACTTGACGACTTTCATATCTTGTCCCCCTGAACGACACGATGATCACAAACCAGAAGTACGGGGAGAGAATATGGGCTGGAGGAATCGACTTTGGACACATCCACGCTATTCCCGAGGCAAGACCTCCCTCTTGGACAATGCGCACATGGACACGGTCGTCAACCGCACGATGACCGCGCCTGCTCCAGGGGCCTGCAACCCAGGCTGGACTACGACGCCGTGACCGCCGAGGTTGTAGGGGAGTACTACCACCCCGATCGCATCGTCTCGCCCATTATGGGCGGTTACCAGATCCTCCCTAATGAGAACAAGCTGATTGCTTGGGGCTTCCAGCCTACTATCACCAAGCACGCGCCCGGTGGGAGGGCCCTTCTTGATAATCAACTTGGACCATACCACTTCCCGACGCATGGTGCGCCTGGGGTATGTTGCGCGAAGAAAGTGGATTGGGTCGGTAGGCCCACGGGAGGTCTCAAGGGAAATGCACGTGGAATTTATTTGAGCTGGTACGGCGACAGAGTTTACTGGGTCTGTATCCCCTTTCCTGGCAGATCTGACCGTGTACCTTCCCCGGTACCTTGCAGCCAATTCCACCGAGGACTTCAATGGCCACAACAAGATCATCCAGCATCCGGCGCGCTCCAGCTTCGAGAATCTAGACCTTCGTCGACCTTTCTAACTTGGGCTTGGCTTATCATTGCTACGTCCGCGCTGTGGCTCTCAGCACCCATGGCGTGACCTTGGTTCCACTGATGCTGTGGACATGTCGACAGGCGAGGTGCTGTCAGCTAACGGCAATGTTATCGAGATTGATGAGCCCCAACCGAGTCCCAGTCCGAGTCCAAACGGGAGTTCACCTTTGCCAGAGGCTACTGATGACGAGGGTGCTGCTGATGGGATCAGAGCCGTGGATGCGGTCTTTGTGTTGTCTTGGATAGCTGCTGTCGCATGTGCAATCAGTCTATGATGACTTTGCAGTGTCGATGTAGATGTATGGTAAGCATAAGATCTTGGTGACCTGGGAGCTGCACAGGAAAAAGGAAGGATATCTATACCAGACAGCTTTAGAAAGATTCTTGTTTCGAACGGCCACAACTGACTTCTTCCCACTACTAAGTAGTATTGTATAGGAGCCTCTATAGAGCCAATATTTCCCCTTTAACACGATATTCAATGCATATAGCATTTGTCCCTTACATTAGTGACAAGGATGATTGAACATACCCAGTAAGTGTTACGAGCGAATGGGCTCATTGCCTCTTAACACAACTTTATCTACCCTGGTGAACCCGAACGCTGCAAGGAATCCTAATCGGCGGGGATGGTTGGAAACAAATCAAGTCATCCATGACCGTCCATATGCTCAATTTTAGTCACTTTGCCACCAACTATCAGACAATTTTGAGGGGCTAGGTGGTCTAGCGAGGAGCCTACAACTCACATATGAATATCCCGTGGCTTGGTGTACCACAGACAAAGAGTTTGTTCACAATTCACCATCCGTACATGATGTCACCGGGGTGGTGGGTGATCCTAGAAGCCTGGAGCCTGCTTTTCCCGTCACAGCTTGTGACTCTGCCGGTACCGCCCTTTGTTCATATTGTTGTCTTTTCGGCCCGCTCGTGGTATCTCGGAGGTTCAGAAGAGTGTCTCGCTGAACCGAACAGCTGTACCGTGGTTTTCATACTTCTACTCTGTGACTGTAATGCTGCTGTATTCACCAACTGTCACACTAAGGTCAAGTTCAACGAGTGGTGACTCGGCGAGGTGGGATGGTGAGAACAAGTCACTGATACTTCCAGCTTTTGTCCTGGTTGGATCAAATTACCACAAGTTTTGCGTGTGCTCCAAGGTTGTGCAGCTGGCTGTCCGGTCAATACCTCAGGCGCCAGAAGTCAGCCTTGAATGGACGACTCACTTGTAAGACCCATGACGCCCATGTCGGCAATGCTCTCGTGCCTTATGCAGGCTGGTGAGTGCAATATCGCGATGCCTGAGGCTCGGATCGAAAAGTATTTCTGCACGACAATCGCCAACATACCACTCCATTGCCATCCCCTCCCACTTACCTACTATCCAATTCTTCTTGGCTTCGGCGATTCTCTCTGAATAGCACACCCTCCCTCTTGCCTGCTATTCAATTCTTTGTGGCTTTGGTGACCCTCTCTGGATCAAACCTTGCTGCGGCGATTCTTTCTGAACCGAACCTTGCCGTCGACGATTCTCTCTGAATCAAACCACCCGTGAGTACTTTGCCGGAGACATTGCATGCGCAGAGCTTCTCATTCTTGCCCCATGTTCCACATCTGCCCATCACCTTTGCTCTCTCATCAACCGCAGCAGCCTTGATAATTGGCACCTCTCAACGGATGCTTGATCCAAAACTTCTCCTCTTTGCCATCTTTGCCCTTTGACCATCGACTCTAATGCGTTCTAGATGCCAGTTTTCTACAAACAGGCTCATTTCCGGCCTGTGCCAGCTCCAGTTGGGCCTTTGGTCATCAAGGTTGAGATGCCCATTCCCCCCAAACCCGTCCGCAAAGAGGATCCTTTCCTGCCTGCCTCGCTTAAGCTGGAGCAGGATGGACCCGAGTTCCCTGGAGAACTTGATCCCTTGCATCGTGTGGTCACCGGACGAGTGAAGCTCCAGGAAGCTGCTCGCCATGTCGAAGTAAGTTTGCTGCAGCCCTTATACAAAATCTCAGGGCCGTTGAAAGGAGATCACCCGACTAATTCAATTGCTCAAACTACCAGAACATCATCACCCGTATCGACCTCCCCGATACCAGCATAGTCGAGCAGCGGCGACTGTTCGCAGAGGCAGAGACGCGCCTCAACCACCTTCACGCAGAAATCCAAGCCATGGTCGATGCCATACGAGTGCGTTCCCGGCTGCTAAACAAGCCCAGAGGCGCAGAGGCCGACGCTGGACTCAGCCTCCAGAAAGACGAAGTCCTGGACCTCCGGAATAACATACAAATGCTCGCCATGGCGCTCCGCATGAAGGTGGCCGACGTCCGCCGTCGCAGAAACCTGAAGCCGAGCCGACCGGTCCCCGTCCCCAAGGAAACGCAGAAGCGTTGGGTTTATCAGATCGACGAGCCTTGCTGCTACGAGCACTGCAAGCTCGGAAACCTGCCCGATAAGGGGTCGCCGGAGTCACCGCAATTTTTCGAGGCCTTGGACAATTGGGCGTACGAGCAGGCCCTGCTTTTGAAGCAGAAGGAGGATGAGGCTGCGAAGACTGGAGAGGGACACGAAACGGCGGAAACAGTTGATACGGAGATGGTGGATGCCTGAAGGCCACGAACGACTTCAATGAATTGCATGGGGTTTGCGAATCCTTAATCAACATGATTGCCAAGACACCGCCTGGCTTCTCCTTCCGATGGTACACACTACCGTTCCAGGAATTCGGAGGAACTTGTCAACCACGACGGCGGCTGATCTGGATCGGGTCTTGCCCCTATCACAGCGCGTACGCATAACGTGGCCGGCATTAACGGCTTTTTAAAGCCCTCCACGATGGTCGTTGAGACCAGATGCTTCCGTTCGCCTTGGGGAGAATGGAACGAAATATGAAGGGCCCAATGGCAAAGTGCTAGAAGATAAGTTCTGCGAGTTTGCTACTACCGACATGAAGACCCCAATTCCGGTTGAGGACCTGGGGAATGAAGGCAGTCCGAGATTCGTCGTTAATATATAACTAGAGTTTGGGGGCCGAATCCAACTTATTAGCTTCTCATCTTTCACTGTCGCTCTCGATTGTTTGGTACCACTGTCTGGGGAAATCTGCTGACGCATCGTGCAAGTTGAGGGCATGTTCGGAGGCCTTGTGGTCACATTATACAACCACATTTTCATCTTGCGGGTGGGAAATCCAGGACGCGATGATATGAACTGACGTTGATCTCAAACGCGCGTCTAGCAGGCGCGTATTGACGCCAGTGATCTTCGCCCCATGCGACGCAAGGTAAGCGGCGCAGCAAGTTTTGGCCCCCATGATGACCCGTGGCTGTTGAATTACCGGCCATCAGCTGAACGATAGATGCCTTGCTGCGCCTGCCAACTGGTACTCCGGGCTCCTGAAAAGAACGATAACCCATATCGCGAAAAGAGGTGGCGTGACATCATGCGCCCACGGCTCCGGGTGATACATGTCATACAATCTGCAATAGCATATACCTAGGAGCGGGAAGCCCACTCTCGAATGAAGCAGGATTGAGCATTTTCTCACTTCTGGTGACATAAATACGACGCGACTTGGAGCATATCCAAGAACAAAGCTGACATTGTCAGAAGCGAGTGAGATACCAACAAAAACATGGACTTGGCTGCTATGGGCTTGGACTACGGCACCGTAACAGCGCCTACTTGTCCAGGTACGTCCACTTTCTTGAAGATGTCTCCAATAATGAGACCTTCTCTCAGCTGATAACTTGCCAGGAACCCTTTTACAAATGACAGAGGCTACTGCAGCGCCAGCAAACGTATTCAGCAGCATCAACACGTCGAGTCCGCCAGCCGCGGATACAACCGCCTCTTCATCCGTGTTCACGTGGCTGTCAGGGGCAGAACCCACTACATCTCCCACAGATGTCGGACATGCCTTAGAGCTGCTATCAAGCATATACGCAGCGAATCCAACACCAAACCTCTTCGAAGCAATAGGCCACATCATCACGTCCGGACTATCCACCGTCCTGCCCGACGAGTTCGAGAAGTCCATCAGGGAGGACTTCAAGGGCGCAGACATCGAACCACACACCAACCCCCGCGAGCCAGCATCGCCCATCTATCCCCGGGTAATTCCAGCCGACGCGCCCTACAGCTTCTCAGAATCCAAGCTCCGTAGCGCAATCAACATCCCACCCAACTTCCGGTACGGTGCCGCCGGCGCACCCCAGCCCGTGATCCTAGTCGGCGGGACCGGGAACCCCGGCCGCGTCACATACGAGGGCTCGTACATCCCCTTGCTACAGCGCGACGACGACAGCAGCTTCGCCGACCTGGTCTGGCTCGACATCCCCGGCGAGTCGCTCGAGGACGTGCAGACGAACGCCGAGTACGTCGCCTACGCCATCCACTACATCCACGGCATCAGCGCCGGCCGGCAAGTAGCGGTATTCGGCTACTCGCAGGGCAACGTCGATGCGCAATGGGCGTACAAGTACTGGCCGTCGACGCGCGCCAAGGTCTCGGACCACGTCGGCTTCTCGCCCGGATACCACGGGACGCTGATCACGGAGGCGCTGGCGCTGGTCCCGCAGCCGCCCGCGTGGCTGCAGTCGACGTACACGAGCGACTTAGTCGCGGCCCTAAACGCTGGTGGCGGGGATTCGGCGCATGTGCCTACGACGAACGTCTACTCGGTCACGGACCAGGTCGTGCAGCCACAGCACGGCGAGCATGCCTCCGGCGCCCTTGGGGATGAGCGTGGCGTTGGTGTTTCGAATATTTTGGTCCAGGAGATCTGCGAGGGGGCGCCGGCGGGTGGATTTTATACCCATGAGGCTATTCTTGTGCACCCGCTTGCGTATGCGCTGGCGAGGGATGCGCTTGCTCATGATGGGCCTGGGAGGGCGGAGAGGCTGGATCTGGAGACCGTGTGTGCGACGGCTGTGGTGCCGGGCTTGACGTGGGAGAATATACTGGCTACGGAGAACAACGTGGTGTATGCGGGCGCGGCGACGTTTCGGTATCCCGGCAAGTCTTGGACGGAGCCGGTGATCAAGGGTGAGTTCATGGCTTGTGTCCGTCCCTGGGCTACCTGGGTATTGCGTGAGATGTGCTGACGAGTAACAGAGTATGCGAAACCTTAAGTAGGTAGTTTTTACATGCTGGTGTAGCAAATTGCACATGGCTTTCATCACGTCTCTAAAATCTAGAAACGGCGCATCTCTAGTAGGAAACTCTGCTAGTACACACTCTCAAACAGCTTTGCCGCGGGACAGGCTTCCCGGAAGTCAGCATGCTCATCCAGCAGGTTCTCAAGGTCCGGCACTCTGCCCTCCAACCATCTCGGGTCGTAATATCTCCAAGCCCGAGGTCCTGCTACTGCCCGGTCATCGTTCCTGCGAAGCATGAAGGTATCATCCGCGAAGCGGCCCTGACAAGAGAAATCACCAAAGACCAGAAATTTCAAAGACTTGATGCCATGCTCTCCGAACGCCCATTCGGCGGGCCTGGCCATCTCGATGTCCATGGGCCTAAGAGACTTGCTCGAGACCGTAGGGATCAGCAAGAAGTGTTTGTGGTTCCGGGAGTTTCGTTCGCTTCCGGGAAGCCGTGCAAGAGCTTTGAGGTGCCCCTCCACCTTCTTTCTGTCTTCCGGCCGAAATCGAGTAATGCCCCAGGATCCACGGCGACTGATATCTGGACCAGACTGCCTCACGTGTAGGATCTTCAAGTTGGTAGACTGGGCCAAAGGCTGCAAGAAGGGGTTCTTTGTGGTAATTTCGTTAGCTGGTGGTGGTATGATAAGGTTGAGGAGCCGTAACGTACCAAAAGTTGTGGAAGACACGCAAGTCCAAGACATTCCAGGTCAAGTTGAGAGAATGGATTGTATTTGCCGGCATTGAGTTCACCGCCTGGGAACTTCGCATCAATGACACTCTCTCCGACCGCAGGTGCCCTCACACAGCCCATGTCTTCCAAATCCATCTCTTCAACCCCCGCGGAAGTTTCACTGAGTCCGACAGTGCGAAGGTCAATGTGATGCGGCGAAGTGTAGACTTGTGAAGGTAGCCACTTTCCAGATTCTGTCGCAAGACTCGTCAGAAGCAAATGGCCCTACAAGCATTACGTACAGGCTTTGCAGGCCGATGAACGACGACAGGAAGTCGAACAGGACTTCATCGTCGTCGAAATAGCCGTCATCGTGGGCGCCATACTGGTAACGAAATTCAAAGCTCTTGAGAGCCATGACCACGCCAGATCGTGATAGATACTGCAGCAGGATGAGTGCGCCAGGGCAATTTCGGAGAGTTAAATCAGTAAGGGAATCCATATTGAGAATGTGACTCAAGCCCATGGAAATCCCATTCAAGTTACAGTGGGACAACGACAAGGTTCGTAAAACCGGGAAGAGTCGGGCGCGGGATTGTTCCTCTGTAAGCAAGACGTTGCGCACGAATGCGTTGTAGACCGACGGTGGCTCGTTATATTCATCCTCTTCAAGATCAGCGCGACGAGGGTCTATAAGGTCCAGCTCGAAGACCTGAAGATGTTAGGAATTCTGACGGAGTGCAAGCGCCAGCTGAGGATGTTCGTTATACATCTGAGGGTATATCCACGAGATGGACCTCAAGTTGGTGAAAGGAGACAGCGTCACCTCTGTGCCTTCAGCTTCGTCGCGGAGGTAACACCCACCATCGGTGATCAATCTCAGCGAGGTGAGGCTCGACTGATGATGCTTGAGGTAGCCATTCGGACCGAGCACAGTATCTGGAACACAGGTACCTAACTGCCAACTTTGACATTTGCGCCTTATTAGACTTGAATGTACGAGATGGCCAAAACGCAGAAGGAAGTCGAGCAATGAATGGGGCGTTGGGACTCTCACCTGAACTCCTCAAGTGCTTCATCGGTGAGTCTTGTCAGCACACTTTCTAACCGCCCGGATAAAACAACAGCGACATCCCCCTGGGCTTCCATTAAATTGTCGTGGTCGGAGTCTTCTTCAGCGCCATCCAAAAAGGCTCCCAATCACTGTCATGGCCTGGGTCTTCTTCAGCGCCATCCTCCAGGGCTCCCATATAAATGTCATTGTCTAGGTCTTCTTTATTATGAAAACAGCGTCTTTGGGTCTTTCGGAACGACTCGGATTTGATGCAGATGGAGCGCAGACGCTGAAGGGCATATAAAACCTGCGGGCTTGGATGAAAGCGCTCGGAATACTCGTGGTATACGCGATACTCATTCTCTGCAATTATGCAAAGAGCATTCTGGCGGTAAAGCACGTCCAGAGCATGTCCAAGCAACCCTTTGAGACGAGGCAGAGCGTGAACAAGTCTCTTCGGTTAGCAACCTAGAATAGACGAATCGTCAGTATCATACGGTCGAAGAGCTTGATCATAAAATAAATCGTGCTGCGTCGTTACAACTTCATTAGAGAGAATTGAGCGTACCTGTGAGACGATGCGCGAGACAATCTCTGGGGGCAATTTTTCGACGATCATGACAGCGTTGGGAGACCTTGCAACAACAGAGTGTGAAGAGGTAGAATACGGTACCGAAATCTGAGCAGAATTGACGGTGTCGCTTGTGTGCTAGACGAGAGTCCTCACTGTGTACATCAAGGGAACAAAAACACCCCCGACGAAGGGGGCTGGAGACCCGCCTCCCAGTACACCGGAAGTCGTTCCGCCACGGAGGACCATTGTCAGCGGCCAACAGCTGGAAACAGTGTGGGTCGTATCGTGGCTGTATGACCAGGCTCATGCATGGCAGACCTGACGATTGATTGGCGCACTGGTCCATCCCCGCAGGTGTGACAATGCGAGTGTAAAAACTACTGATTCCCAGGCTGGTGGGTGCTGCAACGAGAGTACTATCGAGTTCCTGCCATGAACATGATGTCGTGCGACATACCTAAGACTACCTAGTAAAGTAAAGGGGTCTCGACGCCCAGTAATGGTCGCCTGCATACATAATCACTCTAGTTACCTTCCTCAGTATTCCTTCAAGGGAACGTTGGGCATCTACACTTGAGCTTTTGCTATGCAATTTCATTTCCCGTGACAGGACCCCGAGAGCTGAAAAAGATTTTGTTTCTGCAAAGCCCAGCCTATCGGACATACCGACCAAAGGGCATACCATATGCCTCCGCGGTAGGCTAATGGTCGACTATCAAATCAGTTTTTACAACGACAGCATGAAAGCAGCCAACAGCGCACCACCACCTCCCGCCATCAAAGGCGCCACGAGCTGCCGTGCATAGGCCGCCGCAACAGCAGTAGGCGATGCCTGCGAACCACCACCACCAAACGTGGCCGTGGCACTCGCACTGGCATTGCTCTGCGGCAGCTGGTCGGTCATCGTCAGCCCACCACCTCCCGGCATCTGCTGGAACAGCCGAGCTACCCATCTCGCGTCAGTACATCACGCATTCATCCAGCGACTGTAGATAAGCGAGGTTGCTTCCAGCCAACTTACCTGCTCGAACTGCCAAGGCGTACGTCAACCCCATTGGATGCGCCGAAGGCTGATAAGGGAACACCGACCCGTCGACGATCCGCACGTTGCTCGTGCCATACACCAACAGGTTAGTATCGACGACGCCGCCGTCCTCCCGCGCCAGCATCGGGTTCCCGCCCGTGAGGTGCTGCGAGCTGCCCGTGCGCTGCTTGACGACGTCGAAGTACTCGTCGAACGGCAGATCGTAGCGGGGATCCGTCGAGGTGACGATATCCCGCATCGGCGCCGTCGTGGCGAGTTTCGTCTCGTAGTATTGCGCTGCCTTGGCTAAGAACCACATGTCCCACTCCACCTCTGTGCCGTTGATCGTCGCGTTGACGCGGTTGTAGTTGGGGTCGATGGCTGGCGGCACGAGCGGGTCACTGCTGTTGATGTGGACGGTGCCCTGGCTGAGTGGAATTAGGTTGTAGGGTGTTACATTCGCGGTTTTGAACTGCCATGCCATCTCTATGAGGGGCTGGTTGGCGAACCAGAGGGTTTTGAAGACTGCGAGTTGGGCGCTGGTCACGCCGGGGATGCTGCCGGTGGAGTTGAGCCAGGCGGAGGCGGCGGCGTAGTCGGCTTCGCTGAGCATGTCGCGCGCGCTCTCGAGCTGGATGTAGTTTTGGATGTACTCATTTCCTGTCAGGGTCTTGTTGAGACCGAAGGATATGGGGAGGTAGTTCATCATTGGACTAAAGTCTTATTAGTTGCCAGCGAGGTATCTGAATAGGGGCGTCTTACGGATCTCTCAAGCCTACTCCGACATTGGCCAGATTCACCTTCACCGGAATCCCCAAAGGCGTGAGGATATTCGGATCGCCAACCCCCGAAAGCTCCAGTGTCTGTGAGGACTGAATACAGCCAGCGCTCAAAATCACTTCTCGGCTCTGCACGTGCTGGGTGGTATTCGAGCCCGATCCTCGGTTGACGTATCTGAGACCACTCGCAGTAGCAGTACCATTAGAGCCTCCACCTACCCAATCAATACCAGTAACCTGGCTATTCGTGAAGACATGCAGATTGGGTCTGTTCTCAGTCCCCGTGTACACAGAGCCAGAATACGACCTCGTGTAGTTCGACGGCTCAATCGCCAGCGGCAAGAACCCACCGCCAACAGCATCGCCCCCATTCCTATCCGACGGCACCCGATATCCAGCATTCACAAGCGTCAGATTGAGGTACTGTGGGAACAGGTTCATCACGCTGCGCTGGAACACAGACTGGATGTACCCGTTCCCGCCGTGGTACTCGGCGTCGTAATTGAAGAATTGCGACGTGTTCGCTGGCGGCGCGTACATGGTTTCGCTCTCGCGGAACGCCGTGGACAGCGTCTGCCAGTTCCAGCCCGTTAGATTGAGCACGCTTTCCCAGAGGTCGAGTTGCACGCGGCTGTCGGTGTTGTGGATCATCCAGTTCATGGCCGACGTGCCCCCTAGGGCCTTGCCTCTCGGCACGGGCTGAGCGCCGGCGGTGCCATTGTCGTCCAGGCCTGGCTGGGGCAGCGTCCAGAACTGCCAGTCATATTGGGTGTGCTGGATGGTTCCTTTGTTCCGGTCAGCACATGGGCCGTTGCGCTAAGTTAGTGGTCGACCGTGTCGCTTACCCCTGAGTTCTGGATTGGTGATGTTATTGTCCTTTCTGCCGTCGCCTCCAGCTTCGAGAACGCAGACTGTGATATCTGGGTTCTCTGAGAGTACCACGGCGAGAAGCGTGCCCGCTGTGCCACCACCTGCGATCACATAGTCGTATGACGTATTAGATTGTGCCGTAGCTAGAGCTACGACGCAGGCCACAAAGACGGCGACCGCGAGCATCTCGTGCTATACTTCGACAAGGGAAAACGATTGTGATGAATCACCTGAAATGAGTATCAGCTCTGCGTCGGAGCCGGACTTGGGAATTAAAGGGGAGGCATGTTTGGGTAGTCCATGACACAATGTTGTGCAAGCCCATGCGGGGCTAGGAAGTGATGATGTAGAGCGTGCATACCTACCTACCTACGTTACATGTACCTACCACTCGATGGATTGAGGACGGTGAAACTGTGTTGAGGCCACAGTGCTCATACTCAAAATACTCATCATGAAGTCATTCAATTCCGAAGTTCCATTACTCTGGGAAACTCCGTGCTGCGAGTCAAACGCGATCCAGCACCATTAGTCCGGCGGCAGTCCCCGCGAAGAATGCGGCTCCCAAGAAGAAACTCTAAACCAACCATACGAAGTCAAACATCGAATGTGGACTTGCTGAGCCAATCCCACCATGAGGATTCCTCGCTAATATCGGCCGCCCAAGGAAATCCGTGCAGCCCAAGGCGCAGTGTGTGTCCCATGAAGAAATTGAAATCAAAGAAACAAGGTCCATATACAGAAGATGCCCTCAAGTGAACGGAAACACCTCACAAGGAATAAACATCCTGACGCATATAAACACACTTGGATCCGTGTCCCTCCTACTTCAATTCCTCTTGACTTGACTGCTTCTCTTTGCTCCTCTGTGACATCAATCGCGAAGACCTCAGTTTCGACTTGATCGATGATTTGAACTTCGACAAAGATGATTGTCGATCCTCCCGAAGCTCTTCGTCGCTGGCAAGTGCTTCTGCCTGGGTCGGTTCCTGAATCCCTTTGTCGCTTGGCAAGTGCTTCTGCCTGGGTCTGTTCGTGAGGTACTTGTTCAATCTCAGGTTTCCAGTGATCGTCATCCGGGAAATACGGTATCAAAGACGGGAAGTCGAGAAGCGTCCCCTGTAGCCAGTCTTGTGCATGTATACCAAGCCTCGCTCTCACTTGACCAGCCCACCAGGTGAGTCCTTCCGTGGCAACGCTCCCGGTATTGGTTTTATGAAGTTGAGTATGTCTTCGATGAGTCGTGCGTATTCCAACAAGAACACGTGAGGAAAATTGAGGTCAAAAGCATCCACAGCCGTAAATGCTCTACCCGCTTGACACGCCAGGCGATACAGGCGTCCAGATCGGGATCCGTGAGACGTAATGAGAGTCGGACCCTGAGCAACAAAACAGTATATCCTCTGAAATCGCTAACACCCTTGCTAAGTATCCCCATAACTTCACTCAGATCGGAGTCATCGGCCAGCCTCTCCAGTAATGTCTTGGCGTTATAAGATGCTTGCGCGCCCGGCGTACCTTGTCGATCAAAGGTTGTGGATTTAAAACAGAGGTATTCCAAGACCAGATTTGCTCGTTGAACCGCATACAAGACTTCGGAGTGGTTAGGATATGGCTGCATAGCTCGTGTCACCGACAAGCACATCGACCATTCCAGAAAAAGGCCGGTCTTTTGTGGATCAGAATCTGGAAGGTTTTGTGCAAGACGAGTCAGAGCCTGACAATAACCCAACCTTCTGTTATATGTATCCGGAATGCAGCAGCATATTTCGTTTAGCCAGTCAAGCAGCTCGAAGATGATACTATGCGAACTGACGACGGGCGAACCGGCCACATCACTGAGGCAAATCTCCACAATACGAGCCGCAGAAACATATCGTCTCTGGAGATACCTTAAAATTCCGAGATCCTGGAAGAACCGGAAGTGAAGTAGTGAATCTTGCCTAGGTTTGTTCAAACCCGCCAGTAGCAGGCTTTCTGTCTCAGTGTAGTCTTGCTCCAGGTCTCGTATGAGCAATGCACGTTGTAACAAGAGTCTCGCGTAACGCTCGGATTGTGTTCCAAATGTACCTGTGATGAGGCCCTCCTGTTCTTGCGACAAACCGAAAGGCACATCGGTGTATCCTTTCATATACATGTCGCTGATGATCCACTTCCAGAGGTCCCAAAACCAAGCGGAGTGGCGAAAGGATTCCCCTCCACTATCTGAAGACACTTTATAAATCTGCAAGATGATATTGAACATCTCCTTTCGAGGGATCAGCCTCTCACCGACTTGGAAGTCTAGTATGTGATATAGTGTAGTCAGAATAGCAGTATGGAGGTATGCGCCGTCGGTCCTCTGGAGCAAGCCCCTACAAAGTGACTCAGCTTCTTTACGGGCATGTACATCCGGGGCTTCGGCCAGTACCCTGGCGAGTGTCCGTTCGCACTCATCAGACAGATCCTGGTCGGCTGCGACGTTCTTCCAGAACCTCACGTTCTCTCTCGCAAGATCCACAGCCTCTGCTTCCGTCTTGGCCGCATCCTGGATGACCTGATTGGTCAGAAATGAGCCCGCAAAGCAGCTTATTGTTATCTGTGAATGATCGAGATCATCCAAACGTTCCCGGGCTGCATCTACTAGCCACTTGAAGATGCGCTCACTATGGTCAAAGAACCTCAAGTCGGAGAGGAAGATACCGATCATGAGCTCCGCGCTCCTTAGGGGCTTGTGACCCTGGAGAGAACGGTGCGTATAGTCGACGCGACGTTTATGCCTGGACCACTGACCATACCATTCGAATGCATGTTCAGTGCAAGCGTCTTCCTCTTGTTCGGATAAGCGGAACCCCAACACACTTCCATCAAAGAGTGCGACTTGGCGCTCGGCGAGGAAATGGCCTAGGATATCTGACGCAACGAGCCAAGCCTGCCATTGGAGTTCCTGTGCTGGACTGTGCATAATCCAGTCCCGCACCAGAGGATGGAGACATAGATATGTGAGTCCATCGGTACCTCTTTCCAGGTTTGATATGAGCGAGTATTTTCGGAATTCGGCCATTAGACTCCCAAAACAGTCTGTTGACCAAGTGCCATTTGGTGTTACAAACAATCCTGTCCAGTTGTGGGGTTGATGGCCATCGTTTTGATGTGTACGAGCGAACAAGGATCTGAAGAGGGCTTCGGAAATATCGTCAGTTGCAAAGAAGGCGAGACATGTAAGAATAGAGACTTTCAGTGACCCATTTTCTCCATGCCTCCGAAGTAAGTCAAGCGATAGGTTTCAGGTTGTGAACGCTGACCGGGTTGCCTCGTCTGGGCCAACGTATTCCCATGCGTCAGGAATAGATCGAAGGACCTCTTCGGCTCTGTTCTCGTAATGATCCATGAAGTCTGCGATTGGAAGGATGTCTCTCCTTTCGTTCAGGTACGAGCCTGCTTGGTCGATTGCCAGTGGTAGATATCCAAGGCGGTGGACAATGCATTTGCCGTGTTCCAGGGCTTCGTCGTTCCTTTCCGCGCAAGATCGTGCAAACAGCAAATCCAATGCCTCAGATTCTTTCATCCCCTTGACGTCTATCATCGACCCCAGGCGAGAGGCATCTGGATGCCGCGTAGTGACGAGAATATGACCCTTCATGCCAGAAGCGGGGAAGAACTTGCGTAACTGGTAGGCTGTTGGATCGTCGTAGTTGTCAAAGACAACAAGCCAGGGGACTGGAGAAGATGCCAACAGGTTCAGTGTATACGTGACAGAGGCATTGGTATCAGTCGACTGTTGGGCCCCAGAAATGCCAGCAATGGCAAGACAAGTCCTTTGCAGCAGTGGTCTCGGAGTCTGCGTTCACCCAAAAGACAGCCTGGTACTTGTTGGCTGAGGTTCTGCAATACTCCAAGACTAGCTGAGTCTTGCCTTGACCACCCATCCCTTGCAGAATGACCGTCTTCGGCATCAGGTCAGACTCCGCTTCAAATAATGTAGTCATCCGCGCAAGGATCTCTGGCCTGGAGATGAAACCGTAAACTCGCCGCTGAGGTACGGTATTCCACTTTCTCCCACTGAATGGATGGCTGGATTCAGTGCGGGTTGATCAGATGACATGCCTCAAAGTTAGGTAGGCCACATCCTGACTCATGTTGTCAGCGAGAGTCGCGATTCTTTCGTCTTTCGCCAAGCTGCTGAAAGCCTTGGCTAGACGAACGGCATTGCCATCCGAGGTCTTCTGGAGATAACTGTCCAAGATGGCCTCCAGTTTGCTGGCCCGGCTTTGGAGGCTCGCGATGAAGTCTTGCGTAGCCCGCAGACCAGCATCGGAAAGATCGGCTGGACTCTGGTTCAGTCGGGCTCCTATGTCGTCCATGCAGGTGTTCAGCAGATTTAGCCGTTGCTGGATTTCCTTTAGAGGCTCGGGGAAGCCGACCACGTCTTTGGAGTAGTCGTACAGCCTCGTGCCCAATTGGACCGCCATCTGCCCGAACTGTGCCGCCGCCGCGGCGACCTGAAAAGCTGTCACCGGATCCTTGATTCGGACGTTGGTTATGGGATGTGGCGATCAGTGACCATTTGAGCGGGAAGGGTTGGCCATCTGCGCATGAGGGGCGACGTTGGAGATGCCAGGTCAGCGCCCGGGCGTCGGCTGCAGAGTCTGGCCACAAGAAGGCCAAGATTATGCACGCACAACGCATCTCGTGACACCCTGAAGCTGATAGGCAGGCAAGAGCGCCGAACTGATGTGACTCACGTGACCGACGAAGATGGCAGCGTTATTAACTTGGAAGGTGACAGGGGGTGAATACCAGGTTGCATTGCACCTTCCTTGCGCAGGATAATATCGGAGTCCACTTTTACCATTTCTGATTATATTTCACAGCTGTCATTCCACCCTTTTAAAAATAGTTTATTTAAACGCCGAGATATTGCAGACGAAAAACTTCCATACCTATCATTTGCCTCATTCTAGACTCGCTATGGAGGCTGCAGTTCTCCCGACAGCGTGAAGCTCAGGCCGTATCTTCGACCCCTATTCCTCTCAATGGACTGGTTTTCACAAGGTTGTTGAGCCGAAGCCGCCGGTCACGCGCGCGAAGAAGGTATTCCAGGAACAGTGAATGTTCAATTCGCTGGTAGGTGCTCCAGCCCAAGATGCTCGGTGCTGTAGATAAGCCAAAAGCGAAAGCACCCGCTAACGCTGGTAGGAATGGAACCTAGGTTCAGATTTATACCGCTCAACTATTGCTGATGCCTGCGTGTCAATAAAGAGAGACGACTCGGCCTTGGCCAAGCCCTGTCTCCTGTCCCAGCAGAAGACCTCAATGACCCATTGCAAGTACTTGCTCCCATTCTGGAACTGAATCATCCCCGAGAATAGGAAATACGAATGCCGACGGAAACCCTTATTAGTCATATCAGTCAAAATTCAAGAAGCTGATGATGCACATCATCATCTGCTCACACTCCTTTCTTGGGGGATCAGCTCTCCTGGGATGCTGGTCGTTCATCACCTTCTGGTCCCAGACATTAAAGAGGTCATATTATCGTCAGATTACGGCTATCGTATCATATGACACCAACAAAGCATCCGTATCCTTCTACGCGATGTCTCTCCTGGCTTTACAACTATTCTTTCGACTAACTTCTTGTATGTATTGAGATGAGGGTATCCCAAAGATACGAACCCCTTTTCCACACACAAGGCTCCTTTCACCTGTATCCATTGAGACGAAATTCAAAGAGTTCGTAGATGCACCTCTGGCTGCTCCTGCAACCTGCACGATGTATGAAATAGCGCCTTGTCGGCTTTACATAGGTCTCAACGGTCTTTGATGCAGAGCCCACCTACATCTCATTCAGACTCAATGTCAGGCCCTTGTCTACAGGATTTGCCTCGTATATAACAACACTGATCTACGAACGGAGTCGACATGTTGCTATCCTGTCGCAGCACACCCGCTTGGCCAATACACTTGCCCGCGTTGTCCACCATCAACCAAGTGTACGAGAACCAATCCCACCACCAAGCGAGATCACGACGCACCCATCCACCCACCGCACCACCATGGTCACACAAGAGCGCTCCTTCTGCCCAATCAATGCTCCAAAGAAGAAAAGCCTCCCCTCCCACTCCAGCCGCGAGCTCGCGAGCCAGACCCCCCGGAAGCAGCCCACCGGCGCCGCCAAGCGAACCAGGAACCGGCAAAGCGGAAAGCGAAAGGTCAAGAGCTGCTCAGCCTGCCGCGGCGCGCACATCAGATGCGTGGCCGACTGCTACGGGGTGCCGTGCGAGCGGTGCGCCAAGAAGTCGTTGCCGAACTGCAGCCTCTTGCATCCGCCCAACGACACACAGAGGCAGAGTGAGGGCACCGGCAAAATAGTGGCGAAGAAGCTGACGCTGACGACGGAACCTTTGGCGCTGCGTGAGCAGAGATTGCAGAAGATGGCGGCGGCGGTCGAGGCCTTTCTGGCGGCGTAGGAATCGCAGTTGAGCTCGGAGTAGGCTTGGTCAGATCCAGGAGGCCGGTAGTCAATCGGCTTCCGTGTTCCGGTCCATAGTTATGGGAAGCTGCCAGACCAGTTTTGAGACCGCGCCACAATATCTTCGTGCTAGGAGGATGCTTGCATTGAGTTCTCCATGGGCGGAACCCCAGACGCACTGATCATCGTGTATCTAGGGGACTTGGTCGAAATGGAGCGAGTGTGTCAAAGGCCCGACGGCACCCAACTGCAATCAAACTAAGGGGTTCATCTCGAGAGTGATGCACGTGGGATGTCAGACAAGAGCTGCTCGGAGATGAAAGTGATGCGTCAGCATGCCACGATTCTGGAGTTCTTCGTCAGTGCGGGTTTACTGAGATGTTATGTACTTGACTAAATCTCGAATGGCTTGTTTCACATCATAATCTGACATTCATCAATCATAGTGATAGTAATTCGCTTGAGCCCAGACCTGTGCGTCCTTTGATTCAGAGTTCCCACTGGAGAGACACCCCTTTCAAAGAACCCAGTGCCGTCGTGCTAGAACCCGCTCTATAGGTGGTCGCCGACCAGAGTGCATTGATTCGGCCAGCTGGGTTACCCGGTTCCAAGCAAGCTGCCCTGTGAGTTGGCCGTGTTCCAAAGTGGTCTATTAGGGAGAGAAAACAGAGATAGTGAACGGGGATAACTACCTTCCCCCTTGAATAATCGTGAAAGCGACCTACTACGGCCACTAGGTACCCCACAGGGTGACCCATCAGGTTGACTTGACCACCATACCTACTCAAATCGAATAGCCTTATGACGAACCAGTGGTGTGCTAGTTGCTACAGACTGTCGAATGGGGATTGCAGCGGCAACAACTTGGAAGTCTCGCGTGTGCTTCTAGTCCAGAAGCCATCGAGTTGCTCCCGCGCGGCAACTGCGTCTCCCAACCCATCGAAATCTTTAGAAAAGACCGCAGCCATTTCGTCCAGTCACAAGGCAACACGAGCAGTCCACTTGGCAGTCTCTGTCGGTATGACAACAGTTGGGTAGATAGCTCGGTGTGTCCTAGCCCGGGTCAAGTTTCTGTTGTGATTCTTCGAAATTACCCTAGATGACCCTGCCCGCTTTTCGCTGGTAATAATGGCCGCGATACGCGGTCGCCGACTCGCCATATAATCAGGTCGCGCGAAGTCCGAACTCGGAACGGGCGGGCGGGCTTGAAGGTAACGGTTATCATTGGTGCTGCCTTTCCAGCCCCCGCCAGCTCGGCCTAGGGTTGACTCCGACGAGGCGATTCGGCTCTTGGGTGATGATGGCGACGATCCAAATCAGCAGAGGAAATATCATAACACGACACTGGGCCAATGTTACCTAGTCAGTCCGAACGCGAGGCCACGATCTTATGACTCTGATGCCGTTGCGGGGTGCCGGGCAGTCCGGGGTGCTTAAAGGGCCGATTGCTGGGTGCCGGGTGGAGATCGTGGGGAGAGGGTCCCATTAGGTTTTGCCCCATTTTCTCTCTTTGGGGAAACACCGGGCCCAGAAACTCGGGACTGGTAACCGGAAGAAGCTAATCACAGCGTCACTCTGACCAGTCTTGCAGCTTGGATGGGGCCATTCCGAATTCTTTGACGTCCTGCTGCCCAGGTGCCTGTCCGGATTACCGGGGCGGCGGTAGAAAGGTCACGAGAGGCATTTGATGGAGAAGGTATGGAGAAGGTATGGAGAAGGTATGGGGTCGGCATGAGGTCGGCATGGGGTCCGCCTGGAATGGAGCGGAGAGACAGGTTGGAGGCGTGCGGGGGGCTGGCACGCTGGCACATGGCTGGGCAGCTGGGCAGCTGGGCAGCTGGGTCGCAACTCCAATTCCTGATCATCACACAGAGAAATCTCTCGTCCAACTCCAACTCCAACTCCAACCCTCCCAAACCTCCCCCACCTCGGCAGCTCGGCTTCACTCATCCCGCATTCTGGACGACACTTACTTGAAACCACGCGCTCCTCTGACACTTCACATGGAATTGCACAGGCCAGAAGCTGCTGCTGACACGCTGCCGACGCGGTAGCAGTTGGAGATTGAGGGGCCCAACTGGCAAAATAGCATGCTTAGCCTGTGTACCAGATCACTCCACCATCAATCAGTACTTGGTCATCAATGGTACCTAGACAATATGGATATGGATATTGCCGGAGCCTTCTGTCATGACCGTCCCCGCACCCCGACAATTTCGCTACACGGTCTACACCCCACAAGGACTATGGGTCGTCCGGGGCGTGCTGGGTCTTGGGGTATTGATGGCTCAATAGCCTCCTCGGCCCATTCTCAACCCTGCAGAACGTGGTCTTGCTACCTACATAGCACCATCTGCCTTGCAGACCGCCTCGCCGCCGAATCAGTCCATGTGCCGGCCGGCCGGTCGACTTCACGTGGGGCAGCAGTAATGACGACGTCTCCATCGCCTTCCCGGCCCCAACGGGAGCTGGGGGAAGCGGTGGGGGAGGGACGCACCACGAGCCTGGTTGCTCCCCATAGAATATTCTGTCACGAACCTCCGCACTTCAGTGGCTGGGATTTACCGTGTTTACCGCGTTGGCCTTGGGCTCTCGGGGCCGGCGGCGTGCGTAGCCAAAGGCCAATGTATATAAAGTCGCCTGGTGATCGCCCCCATCTGGAGTCTCTGAAGCCCTCCACGCTCCATCCATCCATCATCGATCACCATGGCTTCAGCTCTGTCTCTGTTGCTGTCGAGTTTCTTACTCACACCCTTGGCCAATGCCCAGGCATTCAGCGGAGGCGCACGCTCTGCCGATGCTTTCAGCTATGTCCAGCCATTAAACACCACTATCCTGGGACCGTATGGTCACTCTCCAACCGTGTACCCTTCACGTAAGTGCCGACCAGCATCTCATCCCGTCACCGTCAGATATCATCTTGCTGACATTTCAAAATAGCAAACGCCACCGGTGCTGGTGGCTTCCAAGAGGCTTTAGAGAAGGCCAAGGCTTTTGTGGCCGAGCTGACTTTGGAAGAGAAGTCAGATATGGTCACAGGACAGCCCGGTCCCTGTACCGGTAACATTGTCGCCATCCCGCGGCTTGGCTTCAAGGGCCTTTGCCTCCAAGACGGTCCTCTCGCCATTCGTCAAGCTGACTACGCCTCCGTCTTTGAAGCTGGAGTTTCAGCAGCGAGCACCTGGGACCGAACAATGCTATACGAGAGGGGGAAGGCTATGGGAGAGGAGTTCCGCGCAAAGGGCGCCAACATCATGCTTGGACCAGTCGCTGGCCCCCTGGGTCGATCGGCCTACTCTGGCCGCAACTGGGAAGGCTTCAGTTCCGACCCGTATCTGACGGGGTTGGCGATGGAGCACACCATCAACGGCATCCAGGACGCTGGGGTCCAAGCCACAGCCAAGCACTTCGTCGGTTACGAACAGGAGACTCAGCGGAACCCGATATACAACGAGAGCGGCACACTCACCGATGTGATCCAAGAGTCCGTATCATCCAACATCGACGACCGTACCATGCACGAGCTGTACCTTTGGCCCTTCGCCAATGCCGCCTACGCCAAGGTCTCCAGCGTCATGTGCTCGTACAACCGATTGAACGGATCCTACTCCTGCGAGAACTCCAAGACTCTGAATGGCTTGCTCAAGACCGAGTTGGGCTTCCAGGGCTACGTCCAGTCTGACTGGGGTGGCACTCACTCTGGTGTCGCTTCGATCGAGGGCGGTCTTGACATGGACATGCCCGGCGGCATCGGTGAGTATGGACAAAGTCCCCAAGCCGGCTCCTTCTTTGGTAAGAACGTCACGATGGCGGTCAGCAACGGCACCGTTGATGTCTCCAGAATCGACGACATGATCATGAGGATTATGACTCCATACTATTACCTTGGCCAAGACAAGGACTATCCGTCCGTTGATCCTTCATGCGCCGACCTCAACACCTTCTCGCCTCGCAGCACCTGGATGAGGGAGTTTAACCTAACAGGACAACGCAGCCGTGATGTCCGCGGAGACCACGGAGAACTCATCCGCAAGCACGGCGCCGCCGCCACCATTCTGCTCAAGAACGAGAACGGCACTCTGCCGCTCAAGTCGCCCAAGTCCATTGCCGTCTTTGGTAACGATGCTAGCGTGGATACTCAGGGCTACCTCAACCAAGTGGACTTCGAATATGGCACTCTGGCAGTCGGTGGTGGGTCGGGGACCGGCCGACTCACCTATCTCGTCACCCCGCTTGAAGCCGTCAAGGCTCGTGCGCAGGAAGACGGCTCTTACGTCCAGCAGTGGTTGAACAACACCTTGATTGCGACGTCCAACATGACCGACCTTTGGAACCCCGAGATGCCCGACGTCTGCCTCGTCTTCCTCAAGACTTGGGCAGAAGAAGGCGCAGACCGCCAGCACCTCTCAACCGACTGGGATGGGGACGAGGTTGTCGCCTCCGTTGCCGCGTACTGCACCAACACCGTTGTCGTCACTCACTCATCCGGCATCAACACCCTGCCCTGGGCTGACCACGAAAACGTGACGGCCATCCTGGCCGCCCACTACCCCGGTGAGGAATCCGGCAACGCCATCGTCGACGTCCTATACGGCAAGGTCAACCCCTCGGCCAAGCTGCCCTACACCATCGCCTTCAACGGCAGCGACTACAACGCGCCCCCCACCACCGCCGTCAACACGACCGGCCAGTACGACTGGCAGAGCTGGTTCACCGAGAAGCTCGAGATCGACTACCGCTACTTCGACGCGCACAACATCTCGGTGCGCTACGAGTTCGGCTACGGCCTCTCGTACACCACCTTCAACATGAGCGACCTGGCCACCGAGTGCGTCGCGGGCGCCAACAACAACAACATCACGTCCGAGCCCGAGGACCTGCCCATCGCACCGGGCGGCAACCCCGCGCTCTGGGAGGTCCTCTACAACGTCACCGTCTCCGTGTCCAACACGGGCGACCGCGACGGCGCCGCCGTCCCGCAGCTCTACGTCGGCTTCCCCTCGGCCACGACCCCCTCCGGCACGCCGCCCCGCCAGCTCCGCGGCTTCGAGAAGGTGCCCCTCGCCGCGGGCGAGACGCAGACGGTCGCCTTTGCGCTGATGCGCCGCGACCTGAGCTACTGGGACGTCGTGTCGCAGCAGTGGCTCATCCCGGCCGGCGACTTCTCGCTGAGTGCTGGTTTTAGTAGTAGGGATCTGAAGCTCGTTGGGAAGTTGACTCCTATTGCTGTTTAAAGGGCGGCGATTGGGATGGGATGGGGTTGGGTGGGATGGGGGATCATGATGTTTATGACTGATGGTATTGAGTAGTACTTAGAAATTAATGAGATATACAATACAAGTAATTCAAGTTCATACTTGGGGTTTTTGCTGTGGTGGGATAACGTGACTTGATCGCAAGGGGCACCGAATAGATAACAAATTGACAATGTTGCATTCACCCTGGGCAGCACAAAGACAATCCTGCTCGCGCAACGAGCTTCCATGGACTCGTTCTGTTCAGATGGTTGTAGTGGCGCGGATTTCGTGAAATATGGCGTGCGACACACTCAACCCAGCAGGTACACAATATTAACACACATGGCCCTGGGCACTTCGACAACTGTACTTGCTTCGAAGTTTGTCAGCGCACCCATAATACCGAATATGCCAAATGGGCCGCGAACTTATGAACGTCGTGATGGGACGTACATGTAGTTGCACCCTTACCGAGCTGCCAAAATTCAAAAAGGGTTAAACGACCACTTGGCTTCAATCAAAAAGAGCCAACTATTACAGCCTTGCTCAATCGTCTAATGTTCACCTCCATCGCCGGCTCGCCGGAAGACGAGCAGCCCCTACTCGCATCAGGCCCGAGTGAAACCCCCTATACATCCTCACCATCAGAATACAGCATCCCCGGCAAATCCAGGCGGCCACCACCACCTCCACTGGCTCGACCACATTCCCGCTATCAAGAGTCCTTCGTCGGGCGTGTGTTCTACATCGCGAAAAAGGTCTCAAAGATCCAGATCTAAGGCCGAGCGCTCAAGAGGTGGGGACCCCTGGGCTGGGACCGATGGTCCTGGAGGGCAGCGATTGGCACATGGCTGGGTAAAGTGTTGTACTTTTGCACGCTGGCATGGCTCGTGGGAACATTGTGGTGGAGGAGATGAGGGATTGCGTCAGGACAATCAAGTCGGCCTAGGCTCATACCTCCTGCGGCACGGGGTCAATGGTGCCATCGTGAGGTTGATAATCGAGGCTGACAAATGCACAGGCATAGGCATATTTATAGGTTTCCGAATTAGCAAGACCGCATAACAACGTGAGTAGGCGTTTGCACAATCTCGAGGATCGAATTACTATCATGGTACTGACAAACGCCCCGAAGAACGAATATTGGGATGGTGCTAGGAGGGTTCGTGATATTTCACCATCATGGCGCAAAGCTCTACCTAGGTACTGCAACATCACTTATAGCAACAGGATCTGGGGGACTTTTGATTAGAAACAGGAGTGTCGGAGGCGGAACGATCAAAGCGAAAGACTCCCCGCGCGCTCAATGTCATTGAAAGAAAGTGCCCGACGCTCGTGAAGTCTCTCGGGGTGGCTGCATCGTGTGACTGATAGGCGATGCCGGCTTACAAATGGACGGATTTCCAATCCGTCCTACCAAGATGCCGGTGACACTTGTCTGGCACAGCAATTACGTGATGGACATACCCTCGGGAGATTTGGTATTACTTTGCCGGAAGACGGCAGCGTAGTGTAGATGGCGTGCTTCCGGGGAATGCCTTGCTTGGATAACCATCATCTCGGAATACCATCATCGGGATCTGGCGGGTGATTATTAGTGTGGTTGGAGCCCATGAGCAACCACTGATTTACTATAAATTCGAATAATTGCACCCAGATACACCGACTTCACCAGAACGACCTCATCACTACAGAGAGATAGAAAAAAGACATACTCGCAGAAAACAACATACACATCTTCAATTAAGCATCAACAGCAAGATGGCGACCGCAGAGGTCCAGCTCCCCAGCTCGGCCGTTCCCTCCTTCTTCACGGCCGGTACCCCTAAAGCCAGGCCAGCCACCACGCCGAGGGCCGTCGAAACGACACTGAACTACCACAAGGACAATGAGGACGGCTCGCCACCCGCGCCAACCTATACCCACATTCCAGAAAGCTATGAGCGACCAATCGAATCGCACACCGTGAGCATCAGCGACATCACGGGCCGCGAGACCGACTTCACGCTTGATGGCAACGGGTTCCAGATCCACCACCACGTGGCGGAGGAGAAGGACTTCGCGGACGATGCGCATGTCAAGGCAGTTTACTACCCCGAGACAGAGCAGTTGCTGAAGGACGTGTATGTGCCCCGACCCCCATGTGTTCTTCGAGAAGAAATGTAGTTATATACTGACCAGGAACCAGCACTGGCGCCTCCAAGGTCTTCATCTTCGACCACACGATCCGCCGCCCTTCAGGCGACAAAAATGACGGCAACACCGCCAACTCCAAGCCAAGCCCCGGTTTCCGCGGCCCCGTCCAGCGCGTGCACGTCGACCAGACCTACCAAGCCTCTCTCTCGCGCGTAGCGCACCACCTGCCGGCCGAAGAGGCGTCCGTCCTGCTCCAGGGCCGCGTGCAGATCATCAACGCCTGGCGGCCCATCAAGCGCGTCGAGCGGGACCCGCTTGCCGTCGCCGACGCGCACTCGGTGTCCGAGGACGACCTGGTGCCCATCGGGCTGATCTACCCGACGCGCAAGGGCGAGACGTTCGGGGTGCGCCACAGCGACCGCCATCGCTGGTACTACAAGAAGGGGCTGGCGCCCGACGAGGTGCTGCTGATCAAGTGCTTCGATACCAAGACTGATGGCAGGGCGCGCCGCGTGCCGCATACGGCGTTTGTGGACCCCGGCTCGGAGGAGGGGGCGCCGGCGAGGGAGAGTATTGAGGTGAGGGCTTTGGTGTTTCATCCTGAGGATGGGGAGTGAGATCATCGTTGGCTGAACTGAATTGATCACATCATAGGATGAGTTGAAGAGAATGAGGGAGGGACAGAGAGCTTCAGCAAAAGGCATTATGTATCAAGGTAAATTATTTTATAACTTGATGAGAGCAATTCAAAACTCATACAACTTCCATGAATCATTTTGTTTAAAAAAGTGCTTGCAAGCCGTTGTGACTTCGTTTCGATTTTATCTTAGGTACGACCAGATGTAACTGAGCAGTGAAGTCTATCAATTATTGTGTCCTACAACTGGCAGAGCTATGTAATTGACGTTTACGCAATACTTGATGGCCTATAACTAGGCGTTCTATCAACCGTACCTGCTTCTTAATTTTGCCAGCCCGCCCATGATACCGAATATATTAGCCTGTCCCCGGGTCATATCGACGCCTTAATACGTCGTAATTATCCTTTCTTTCCAGCCAAACCAAAGCCCTTCATGCTCTCCCGTGCAAAGAAAGGTCATTGCATCTTTAGTGTAAGTATGGAGGTAGTTCATCGCGTGCTTAATGCGGCAGAGCATCAATGGTGCCATCATGAGCCGCCGCCCGTCAGGCTCCGAACGCGACGGCAACACCATCAACTCCAAGCCGGGACCCCCATCTCACGGTCCCGTCCAGCGCGTGCACATCAACCAGGCAGGACCTACCAGGCCTCTCGTCGCGCATGGCGCACCCTCTGCCCGCCGAAGAGGCGTCTTTCCTGCACAAGGCAACTTTGGTAACTAACTTACCTCGTATTCAATCCCCTTTGCCGGGTTGAAAATCACCCCGACGCACACCTTCACGTTACCTATCAAACTTACAACATTCGGGGTTTATTAACACCCCTTCTAGCGGACAATCTGAGAGGTTCACGTTGTATAAGCGTTTCAGAATTCCAAACCATCTCCTAACTATTTAATAGATCTTATTGATCTTGTAATGCAGTCCAGATCTTGTCGCATAACGCCAGGTATAGAAGGTACTCAGTGTTGATTTCGGTCTCGTCCGCGACGGGTTTCTCTAGTTTGACCTTGCGGTCTTTTTTGGCCGCCTCGACGCACTCATCGTACTCTTTTTGGCGACTTTCCTGGGTATCTGATCTGAGCCCCAGCTTGTGCATCACCTCGAATATCCCGCGCGCCTCGTAGCCGTGAAGCTGCGAAAGTGGTAAGCGCGCCGTTGAAACTGTGTCAGGTTTTTGACGGGATAGGGCTACGTTACCTCGGCGGGTGCGGGTGCTGCGGTCACCCCGAGGACCGAGAGGGCGATGAATACGACGGGAGAGAAATGCATGGTGGCGGATACTCAGAGCGGAAGTATTCTTTCGGTAGTGTTACGTGAAAGGAATGGCCGTGGACTTGTATTGCTAACTAGTCTGTTGTCGTGATGGCTGTTAGGTTGTAGGCGATGCGGTTGGGTTGCAGGCAATGCTCTATTGGTTTACTAGAGGAGAGAAAGAAGGTTCTTATAAGAAGAGTTATACAAAGTAAAGCGTTGGGCTCACAAGTTCCGTTGCTGGGTTTATTCTTGGAATGTGGCCCCTTGTCGTAAGAATCTTTCGCTCCCAGCAGGCTAAAGTTGAACATGCCTGTAGTCGTAGTGGAGCCGGTAAGTCCGCTCGGTCAGTGAATTAGTGGTCGAATAACCCTTTACGGCATTTATGATATCACCAGGCTGTTTGTTGTAACTTGTCGCGAGTGCCATGTAGATACTCCTGCAACGGGGTTTGGAGGTGGCGTACGAGCTGAAGGAAATGAAGAAGCGCAGGCCCAGACCGGAGACCAAGCGGCACCTACAACGCCGATCCAGCCAGTACCCCAAGTGTTGGAAAGTTCTTCATTGCCATAGCGGGGCTTTGGCATTTCATCCTGATGATCGGGAGTAGAGGGGATCCTGGGCTGAACTGAATCGCTCACATCGTCGCTCACATCGTAGGATGAGTTGAACAGGATGAGGGAGGGACAGGTTATAGCAGGGTATTGAAGAGATTTGTGGGATGTATACTGGTTCTTCGGGACGATAAGCTACGGTGGGAAGCGGCGGAAGCGTATATTGTTTTCGCAACTGGGTTATAGGAATGAAGGACGCACACGACTTCCGTGAAACTGTCGTGTCTGGGAAAGTTCTCGCAAGCCGCAGTCGTCACCTACGACTTCGTTTCGTCATCATCCAAGGTACAATCATACACCCCTGAGCTGTAGTCTGTTAGTCATCGTCTCCCAGCATTGGAAAGTGAATAGGCTCCAGACCGGCGCATTTACCAACTCTGCTTCCCATGTATACGAACCGACTTTGCGAGGTCTTGATCTGGCACGAGCTGCTTATCACTGAGCAGGACCAGAATGTCTCCATTACAGGCCGGTTGGTACCGGTATCTGAGAAGGAATGCAGGCAGGGGTTGCACTATGCAGCTTTATGCTGGCATGCCGCTTAAAGAGGAAAGAAACCGGGATGAAGAGGTGACGACTACAGCTTGATGCAGCTGATGGACGTGGCCACCGAAAAAGAATTTGTTCTATTACTCAGCTCTTCAACCGCAAAGAGACACCCAAACCCAACCTCAAACGCCCTGAAATCACTGACAGCAAACCCCCTGTGCTGCCCGCAAAGCCCACCAGATAAGAGAAGAGATGCCGCCGGCCTGTAACACCCTGCTAAGATAGAAAAGCCCATGTACCTCGGCGGCCAAGCCCCTATGTCATTGACACGATCTTCCCATACGCAGCAAAATCACGACACGACAGCGCCATGATGGACTTGTCCGACAACTGCACAGCCCCCGTCCATTCAGAATCCACCGGCCAGAGCTCCAAAGGCGTCTCCGTCCACCTCAGGCGCCCGTCCCTGACAATCCCATCCGAGAACACCACCCTGTTCGCGTACCCGACACCTGCCGGGTCTCCCGAGGGCGCGGGGACCGCATTTGGGTCGATCGGGCCGATGTCCTTGTTAGTCAGGAACACGACCGCCAGATAACTGCCGATCCTGACCATCTGCCCTGAGATCGCCGTGTTGTTGCTCCCTGGGTCGAAGACGGTGCCTCTACCGCCCCAGGACCGGCCGTCGTCCCCGGAGATGACGTAGTCCAGGCGCATCGACGTGTCCGTCTGGACATCGACCGCCATGACGAGCCTCTCGCCCACCGAGACGATTGAATTCGAGCCGTCGCGCATACGCGCATTGTCGGGATGCAGCCGCAGGTTGGTAGGCTGCGTCCACGTCTCGCTGAAGTCCAGCGACGTGACGCGGGAGATCTGCTGATTTGTGGCCGACAACATGTCGGAGTAGGTCATCTGGATCGTCTTGCCGTCCTCGGCGATCCGCAGGAACGGCCCATAAACCTGGAGGGGCAGGGGCGTGGCGGATCGCTGCACCACCGTCTTCGGATCGGTCCAGGTCTTGCCGCCGTCCTCGCTGCGCGCCACCACGAGACGGAACATCACGTACGTGCCGTTTGCGGTTATCTCGTTGTCTTCATAGGCCGCGAGGATGGTGGGCGAGGCGCGCTTGCCTGTGGTGGCGTTGCCAGCGGCCGTTGTCGTCGTCGGAAGCTCGAGCAGGCAGCCGGCGTTGAGGTCGCGGGGGCCCTTGGCTATGACACCGAGGGGTTTGAAGGTCTTGCCATCGTCGGTACTCCGTGATACCTGCAGCGCGGCGATCCAGGCCGTGTTGGTGTTTGCTGCCATGTTGGTGTTTGCCACGTCCCCTCCTCCGTTGGCGGGTTCGTCTGGCGGGTAGATGGACGACGCGAACAAGATAGTACCGTCCGAGAGTTTTGCTGCCTGCGGCGCCCAACGGTTGCCATTAGCTAAGTCCACCTGTGTAGAATGGACTGTAAATGAGGCATTGCCAGCGCTATGTGCCCCTTGGGGGAGAGATCGTGCTCGATGGAGGGATGAGAGCGTGCTAGGAGGGTGAGCTGTCGACTGTGAAGAGAGGACAATAATTGTGCTAAGGCAGCCAAGCAAGCAAGATCGGAAAAACATGATAAACAAGTTATTTTCGGCACAAGATATCAGAAGCAAAAAACAGGGTTAAATGATACGACACAGTTATAGAGAGCATATCTAAGGTAGTCTTGGCGACGGCAGCACTCCACCATAATTATACTCTATCATAAGTAACTCAATTCTCCCATAGACTCAAGGGTCGTGGCAGGTAAGCAGCAATCTCGCTGCCTATCGAATTCAAGGGTCTCGCCAGGGTATTTAGCTTCCTACACCCAAGGGTCTTACCAGGAACTTTCTCACCAGGAACTTTCTTATCAGGAACTTTCTTACTAGGAACTTTCCTACTAGGAATCTCACTGCCCGCTGCACCCACGGGGCAGTAGTAGTCATCTTACATCCCGCGAGTCCAGCAGAAGACAAGGTCCATGACTCCAGCGTCAGCCATCTAGTAACAGTATCAAGCCATGTAGTGCAAAGGATTTGCCCTACAGTTGGGAAAGTTTTGTGCACAGAGCCCTGGAGTCCTCTAGCTGTGGGATTGGGACCTTGAGCCCTGTGGGAGCCCTGTGGGAGCCCTATAGCTCTATAATCATAAACCTATTAATAGCTGGCAAACACCACCTAAGTTAAGCGGCAAGTGGCGAGCATGGACCCTCATTCCTATAGGAAGGTTCCTTTCGACGCAAATCTAGTCCCCGTCTCGATGCGCGAAGGAAGACACGGAAGCTTGATCCCATATGCTCCAAATAGCATCATTATCATACCTCGACTTCTCGTAGGCTTTGAGTGCTGCTGCGACAAGGACTGAAGAGGCAGCGACGCATGGAAAATAATAATAAACTCGGGATCCGTACAGCTCCCAAGGAGCCAAACACCAGGTTATATGTACCAATCCTCAGCGACATACATCCACGTGTCAATTGGATATATCCTGATCAAGCATATGTCACACTTGATCACCAGTACCGCATATGCTTGTGTCGACTAAGGTCCTTGCGGAGATTACTCCTGCTATGCAGTAATTACGCGGGGTGAACATGGTGATGCTGTCAGCAACTTAAGCGGCCCGGGGGATATAACACGTGTGTAGTCTTTCGGTGCCAATCCCATACTGGAGTGTGAGTAGCAACGAACTTTGAATAATCTGTTCATTCAGCTACGTCAAGATACACTAGGTGTGCGCCCAGTATACACCTCTATGCAGCTCCTAAATCTAGTGCATCAGATATGTCCAAGCCCCTGAAGCCTTCTTCTACACTCCAGGAGCGTCCCTTCTCCGGCTTATTCAGGAAGTCGCAGGCACGTCCCACAACCAGTAAGCCAGGCGGCCGGCTGCCTTCCTGTTCGATGGCCTCCACCACTTTATCCAGCGTCGTCCGGATCACTCTCTGATCCGGACAGCTGGCACGTTCGATGACGGCGCACGGCGTGTTCTTTGGCCATAAAATCCTTCTCGGTTCCGCCCCAATCACCTTTGCGTCAACGGTATCCTGGAGCTGCTCTTCCTTTACTACCATAGTCTCCGTACTCAAGAAGGTGGTCAATTCTTCGACCAGCCCCGATATGCGATGCAACGCCATGAGAAAAACCACAGTTTGGCTGGCCACGTACTCTGGCGGCGCTGGTGGTTTACCCTTCTTTCCTGTTCCGGTGCAGATCAGGATCTGGTCGGCAACATCTCGTTGCGTGGGCGGAATGCTGGCGAAAAGGGGTGCCGAAAGAGCTGATGTGACTCCCGGCAGCACGATGACTCTGTCGCCAAGACCATGGTTTCGGAAGTACTCAACCTCCTCTCCTCCACGTCCATACACATATGGGTCTCCCTGCTTCAGGCGCAGCACTGTCTTACCCCCACGCACTCCGGCTATCGCCATCTCCTGGAGCTCGTTCTGAGCAGCATCCGCATTGCCGGGGAATTTCCGCGCAATCTGTACAGGAGTGCGTCGAGGAATCAGGTCCAACACGCCGGCTGGCACAAGCTTGTCAGCCAGAATGAGGTCGGCGAATTGAATAGCCTTGTGGGTTGCTTGTGTGAGGAGGTCGGGGTGGCCCGGGCCAGACCCAGCAAGAATGATGCGACCCCGGCCTATCGAGTTGCCCGCCAGGGTGGACTTGCCAACCGACTCGGCAGAGCCGGCGATCTCGTAGGATTTCAGGATGGTAGCCACGTCATCATCATTAATCGCAGTAAGCCGCTTCAAGGGCCAGTACTCGCAGACTTGCCCCAGCCATCGCATGCGTCTGTTTTTCGCAGCATCGATATCGGCTTCGGTGACGAGCTTGTTGAAGCTCGCCGACTGACCGATGGAATCATCCACATCATCTCCGTCTGCCAGTGCCATGTGTAGCAAGTGGTCCTCCTCTTGTATCTTTCTGCGCACATCCCCCAGCCTCAGACATGCGTCGCCCAGGTTTTGCGGTAACGAGGCAGCGATCTCGCGGCGTATCCTAGACGCCAGCTTGCACCCTCGCCCATTTGTCGTCACGCCTATCTGGAGTGGGCCGTCGGTGTGTGTCGAGAGGAGCGTGAACGAGCAGAGATGGGGAGCGTCGACCACGTTGACGGGAATCCGATTTCGTTTGCAAAGATTCGATATGTGTGCGCCTGGGTGCCACAGTTAGTAGTGGGCGAATTGGTGGGAGCGTCACAGAACGTACTTGACTGGTCTCTGGAGCCCGAGGTCACGTAGACAGCATCCACTACATGGCCGACGTCTTCCCTCCCAAGGGAGAATAGATGACTGTCCTGGAAGGCCTCTTTGATCCATTTGACGTCCCCGTCGTCCACGCGTTTTTGTAGGGCATAGTGAAGCTCTGCGGTCTCGGGCGCAAGCAGGACAGGTGATGCGCCAGCAGACAAGGACTGGGCGCAGCGGGCGGCAGCCAGTGGGTTCGAGCCGACGACCAGGTGGATGTGGGATCTGGCGTCGGTCGCTGTGAGCATGGAGATGTGACCAGCCATCGCAGAGCCGTGTAGCGGGAGCAGCAGCACACCAGCGAGATTCTCGTCAATATATGAGCAGCTTGCCAGCGGCGGAGGGGTAGAACGCGATCCACACGGGGACTGAACTATAAGACAGCAAGCGGCAGACTGGATTAAAGAGAGGGTTCACGACAGTGAGCTGGCATCAGTCAAGGCCAGACAGAAGGGATCTTATTAACGACACACGAGACCGTCTAGACCATCTCCGGGGAACACGTTCGGCGTGGGAAGCCATTCGCAAGCAGACTGACATGACTAATGGAGGGTCGTGGCGGCGCAAAAGTGGGATGGCGGATGGATGATCTGAAAGTCGAGCATGCATTTCCGCCATGCGACTTCGCAGTGGCATTTCTGCATCGTAAAAAACTTAAGTGGGGCCTGCTCACTGACGACAATCACGCCACCGCCTAACGGCTCAAAAGAGCCTTATCCATCCAATCACAAGCTGCAGTCTAGGACGCCCGTTACGCCCGCTAAAGCCCGCGGAGGGTCATCGGAGATCCATCAGCAACTAGTCAGATTCCTCCAATAGACCCCTGCCTGCTCCTTTTCAAACAGCCGACAACCCACCAAAGGACAACTAGCCCTACAAAATTAAAAAGTAAAAAGGTTAGCACAATAGGAATTGAACCTCTACACAATGGACTCGCGGGGAATCGAACCCCGGACCACTCCCATGCTAAGGGAGTATTATACCACTAAACCACAAGCCCGTGGAACTTGTTGACTGGCCATTCGATGCTGAGATGCATCTTCTTCCTAATGGATGGAGAGTCAGGTTTTTATGCAGGCCTATATACGGGATACTGCCGGACTGAGTCACTGCCTCAACTTGACCACTCGTGCCCAACCACAGTAGTGGCCCTCCCTTTCTCAACTCGGATCGTCTCTCTGGGCAAATTTGCACAAACCGGTGATGCAGACTCCGCGCGTGTCAGCTGCTCTCTCACATATCTGGTGTGCGCGATGTTGATACTCCACCCCTGCTTGGGAGGCACACCGTTATTCGGGACTCATGACCATAGAGATGTGAGCTTCACGTTGTTCACCCTTCCCAAGCGGTAGGAAACACCTCGAAAGGAGTCGAGCCGGAATTTAACGAACAGAAGGTAACATGTGAAGGTAAAGTACAGAATGTATGTCGATTACCAGGCCGCCATAGTAATCGTGAAGGTCATGAGACACACAGTCTATGATTCCAGAACCCCTGCAGTCTACAGAGATCGTCTCCAAGCAGGCGGCGCCAGCAGCACCATCACGAGCAAGCGCTCTGTGTAGTTGAATGGTCTTTCCTCCTCAAGCTCATCCAAGTCCGAGTCCAACTCTCCGAACCCCCTTCAAGCCTACCAGAGCAATGAGGCACACCAGCAGCATCCAGCCCATTGCAGTCCAGAAGGCAGCCCTATACCCCTCTCCCAACGCTTCCGGACTCTCCTTATCCGCATGCCGAGACCTTCGCGTGACACTATCGGCAACGACACCCATGAGCGCCAGCCCGATGGACGTGCCGAACTGCCCTGCCATGTTGAAGACGGCGCCGGCAAGAGACTGCGTGTCGTCGGGGAACAGCTCGCTGACGATGACCAGGCCTACGCAGAAGAGTACATCTGCAGACATCTACCGAACATGAGACTTAGCAAGCAGCTCATCTCTCCTTTATTTCCATATAGAGGGTTGAGGCTTACCGGTTGCAAAATCTGAGCCGGAAACGCGGCATACCAGTACGGCCACTCCTGGTCCGCGAGTGCCATCAGCACCGACCCCCCGGCACACAGCAGGGACGATGCAAAGACCAGGTAAGCGGGCGAGACCCGATGGATGAACATGCCGGTCGAAAAGTCAATGACAGACCCGACGATAAACGACGGCAGCAATCGCACAGACGACTGCAGCGCGTCCAGCCCCTGCACACTCTGGAAGAACAAGGTGCAGAATAGCTGCATCGTCTGCATGACGGCATATGACAGCAGCACCATCAGACAGACGCTGGCGAAGGGCAGACGTCGCCAGAGACCATTGGGGATGAGCACAGGACGTCCACACCGCGCAGCCATGCTCATCCACCACCCAAACGCAGGCATCAGAGCCAGACTGCCGACCAGCAACGCGATGTTACAAGGGAGGTAGACCGAGTCCTCCGACTCGGAAAGCTGGAGCAGGACGTACGCCAGCATAGTCAGGGAACCAGATATGATCAGCGCGCCGACCCAATCGACCCGCGTCCGCAGCGCGTGCAAGCTCGGCGCCCGCGCCAGAGTGTCGGTGGGAAGGACGTATATGCCGACGGGCGCGAGGGCGAGCAGAGTGGCGGCGACGGCGTACCAGCCCACGCGCCACCCGGCCGTGTCGACCGAGACGCCACCCAGCACCAGGCCGAACGAGAACCCCAGCGACTGGCCCACGCCCGTGCACGCGAACCCGATGTTGCGGCGGCGGCCGGGCGCCACGGCGCTAGTGAGGAGCCCGACGGACGTCGGGAGGCATAGGGCCACGGCGACGCCATGCAGGGCGCGGAACGTGGATAGTTGGGCATTGGTGCGCGCCAGGCCGCAGCCGAGCGTGAAGACGGCCTGCAGGACGTTGCCCGTCAGGAATACGCGCTTGGAGCCCACGACGTCGGCCACGGCGCCGGCGACGAGCAGGCTGGCGCCGCTGGTGAGGCCGTAGACGGAGAGCGGCCAATAGTACGTCTGTGCTGGGATGGAGAGGTCGATGGCCATTTTTGGGATGCATGTCATGATGAGGCCCGTCGAGACGTTGCCGAGGAAGTTGATGGATGAGAGGTTGGCTATGATCAGGTAGGAGCGCCACTTCGCCGCGAAGGCTCTGACTGGCTCGGGGTTCAGGGGTAAAGGGGTTTGGGGATCTTCTTCACGCGTCCAGTCCTTCGAGGTGTTGCGCGCGGCTAGGCAGGCCTTGGGCTTCGTGAGTTCGATCTCGTCGGATGTAGTAGTCGTACTCGTCGCCATACTGTCAGGCGGGCTATGGGGGCGAATCTCAGCCATTGCTATTGTGTATGAGGGGCAATATGTACAGTAGAGGAGGCAGGTTAGATCCATGAATAAAAGCCTATTTCGTGAAATCACCTCGAAAAGTGAGTCTGAAACTAATAAAGACCATGGCTTTAGCATGCTTGGAACTCCCATCTCTTATACTACTCAACTGCCCCAAAATCAATAGCCCGTAACTCCGCTGCTTCTCTTCTATTTGGCCTCTCAGTAACAGGAACAGCTACGTCACTAGTACCTGGTAGCAGCGTTCATGCAGAGAAAGCACGCAATAGGTGATCGACGGTTCAATTGGGTCTTGAAGCAAGCCGTTCGCCTGGAGACAGCAAGGTGGAAGGCCATCAAACATTTATAATCCAGTGAACGTGCTGTAAGTCGTTCTGAGCGAGGAGCGTTGCATGACCCTGTGCTACATTGTTCCGGTATTGGCGAGGTAGCCTCCAGGAACCAGTAGCAACGCATGTGATTCCTATAATTTCGTCCCTTCTGACATGTGTTTTCTTCACATGGTTCAGATAGGGGTTCAGGCACCCTTCGAATACTCCGACGGCACAACAACCTCAATGTATCTTCATACGACTTTGGGCAAAACTTTGACGCTCTGCCGCGGGGACAGATCGAAATTCGCCAGTAGGTTGGTTTGTATCCATTGGTCCCTGCTCGGTGTTGTGCTGAGAGAACCTGGGTTCTGGGTCCCGAGCACGGCCGGTCTCCACGGTGATGCAGGCGGGCGCCGGACGGCGGCACTGCCGTCACTCCCGTCTTGAACTCAGGAACGCCGTCTCTCCAAGGTGCACAAATCTCTGACGAGGATCAGCAGCTCGTCACGGAGCCCATTTCGACTCATAACCAAATGCCCTCTCTTGTCTCGGGCGTCACTAGAGGTTACTAGATACAAAGGGTTCGCCTCATAACCTTGCATTCTAGTGTGCTGGTAGACAGTTATATACTCCCTGCTCGACTTGCAAATTGGACATGTGTAATAGATACATTCAGCGCAGCTGATATCACACTCTCCACTCTTAAGGCTTACGGAGCCCGTAACAACGATGCTGTGGTAGGCCTCCCACATGGCGTGGGCTCGCACGGGGTCCACTTACGGGAGGCCACAAGCCGTAGCTGAGCGTGGCAAACAGGAGGCTGTCTCAAAACTGACGTGTTGTTGTGTTGTAATCAGAATACGACCCGAAATATATCCGTACATCCAGTAAAGGGGCCCCTGTTTTTGTGCGACATGCTGTCCCGGGCCGCCTGCATGTGCTTTTGGAGGCGGCGTGGGCCCATGCGCGCGTATGACGGACGCGTAAGGCAAGGGGGAGAAGGTAGGTGCTCTTTTCAGTGCGACAGTGCTTTACTCGCCACGGACTGCGAAGGGGGAAGAGATACGCAGCTTTCTCGTAGGAAGCGTGCTCGCTATTTTTACTCTGGAACCAACTTCCGTTTTGCCCGTATGTTCGAACTGATGAATCTCAAGGGGTCGAGCCTTCGTGAGTTCAAAGCAGACATAGTAATAGCCATCAGTAGTAAAAGGTAGCTGAGGCCGTATGATACCAGCCTAGTTACGAGGATACATGCCATACTGTGCATTTCAGTTGCCAAACAGTTATTTTTGGTTTAAGAAAGTCTGAGAACATGCCGGAGTGCCAAGACAGAAGGTAGTGCCGGAGAGCACCCCGGCCGAACGCTGGCGTGTTGAACTTCTCCGTTCTCGAGGCTTGGTGGAACAGTCCCTGCAATATCCGCATCCATCTTCTCTCCCTCTTTTCTCCCTTTCCCGGTCTCCTTCCGCAATTTCCCACTTCTCCCCTTGTCACATCTTTATTATCGGTTTCCGTTCAAGAGTAGCACTGTACCACAGCGGTGGTAGTCAGACATGCCAGAGTGAAGCCGACTCCGACATAGCCGCATAGTCCATGCCATCCTCCCACCCCCAAATCCAGACCCTCAGGGAAAAGCAGGTTTAGTCCCTTCTACCCATCCGCTTCTTTTTCTCCTGAAGCCTCTTAAGCTGCTCGGTCATCTCCTTATCGGCCATCGCGCCCTCGGGCAGCTTCTTCTCGTATTCGTACCTGTAGGCGATCCGAAAAGAGCTGAAAGCCTTGGAATACGGCTGGTCGGAACCCGGGGGTGGGCTCAAACTGCCGCCGAAAGGCCCTCCAAAGGGTATCAGCTCGTCGCATGCCGAATACGCCATCTCCTTATTGCTTTCGTACGGGACCATGGCCCACTGCGCGGCGCCTGACGGACCTCCGAGTACGTCATGCTTTGCACCGTTGTACGTTCCGAACGTTATGGGCGGGTGTCTCGGGACAGGTAGGGGACCGGCCGGACCTCGCTGTTGCTTGTGTGGGTTCTTCGACTTACGATGGGAGTGGGAGTGGGACTGGTGGTGGTGGGTGGACGAAGAGTCGCCTTCGACGCTTGGAGCGCGGTCTTCTCTCTTGCTGCCATCATAGCTGCTCTCGTCATCCTGTCTGCCGACACCTCCACGCTGTTTTCTGCCACCACTACCGCCACCACACCCAGAGGAACGAAGCTTCGGCATGGCCGACCGTGATGGAGATTCGTCGTGTGAGAGTGGGTATCGTGATTCGTTCCAGGGGAAGGGGGCTCCTTGGAAGCAACGTATGGGCTCGAGGAGGACGTAACAGGGCAATAGCAACTACAATTGATGTCCAAATGAGGGAAGGCTGGATCTGTTCAGTGATATGTTGGTAGCAAGCGGCCCTCGCTGATGGATGAAGCGCACTTGACGAGGACACTAAAGAGGAGACATGCTGGACTCTTATGTATTTCAAGCACTACCAAGCGTGGAGATATCGTCTGTTGTGCCAGCCATGTGTGTGTCACCTCCAGTAACCCCGCACTCGAGTACCGGGCCGTGAGTCGCACGATGAGCGGTGACGATACAGGTCCTTCTTTGTTCAATTTCCGCCGTGATACTGTGAATCATAGTACCAAGGATTCGTCCGTCATGTCAAACACCGAGAGAAAGGATCGGGTCCTCCGACGGGTCATTCTCGTGATTCACCAGGCTTTTATTCCAATATAAGCCCTAAAAGACTCAGATCGAGGACAAACCAGGTGTTTCGTTATAGTGGAAGCTCTAGGCGTCAGTGATTCCCACACTGAACCCCCGGAAGTTTTAACAACCATTGAAGGTACCTAGTAAACAGTCAGTGCTGCTAGGGAGGCTATCGAAGTGTATCTGCAGGTATTCACAGAACCGGGACAAGCAGTCTGGTATAGGCATCAGATAGGTATGGCTAATTGGATTGAACCTGCTGCTCGGTGACTTCCAGTCACCACGCAGCATGGGCACCATAGTACAGCACGAACTCCTACGGCGTAGGCTGGCTCGTGGCAGTGGGAGTCCGCACGTGGGTGTTTGGGCAGTGCGACATCGACATGAGCGTGTTCGAGATGCTGGGCGAGAACAGCATCCACGAGCTCTGTGCCATGATCGCGCAGAAATGTGCTGTCGCCGTCGCCACGGCCGATGACTGACGGACGACCACAGAAACAGATCCCTAAACAGGTGATACAGCTGATGCACCAGGGTTTTCACCACCAGCTCAGCAAAGAACAGCATATATATCATTTATAATTGGAATAAGCACACTGTCATAAGAGTGGAAAGTTGTGTATTAAGTCAGACCTGCTTATTCCTGCATGCTTACTGCATACCTAATTGCGTGAACTTGACAGCGCGAATCGAGTGAGGGTTCCAGAAAACATTACCCCTATCAACCTTGTCCTTGATGACCTTCAGTCCCGCTGTAGCCAAGATACCATAGTGAAGCCTATGAGCATCGTCCCGAGTAGCAGAGGGACAGAGGTAGTTGGGCTCAGCCCCCACCGGCTCGAGGCGAGCCGTCAAGCGGTTGATGAAATTGATCGTGTGGAGATACAACGGAGGTTGATGCGAGAGGGAACAGCCCACATTCTGGACCACCCATAAGTTGTCGCGGTGCGCATAGGCCGAAGCGTGTGATGGGACCTCGTTAATCTTGGATCCGGGACCACCGTGGAGGTTGATAATCGAGTACCACGACTGCGACGGGTCCAGCTTGTGGCTGTTGATTTCCTCAAAGAACCCTGTGAGCAATCGCTCATCAAGGGGCTTGTGTTCGGATACCACCGCGCTTGAGGCATACTAAGATCAACGATCAGTAAGGTTGAATTTGACAGAGGCAATAATAGTAAGGACCCACAAAAGTATCGAACGACCCTTCAGATGGATCATTCGGCTGGCTCGAGAACCAGTTCACCGACTCCAGCCAGCCAAGGGACAGAACCTCCGCCGTCATGTTTTCTTCGGGAACGGTTTGGAGTAATATCGAAGTCACCTACGAGAAGTCTGTCAGCCTTGGACTCCGAAGGATAAAGAATGTTTCCTCACGTTTAGTAGTTTGTCCATGTCATCTCCCAAGTAAACCCCCTGCAGTTGGAGAACGCCGTCCCGAATGACCAGTCCAAAGGAGATGTCAGGCGTAACAAAATCTTTTCGCCGCGCCATAGCCTGAATATAGAGCACGGCACTGACGGCGTCCGTGACGTTTGGAACCAGGTCCGGGATATTGTAGCGGAAGACGATAACGCTCTCAGGCGCCGGCACTGTCTTCAGGTAGAAGCACACGATGATACCAAAAGAGTCAGCAGCACCTCTGCATGCCTGCGTCTTGTGAATCAGTGATTGTTAACAAGGGCACCGAGTGCTCAGCCAACTCACATAGAAGAGATCCGGACGCTCAGCCGCCGTAACGTGGATCATTTCACCATCCGCCAGTACCACATCCATAGCCACGATGGTATCAAGCGCAAGCCCCCAAGCTCGAGACTGGTATCCGTATCCGCCGTGGGAGAAGTGCCCCCCTACACCGACTCTATTCCACAATCAGCCATTGCCCCAGATAAGAGGCACAAAAGGGCAGCGGAAAAAGACAGGGAAAACTCACGTCTTCTCAGTGCCGTGCGGAACAGCCCTCCGGCCCAGCGTATACAACTTCTCCGCCAGCAGTCCAATCCTCGCCCCCGCGCCCACTCTTGCAATATCATCAGTCAATTCCACGTCTTGAAAATGGCGTAGACAAACAACCATGCTGTCGTCTCTGCCCCCCAAGCTATAACCCCCATAACTATGTCCTCCACTGCGCGCCTGGACCTTGAAGCCAAGATTTGCGGCACTGCGTACGGCAAAGCCGACTTGGTGGGTGTTATCGGGCACGCAGATGACCGCAGGCTTGTAAGGATACAAGAGGTTGTACGGCTTGACGAGCTCCGTGTACTCGACATCTTCTGGGAAGAAGGCAGGGACTTGGTGGTGGGCTAGGGTCCCGCGGAGCGTGCCGTGGAGCTGGTCTGAAGATCCGGCCATTGTGGTGGTGTTGTTGGTGTCTGGTCGGGTGGGTGAGTTCGAGTCGATGGATGGATGGATGAATATTGGGTGGGTAAGCGGTGATGTTGATGGATGGATGGATGGATGGATGGATGGATGGATGGATGGATGGATGGATGGATGGATGGATGGATGGATGGATGGGTAAGTGGGTGAAGGCAGAACTGCAGCTAGGTGAAGTGCAGTTGCGAGTTTCGCTTTCAGAAGGGTGTTGAGAAAGTGGAAGGCGCGAGTCTCGCTTACAGGAGTTGCAGTTGCAGTTGCAGTTGCTGATTGAGCAAAATGGAAGCAGCGAGTTTCACTTACAGGAGGGTAATGTCCGCCTCTGACGTCCCTGCCAGATGAAGCAAGCCATTCGAACAAGCAGCCTTGATCCACTCGGTTGCCCTTCGAAAAACCGCTCATGCTGGGTGAGATGCTAATTACTATTCCAAGCAGCTGCCTGTTGTTTGAGTTGAGATAAGACTTGCGTTGAGTACAATCCGGGCTTCAGCAAACGTTTGAACGATGCATTCATCGATTAGGCACAAGCACCATGGAATAAGCATTGGAAGTGGTGTATCAAACCAAAGCTGCTTATTCCTACCTGCTTATTCCAGTATTTCCAGATCTCGACGCGTGATCTGGATCTTCCCGTTCTAACATGGCGCGCACGGAGACAGGGTATGAGGGCTGAGTGTATCTTGCGTGGCCCCTATTATGCTAAACGTACACTAGTCGTATCTGCTCTCATACAGTCACCATATGATACAAAATGATACAAGTGCTCGTACGTACATACAAGATCTCAGTCCAGCTCCTTCAACAAATCCTTGGGTTTGTACTTCCTCCCACCCCTGGTTCTCCTTTCGTGGGGACCGTGTGTTTTGACCTTCTCGCTGGCGCTGTAGATACCGGACGAATCAGCATTCAGGTTGATAACCCTCAGCTTCTTGCCTTGTGCGGCTTCGCGGGCTCGCACGCCACCATCGTTGGGCACCGCGCCGCCTCGTCCTAGCCGGACGGGCCTGACGACTCTGGTCTTGGCTCCGAGTGCCCACAGGTCGCCCCATCGAGCCTTGCGGGCGTCGTGGTAAGCCTGTCGGCTGTAGCTCTTGGGTACCGTCCACCTCTCGATGGTTCCAGCGGGCGTGCATAGGTCGAGTGTCACGTGACCTCGCCGCTTCAACGGTGGCAGAATGTTCCGGGGAAGTGATAGCGGATTCGGCGCTTCCATGGCATCTTCGTATCCAAGGAATGCATCATTGGTAATGTCGCCATTCTGCACAGGTGCAGTGGTCTTCTCAGCGCCTCGATGCACACCTCGCTGCACAGCGACGAAGCTGAAGTCGATGTCCTCATGGTTCCGGTGTGTAGCCCCAAGGACCCTCTGCAGGAAGGGTGGACGAATAAATCGTTGGCTGAAGTGACAGAAGTCCTTTCGTCCGGAGCTCAGACCAGGCTTCAGGTACATAGGGCATTCCTTGTGGTTGGTGCAAGGCGCTACAATCATACCCTGCTCACGCTCACGCCTCTGCTCGGTTTCGATAGGCTCCGGTCGAGGATCCGAGGTAGGTGTTTCAACAAACTCGTTGATTAGGCGCGACCGGGCGTCTGCCACAGCTTCAAAGCCCCGAGGATGTCCCTTTTCCATGATGATCAGGATGCCCCCTTCCGGAGACAGCATTTCCCATAAGTTATCCAGCATCGCCTTGCGCTTGAACCCCTCTTTTAGTGGCATCATCTGGTGAGCCGCGACGATGATATCGAAGGACTTTCTGGGCATAGGACTTTTACTGCCGTCCAACTTGTCGGGGTGACCACCGGAGTGCAGGTAGTCAGGCAACCGAGGGAGAAATGTTGTGTTCTGCAGGAATCGGGAGATGCGGTGTCTTAGCTGATCAGAGCCCACCACAACCGTCTTTTTGCCCGGTGGCTCCAATGTCGACTTTTTTCCCTGGCCACGAGAAAGCTCCCACTCAGCCTGCAGTACTTCTTGCCACGCAGCTACACCGGCCCCTCCAGCACCGACGTCAAGCACCCGCGGCCCGTCTCCATTGCCTCTGTTCAGAAGGTTCGTCATCCAACCAGATCCGAGGCGTTTTCGAATCTCGACCAGAATGCTCATGACTGACGCATACGAGCCCGGAAGATTGGTTGCAATGTAGGCGTCAGCCTCGATCTCTGTCATTTTGTGATGGCCCGCCTCCATGGGGATCGAGTTTTGGGCCGCGTTTCTCTTTGATGCCGGAGTTGCGACCGACTGTGGAAGCTTGGAGCCGCCAAAGGCCTTTTCTGCAGCATCCCTGACATGCTTGAAGTCGGTCCTATCGAGTAGCTTGGCAATCGGTTCGACAAACTCGGCTTTCGGGAGATGAAGTGAGGTAGGGTTCGTCCTCCACTGGCCTATCTTGGAGTGTGGGTGAACGCGGTCAGACTGGGTCCAGAATGTGGCGTCCGGCTCGCCTTCATCTTCCTCCTCCTCTTCCTCCTCTTGCTCTTCCTCCTCCTCTATCGGCTCTTCCTCTTCGATATCCTCCTCTTCCGCTGCGCGCAGACTCGCGCTCTCAAAATCCTTTTGCAATTTCAAGAGGGCATTGTACTCGCGCTGGCTCTTGGCCACAGCGTTGATGTAGCTTAGCCCAGCTTCCGACGGCAGTTCTTGCAGATTGTCAACGTCTTCGGGAGAAACCTCTAGGGCCCCTTCAGCACCTTCCGGGGGTGGTGTTGGCAGCTGTTCGGTCTTGCAGACTACCTCCTCAAGCTGACCATCGACCGTCTCCCGTATAAGTATTCTCTCGTCGGGGCCGAGAGGAAAGTCACTGGGCCCACCACTAGGAATAGGCATCCCAACATCCTCTGGTTGTGTTTCCCGTAAAGGCGCCCCGTAGAGTCTCTCATACAGCTTATATTCTTCGTCGTTCAAGTAGTCTTTCGGCAAGGTGTCTCCAAACGCGTGCTTTGCCTGTCGTACAGCCAACTCAATATCCTCGGGTTTGGGAGGTGGTGCTTCGGAATGTGGTTCAGACTGAGGCTCGGGTTGCACATCTTGGAGTCGGCGGACTGTGGTCGAGAAAAGTCGTGAGCTGCTTCTTTTTACTCGGATCGTCCTGGTACTCTCAGCGCTTGGACGAGACAGCCGTCGCGATTCGGCACGAAAGCCAGTGAACCCATTTTCGAATAACCTGAGAAGCTGAAGTCTGCATTGGGGGCACGACCTCTGCGCTCTTGCAGCGGATAACATAATGCTGTGCGTCGAGCGTCGGCGTTGTCAAGGATGATTGTAAAGTAGATATTCGGGTATTCGCCTCTGCAGCTTTCGACTTTTGGACTTTTTGCGACGGGACTTTTGGAGCTTGGCCCGTGCTCTGGAAGAGTGTGCTACGGAGCTGCAGCTCCAAGGTGATCTCACCCATCCCTGAATTGCTACCCGTCCTATCGAAAGGCCTACACAGATTCTAGGTATGAATTGATAATGCACATTTAAAGGGGCGAAAGAGGCGCTTGCATTCGGTCACGCCTATAGATATAATCCGAACCCTCCAGAGTAATCACACTGAGCCAACGCCTGATTCAAACACTATGCCAGCAGTCCTCCATCTAGCTTCCACCTAGATCAGCCAGCGTCCTAACCCCACCGGGCCGAGCCGAAGCACCTTGTCCTCCGACTCTATTGCCATTCACATTGACTGGCGCCGGAGGTGCTCTGGGTTTGTTCACGTTGAAGTCTGATAGCTCAGCAGCTTTGTATGGATCAAACTGCGAAACCGAAATTAGAACCTGTCATCAAGTAATCCCAACCCAGCACGTTATGGAACATACCGAGAACAACGACGCAAAGTACAGCCCAAAGAATGTGAGCAGGAAGTTGATGATGTTGAAGGAACTGAGGTTCCACGATCTCCCACCGCCCAGAGTCTGGCCGCCGCCGCGTCGTGCCGGTGTTGCCCGAGCCGGCTCCCCGCCGAGTGTCCGGCCGGGTGTCTTGAACGATGCGCCTGGTGCACTTGTGCCTGCGAGCTTGATGGCCTTGTCGACGGCGGCTGTGAGGGCTGGCGGGTTGGCGCCCTGGATGGTCTCGATGACGGATCCGTTCTGGAAGATCAGGAAGGTGGGCATGGCTCGGACGCCGTGGGACTGAGCGATGGACTGCTGGTTGTCGACGTTGACCTTGCAGAAAGTGATCTTGCCGGGCTTGGAATACTTGGTCGATAGGGACTCGAAGGTGGGTGCAATCATCTTGCAAGGGCCGCACCAGTCGGCATAGCTGGAGGCTGGTAAGCGGGATGCGACAGGACAGGCAGACAGACCATCATTCTTACAAGTCAGTAACCACGATGGTTGACGACCCCAGGATGCGCGACCACTCCCCGGACGAGCTGACGTTGACTGTCGCACTCATGTTGGCTGTATCTATAGTGGCTGCTCTGTAGTTCGGGAGTTCGTGTCAAAGCCGGCGATGGTCTGAAGGAATGCAGTAGAGGTGCGCCTGGGTGTATCTCTAGGGTTGAGTTCGTTAGGTAGTGGAGGAGAGGCACCCTGGAGATGCCGGTTGCAGTAGTGGCAATAGCTGTCAAGATCGCGGACCCGCCACGATCCGCCCCGCCTGTGCCCGTGGGCTGTGGCACAGAACAATTGCCCTATCCGGCAGGTGGTGAACTATGGCGGTCAGTTTTCTGCCGGCACAATTTCTTCCGTCCCCATTCACCCCGAATTTTCATTTGCAGGTCAGAATACACGGCGTAACTCGCAACTCACAACGCATACAAATACCGAAGACGCCGCCTGGTCGATCATTGCAGTTGGTTGAGATTTATCTCCACAGTGAAGCCCATCATGTCTTATGACCAAGACCGACAAAAGGCATGTGCACGACCCATCATACTCCCCCATCCGCTCATCGACTTTGGGGTTCACTCAGCTAACAGCCTTTCCAGAAACGCCGGACCACACAGGAAGGCGACTATGTCGATACCTCCAAGCCAACCGCATTCTTCAAACCCTACGCGGGTAGGGAGTGGACCATTTCTGTAGCTGTGCCTGGCAGTGTACTGTCTCTGTCAGTCAATCTTTCATCGTTATGGTGCTCGATTAGCCCGGACTTACTGACACTCTTCAAACAGTTGCCGACGTGACGACCAGAGAACCAACGTCGTTTCTCACATCGCACGCGCTCTTTCTGTCTTCAGCGTGGACGAGGTGGTCATATTCGACGACTCGCATCCAGACGAGCGTCCCCGGCATGTGGACCCGGCCAGCTACACTGGTGATACCGACCCTTGCGGCTATCTAGATCACCTGCTGCAGTATCTGGAGATGCCCCCGTTCATGCGCAGAACACTGCTGCCACTTCACCCCAATCTGAAAGCTGCCGGTCTCATGCAGAGTCTGGATATCCCATCTCACCCCCACAACTACGACTGGCTGCCGTATTGCGAGGGAGTAACGACGGCGGGTACACCAGCGAACGGCACTGGTACATTGGTCGACGTTGGCCGGAAGAACCCCGTCACTATCAGTCACGATGTTCCCCCTAAGACTCGCATTACCGTTCAGATTGACGAGAACGACCTGTCTCTGGCAGAACCAGTCGATCCTGCTACTCCGCGCACCGAAGGAGGTTACTATTGGGGCTATTCAACCAGACGTTGCAAATCGCTTGCATCTGTCTTTGAGGAGTGCGCTTACGAAGGCGGGTACGACTTGAGTATTGGTACGTCAGAGCGAGGCCTCACGATACCTGAAGCTTTTCCAGAGAGAAAGGTAAAGAACATGGCGAGCTTCAACCATCTCCTGGTAGTCTTCGGAGGTCCCCGCGGACTTGAGTTCGCAGCCGAGAATGATCCCGAATTGAACGGCATGGGCATTGTGAGAGGAAGGACGAAGGAGTTGTTTGACCATTGGATCAATATCTTGCCAGGGCAAGGTAGCCGGACCATCAGGACTGATGAAGCACTGTTCATTGGGCTGTCTGGCCTGCGGAAGATCTGGGATGGTAGATGATTGAGGTATGCTTGGTGTCAACGACTGTCATAGGAGCACTAATAAGCAATTTGTATACCCTGAGATTATACTGAATTCCCTAGATCGACTTGATCACAAGCCCCATCCATCGCTCGCGTCCCGACCTTACTCTAGTCCACGTCATCGGCTCCAGTCTCTCATCCGTTTCCCGTTAACCGCTGCGGCCAAATACCGTTCCGACCTGGCGCCAGGATCCCTTTCGAATCCAGCGTGTCTTTAATAGCGTCATTCAACCGAATAACCGCCTGATCATTCCAAATAATGTCGCCGGCCCCTGATCTGCGAACAGCAAGTGCCTGCGATACTCGCCGAATCCCAGGGCCGCGCACTCAGCGATCAACTCACGCAACAGGCGCAGCTCGCATCCTCATGTCCGCGTCGGCACTATCAAAGATGAAGTTCGTAATATATAGTGGATCTCCCGTCCGGTTACACACAGCAGGGGAAATAGACCAAGGCCGCGCCGAGCCTGCGCTGCGACAATGATCTCGTGGATAGTCCGCGTGTTGGCGCCGTTGGCGCCGTTGGCGAGAAGAACAGGTATACCCCATTAGGCATCCAGTCCAGCCAGTCCAGCTCCCGCAGCACGGGGATGCCATGCAGACCAGCGCGCGGTCGTGGATATAGGGGTCCGCCGGCAGGTCCTTTCTTCTCGTACGGAGAATTGCGAGCCTGGACCTGGGCGAATGCCGCCTCCTTGATCAACTCGAGCTTTGCGGCGATGAACTCTTCTGGCCCGTACTGCGTTCCGTAGAATGCTCACGAGCAATCACCGAGTGGGAGCTTCCTGGCAGATCGCGCACCTCCTCGCGGATCATACGGCCAACACTGGCATCTGACCGTGACTTTTCTTCCTTTTTGGGAATACGCCCGCCGGCTTCCTGTCACGATGAGCTCCTCGACCACATATCGCAGCCGCGGTATATTGCCCAGAATGCCGGATGCGCCTGAGGCCGATTCAGGTCGGCGATCCGCTCAACCTCCGAGTACTTGTTCATTGTCAACAGCCGGATCGATTTCGAGTTCCAGGAGAAGCCGTAGCTGTTCGATCCGCACCGCCGCGCCGAATTGCCAGGGTCGATGCAGCGGAAGAAGTGGAAGAAGGCCGGCTTGATGCTTGCAAGACAGGTTAGAAGCACTATTAGCTTGATGAGAGCGGTGAAGAAGGGGTATTTGAGAGACCGGACCACGAGACCTTGCCAGCATAACCATCCAAACCTGTTCTACTACGTGGGCGAAGACCCACGCTGGGATTCTGTATCCTTTCATGGTACCTGAATGTGAGCTCAAAGTTCCTACCAATGCTATTATTGCAAGACCAATTGGCCTCTGTCGCCAAGCACCACACAACACGACAGTATCACAAAACGAACTGGATCTTCAAACAAATTCCTCACATCTCCCAACCAACGCTATATACAATGGATAATGCATCTACCTGATGCTTTTGCCAAAACTATAGACACGATAGACTCGAACTCCTCGCCTTCGCCTTCGCCGAACCAAGGCCCGGGTGCAGACCTCAAACAACCCTCTGTGATTCGCTTACACCAAGCGGTACGGTGTCGGGTTGCCACTCTTGACATACGACTCGAGCGACGTGGTGCCGTTCATAGCCGTGCTGATAGCCTCAGCAAAGGCCTGGGCGCTCAGGTCGGCGCCCGCGGGGCTCGTGTGCGTGTGGTCGTTGGGGTAAAGGGCGTTGGTTGCCGCGTTGCCAAGCTTAGCATACACATTCGCAACGGCCTGGAAGTGGTCGACAAACGTGACGCTCGCACTGCCCAGCGATTTCTGCGCCGTCAGGTCGTAGCCGACGAAACGCGGCGCGCTGTAGACGTAGGCGCCCGTCTCCCAGAGGTTGTTCGGCGTCTGCGACGACAGGATCACGGTGGCGCCTTTCGCAGTCATCAGCTTGGCCGCCTGCACGACGTAGAACACAAAGGTGTAGACGGTCGCGCCCGTGGCGTCAGAGACGCACGTCTCGGTGCCGGCCCCGGGACAGTCGGAGCGGCCGTTGTCGGCCGACTCGGGCGTGCCGCCGTCGTTGTGGCCGAATTCGATCACGACGATGTCGCCGGATTGGACGGACGCTGCTACGGTTGCGAACCGACCCTCGTCCCAGTACGAGCGTGCGGACCGCCCGCCGATGGCGTTGTTGACTGTCGTGATAGAGACGTAGTTGCCGATGTATTGCCCCCAGCCGTCGGTGTCGCCGTCGTTGGCGCCGTTCTTGGCCATGGTACTGTCACCGCACAAGTAGAGAGTTGGCGTAGCACGAGGAGCCAGCTCTTGATCGACAGGGGTTGGAGATGCGGTGGCTTGGAAGGCCCCCAGGGCCAAGGCTAACAAGGAAGTTGTGGGCTTCATGGTTATGAGCAGGTGAATTTATGGATTTGAGGGGAGAATGATGAGTATACTCCTGTGGTTTGGGTGAGGCATAAGTGCTTCAAATAAGGGCCGGCCTGTGCGAATGACAAGTGAAGAAGCGCACGACCGGGTTGTCTTTATAGTGACGATCATGACCTGGACAGCCCTGGGGAATTGGAGTAGATGTATGATGCCTTGCATGCGGCTGCGTAGCTGCCGGCAGATATTCCCGTTTAGGAATCTGGAGTACAGCTCCGTTGGATCGCCGGCTTTCTCGGGGCCAGTGCTACGCCCCGGTCAAGATGTTTCCACCAGTCAATAAGACATACACCAGGAGCCCGCGTGACTCCCACCTCACCCCACGATGTCGAAACCACAACCGGTTATCGCGCCCTCGAATAGACATTTTGTTTTTTACCACCAATCGTACTCAATCCGCGAAGAAGATCGGAATTCATTGGATGTGTCGATGAGTGGAGGGGTCCACAGAAGACTGGCCATCATGATGCATGGAGACCAACGTCCAGTTGGTCACAACACCGGCGATAGGAATACCGCCGGGGGCAGACTCATCACGATGAGTGATGAGATCCTCGACAGTGGTAGGCTTAAAGAACTTGTAATTGGGGAAAGATAGAACTTTAGAAAGCAAGGTTGGCGTGAAGAGAGCCGCAAACTTTCGAAAACATTGTCGTCCTCCTCTCCACCCGAACCCTCCCCGCCAGCCAGCCAGCCACGCACAACCGGCATCGTCCTCCTGCATCCCGATGTGGTCGCCGAAGCCTTCGAGACAACCATCAAAGAACTCCACAACGCCACCGGCGACGAGAACGTCACACTGACGGACGGCAATCGATGCCCGGGCCTGGTGACGCGGGCAATCCCACGTGGCGATCCTTCCAGTAGGCGTTTGGGCCGAGTATTGATGGGGCCTCCTCGCAAAGCAATACGAGGCGTTTGTGCAGGTCTCACACACCAAATCGACATCACCATTCTCGCCGGGGGGCAGTACTTCCTCTCAATAACTCAGTCGGTGGTGGCACATGACGTTGCGACTCCATATTGCGGATAGCTCATTATTCGATAAAAGACTTCTTGTGCACCATTCGTGCTACTGGGGTTGCAATAGCAACGTGTCTGTCTGCTGACCAGGCTTCATCCTCTCGTCGAGTCCAGCGGACAGTGCCCAGGGCAGTAGTCAATAAAGCCCCCCCCCACCCAGAATCCGATCGCAGGCCAGGACCCTCTCCCTCGTAAATACCCTCAATACCCCCCAAACAAAGCCACAACCGAAGTAGCAGCCCAACTCATAACCAACCACCCCAGCACCTTCAGCAGCTCCTCCGTCTTCGCCTGCGCCTCATTATAGCCCTCCATCTTCGGCAACGGCACCTTGACGCCCACCGTCTTGCCGTCGCGTCCGGCCCAGTACTCCTGCACGTGCGCGCGCGCGAAGAACACCGCCGCCAACATGACTGGCGACGCCAGGTAGCGCACGAGGAAGCCGTACGAGGACCCGCGCACGGCGAGCAGGAGACTGACGAGTAGGGAGACGGTCAGCGCGGCGGCGCCCGAGGTGTGCGTCGTGCGCGTCTTGTGCAGCTGGTGGCCGGCTTCGTTGGAGATCTTGGCGGCTTTCTTGGATGCGTCTTCGTACTTGAGAAGGTTGGTGATGGCGACGTAGGACTGCTGGGCGCCGTAGCCCGCCAGCGCGGCTTGTGCTAGGTGGAGGAGCTGAAGAAACATGGCCGGGGATGTTGTAAGTAGCTGGGTAAGGTAGTGGTGTTGGTCTGAGGTGTGTTCGTGGGTGTAGGAGATCGCTCTGATATGGACATGGATCTTTTGGGCAAGGCTGGTGGGTGGTTAGGTGGGAGGTCGACCTTGTTGCACTTTATTATACTGTAGAGCTGAGGGCGGGAGCTACTTCCTCGCTGCAATCAGGTTCAGGAGGTACAAGTATGACGCGCCTGCCGGATTGTATGTGGTGATGACGTATGCGTGTCTAACCCCACTGCAAACTACGGTAAGGTAGGCGCCTCATTCCAGACACCCATTCGGAAGCCACGCTCGCCATGTCAATCATTGGTCAAGAATGCTTCAATGCCAGCCGAGTCCATCACCAGCCAGCCGCATCAATTCCATTGTGCCTGCCAAACGTTGCGGGACTGCGTCGTCGGGGTCCCCCTGGCAAACCGTGCATCGCAAGGTTGATAGCGTGGAACCTTATCTCGCAGCCCCCCCTTTTTGTATCCCATCATTATGGCGGTCTCAGGGGTCGCATGGAACTCCCTGCCTTCAGAGTGTGGTCTACAGGAACACAAAATCAGCTTCGTGGACCGCGGATTACCTGCTTGATGCTCCGGCGACGGGTTTCCCAGCATTCCCTTTTGCGATGTCATGGCCTCTTCGATTGGTTGTCGTGCGATACTCCAAACGTAGAAACAACCACGCCCCATGTGATGCCATTGGTATATAGTCATTTCGGTCGATATAAATCCATAGCCGAAGGCGATCACACAGGACTACTCGTAGACTGTTTGCCGAGCAAAATAATCGAAGCTACCCTTGGGTGTATCACAGGAATTGCGTCATCCAATATTCTGTAGCAGTGTCTTCAGAAAGTTTGCGTGCCGAGAGCCTCCTTACTGCGATGAGGCTGAGCAGCAGTTCAGTGACGCCATCGGGTCGCAGTGATTCAAATGATGCTGCAATGCCGTTGAATTGGATCACAATTCTCTGTCTAGTGACTGCAGGGAGCAGTTGGGCTACTCTGAACGGTTGACTGAAGTTCTTCTTGGCCGCTCGTCCCAAGTTGTCCGTCCGCAGTCTACGCAGTGACTTGCCATAAGAAGAAGCGCACAGAGCACCCAGTGACTCGCTACGGTCTTCGATGGAATGCCTGGCAACATATGTATGGTGCCCGTGATTCACAGACAGTAGCTCATGATGATTTCAGACGACGTCGCGCTTTGTTGTTGGACTTTGGCTAGCTAGGTTCAGTGAACTTCCAGAGTCTCCGTACACCCCTCCTCCAGAAAGCGTAGGTATATTCATTATAATGGAATAATCACTCTGGAATCAACATGAAAAATGCTTTTTGGGGGTAACGGTGCTTATACCAAAGTGCTCATTTCATTAAAGTAAATACATCGTTGATATTCACGATTAGCCGAGTGATGCCGGACAAAGACCTATGGGGGGTGACTGTACTAAGGGGCGATGCTACATATGGTCCGAACATGTAACATCTCCACCAGAGAATCACGAGGAAAGTCGACACACACCGTAGATTCAAAATGTTCTTTCAAGTATGGGTGAGTCTCCGATCGTGAGGTCCACTTACGTCTGACGAAGGCGTCTCATTTTTTGTCACGGTCGGCGAAGTCTTCCGCTGCCTCAAGCCGTGTATAAGAAGCTCTGTGGTCCCCTGAACAGCTGTATTCTGAGCATCTTCTGGATCAAGGCAGTCAATCTTCAGCTCAACCCTCTCGAGACCTTGACTACACGCCTTGAAACTCAAGAGATTCGACACATATATCAGCTACGAGCCGTTACAACCTACATCCTTCCTTGACCTCTGGTTCGGTCCCCCCTGCGCTGGCCCCTCCTGTCCTCGTTCACACTTGACTACAGCACTTGCCATGAGTGAAAAGAAGGGTCACGGGAAAAAGACGGGAGGCGAAAGTAGCCATGGTCACCAGACTCAACGGTCGAGCCAGCATTCACAGGGTGGAGAGCAACGGCATCCGCCAGCTCCTTTATATCCGAGTCAATATCCTCCCCAGCAACAGTACCAGACGGGGTACGAGAACTATTCCAGCACAGGTGGTACTACATATGGAGGAGGCTATGCAGGCTACCCAGGCAATGTGTCAATTACCCCATCGGCATCGACATCGGCATGGCCGGCATCAGGCTCCACGAGCGGTCAACAGCCCTACCCGTCAGGAGCTCAGTCTTCAGTATCGTCAGGCTACTGGAGTGATGACAGTTCTCAAAGAGTGGCATATACTTCATGGCAAACTTCGAGTCAAATGCCTTGTCTGGAATAGGACAAAGCAGTTTTGACTTGCAAGGGCAGGGTCGCCCATGAACGCCTGAAGGGTACTACAGGTCAAGTGATGGACGGATGGTTCAAATGAGAATACCACCACATTTAGCACAATATGCAAGTTCGGGAGCAACACCTGGTGAAATGCCTCTGCCACCCGCGAGATATGGGCCACTTCAAAACCCACCGCCTGCGCTGTTTCATACTTATGCGGCCCAACACAGCTTCAGCGACCGGTCTAGAAGATCCAGCCATTCGCATCGAGAAAGCGAAATCGAACAGGATGAACCTCGACACACCAAACGCCCATCCAGGGATTCCGGTTATGAAAACATAATTGGCCCCGCTCGGACTCTGACAACAGAGCCTCACTCAGGTCCGCCACAAGCTCCAATAGCCGCGGTCACACAGTCATTCGAAGGCATCAGCTTGACTCGAAATGCTGAACCGGCGGATGCCTTTCGCCAAGAATCAGGTGTGCAATTGGAGACTCCACTCACGGGCCAAGGCAGCACTACCACAGAAGAAGAAATTGATGCGGTGGAAGAAGATCATCCGCCCTGTCCTGGTGCGCCTCATCCATGGAAATACAGGTGTACGAGATATAAGCCTACACCCTGCCTAGATCAAGATGACCGTCGCAAACACTACTGCCCAGTGTGCAAGAAGGGCCTCGACCTAGAAAAATTCAAGCGATACGCCAAGACGACAAACAGGGACGACTCTAGCGGAATCAGCATATGGGTACCGACCTGCCTAGATTGCAGAGAGAAACCCGAACGCGTTGCTGGCGCGCGTATATGCAGGAAATGGCAGAGTAGAAAGCAGTGGTGCGGGCGATGGCTCTGGGAGAGCACGCATTTTACTATGCGGGATAACAAGGGGAAACTGAGAGCAAACTGCGATAACTGCGATCGAGAATTCCAGGTATTCGCCAAGAAAAGTTATATGCCCTAGAAGGGACACGAAAAGAAAAAGGATCAAACTGCGACGCAAGATGGAGTTGAAGGCAGCGTGCTTCTTGGAAGGGATGGAAGACATCGTGGTTTCTTTCCAACGACTCGTGGCTCTTGAGGGGGACAGTGTGAAGTGCGAGAAATAGGGCTTTTCTCTGGAGATGGAGGTCTTGCGCTGGTCGCTTAGAGATAGAGGAGGACGGTGAACAACCGGTTGGGGGAGGGCACGGAAACAGTGAAGGAAGGGAGAGAGAAAGATTGAGAAAAGGGGGAAAGGGGAAAAGGACCGAAGCGGAGTAAATCTGGAGGCTGGCAAAGCTTCCCTAGAGCACGAGGGTACGACGACCAACCCATCACAGACGGGGAATAGGAAGCAGAGGAGAATGCATGAGGGCGGCAGATTTTCATGTCGCAGTGGTGGACGGCTTTTCCCCTTTACTCTAATAGACGGCACCTGTGCCACAGCCACTCGGCTTTCACTAATAATCCTCAACCCAGATATATAATTTTTTAATTTTTTTTGTATATACTAAACCAACTTCTCATGGCAATGTGCAGCATTACCTAGGTACGGACACTGGGCAGAGACTGGCACAGGGATTTCGCAATGGGGTTTACTCCTTTCGAGCGCAGTCGACCACCATCCGGAACGGTAGCATCAGATTAAAATGAAATAGATCCAAACACAAGCTCGGTCGCTGAATCAGTAGCACACTCAGCCCCGGGTCATTTGGGCTTCGCACCCACTGGAGGAATGCATTCAGGGGCAACTTGCAAGGCAACCCCACCCTCATGTCCTATTTCTCCTTGTGCACAGACCCGCAGTGGATACTCCCTATCACCGGCCTTGTCTGAGCCTGAAAAGGGGCTTGATAGATACAAGGGGACTGCTCACCCGTCAGTCGTATGGCGCAGAATATGCCCAGAGCTATGGTATACCAGGGCTTGTGCCGTTGTTGGAGCAGATACTAAGCTCGGCCAAGCTTGACATGTTGAATACTGAAGAGCCCATCACAGTCTATATTGGACACATGCTAGAGAGGGATGCAGCGGTGAAATTCTGTGCAGTCGGATATGGAAGGGACGTAAGCAATGGAGACAATCATCGCATTGGCATTTCTACCCCTGAAGTCTGCCTCTTCGAGCACGATGACAATGGTAAAGGGGACTCTAATTTGACGGCGAGTGATGGGCATGGAAGGGTATCTGATAGAAATAGGTGCACCAGGCGTTATGTAATATATACAGTAGCAATGAACTGACAACCTGCTCGACTCAAGGCTTAAGCAAGAAGGACGCAACGACCCGTGGAATGTAATCATGAGATTGTATCATGTCATGTAGCTCGCCCGTCCCCAATAATTAGACTAAGGGTGCCCAGCATTACTCGTCAGTGGGGCGTCGTCTTCCGTCTCGAACATGTGGTTCTTCTTTTCGCTGCCCGAAGGCTGGCCATGACGCTGCACCGAAACCTTGTAATCGACCGTCTTGGTCATCCCGTTGATCCCATCCTCGAGGTGTGTCGACCGGTCGGAACCGCTGTCTCGGTGCTGTGCTTTCACAGTGGCCCTGTTGAACGATTTGAGAGCGATGTCGCGGGCTTGTCTGCTGCGGTGGGTGTGGTCGGAGTGCCCTTGTCGGCCTTTGTTGGAGTAGGAGTACGGATCCCGCTGGACGTCGTCGCCGACTTGGCCGCGGGCGAGTCGGGTGATAAGGGACGCCATGGACATCTCGATGTTGAGCTTGACCATATATACCACAGGGTGGAACTGGATGAAGACGATCTCGTTCGGTAACCACATGAGGCCGATCAGCAGCAGCTGGGAACGTCAGTTGAAGTGTCATCGAATGTAGTGAGGATGGGGAAAACCTACATCCATGCCGATGGACACGACCATAAGCCTGGCATTAAAGCTGACCAGGGGCGCGTACTTGACGAGTCCACACTCTTTCACAAGGCGCTGCTTGACGGTGCTTAGAAAGTACCAATTTAGCCCGGCGTCGACGATGCAGATGAGAACTTTGGATGTCGGATCCCAGTACTTGTTGATATGGAACAAGCTGGATATCATCATCAGAACTGTTTGCCCGGGAGGAGGGAAGGCGACCGGGAACTCACACTGGGATTGGCGGAGGCGTGAGGTGGGCAGGAATGAAGATGATGAAAACCAAACAGTTGATGAAAGAGATGCCGCCACACGTTCCCCATTTGATCTTCTGCACTAGCTTCTGGCTCTCTGCAATCACCGCAATTCGGTTGATGATCATCTGCATCAGAAGCTGTATCTCAAGGACCCAAAGTGCGAGAATCACAAAGAGGACTGGCACGCTGATCCAGAGTCAGCATTCGCAAGAGAGCAGGTAACAAAAAAACTTACGTCGCTCCAAGAATTCCATCTAGAAATATCCAGGCGATTATGCAGATAAACAGATTTGCCGCGATCTCTCCCCAGATCATATAGATGAACGGACTACGAAGGGGGCTTTTGTTCATCCTTGTCTGCTTGATGGCCTCCCATACTGTGAGGAAACCAAAGCCCAGCGTGAAGCCGAAGGCCAGAGAAGCGATCTGGAAGTCTGTTTTGGACGCCATTGCGAGGTCGCAGGTCAATGAAGTTGTGAGGTTGCGGTTGGATGAAGGCAGCAATTCCAGCCTCAGGCCAAATCTCTGGCAGCACGCAGGGATGTGTCCTGGTATTGTATTGGAACAAACCACCGCTCGCGCCACTTGGGGATATCCTCAGTTGACCTTGAAGGTGGCATCGTGTGGGTCAGTCCCCCGGTGTGTGTCAATGCTCACCTTGACAGGAGGTCAAAAGGCTATGCGGGCCCTCTTTGCTGCGTTTTTTCGGTATGAGGTGGGCCCGACCTGGCCGAGTGGACAGACTCCGGATGCTCTGAGCGGCTGCATGACAATCAAGTTTCAAGACCCTCTTTGCAAGTGAGGGTAGATCCATTGAAGGGTCCGTTACAATCTGCCCTCCAGCGCTTTGACATGATAGCAGGATGCTCGGCAACTCAGAATGTCTTCTGAGCCTCAGACCTGTCGGGTTCTAACGTAGTAGTCGGACACATCGTAGCATTTGCCAGGTTGTTTGACGTCTGCAACACGACCTAACGTGGCCCCATCGTCCGATCGAGCCTGATATGCGAACAAGAACCAGCACGAGCGTTGCCAAGACGGTTCCGGACCGAGATTCTTTCGACGTGGCCATCAAGAGGAACCATGCTAGTCCTCACCGTCAGCGGCTGTCGACGATTTTTCGGCATTGCGTATCGGTTTTACTCTGGGTCGACTACCCAGGGCATGAGGGGAATGTCAAAGCGGCTTCGTCATCAGATGTGCCAAAGCTGCAGTAGTCCATCTGGACCAATAAAGTTGGCGTTCGGTTGGACACCATCTGAAGATTGCGCCCCGGCCCGTACTCCACACTCTTCTCCGCGAGTATGTAGATCACTCGGAAAGTGGCGTCAGCCCGGTCAAAGAGTACTGACCACCCATGTTGACTGGGGTAGAGTTTACTGGATACGCCGACATGGCGTTCGAGTGCGACAGGGCCCGGGCAACCGGAAAACATGCCGGTAAGGTGACTTATTCGGGACCTTGCTGACTTCGCCGGACCAACTCACCTGTCAAAATCCCATCGAGACTCTCTTTGGCGATAACGTTATCTCGCGGGGCGCCTTTGCGCAATATGCAGAGATGGCAGTCAACTTACCTGCCAAAGACAGAGGACGATGCGATGCGCCTTCAAACCCCCACCTCACGGACTAGAAAATATCCAGAAGAACGGTTGCGCGTTCTGGTGGACCCTTCACCCCGGAGCCGCAAAGTGAGTTGGCCCCTTTCCGCCTCTCAAGGTTCAGCAGCCTCGAGAGCGAGGTCCTGCCAAGACTGATCACGAGAGACGCTTCAGCCTCCAACATGTACGTTGAGGCTGAAGTGTGGGCGCTTCGTAGAGATACAACCTCGGGGAGATTCTGACTTGGCGATGCTCAAGACCGGAAAGCGTCAAGGAATTCGGCATTCAATCCTTTAGGTTGTACCAGCCACACCACCACCGGTGCTCAGCCCCCGTTGTGGCTTGGTCTTCATGCAGGTCTGGCAGCTGGCAGAAGCAGATGTTAAAGGTAGGTGTCATGGCTACAACCACCGCAGTACCTACAAAGTGACACGCAGCCGGAAGCGTTCTGCGTCCTTTCTAGCACGTCCACGCCGCCCGCTCGACTTACCACAATGTCGGAATCCAAGGCGAAGATCATATCGATCGAGCCACTAGTATGTGATTTACCGTGGTCACTGGTGTCAAAGAACAGCCCTTGATACTCACATGTACCGGTACTTAGGAGAACAAAGACGCGAAATGGATCAACCTCGTGAAGCAAGTCGCACCTCGTCCACCGGTCTCTTCACTGTCTCCAATGACGACGAATGAACCCTTGCGGGTAGGAGATTTTCCCTACTAACCGTCTCGACGCTCCAGGATCACCTACGAAGATCAAGATGGCAAGCTACGCTCCTAGGAGGCCACGAAGCGCTCCTCGCGCCCCAAGACCAGCGCCGTGGATGCCGTGCAGATGCTCGCCATCCTCGACAAGCCCACCAGCCCGGAGCTGCTCCTGGAGAAGCAGTTTCGCGCCCCTGCGGCGAAGGTGGTCATCGAGTTCCCCGCCGGTCTCGTGGACGAGGGCGAAACTGTCGTGGAGGCCGCCCTGCGCGAGCTCAGGGAGGAGATGGGCTATGTGGGTGAAGTCGTGCCGGAACGTGGAGGCACGAGGCCCATTTTCTTCAGCTGTGAGTACACCAATCAATCTCCTGGGCATTAGACCAATGCTAATACCCCACCTAGCTCCCGCATCTTCAAGGTATTTGCTTATCCTCTGAATTTGTCTCCTCTCGACCCCCTATCTGACAAGTGTCTCCCCTAGCTCGAGCACGTTCATGATCCACCTAAAGGTCGACCCGAAGAAGGAGTAGAACAAGAACCCGAAGCCCGAGCTGGAAGACGGCGAGTTCATCGAGTGCTTCTGGGTCTCGTTCAAGGACCTTTATCAGGAGTGTAGACGGCTAGAGGCCGAAGGCTTCGCCATTGATGGTAAAGTCGGGGTTTTCGCGGAAGGCCTCGAGATGGCGAACATCTGGCAAGCTGCTTTGTGAGCGGCCTCCCTTGATGGGTATGGGAAGCTACTTATGACCCCTCTGGAGAATCTCCTGGGATATTACGAGAATGGGATAAAGTAGACATGCGGCATTGCCGGCTGGTAAGACACCAGCACATACAGCACCGAGGTTAGCCATACTTGCCTTTCTGAAAGCGACTACAGTCATAACGAGATGGAGCCTCTTCAAGACCGAAGTACGTGTATCTGTGAGCCAGATGGACATTCTGGCGAAGCTGCGATAAGCCACAATGTCCTGTCCAGGATTGAGACTCAGTCCAATTCATATGCCCTTTCTGACGATGCACCCAATAAATAAGGGTAACCATCACAGTGCAAGAGTCGGGGTTGGGCCAATGATGCTTTGTTAAGCAGGCCTTCGTATCCTAGTTGAAAGGATCTCCAGCTTTACCCGCCTACTAATGCTACAGTTCTAGATGCGCCGAGTCCATGCTATACCAAAGAGCGAGTCGAAAGACTGGCTGAATTACAGGTTGAAGAAGTGATGCCGCAAGCAATCCGACCAAGGCCGAAATGAGAGCTTACTCAGTCCGCAGCGTCTCCCCCATTGCCACCGTAGCTCCTATCTTTCCTTCCACAGTAGAGCTTGCCTTCTCACCAGCTCGCTTCCTAAGCACGTTTTCAATGAAAGCTTCGCCAGCCTTGTAGCTGCTCCTGACGAGGGGACCACTGGCGACGTAGAGAAAGCCCATATCAAGAGCCCGCAGCCGCCACATCTCGAACTCCTCCGGCGTCACATACTTCTCCACCTTGAGGTGCCGCTTCGTGGGGCGCATGTATTGTCCAAAGGTCACCACATCAACGTCGACATTCCGCAGCTCCTTCAGCGTATCCGCGATTTCTTGCTCCTGCTCTCCCAGGCCCAGCATGATGCTCGTCTTGGTGATGCTGCCCTCCTGCACCTTCTTCACGTGTTCCAGAACGCTCAGGCTCTGTCTGAATGTGGCTCTACGGTCCCGCACAAACGGCGTCAGGCCCTCGACGGTCTCGATGTTGTGCGCATAGACGTCGAGTCCGCTCTGCGCCACGATCTTGACCATGTCCAGGTCGCCCCGGAAGTCGCCCGTCAGCGCCTCGACGAGGAGACTCGGCTTCTTAGCCTTGATCTTCCGTATCGTCTCGGCGAAATGCCTCGCGCCGCCGTCCGCCAGGTCGTCGCGGTCCACGCTCGTGAGAACCACGTACCCCAGACCCCACCTCGCGAGCGCCTCGGCCGTGTGTTCTGGTTCGTGGGGGTCGAGCGGAGCGGGTGCGCGGTTTGTCTTTACGCTGCAGAAGCGGCATCCGCGCGTACATGTATCGCCCATCAGCATGATGGTGGCCGTGGCGGCGTTTTTGTTGTCGCCGCCCCAGCACTCGGAGATGTTTGGGCACCGCGCCTCCTCGCACACGGTATGCAGGTTCAAGCCTCGCAGGTCCTTCTTGATGCTCTTGTAGTTGTCGTTGCCGGCGGGGATGGGCGTCTTCAGCCACTCTGGTAGTCGGGTGATAGTCCGGCGGTTGGACGCGGGGCCGACTTCGGCGGTGCGCAAGGTGTAGGCATCGCTCGGCGACAAGGGGGATGTGGCTGACGATGTCGACACGAACTCGTCAAATGTCGATACTGTGGTGTCTTTGAAGTATGTCGGTCGGCGGGGTGGTGACGGCACGGCGGGATTGCTGGGTGAAGGTGGCGATTCGGGTGTATTTGTTGGGACGGTCGCATAGGCACGACTTGCGCCGAGCGAATATGCAAGGACACGTTGCACCGGCGCACGAATGTGCTGGAGGGATCTCGAGCAGGATGCCATCTCTGAGTCAGTCTGCCCCAAGAGCAGCGTGCGACAAACTTTGAGAAAGCGAAAACGATTCCACTGATTGATGAGTCTCTGCCAAAAGAAATGTTGATGATGGCTGCAGGCAACTTCAAGTTACGAGGTCCGTTCTTTCACGAATTCGCCATTGGCCACGGCCAATCAGATGCCACCTCCAATCAGATCCATGGGAGTCCCGATCGGTTAGACCCGGAACTTGGACCCTCTTGATTGGGCGCCCCTGAACCCCTTTTGCCGCTTTTTACCCGTCTGTGCTACCGGCATCGGCAGCGCTTCGGTAGGGCTCTCGGGCAACCCTTATCCAACATCTTCAGTCCGCGATCAGACGCCAGGTCTGCTCGACTGTCTCCAGTGAGGAATCAAGGATGGGTTCTTCAGGGCGGAAGAGTAAAGCCATTTACCGATTTGTAGGTGCCAGCTACAGTGGAATATTCGGGCATCGGTTTGTTTAGCCCCGATGGATTCAGTGTCAGGAAGCACATCCTGGGAACAAAGGAACCATTCATGTACATATACATGGCCCCCAGGCCTGATTAGTATTGTAGCCCTCTGCAGAACAACATACATCTTTACCCCCCCATATGGTTCGCCTTCTGACATTCAGGATGGATCCCTCGATATATATAGCTGATAGCTTGGTCATCGTACCAATCATAGCGATCACATCATACCCGTATGAACCGTCGAAAATATATTTTACTTCGTTGGCATAGGTCGACCACTTCCCTGCTTTGGCTTCCATTCTGCGTGGGCGGATGTTGGACTGTTCCATTCATTCCATAACAAGCAAAATTCCCGTCAGGGGCTGATTGAAATCATTGGCGGTAACGTGTACTGGCTCAAGATCATGTCATAGAGAGGCACTTGGCCTGTGGAAGCAAACTGCATAGGGACGCCGGTACTGGGTTGCGACGTGATTACGTTCGGTTGAGTCAGGATGTACGGGTCATAGTGTAGCATAAGAGAATGATACTTTTTACAGAGCAAGACAGATTTAACGATTGCTACATGAGAAGCAAGGTTGGTAGGGGCGGTCGAGACCGCGAGGGGATGGCGAGGGTTGGTCGGAGACGTGGGACGTTGCTGGGCTGGGGCAAGCGCCGGTTGTAAGATGGTGCGTCTGCGGAATTGAACCATGTCAAAGGGCCGGAGGGTTTCACAGGAAACTCTGCATTTGTCCAGCTCGTTGCCCCTGTTTCCATGAGGCTTTTCTTTGACCCCTGGGGCAGCCGTTACTGAACCCAATCAGCACATCTCACGCACCAGACAACAACCTATAAAAATCTAGTCCTCACCAAGTAGTGGTGAACATAATGAGGCGATATGGGTACGTGTATTCACGTGAGCTGCTGGTAAGCTTGCCAGTGCCCGTATGTAGGTACTGCCGACTTGTAGGCATGAAACACGGCATGCCACCCGACCATTATCTTCTTTACCAACGGTATTTATGCGAAAGAACCAATCTCTCGTGCTTCAAATGCAAGCCCCACGACTCGAGAGCGTGGCAGAAGTCCGCTCCCGGAATGGAGTTATTTCATGTCCATTATTAGGCCTGCAATGGTGACAACGGCAACAGAAACGCGATGCGCCATCCCTCGTTTCACACGTCACTAGTTGGGAACCCTGCTTGCTTACAGAGGAACGAAGATGGAACGTAAAACCAGAATGTGAACTATTAATCGTGTCTGCGCAAACTATGTACAATAGAAAGCAAAGCATGCTGCGTGGGGACCTCGCTGTTTCTTGGCCCTTTCCGGCAAGTCCAATTCATTCCCGACCGTCAGGCGCCTCTTATGTCTTTACCCCCAACTTCTTGGCGACGTCCTTGTATTTGTCGTTTTCAATCTTCGTGCCTGACTCAGCCTGAATGTAGTTGAGCGGGTAGAAGCATTTGCTAGGGTTACTGAAGTCGAAGCTTGTAACGCTGTACGACAAGTCATCGAGCATCTTGTCATTGTCGCAGGCTTTGACGTTCAAGAACATCTCGCCGGAATCCATCTTATACTCGTCCTCGGCGACTTTCAGCTCCGTAGGTGCGTTGTTGTCGTGATCCATTTTCTTGTCGCCGATCTTGAGGACGAAGCAGCTCTGTTGGAAATATCGGTCAGCGGGGGCTGGAGAGGGCCGTGAAAACAGAGAAAGGCGCGCGCTTTGGTGGAAGGCTCATGACATGTTCTACTTACATCTTTGGCACCATCGACACCAGCGACCCAACGGGAAGCCCCATCAAAATTCTGTTTTTTGGCGTTTGCATCATATTTGCAATTGTCCTGATTGACATCGGTCTTGCAAGGTATTAGTCACGGGGGGAGTAAGTTACTACCAGGTTGATACAACCACCAGGGAGCGGACATACATATTCGAGGACGTAGAACTTTCTGACGACCCACAGATAGCCAATGAGAGGGAGTTTCTATACGCAAATTAGCCCGCTGCATCTTATTTGAACCTCAATCCTATGGGGGCAACAGGGGACGCACCGCCATGCCCATGCCACTCTGCAACACTGGTTTAATCTGGTCCTGAGTCGCGGTCAAATTCATTAGGGAGGGTATACCGAAACTGACAAGGATCGGTAATTAGCTTCAAGTCTCCGAGGTGATGAAGGAAGCGAGCGGATAGATACGTACAGGGCGACGAGGGCGTCGGCGTCGTTTTTCACATTGCTTATGTCGGTCGTCTTGTCGATAGCCGAGATGAAGTCTTTCAGGTCAATATCCTGACTGGGCTTGGGCGTGCCAAACACCTTGCCCGCAAGATCGTTGTTCCTCTGATCCATTGAATCGAAATAATCCCCAAGCTTGGCGTTCAAGTCGTCCTGTAACCGACCAAGGTCTACCTCACCATCTGGCGACGATACGGCAGAGATAATCCCTTTGGCAGACGGGTTAGCAGTGACTCGCTGACAAGGGCCCACGGGCACATCATGTTGAACCGAGAGGCTAAGGGGCGGGAGCTGGGAATGGATTCTTACTCAATGCAGAACCGACGGCACTGCTAATTCCTCCGGCGGCGCCGGCGCTGGCCCCTACTATTCCAGCACTTCCGGCCACAGCTCCTACAGTGATGGGCAAGATTGGGACAATAGCCGCGCCCGCGCTGACAATGGCCATTATGCCTGCGAAGATAAACGTGAAGAGCTAATATAACGCGTGTCAGCAACTAGTTGAGGATACCGACAAGAGGTCTTGTAATACGCACAGCAGCGATGTGAAGCTTCTTAGCCTTCTCCTTCTCGTCCTCTAAGACTTTATCGGTGATGAAATCCCTGATCAATTTGCCCATATCGAGGGAATCCATCAAGGCCGCCTTGAGGTTTTGGATGCCAATTGCCTGCAGCGCGCTGTACAGGTTCACGATTTCCGTCTGGATAACCACGACTGGGCCGAGTGTCAACCGGATGCGTCAGAGCCAGGATGTCGGGAGGGGAGGTCCCGCCAGTTTAAAACAACTTACAGGCTGCCGGATTGTAGTTTTTGCAGTCATCGTCGCCGGGCGCGAGGCAGGTCACACTCTGCAAGGTCGTGCAGTCTATGTTGCCGGGGGTTACCCCACTGCCGCTGAGAGCGTTGAGGTGCAGCTGCTGCGGCCAGTCAACTGCAACACACCGGTCAGTCTCAACGGGAGCGCAGGGCTACGGCGGGCAAGGCTGATGCAAACCTAGATTGGTGTCATTATCGCCAAACCAAGTGGTCATGTAATCCGCCGCTTTGCTGTAATCCCACATGTTCGTGCCCTTCTCGCCCATCTTTTTGCACACGTCTGTGTTCTTGGGGTATTTGGCTTCTAGCATATGCTGATGCCAGAAATCAGTCGTCTTTTGAGCAACCGAGGCATCCCGGATTTCAAAAAGAGTTTCGCCAATGGAGGCAGCGTGTACGGCGGTAGAGCCAGCACGCAAGGCAAGCAGCAAATAGACTGGGGTCGTATTCAACAAAACCATGATAACGGCTCAGACTCTCTCAATATGAACGGCCAACAGAGAAAAAGCTCGGGAAGACCGATGCTTACGGAGCAGGCATGGTTTTATTAGCTACCTCATCTGAGCTTGTGTCGTTCTCCGCCCAGACCAAGCTGAAAAGTTCCCGTCATCGTTCCTGATTCCTGTCAACGTAGGCATGCGATCGGCGCTCCTTCTGTCATCGTTGTCTGCGATCGGCGCTCCTTCTGGGGCTCGGCGTCCTGGAGAGCATCATGCCAAAATCACGTGCAAGGATGTTGCTGACTAGTGACGTTGACTTGAGCATGAGAACTTATTGATATACATGTGGGTAGATCTCAAGAGGCACTGCGTGCGCGCAACCTGGCCTTGGATCTTTTTTCTATTTAGAGTATGTTCCTGATAGCGGAGGCACGTATCTACTCTCTTTGTCATTTCGGCTCCTGGAGGAATGCTGGCGGCCTAGACCCACCCGCAGTCCAATCCAGCATTTATTTTTATATCCTTTTCGTCACAACGTGTGGGCTACCAAGGAACTGGTTTCCTGAAGAGGCATGTCGTCAATGAAAAACAGATGCCTGGTGCTAAGGTTGGCGACTCATCTGTCAGGGGTTGACGGGCGATGACGGCAGCGACTCGCCGAGTCGCCGATTCTCACTCGGCCCTCCTTATGAACTGCGTCCCGCTGCGACCACACCAGGCAACCAGGTCCTGCACGCTTCGCAGCATCGTCTTTCGCAAGCTCTTTGTGCCGTAGAAGCGCGACAGCACGAAACACAGACGAGCCTGAGGAGCCGGACGATGGCCGCGACGCCACACATACGTAGCACATCATCTATACACGCACACTAAGTCGCAGTCTCTCTTGCATTGATTAGATTGGCGTCTGTTTGGATGAGGGGATGACGGGGTGACGGTATGACGGTATGACGGTATGACGGTATGGCGGAGTCAAGGAATGCGATGATGAGACCGCTGTCTTGGAATGCGGGCGGGATGCCCTGCTTCGAACGACGACCACGGTTCAGCTGGTAGACTCGTCGATCCCGTCTGCTGCGCCGGTAATTACACAGAAGGTTATCTTCACACTTGAAGCCCTAGTTTACCCCATACTACTCCAGCTGATTCTCACTCAGTCTGCTCCAACGGACGCCGCACAGTCTGATGGGGTTGTGGGACGCCCTGCGATGAGTCGACACCGAGTTAAAGTGTATGATAATGGAACACATGCTATCACATATTGACGGATCGTAGGGTTTGTGTAACAGGCCGCGCGGGACTTCATTCGTTGATTGTAAGCAAGAGGGCAGCTGTTTGCGTATGAGAGGAGCGTAGGCATCTTCTCACCTTAGCTCAATATCATCCCTAATCCCACTCAATACCAAGTGTTGGTTTACTTGGAAGTTTTGGGTGATCTTACATGCCTTTGGATCTTCTCTGGATGGAATCTATAGTGACCACGCGCCGTTGTCCTCATCACATGAGTCTAAGTGCAACTACTTTGGCTTGTTAAGGTTAGCAAGGTATAATTCTTCATACGCTCAAGGGTTGGCCGACCGGGTCCCAAGGGTCACCATAGGTACTGGCCTTCACTCACCGACAAGACAATGACGAAATCGCATGCTGCAAGCTCGCGGCATCATATAGAGGGATTCTATTATGCTTCCATATCCGTCAACTTGTTGGAAAGAGCTGTGTACTTCCCTTGTAGTAACTTGGACCACGAAGTCTGCCATACCGCAAAGCTCTAGCCCAACCGACAACGACCTCACACAATTGGGAAGGTCGAGCCAAAACGGTCGCCGCGACTCCGAGGCATTGGATCTCGCAATTTCTTTCTTTCTCCGAGAACTTTACTGGGGCGACCACAAATTCACTCCGTTACCTTCCGCCCAACGAAGGACATGATCGCAACGTTTGCGAAAAGCGTGATCGATCAGTTGCCTGAGTTCAACGAGATATTGAGTACCGGAAACTACCCCAGAATGGCGATGGACTGCCATCAAGATGGCGAGTCAAATTTAGGACCGATTGTTGCATCATTGTCTCTGGGCGGTTTGGCGAAAATGAATTTTGGCCTAGCCGACGAATTCCTACAGGGAAAGGGTCGCAAAGGCACACAGTCATACAATGATCTCATCATACCTGGATGTTTCAAGGAGTACGAGGAGACAAACCTGGTGGCCGCGAGAGACAACGGCACCCTCAACCAAACAGAGTTTGTCGAAGGATACCGAGCAGTGGTCAGCAAGTTGACGCCCTCTAGAACTCCGAAGTGCCAACTTGAGTTGCCTCTCCCTGGTTCCGGGGAAGTGATGGTACAACATAGTCACGCGCTCAGTCACTACTACTTGCACATGGTCGAGGCTTGGCTCGGATGGTGAATACTGGGAGAGCGATGAAAGAGAAGGCTGCTGGGAACTCAGGCGACACAGCGCCTCTAGAGAACACAGTCAATTTCGTCTTCGGATTCTTCGCTATTTGAGGTTTTGTCACGACCTTGCTGGCTGGGGCCTGCAGGCATAGCAGGCACTGGTGGTGCCGACCCGGCTCGTTACCTAAATCAAGATGGTTGTTGTCTGCGTGGAGCACTAGGGTACGCTAGCCCTACTAGCCCTCAAGGCCACACATCCTAAGGCTCTTCTTGTCAGATTTGAGCCAATCGTCAGAGTGAAGTGTGTTTGTGTGTGTGTGTTCTGTCTGTCTAGAGTGTCCTTGTGCGACCGTGGCCGTTTTGTGCCAGAGGGGGCTGGATCGGGACGGAACAACTAGGTTCCGTTGTCTACCTGTCAAGGTGCCTTCTGTTGAATGGGAGCCGGAAATAGACACCGGAAGATCTCCAGTGGGGCAGAGACGCACAGGGCATCTGACCCACCAAGACAGATGATCAATCTCTGTACGCTGAAGAAGCAGAGAAGGACAAGCACAACAACAGAACACACTTGACAACCTGAATAATCTGAACTCGCTTGCATCTGACACCTTCTAGGCATACCTTTAATCCAACACTTCTACAGCCCTGCAATGCACAGCTACAACTTGCTAATAACACTTTTAATAAATTAGTAAATTAGGCTTTAAAGTATTCTTTTAATACGTATTCGTTATATATATATATCTATATTTATTATTACTTGATTTATCTCGGTTTTTCATTATTTATACCTTTTAATATCTTTAAGTTTAATTTGTATTAATTTACTGGAATACTATTAAAAACATGATATTAATACCGGCGTACACGTTATTATTAAATAATTTTAGTATTAATGGCTCGCGGTTATTTATTTCAAAGCTATTAAAAATTTAACCCGATTTAAAACTTATTGACAGTTTTATAATTATTAATTTACTTTAAAATGACATTTTGAAAAATACGAATAAAAAGTTTATCAAAGTTTTAAGAGTTTTTTCAAACTTCTCAAACTTCTTCATAGTTTTTTTTATGTAATAACAATTTATATTATAAGTAATAAATAAACAAAATTTTATAATCTCGTATATTTATAAAAATAGGTTTTCGTTGTATTTTAAAAACTAAAACTAAAATTCAAATTTAATTACTTTGCTTATAATACATTTATAAATATATAATTATACGCAATAAATATCTATGTATATAATTATATTAGTTAAAGGCTTATACTTCTAATTATAAGAATAACTAATAATATCACACGGCGCTATGTTATTGTTTAACCACTTTTTATATTAACTTTATATTAAGTTTTCAAAGTATTATAAAGTAATTTAAACTTATTTATATTTATTTGATTTAATAATTCTAACTATCAATTTAATCGAACCTTTACTTATTAAATATTATTCTGTTTAATATTTCTGTCGTTTAATTTTTTTTTAATATAGTTTTATAAATATATTTATATTTTATAACTATTTATAAGTGAATATTTTTGGTTTATTTATTTACTTTAGCCTTTTCTATATTTTTAAGGTAAAACAATGTGTAACAAATTAACTAATAAAGCATTATAAATACATCGTTTTATGATATTATTATCCTTATTGGCTAATTACTTATCAGCTTTTTGAGTAGTTTCTTATATGCATTATAATAAGTTAAAACCGCTTTATATACGATTTAAAACCTTTTAAAGGGTCAAGGCTATATTATTGACACACGTCACTAGGGGGACCTAATGTTCGCGAGTGTCCTGGCCAATCAGAGTGCGGCTAGGTAGATAAAATAAGGGAGCGGCCACCATATAATGAGTGCAGTCCTCCTACTTACCTAGATAGCCAACTCACATACAACAATATATTTGACCCCTATACTCGCTCACTTCAATTATACCGCCTATATATACGGCAGCTTATTTAATTAATATAACGATATATAATACCTTTTATACAGCAACGAAAATTCTTATTTTTATTATTTTTATCATACTTATATTAAACTTAATTTTAAGCTTTTTAAAAGTTAAAAGTGTCACGATTCCGTAAATGTATTGTAAAGATACAAGGACCCTTATTGATTATTAACGTATAATGAACTTTGGTTGAAGGAAAAGAAAGATCTGGAGATGCACACAAATTGTTGGGCAGCTGGATGTGTGCAGTTGTCCTTCACTAGACCCACCAAGGCATGGACCAACCTATCATCTGATCAGTCACGTGCTCGGTCGCGTAACCTGGGGACCATGAGGACCATCGCTAGACATAGTGAATGGTGGAACCATCAAACATTTAATATATCTTTAAATGTTTTTAATACCCTTTTTAACGCGGAAATATACGGGTAAGTAGTTAATACAATATATATAATGTCGTTTAGGTTTTGTCTAGTAGTTATTATTATTATTACTCATACGCTGACCCGCTGTATGGACATCTCGGAGAGTCGTCCGGCATGCAGACCTCCTACAATCTATCTCCGTATGATAAAATCCTGTAAGGGATGAAAATCTACACGCTACAGTCTAGTTCTGGCTTCATTACGGCGCCGCCGCGGTTTGCTACAGTTGTATGTCATGACCTTTACCGCCTTGACTAACCTGATAGGGCGCGCATCCCTTGGCCCCTAAGACCTCTTGCCCCTCGTGATATTCCCCCTCCCCCTCGTGATGTTTCCCCTCCCCCTCGTGATATCCCTACTACCATATCCCCCCTCCTTCTCCATTCTATCCGGTACTGCTCTATATCTTCTGCGGTCCGGCTCTTTGGCGCCTGTTGCGCCACTTCGCCACTGCTTAGCTTCCTTGCTAGTGAGAACATCCCCAGTAGCCCTAGTCTCAAAAACCACCGTATAAATTTCGGGGTCTTGTCCGGATCTGATAACAAGCTCTCGAAGTCTCTCCTTGACCACAACGTTTTCGTTCCAAGAGAGGCTTGTAGTCTGTCTCTTTGGGCCGCATATAGAGGGCATCAAACCGTCACGTGGTATGCTGTCTCCTTCTCGCCGCAGTTGCAATGTGGTGTAGCCTCTCCTGGCACTCTCCCCTGGAACAGGAAAGCCCTCAAGCCAATGGTCTCTGTCTGGACCTGGCATAGGGCAGACGCCTCGTGTTTTCGTAGTCCATAGTAATACTGCGGGACCGCCCTTACGAGCTCCTGTAGGAATTCTCCTTGAGCTGCCAGCGACCTCGCAACAACTCCTGTCTGGCTGGCTCTTGCGACGGCAACTATCCATCGACTCCTCTATGACCTCTCCAGTGCTTGCTCCGGGTGGTCTTGGCCCAGCCACTTTAGGATTGCCTCCTTCCGTTCCGTTGGGTTATCCTTCTGCGGGGACGCTGTTGCGTGGGGCGACCGCCGAGGCCGACCTCTCCCCCGCCTGCCGCCTTGCGTGGGTCTCCTTGCGGCTTCCATTACCGCTAACCTTGCATCTCTCGCCCTCTTTGCCACTTTTCTTGTTTCGGCAGTAACGTGTCTACTGGCCTCTTCGTACATTCGACCTTTAAACGCCGCTACCCTCATATCTAGGTATGCGTCCAGCGGGGGACAACCGGTCTCTGTCTCCAGCAAATGTCGCGGCGTGGCTTTAAGGGCCCCTACCACCACCCTTAAACACGCTGTTTGCGTGGTGAGCATCTTCTTTGCTAGCCCTCGGGCCTGGTTGCCCTCCGATGGCTTATGCCACGCTGTCGCGCCAAAGGCGATGGCGCTTTGTACCACTTTGGTGTATACCTCCCGGGCTCGCACCGCGCTACATCCCTAAGTAGAGGCCGCTATCCTGGTGAGGCCGAAGATCTGGCGTTCCATCTTTGCCTTCATCTCTTTTAGGTGCCTGTTCCACCGCAACTTTCTGTCTAGGTATACTCCAAGGAACCTCGCTGACAGTACCGGCTTTACCAGGACCATCCTGTTTTGGACCGGATCCAGGATTTCTTCCCGCTGCCGCGTAAAATATATAACCTCGCTTTTTTTCACGTTAAACTGCATTCTGTGGCGAACCGACCACCTCTCGCATACCTGGTATGCCTCTTCAAGGAGTTCGCAATTCCTTTTGGCGTCCGGGTGGACCGCCAGGATGTTGGTATTATCAGCAAAGCCCACTACCATCATGGGCAAGCCTGCTGCTTCAAGCTCTTTATACAGTGTGGCAATATATAACAAGAAGAGGATAGGGGACGCTGGGGACCCATGGGGGACTCCAGCACTCAACTCTCGGGCTGTTGACTCTTTTCTATCAAAAGGAGCTTAACTGACCGTCTGTTAGTATAGCTTTTCATCCATCTGATAATCCACATTGGGTATCTTTTCTTCTATAGAATGTGATAGAGCCGCGTAAAGACAACGGCATCAAAGGCCCCCGTGATGTCCAGCTGCATCAGCGTGGCTACTGCGCTGTAGCTCCATCCTGTATGGACTGCTTTGACTACCATGCGGATCGCATGTTCTATTGACCTGCCCTTACGGTTCCCCATTTGGTCCTTGAGAAGGAGCCCGTGTGTCTCTGCTGCCTCTATCATGCGGTTACCGATAACCTTCTCTATGACTTTCCTATGCAGCTAAGAAGCGCGATAGGCCGGTAGGCCCCTGGAAGGGTCTTCTCTTTTGGTGTCTTTCCGGCTTTTGGTAATACCACTATTGATGCCGATTTGAACTGCTTTGGCCACTCGCCCAGAACAAACGAGTATTCCGCGACCTCTGCCAGGGCCACTCTTAGCGGTTTGCCGCACGCTTTAAGGAATCCTGCTGACAGAAAGTCCCAGCCTGGGGCCTTCCAGGGCTTCATCAAGTCAAGAACTGCCTTAATGTCCGTCTCGTCTATCTTCCTGTTTATGGCAAACTTCTTTTCAAAGGGGTCTAGTCTGGTGTCAAAATCTTCCAGAATATCAGACAAGTCCGCTGTTGGGGAAGGGAAGAATTTCCCTGATAGGATATCTACCTGCTTGTCGAACTTAGATGTCAGGCCTCTCATTGAGCCGGGTTTCCTTAAGGGCAGGAGCGTTCCCGCCTCTCGTGATTTGAACCCGCGCAGCCGTGCCGCCCTTTCAAGGTCCCAAAGCTTCTTATTATCTTTGGACGCTGCTGCTGTGAGGTGACGCCATGTTTTTGTCTGGGCATTATTAATAGTCTGTTTCTGTACCTGTCTCGCCTTTGTTAGGCCTTCAAAGTCTCGATCCAACCGGGAGGATTGGTAACGTTTTCTTGCCGCTTTCGTATGTGCCATTGCACGACCGACGTCCTCGTTCCACCACTTCTGTTCGAACCCGGAATTAGGCCCTTTTTTCCTTGTGGAGGCGTCTGTAATGCCTTAGAGCTGCTCAAGCAGCTTGTCAATATACTCTTCCAGATCCTTGATAGATCCGGCTTCCCCTGGAGGCGCAATTTTCAAGCCTTCGACTTGGACCGTTATTTTGTCCATTATCTTTCACGACCAACCTGGTGGGGCCGCGTTTTGTTTCGGTGTCTCGGTGTGAATTTGTCCCATCTGTGACAGGTGGTCTGAGCCCTCTCACTCCGGTGGGATCTCCAGCTCTGCCCTCAGGAGTGGGTGGGCCCAGATGAGGTCTATCGTGGAGTCCCTCTGATCATGCCCCATCCTTGTGGTCATTCCCCTTGGTGTCACTAGTTCTAGGTTCATCGTTTGAACAAGCATTAAAAGTTCCTTGGTCTTTGCACCTAGCGTGGTTCTTTTGTATGTATCCCATATTGGGTGGTGGAGGTTAATATCGCCTGCTAAGACAACCCTGCCCTCCCACCTCTTGTTAGCAATCGCCTGGAACGGGGGTGCGCGGTTCCCGCTCGATACCGGCTCATTATATAGCGATATAATATTCAAGACACCTTCTTACAAGCGGAATGTGACCGCTGCCCAATTGTGCCCTGCGCGTGCCTGCCATGCCTCAGGGGCAAACTTCTTGTTGATGTACAGCATTGCCCTGCCATGCCCCGAGTAGATCGGTATATACTTGCAGCTGGCCGGGCAGTGAATGACATTCTCAGGGCCAATCCATGGCTCCTGGATTGCGATCACGTCCGCCGGTCCCTTTATCCCGTCCTTATCCTTCCCATCCCGGATTGCCAAGGCTACGTTCTGTTTCGAAGCTCCTGTGTTCCATTATGCCAGGTGTACCGGCATTAAAGAACCGGGTGCTCGGGTGTGTCAATGCTGTTACTCTCGGCCCTATCCTGGGTGCTTGAGATATTGATTGTCGGGATGTGTGACAGTCCGTTTGGTGCTGCCTTTCTTGCTGCCGAAGTGAAAGAGATTCTGATTTGCGAGGCGCTGATATGTGTTGGCCGGCCTCTTTTCAGTATACTTCCGTTCGTGTGATGGCGGCCGTCCTACTTCCTCTTCTGGACCACTGTGAAGCCGTCCGCTCCTGTCCGGCGCGGTGCTGGGTCTTTCTGGATCTCGAACTGCCGGGGTTGGTATTTGTATGCCTCCCGAGCCGCCTCTTCTCTCTCCTTGTACACGCGGCACCTTTTATCCCATGCCATATGGTTCCCTGTACAGTTCCTGTACTTAACTCTCTTCCGGTCGGTGTTTGAAGGGCAGTTAAGTTCCCCTCCTTCATGTGGTGCTCTGGCATACCTGCCACACTTTGGTTTATTTTGGCAGTATTTTGCTGGGTGTCTAAAGTCGTGGCACTTGTAATATTGTTCGACTCATACGTTCTTTGTGAACGGCTTGTAAGAGTAGATTGTTACTTTCTATACCAGCCCTTGCTCGTATAGCTTTTGGGCCTCCGTTATGTCATTCACCTGTAGCACTAACGTTGCGTGTCAGTGTTCCGGGTTTCTTCGGAAGATGGGGTGCAGTTTCCCGATCTTTGGTACATGCTGTTGTATCTCCTTTAGAAGCTCTTCTGGCTTTGTGTGAGCCTCCCGCAAAATGCGGTATGGAAGACCTTTCGTTATCACCGTGAATTCACGGCTCGACTGTTTTGCCGTTGCCCTAAAGGCCACTCTAATCCACGCTGTTATCCCCTCTTTATACTTATTTGCTATGTTAAGGAACATAACTGCATCGTCCCTGCTGGGAAGTCGGCGGGCTGCTACCGCTTCCTGTACGCCAATCGCCATGTTCATCGCTTGTACCGTTTTGATAGCCGTCCTCTTTGTCATCTCTTGGATGCTTCCAGAGTTTTGAATGATGACCTCCCGCTGGATCCGCCCCGGCACGAACACTTTTGGCGTGTTTGTTGCTATGGGTCCGCCTGCCGTGGTCACGTTGGCCTAGGATCGTGGTCCTGTTGTCCCTGGTACTGCTTGGGGTATCTTTGGCATAAAGCGCCAAAATGCTGCTTCGATGGACCTGTTGAGTTTGTCTCGCGTGATCGCTTCGGTGTTTCGGTTTCCCGTCGTAACCGTTGCCGTGTTTTGGCCTTTTGCGCCTCTATGGCTGCATACCTATGGACTATCTGGACGACCTCCTCTAGCACGCCCTCCTTTACTAGGTTAGCCAAATCTTTCTTCAACGTAGTTTGCTCCTCTGCTCCCCCACGCTGCGCCTCGCTCTCGCTCACTGCCGGTGCAGTTGCGTTGGTCGCACTTCGTCCGGCATTGGGATGGTACAAACTCTGCTCAAGTCCCGCCCTTCCCTGATCGATGACCATTGGTTCATCCGCACTACCGTCTTGCGCCGTTGCTTGGTGACCTTTAAAACCACGCTGCAAGGTCAATTCGGGAGGTAGGAATGCGAATCTTCAAATTATTTGATGTAATAGTGTGTTGTTACAGAGTTATCTGTGTCCGTTCAATCTATTGAACTTTTCTCTAGTAGTTATTGTTTTGATCTGCTTTTTTTAAATAACAATCACGTAAAAAAAGTAGGTTTCTTAAACCACTTTAACCAGAGAAAACAGAATTTACAGCTATTTATTTGCTTATCAACTCTTAAAAAAGATCTTTTTTTAACTTATAAACAGATTTAAATGAAAATATAAGCGAGGTTAGTATAATGGACATAAAATATCGGTGGAAAAAACTTAAAAAGATAAAGGACTTAAAACTGATTTAATTTAAGGAAAAGAATGCGAAAAAATCCGAAAGTGCTTAAAAGCGCACAAAGTAAGTAACAAGTTGTATCAAAGAAAAAGAAAGCGTTTTAAAGATAAAACATATAACTTAAAAATGTTTCAAGATAAATAAGGTTGTATTAACTAGAAATTATAAAGAAATAAAGAAATAAAGAAATAAAGCCTACGCAATTGTTACGAACCAACGAACAGTGCGGCCTGATAGCAGGCCCAGAGGGGACGATTGGAAACAGGTTGACCAGTGAGTGGTGTGCTGATCAGTGGAGAGATAGGAGCAACGGAGCAACGGTACACAGATCACGTGACCAGCTGGACCTGGGTCACGTGACTAAGAATTTGGATCACTGGATCACCATGGTGAGCCAGTGAGAAGGATCACCTTGGATCACCGGTGATCCAGGGTGAGCCACCTAATCAGTGAGGGAGAGATTGGATATATAAGGATGGATGTTTCCTAGCTAGACAGATAGACAGTCTCTGCCTCAGTGATCAATCAATCTAAGCATCTTAGCCAACCCTAAGGTGGGAGAAATCTCCTGACGACTCGACTACACAGTGAACCCAGTTCAGACCAAGCCCCAGCATCTGAGTGTCTTCTAGTTGACAAAAGCCTCTATCGTCCTTTGTGTTGACTTACTTCAGAACGTAAACCCTATAGTACCCTTTAGCCTTATAGGTTAGACGGCTCGTCACAGCAATAATATCGATTTAAATTTAAACGAAATAAGTATTATTTAAATCGTAGCAGCGAAATATATTGTACTATATAGTTGTTTACTTATTTTATTATCGACGTATAATAATAGTAGTATACGCGTTTTGAATACTGAATAAGAGTAAAGTATAAGATATAAAGTAAATAATAAGAATAATAAAAGTAAGATATAGGTTTCTATATGAAATAAGTTTATAAGGGAGGGTTTATAAGGGTTTAGCTATTTTAACTATATTATAGCAACGCGTAAGTTATGATAAAGCTTAAACCTTAAAGCACTAATAACACTATAATATTTAATTGTCCTTAATAATATAACGCAGATATAAGCTTAGATTTTACGCAATTTAAATATTTACAATGTATTATTTTAGTTCTATAATGATACAAATCGACTAATATTAAAAAGAAACCTTTTCAACCTTTTTTCGTTTATAACCGGCTTACTTACAGCTAGTTTAAACGCTCATAACAAGCGATTTATTAATCCCTAAGATTGCTGTGTTAAGTTTTATTTTCAACTAGTTAAAAAAATATTTAAACCTAAAACTAGTAAGGCCGTAGCTAACTAAGAATACTTTTATATCTCAACGCGTTAAGATGCCTTTTGAATAAAGGAGGGACAGTGAAAAAACCAGAATGCTTTAAGAACACTTTAAATCATAGTGATTTTTTTTAATTTATTAAAGTCTTGTTAATAAATGTTGAAAATAAAGCGATTAATTTTATTAATAATTTTGCTATTTAAATTACTAATTACGATAACGTTTTAGGTAACAAGCGCTAAAAAATGGTCTTTATAAAAGTAATACTAAGATTTAAGTTAAAAAGTCCAGCGCATTAACCGTTAAATATTTACCGTTAAACGATAAACGCTACAACTTATATTTTAAACGAATGAATTTAAAATATGTAAGCTATAAATTATTTAGAACATTTAATATGAAGTTTCTTAATAATTTATAAAGCTGTTTTTTTATCTTTTACTTCAATATTATAAATTATATGTTTTAACCTGGTAATGAAGTTACTATAAAAAATCTATTCGAATATTTTTTAATTTAAAATTCTTTGTTAATTTTAAAAAAATACTAATAATATCAATAAACAGTTGACCCTTAATTTTTTTAAAAATTACTTCGTGCTTTTCAAAAACGAATAGTTTTATTTTAGGTTAATTATTAAATTTTAATTTACCTTTTTTTTAACCGATTATATTCAAAGAATTACGAGATATTCTTAGCCTCAATACTAGTAATAGATTATATTTTCCAAAAAAAATATACATATTATATAAAATCATTATTATAATACACTAACATTTAAATAATATATATTTTGACATTATTATATAAAAAGAGCTATAAATCGTGTAAGATTGAATTGTTAAAGTAAATGTTTTATAAGTATTATTTTAATGACATATAATCTTTGAAACCCTGACATGATAGTAAGAAAAAACATAATAATAATAACAAATAGTCGAAATTAATAATCTTGATTATAAATAAAAGTGTAATAATAATTATAAATATTCGAATTACTTATATCGGTATATTTATAATAAATATAAAAAAACGGCTTATAAGGCCTTTAAATACATTATTTAAAGTTAATAAGTTATTATAAACCTTATAAAATTTAATATATAATGGTTAACGCTTTCAATATAACGTATGTCACAAGCGAGTGGGACACTTTTACGAACCTCTCAAACTTTCAACTTTTATTAGATTCAAGCGAATTTAATGAATAGCGAGTGATTATTAGTGTATTGCATCGCAGAGTCTTCTGTCCGTTCTCTCTGTTCAGGAGCCTTTGATCGGTTTCCAGTTTGGTGTTAGCCATCTCCGCCGTACCGTGCTTTTTCCGGTCGGACTCGGCTCATCTTTATGACCCCTGTAACGGCCTGCACAAACCTTCTCATATGACAAGCCGATACTTCCCAATAAGGGAAGGATCTGACCAGAGGATCCCCTTAAAGGGGCAACCTCCCACTGTATTTATATCTCTCTCTTTTCCTTTCTTCTCTAGTCTTGATATTCTCTTTAATAGAGTAATAGCTGCTTGTTGCCGGCCATGTCCCAGCTCTTCAGTACGCTCGCCGTGATAACCCCTGTTATCCAACAACTTCCAATCAGTATCCCTCTACCCACGACAATGACACTGTGTTATAACGAATCAGGCATACAGCTAGCTGTCCAAGCTAAAAAATGAGACCTTTATATTTCTGTTCAAAAGCTTGCTAAAAATTTCTACCTATTAATCTTTATACTGGCTTAAAGAATCACTGCCCGACCCTCATAACGCGATAGCATGCCTAATTCTTTAAAGCTTACGGTTTTCAGAAAGAATGCCATTTGCTCCTTTATACTTGACATAGATGCGCGAGCATTTTCACCCCGGTACACTTATGGTAAAAATATAGTGAATTAATTATTGGCAGTATGTGGGGCTAGACGTACCGGAAAGAACTGGATGGTGAACTTCATCAAACGTACATCAGGCCTACAGACACGTTTGTATTGCAGGATAGATTAATCGAGGGTCTTGAACAAAGATCCAGATGCGTATTGCGCGTGATTTCGCTAAGTTGCTGCAGTAACCGCAAAACATAGTAAACAAGACGCGGATATTTATAATTTCAACGAGACTAGGTTTATAATAGGTATTATTGGGTCTGGCATAGTCATCACAAATACCAAAAGACGTGGCAGGTGTCACGGCGAGCGTACTGAGGAGCTGGGACATGGCCGGCAGCAAGCAGCTATTACTCTATTGACGAGAATATCAAGACTAGAAAGGAAAGGAAGAGAGAGAGAGAGATAGGTACAGTGGGAGGTTGCCCCTTTAAGGGGATCCTCTGGTCAGATCCTTCCCCTATTGGGAAGTATCCGCTTGTCATGTGGGAAGGTCTGTGCAGGCCGTCACAGCAGGCCTAGACAAGCTCAGCAAGGCAACAGAGAATGGTCTACAGCAATCTTTGCTATCAATGCTGCTGGTTGGGTGGTCCCGATGTTCATCATTCTACAGGGCAAAACCCACCTCGCGTCATGATATTGCGACACAACATTACTACGTGATTGGAAGGTAGCCGTGTCTGACAACGGATGGACTACAAATGAGATCAGGTTGAAATGGATTCAGCATTTTGACAAGTATACCAGACCGAGTATGACCGCCGGTAAACGCCTCCTCATCCCAGATAGCCATGAAAGCTACTATTCCAGGTCTTTGAGAATTATTGTCAGACCAATAGTATCATTACCCTTTATATGCCTGACCACTCATCATACATGCTCCAGCCTTTAGATGTCAGCTGTTTTAGCCCGTTCAAACGAGCTTATAGTCGCATGATGGAAGATCTCATCCGGTGTCATATAACCCACGTTTCAAAGGAGGACTTCCTTACATCGTTTTATGAAGCATATAACGCTGTTATGACACCAGGAAATATTCAAGCAGGTTTTAGTGCTATTGGGCTTGTTTTTTCTGACCCAGAAAGTATCATTTCAAAGCTGGATACTGTTGCTGTTGTACGAATACCGTCGCTAAACCCTAATCTGCTACTTACTACTTGGACTTCTAAGACGCCTATCACTATTAACGAAGCGGTAAACCTATCAGTTTATATCCAAAATTGAGTAAGAAACCACTAAAGAAGCTTACTTACATCAATAATTGCTGTATTGAACTCATTTTTAAAGGCTACATACGGTCTTATCCACAAGGTCACTTTGATTGATTCTCGGTTCTGCGAACTAGAGGAGGCTAATCACTTATTAAGTAAACACCAGAGAACAAAAAACAAATGTCTAATAAAAGGAGGAATACTTTCTGTTAAAAATGTAGTAGGTCTTCAGGCTGCAAAGGATGGTGCTGAGCTGGCAAGACAGGAAATGGGTAAAGCGCATGAGCGACGTTGTGGCATTTGCAGTAATACTGGCCATAAGGCGCAAACTTGTATAATAAAGAGAGAAACGCTATGAAGAAGAGGAATCCGATTGATTAGATTAAATTCAATGCGTTGTGATTAAGTTATTTGATATGTGTGGTTAGAAGCTTGGTCAAAGTGTCCCGCACGCTTGTGACCTACGTTATATATTTTTTTGCTTTTAAAATTATATATTTTACAGCTTTTTTATAAGCTTGCAATAAATAATTCTACCTTGTTAATAATACTTTTAATAAATTATAGATTAAGCTTTAAAATATGTTTTTTACCTATCCACAGATCCGGTTTTTGGTTTTTCTTAAATAAAAGCATGTAAAAAAAATCCGGTTTTTAAGTATATAACAATATATTTTTATGACTTTAATTAACAATTATAAAAGCTTTTACTCTTATACCTTTAACATTTAACGCAAGCATAACGGAATAAAGGCCCTTTAAAGCGTTAGTATAGCCTTTGAAACACTGCCGCTTTTAGGGGCATACACACGCTATAGCTGCCCCCTGGGGCTCTCTCTGCCAATTATATACTTATTGCATTTACTCTCTAAAGCCCGTATTTGCCCCTAGGTGGTAACCGCGTAAATGCTTGTATAAATCACAACAAGGATGCTTCATTGTCCCTGCTAGATCAGAAAGCATATGTGTCTAATATATCTTCCAACATCGTTCTGACCGTAAGCCTAGAACCTTGATATTGGGAGTTGAAGAGACGTTGCTACCGGCTATGGACAACGCGCCCTGGCACATTCTCCTTTGAGACTATGACTGCCATCGTTGTTGTCCTTGAAAATGTTGCTGAGCAACTACTTGTGACTTTCTACCCCCTCTTGGGGTAACCCGCTAAGCTCTCCTGATGCTCTTTGGTGTAGTATACCCTCGCTAAGCTCGACCGTTCCCGGCTCTGACGTTTTCGAGTTCGGCCTCGGCATCTTCTCCAGCATGAGGCCAGCAATACAGCACAAACCCACAGCGAAGATCTCCATCAGCACCGACATAGTGAAGTAGATGGTCGTGTCGCCCAGAAAGATGTTAAAGCGAATGTCGTGCGAAAAGTTGGCGATTAGACCGTAGACGAGGCGAACAACGATAAACGGCGAGCACGCCGCTGTGCAAACAAGGAGGCGAAGCTCTAGTCGAGCGATCTCCCTCCTCTGCGCATAAATGATCGAAGCCACAATTCCGACGCATGCGTATTGCACCGTGAAGATGACGATGGCGGCCTGGGTCAGCGCGTTGCCCGAGAAGGGTGTCGCAGTGTTCGCGGACCGTGCTCCTCCCTCGGAGGCGAGGCCTATGCCCGTGGAGCTCGCGACGAAGAACATAATGAAGACGATCTTGTGTAGTTTCTTGCGCAGGTACTCGTTTCTACCCGGCACAGGTTAGGGATAGTCAGCTTAGCCCTCGCTGCCATCCATATAGGAGAGGGTGAACCTGGGCTGGCTTACAGCCAGGCCAGCATGCCCACATTAATATTCACCAGCGGCGCGATGCCGATGCTTTCGGTAATAAGAGCGCCTGCATAAGCCGTGCGTGTTGGATGGTCAATGGTCGATAGCTGGAAGCCGGAGCCGATGATGCGGAGCGTGCTGAACAACACGATGATGAGCCAGCCGCCGCTACGATACCAGCCGTGCTTGGTGCAGAGAAACAGTGCACAACACAGGTAGGCCGCGAAGAAAAACAGCTGGACGATAGCTGTGCCATCTCGGTAGGTGACAGACCCCATTGTGACGGCACGTTGATCGCGATCTATGGTAGTCAGGTGGTCTGACTGCGATCAAGGGCAGTGGGCACGTACACGTTGAGTGACCAAGAGGTCGGACGAAGTCAGTCTACACTCGCACCAGAAGAGTGAAGAAGAGATGGGAACGCCGCCAAATAGGCAGGTGCGGTGAATAAAAAGATATATGTTGGTAGACCGTGTCGTTGATACATGGCGTCCAACCACGCGCAAGACAGGGGGGGTTGGACTCGTAATCAGCTGATGCCGGTTACGCGGACACCAACGCAACTCTCCTGCATGTTCTGTACAGGCTGCGCTCCAACCCCATAGTTATATCCTGTTCGTCTGCGGCACGAGCCAATTGCCAGACACCGAGCCGTCTTTTATAGTGCCAAATAGGACTTAGGGCTGCAGCCTGGAGATCTGGTCAATCAGCATCGGTTGTTGGGTGCAGCTTTCTGCAGACGAGCCATGGGGGATGGCCAGTGGCCGACGCGTCATTTGCCTGGGGTAGCTGTTGATGGGCTGTTGTTGAGCGGCGCAGCGAACTTCGCCCATACACCCGTGCAGTCATGTTAAATCCGTAGAAATAAGCATAAGGTAACGGTTGGGGGCCGAGCCCAAAGACAGGTATCGACACCTACCGGCCAACATTAGATGGTCAACCAAGTGATCATATTGCAATAGCTGATACTGAGCTTTCGGGCCCCCTATCAACCTCCTATTTTATTACATCTTCATATCGTATACTCTATTCATTGGGTATCAGAGCATTGAGATTCTTCTGTCGGTTCTTACCGGATACTCCTGTCGGGTTCTTACCCAATACTCCTGTATACCTTGGCGAACTGGCATCCGAACATGGCGACTCCTCTATGCCGCTGGTGAGGCTCACAGACCAGACAGGGCCGGGGAGATGTCCAGCCCGGGCATGTAGGTGAGAGCGATATTGGTACCAGTTGCCTTTTAGTCACTGAATCATTGGAAACATTGTCGTCGGCATTATAGGTGTGGTGGTTTTATATGTAGCATGCAGTTCGTTTCATTGTGCGTCCCGGAACTTTCCCTACTCGAAGTATTCATCGTCTTCCTTTATCTGCTCCCAGTCGTAGCCGCCCTGGGGTTCACTGGGCTCGAAGAACTCCTTAGTCATAAGGAGGCCGGTGAAGGCCTCGCTACACAAGACGTCTGCCACATGCCCCGGGTTCATGCGGTTCGCGTTGATAATGCCAAGGTCCGCGCCCTTTCTAGCAGCATCTTCGCTCCGTCGTACCAATCGTCTTTGGCTGCCAGATCAAGGGCTGTGCTGCCCTTGACGGTTTGTGCGTTTGTATCCAGGCCTTTCTGCACCAGCCACAGCGCGATCACTAGCTTCTCAGCGCGTACTGCCGCGTGCAACAGCGTCCAGCCCGCGTGGTTCGTCACTGATAGTGGCGCACCGTGGTTAATCAGGTACCCAGCTGTAATGAACTGGCCAGCGGCGACCGCCAGATGGCAGGGCGTATCTCCTGCGCTGTTCTTCTCCCCGATCAGCTTGCGTAGGTTCTGATCACGGTTGGGTCGGTCGTCGACTCGGAAGACATCGTTTTCGATGAACTCCAGGACATCTAATGATATTAGTGACTATACGAGACCAAGTTGACCCTACAGTGTAACACTCCATATACTCGGCCCATGACACATACCGTGGTGGCCATAGGTGGCTGCATGGTGGGCAACGTTGTTGCCATCGCGGTCTCTGGCGTGCTCAAGTACCAGCGTCTGCTTTAGTACGCCATACCGGGTACTCAAGATAGCCAAGGACGACTTGAGCTCCTGGATCTTGCCCTGAGATGCAAGGTCCAGCAAAGCCTCGATGTTGGCTGTGGGCAGCAAGGAAGTCTATAAACCATGTTAATATGAGAGCATAGGATAATAGGATAGTCATCACTAAGGAGTCAGGCTCAACAAACCAAACAAAAACAACTATTTTTCTTGGCGCCCCGCTGTTAAGGCGCAACCTCGATATCTGCGTTAAAGCAGGCACTTCTCTCAATAACTGACTATCTTTGCCAAGGCACAAGAGAATTTTTCTCATAAGCCGGATGGCACCCTTCCACGACGGGCCCCCAAAAACGCCCATGGCCATCCCAAAGACGACCACTGGCGGCATGCTCAAATCCCCGGCCCCTAGAAAGACATACAGCCCGGCAACTCCGAGCAGGCTCCGCCAGGCGCTGCTTGACGACATCAGCAGCAGCCCGTCACAGGTCTCTTAGGCTGATTTCACCGTTATTTCCCCTCTGAAAGGAAAATCCCGAAATATCAATGACGGCAGTACCACTAGAATGAAACGACCTCAATTGAACGAAATCTCTACAGACCAAGCCATTGAACGCGATGCGGGGAGTAAAGCCTCCTCCTGAGAGTGCCAGGACCAAGTTGCCAAGATACCATTCCCCCCATAGAAGTCGGCCACCCCCACTAGTCGGCCAGCCAAATTGTGGGGTCACCACCAAAACTCCTACATGTTCACTTATACGGGTTCAGCCTGATATTGAAGCTATTCACGATTTATTTAGTGCTCTAGATAGCCCTGATCTTGGGATTTTCTCTAATGCTGAGTTTACCCCTCCTGGCTTACGTGATTGGAGAGCTATCACCCCGCTTTTCCTACCCTAAATAGAGATTTTCAAGGCTCTCCTAAAGCCTCGTTCTGTATGTACCGCAGCATCGTATAGTCGCCCAAAATGCCTCCGTATTCGTATACGGAGGATCAGATGGCGAATGCCATCTTAGATATCACGGATGAGGGCCTCTCTGTGCGAAAAAGCGCTCAAAAATACTGTATTCCGCACTGTCACGGCGAGCATACTGAGGAGCTGGGACATGGCCTGCAGCAAGCAGCTATTACTCTATTGACGAGAATATCAAGACTAGAGAGGAAAGGAAGAGAGAGAGAGAGATAGGTACAGTGGGAGGTTGCCCCTTTAAGGGGATCCTCTGGTCAGATCCTTCCCCTATTGGGAAGTATCCGCTTGTCATGTGGGAAGGTCTGTGCAGGCCGTCACAGTCACATCGCAACACACATGTTGGCGCCTCATGTTGGCACGCAGTTCCAGCTCGCAGCTTCGCTACCATCCAAGGCCTTCGGCTTGCTAACTGGCTAAAGCAGGCTGGCATCGTTCAAAGAAGCGCATTTCCCTGAACGTTGATTCAATAGCTCTATTCGAGCCTGGCTTCTGTTCATCTTGCTCTGAGCAAGATTTCTCTACTCTGTCTCATTACTGAAACTCAGTGCCCATCGACAGGTCCCTCTCAGCAGCACAATGACGTTCCGTGTCTTTGACGACCGGGTGCTGGGATCAATCTTTGTGGTGGCTCTCATCTGTACGCCAATAGCCATCTTGGTCACTGTTCTCCGATTTGTTGCCACGAGAAAGTCCCAGCGGAAAATCGGCTGGGAAGACTACTTGGCGTTGCTGGCCTTACTGTTCAACTTGGGGTTCAACATCATGGAGTTGTGGAGTGAGTCCAACCTAGGGCAGGCAACGTGGCCGCCTGCCTCGATCTCCATCGTATCACATTCAACGCTGACAGATCTTCGTCTCAAACGGGTAAAACCCTCTGCAATATGCCCATCTTCCCTACGACACAATCCGGCGCATTCTGAAAGTAAGTGGACTCGCCCCTCTGACTGCGCTAGATGCAGACACTGACTTGAGATTTCACACCAGGTGGGATATTTGACAAACTTCATGTTCCCTTTGAACCAGACCTGTGCGAAGCTCAGCCTGTTGATCCTCTACTATCGCATATTCTCCTCGAGCAGGGCCTTCACGCGCTGAGTTTGGGGCGTGGCGTTTGTCCAGCTTTCTTGGGGCTTTGCAATGTTCTGGACTCGCGTATTCGCCTGCACGCCAATTCAATCGTTTTGGGAGCTCAAGGGGCCACGCCATTGCCTAAGCGCAAAGCTGATACTCGCTATACCTGAGTCAATCAACTCGGCCGTGGACTTTGTCATGGTAGGCATGGCCATATATATGGTACGGAAGTTGCAAGTATCGACGCGCAACAAGTGGAGACTGAGTGTTGTCTTTGCCCTTGGTGATTTGTAAGTCGCTGCTATTGGTATGTGCAACGATACACATTGCTAACTTGGTGAACGCAGGACTGGCCTTATCGGATTTGTGAAAATCGGGGATTCTTATTCATCAGTTGGTAAGTACCTGTTCCATGGAAGCGAATCGCCCTGGGTCTGCTGCCTTCGAGAGCTGACCTTCCGATCCGCACCACAGGTTTCAGTGGCCTTGATGCAGTTTGGGACATTCTCCAGATGTGCGCGAGCATCATCTGTTGTTGCACACCTATTTACAGGGTGTTGCTATCAAATGTCAATCTCTTTGGCTCTGTCAAGTCCATGTTTCGCTCTCTTGTGCGCAGCACCGACTGGAGGCTGCTGTCGGGCAAGGAGTCTGCCAAAAGTACTGGAACTGGACAAAGCATGGACACAGAGAGGTTGCCCCCACCTCGCCACTTGGGCCTTTACAATGGATCTAGTACAGCGGAGCTAGCTTGGACAGAGGTCGAAGCTGGCAACCATGGGAACTGGTCTTCTGGGGCGAAAGAAGGGCAAGCCTCGTACCCGATGCAGGCGGTACAGGTCCAGAGGACCTTTGAGGTGGTCTAGCTGCATGCTATTCTCTACTGCTTTGTGTCTACTACTATGGACTCGTACTAGGCTCTGGTATAGGTGGTATCCGGAATTGCGATATATGAGAGCGTGTACTGGTAGAGGTGGGGCGCTATTTGCTGTGAAGGCATGCCCGCTGCAATGTGTCGGCGTCATGAATATGTATCGGGGCTGTTGTATATTGAATGGAGGAATACGTGTTTCGTTGTCTGAGAACTTTCAAGGTGGTGAATGCACTTGGCCCATAGTAGCCCATTACTAGACTGCACTGGAAGCCCATTAACGGCAACAGTATCGAGATGATGCTGAGTCATCAGGTCAACCATCGCGGGAGGTCACGGAACGGTCATATCTGTTGTGATAATCGCATATCCGTCCGGAGACGTGTATACGGCTCGTTACACTGCCTCTGCTCCCAGTGGAAGTCCTAGAATGCCAATTTATTCCCGAGGGGCCCCGTCGCGTGTATATGAGCCAGCATGACTAGAACCAGGGATGGCCCAGTGGGGGAGAGAAAGAAGGACAGAGGAAGATTGTGGCCAGTCATGTGTAATCCAGGGCGAAGTGATCGGTCTAGAGCTTCCTACTGGCGAGTACTGCGTGGTCTACAAGTTCCATGTCACCAGAGTCGTCTTCGATGCGGCCAATGATGTGCAGTGCAATATCATCTATCACCATGGCTCTTCATGAAGGAGAGAATGATGAACGCCCACAAGGACTGAACCTCATCGGGCTTGATCAATAGATGAATATCTATCTTCTAACGGCGGGGGCCCCCCAATGTGACAACCCCCCAATGGGACAGTTCCCACACCAAATATCACCATGTTCACTTATACATATCTCCATGACTAATGAAGCTGTAAATATTGTCAATATTACGCTGGAATCCACTTCCTTGGTGTTTTCGTGATATGTAGGCTATTAAGTACCGCTTTCGTATTGATTAAATAGCGGTACTATGAACTTAAAGCATGCCTTGCTTCCACTAAAAGGTCTGGAAAACCAGCCTTGCCGCAGCCTTGCCGCTAAAATTTAGTAAGGGTAAAACTCCATTTTATTATAACTTTTGTTATATACATAAGTTACTATGAGAAGCTATGCTTTACAGATTTAGAAAGAAAAAAGGCGAATATTCTCGTTTAAACGGATATATCGTGCGATTATTCTCGGCTAAGTTATAAGGGTTGCAATATTGCGATTTTGGTGGGGGAACTGTCGCATTGGGGGGGCTGTCCCATTCGGGGGCCTCCGCCGTTATCCATGTCTAATCACATATAAAGGCTTATTAATGGAAAGAGGCCGTACTCCCAGCCCGAACATCACTTGGCTGCGGGAACGACAGCCGGTGGTTGCTCAGTCCCAGCTCCGAGCCCTGGCGGATGGACATAGTGCGGGTATTGGTTCGCACGCTGAGTGTCCTGGCGCCACCATGCTGCGGTTGGGGGTGCCCCGGAGCTGCTCGAGCTTCTCCGGGTCCTTCTGGGCCAGTTCCTCAACGTCGATGTCGTCGTCTTGGCCGGGGTTCGCCATCTGTGTGACCGGGTTAGCAACTGCGCGGGGGGGGTTACGATGGGTATGGAGCGCCGGCTTACCTCGTATTCCAGAGTCTTGATGAAGCGGTAGAATACCACGGCTGCCACTGTACCGATCACGGGACCCAGCCCTGGAGCATTCATTATCAGTAGATTGTTCTATCTTGGAGGCTGCGAGGGAGGATAGTTCAGGACGACGAGAACATACAGTGGATCCAATGTTCCTTGTCGAACTGCAGCGTAATCACGCAAGGACCGAAGCTGCGCGCCGGGTTGAGCGAGCCCCCAGTGAACTGTACAGCAACCATCTCGGAGATAAACAGCGACATGCCAATACCAATAGGCGCAATGAACGCAGCGCGGTGCTTCTCCTTAGCTAATATAAAAATGGTAAAGACTAACTGGGCCGTACAGACGGCCTCAATGAAGATGCCCTCCATAATGGTCGTTCCCTGCCCGAGGGTCGTCCGCACATTGAAGTTCTGAGGGAAGAGATAGCGGACAATAACCGACGCGAGAAGGTCGACCTGGACAAGGAGTCAGAGAGGGACATCTGGGATTTCGCCTGTGCATTTTCGGGACATGACCCAGCGAAAACAGATTCGTCGAATCCAGCTCACTGTCACCGCTTTCAAGGGCTGAGTATTGCCGTAAAGCCGCATCAATTCTGGGCCATCACTCGCATACTTTTCATGTATCACTTTGGAAAGACGTTCGGCATTCTCCTGGCAGACGGTATGGCCGTTGGCAAGACCTTGAAAGGCACGTGTGGTGTTATTCTCACTCCCCATATCCGCCTGGCAGCGCAAGAAGTCAGGCAAGACAGGAAAACCGGCAAGGGATACCATCTTGCTACGGGCACTCTTGATCGTCCACAGCCGGAGGATGCTGAGTGTCCTAAGGGAACGTATCTCCGAGGCTTCGCCTGTCCGTGTGTGGATCGACTCCCGACTGCCCAGTTCCTTACGTCACGCACCCTTCCTAGAGGGCCAGCCGTCATCCTAGTACCTCCAGGTCTCCGGGAGCAATAGTGCGACCAACTATCGAAGTATATCTCTCCAACGCCACTACCAGATGGACTTCGAAGGACCGAGATCTGGTCTGTACATACGACAGCCGACAAAGTCTCGACCGCTATGAGGGAGAGGCATCCCAGGGTCACATTTGTAACCGCTAGCAACCTTTAAGATAACCACATTACCGATGACCAGTGGGTATGGGAACACGGCTCTGATACTTCCTACAAACCAACACTGAAGCTAGGCAGCAAGAAAAGGCAAGACAATAAACACATCATCATAATAATGCCAACATCCTCGGCCTTGACCAGAATCCAGGAGGAATCCGGTTTGCTCGTCCAACATGAGGACGGCGACATACAAGAGCCGTTTTTTATCAAACCTAGCTGGGTGGTGATGGACGAGGCTCATAACCAGATTGCCAGACATACAATAGTCTGGAATTTCATCACGCAAAAGTTGATCGGTCGCTCGGGCTCGCCTTTATATCTTGTTAGCATCAGCGGCACACCAATTCGGCGGAGCCCATCTACGCTGGAGCCTTTCTTCACCACCATCACCTCGTCATCAGTCCAGCGATGGAAAAAAAACCCCGGCTACAACCCATTGCCCGACTTTTGGTAAGTGGGCGAAAGAGAGCGACTGGCTGGTTGACCAGGGATGTGATGTTGGATCTGCCGATGAGGAAAGACGCACAGTGTACGAGAGGCGCTTTCAGCAGTACCAGGCGCTAAGAAAGAAAGTCATGCAATCATATATGATCCAGAGAGACAGCCACTACCGCTTTTTTGACTACTTTATCATTCTGTTGCCGCCGATGGAAGTGGAGCCTATCGCGTTTGGAGAACTCCCGCAGCCCTATCTCATGACATCAGGTCGCTTGTAAACATGTCCAGGAATGAATTCGATAAGCGGCTAACAAAGAAGATTACTTTGTGGCAGGTTTCAAATCATGGCTCGCGCGGCGCCGAGCCAACCTTGGAGAGTGTCATATCCGAGGTTGAAAAGGGCTTCAGAAACCGGGGGCGCTTTACGACCTTGGGCTGTGTACCACCTTCCCAGGCCTAGCAAAAATGTTGCTTCAGGGACAGCCGTGTCGTTTCTGTGCAGAAGACATAAAGGGCAACCTGAATACTATGTCACATGCGGATCTGCGCAACCACACGCTTTGGCCATACCTTGATGCAATCGGGACGGGCAGCAGCAAGATGGATTTGATCCGGGAGAAAATCAAAGAGATATTTAAAGATGGTGAGCAGCACAAGGACGTAGGGGAGGGCCGTGGTACCTTGCGGAAAAAGATGATCATATTTATCCTTTTCCTTGTGACGGCCTTCCTCAATGCCCTAATACTGCGCAAGGAACTCCCTACGCTATGCCAAACTCTTGTACTGGCCACAGACGCTCCTCCCAAGCGGGGGTCGCTTTATGCCCCATTCTGCCGTATGACTGATGAGGAACTGCTGGAAGACAGAGATCCCCACGATCCTCAGCTGTTAATCACCACTGCCCGTATCGCCGGAGAGGGTCCCAACATGACACGTGCCAATTATGTAATAATGACCGAGCCTGTATTTACAAAACAGGTCAAGGACCAAGCATTCTATCGCGTTCATCGCTATGGCCAATAAGCAACAACCCACTTATTCAGTCTGTACAGTACCTGGAATCCCGTTGAAGTCATTGTCAGAAACTGTCAAGATACACGCTCTAGACTACTAGATAAGAGTATCTAGACGCTTCCCGGTATGTAAGCATACCCGGGTTAAAGGGAAGGAAGGTAGGGCCTTGGCGTTACAAAATTAGGAACTAGTACAAGGTCCTCAATGGATTTCTGTGAGAAGAGAAGACAGGACAAGACCAAAGCTTCATGAAAATGGCTCTATATGATGAATAGATGACTCAATAATAACTCGGGTTCTAACCAGTATTGAATGCTGTCGACGGCCTGACCCTGATCCTGTGACTTCCCCGATCCTATAGACCGTGCCATCTCCACGACCGGCCGCAGCCCACAGAACAAGGTGCAATCCTTCTCCACTAAATTAGCAAGCTCGTACTCGCCCGCCGCACCTACATGGACCGGCGTCTCCACTGTCCAGCAAAGCCGGATGGTATCCTCCACTCGCGTATCTGAGACCGAGCTGTTCCCAGCCCTTTTGTACAGTCTGTACGTAACGCAGCCAGGTGGTGAGCGCATAGATTGTGCGCACACACCTCGTCTTTCACAGCCTGTTACATCTCGCCTCCTTTTTCGTGCTCAGTTTATAACGGCGGGAGCCCTCAAGTGGGACAGCCCCCCCAATGGGACAGTTTTCCCACCAAAATGTCACTATTGCGACCCTCATAACTCGACCGATAATAATGGTACGACGTAGTTATTTGAGCGAGAATATTTGTCTCTTTTTTCTAAACTTGTAAAGTATGGGTGCTCATAGTAAGTTATGGTTATAACAAGAGTTATAATAGCATGAAGTTTTACCCTTACTAAATTTAACGTTCTGGGCTGCCGTGGGTCTGGTTTTCCCGACCTTTTGGTGAGAGCAAGGCATGGTCAAACTTCAAAGCACCGCCAAACGCTTAAGAAAAAAGCAATAATTAATTACTCAATCGCCAAGAAGACATTAAGAAAAAACGATTCAAAGGCAATAGGAACAGTATTTACAGCTTCATTCCTCGTGGAGATATGTATAAGTGAACATTGTGATGTTGGGTGTAAAAACTGTCCCACTGGGGGGGCTGTCCCACTGGGGGGGCTGTCCCACTTGGGGGCTCCCGCCGTTACTTCCCTCCTTGATAGATAGGTATGTGTGACGAGACAGGGACTACCACTATCTCTATGGCCGGGGCTCTGTCTCTCATCCATTTGTACCCTATCTGATGGTACAGGCTGGCTGCATAATGCCTTTATCGCAACACAACTTTTGCTGAGCCTCGTGCAGAGCCTCGTTCCCAACACCTCATGACACCCTCGCCTGTGAATCGACTCGTCACCCACCCAGCTGCATGACATACTGCCTCTTCTGCACTCCTGCACCACGCCTTGACGTCCATCAGTACTCTAAGAAGAACACCAGTACTTGTCTATCATTCTTATCTCCAGAGCTCGCCATCTGGCCACACATACAATCTTCGGCGTGTACGAGGAACAGCTCCGGCCATCACTCATTCTCACGCATCAGCCATTTCAATTTGCAGTCTCCTAACCGGTGGGCAGCATACACCTGTGAGAGTCCATGGGTGGCGCTCTGTTTAACAAGTCTGCAACACCTCCACGGTATTGTTACCCTGGCTGCCACCATTGGTCGGGAAAACGGATGATGGTGGAAGTATCAGAGAACCCGGGGCGTTGAACAACGGTCGTCTACACCCTGGCACCATTTTCTCCGTCAGAGCACACAGGGAGGTGAAGTACAATGTTGTAGAGTTTTTCGTCTATGGTCGAAAGGCTCTTCCGGATGTCAGATGGCTGGAATACCGCGATTGGGAGCAGCAGACAAAGGTCCAATTCAAGGACGAATATTTCTCATTGGCATATTGGGGGGAGCCTAGGTGGCAGACATGTGGCTCTTGGACCTAGGTTTCTTCACCAAATTCTTAACGTCTTGGGGGTCAGCCATGGTGGGAAGATGTTTCTAGTCCAGTGGGTTGGGTACCCAGCCCAGTCTCCTTGGCTCACTTGGGAATCTCTCGACAGGGTGCGGAGGGGTGCTCCCCATCTGATTAGCCACTGAGACGGTAGATACCCAACGTATATGTATTGTAATGCTATGATGATAGGCTTGGATCCAACACCCTCCGACGGCGGAGCTGTGACATTGCTTGTCGCAATCGAGGGTCGGTAAGCTCTTTGCGTGGATGGCTATGAAGTTCATGGCTGTAAAAACTTAGCAAGATGGAGTCACATTTAGGCTGTTTACATATATCATCAGGCGGCCTTGCCTCGTAAAATCGCCTTCCCGACAAGAGTCAAAAGGAGACACGAGAGGAGGGTGAAACTCCAATCCATGCTTTTTCAGATCTTGCTTGCGGTTAAAGCCCTTGCTGTTGCATCCAAGGACGTTGCAGAAGTACTTTCGCGTCGAATGCTTGGGCATGTGGATCCCAGCCACTGGATGCAGCCACCAGTACCTTATCGGATCTCCTGTCATCCAGGGCGTTCTACGATAAGGTTACCTGGGAAGGCTGCCCCAGGTGACAGGAACCAACCCACTGTAATTTAGGTATTTAGATACTTCTCGGATGGGATCCCTTCCCATCCGAACGTAACCAAGCACCAACCAGAATACAGATCATCCCAACCAAGACTTGTGATAGATCTCCGTTCTGGTTCCGCTACCACGAAGGCACAGGCAGGTGCGATTCCAGTTGCCACTCGCGTTTAAAAGTCATTTCACAAAAGCTGCATGCCCACATTACTGATGACTGGGAAGGTACAGTAGATGTGACTGGTGATGGGTGTCAAGGCCGGCAGCAGGGTGTGTGAAGACAGTAAAAACGGACTGGGGCGAGGCTGCAGCAATGGATTGGTAGGCTTTCTCTGGTTGAGATGCTGCACGGCAAGTCTCTTAGCCACAGTGTTGTTCCCAGCGCATCACGTCGCATTTCAATGTACCGCCCTCACTGATGAGGTGTGCTCACTGCTGCTCGCGTGAGCAGTCGTGAGCAAAGTCTGGTCACGTGATCCACATTCCTTAGATCACGTGCTCGGGTGCCTTGGGTTCCTTCTGTGTGGCGTGCTTGTTCCGATTGGCCTCTTCGTAGGCCACCTTTCCTTCAGGCCTGCCAACGGGCCTGTGGCATTGTTGGTTCGTAACAACTCCAGCGAGATTGTTGGCCAAGTCACCTCGACCAAGGTAGCAGACTAGCAGTTAGTCGCCGGTACTCACTTTCCAACCACATGATGTGCCTTGCCTGCAGCAGCGAGCAGCGATATGCGGCACCGCCATCCCATCATGACTGTTGTCGTCGATTTTGGCTGAATCAAATTTTCAAACCCCACCACTTTGCACCCGGCGAGGAGAATGTCGATCTGTACCACGTGTACGACGACCTTTCCCGCACCCCCCTCATACCCGGCACCGGCATCCAGTGCGAGGATCCTGACATTTATTTGATGGACCCGTGGCATGTCATCACAGCTTTGTCCATCGAACAGCACTTGGACTGAAGGAATCGACAACCAACCCAGTTCGTCTCTTTTTACAACAATCTGGGCGACGCCCAGCGCGAGGCACAAAGACGTTACGAGCGCCGAAATGTTCATGGCGTCGACCGTCGCGATCCGAACTCGGTTCGCATAGCCCACGTACGACTTCCACGGGGCACATACGTTTGGGCTTTCTCGCGCGACGAGATGCTCGACATGATGGCAACCTTTAGCCCCCAGGCGCAGTCTCAGGTTTCCGCGATTGCGGGACGCAGTGAGTGGTTCGTATGGGGCTGGGTGCCGAAAGACCTCGTTCTCAACCGGCGTGAGCTGTGACCAGCACGGTCTGGTGACAGAAGAGTAGTCCTGATTGCGAGAGATGGATGGGTGTTGTACAGTAGCAAGACGTGCGCTCTAATCAACCGTCGAGAGATTTTGAGCCAATCGTCAGAGTGAAGTGTGTCTGTGTAATTCGTCTGGAATGTTCTTGTGCGACCGTGGCAGCTTTGTGTCAGAGGGGGCTGGATGGGGACGGAACAACTAGGTTCAGTTGTCTACCTCGTATCGACTTCAACCATGGAACAACATATAGAAGTGCCCTTTTAGGTCTGTGAAACAGAGGTGCTTGAAATGGCCATCCCGCAGAGCTGTGCAAGACTGCCTAAATCTGTGTTTTTCGTTAAAACTCGCCAGTCAAGATCTGGCCCCACTCTCGTTGTATATAGATATTAGACCTTTAATTACTCCTTACAAACTTTTATCTTAGTTAATAAATCATATCACTAGCTCCTGTGAAAAGCTTCAAAGAAGCCAAGAGCCGGCTAGAACTCTAGGATGCTTGGAAACCTGCTTTCGACGCACAGATCGACAGTCTCGAAACTCGCAAGGCCTTCGACCTAGTATACCTCCCTCCTAGTCAACGAGCATTACCAGTCAAATAGGTTCCTAATTAGAAATTTGCCCCAAACGGAGACTTTCTTCGGAACAAAGCCCGTCTAGTTATATGTGGCAAATTTAAAGAAGGCTACAACTAGGCAATTTATAAGCTCTATGCTGTAGTTGCTAGCTTAATATTAGTCAAAGTGTTTTTCATACTTGTTGTTATATAAGGTCTTTACTGTTCTTAATATGATATCGTTACGGCATTTCTACATGCTCCAATTTCGCAAGGCGTGCATGTTTACTGCTGCTAACCACCTGGTTATTTCGATAGCACTAAACGTGTTTAGAAACTCAACCAGGCTCTTTTAATATTATATAATCAGCAGGCTCTATGTAAGTATAGCCAGGATTTTATAACGCACCGTTTATAATGAGTTGATATGAACAGTGAGTCTAAGATCATGTGCGTATTTATGTTTCCATACCTACAAATACCAAACGCTGGTACCATGGGATCAGTCATCATGGACGCTGGAAAATCATTAGTCCGAGATGTCATACGCCACGTGTCTCTCACATTCAAGTCATACCACTTTGTAAGAACCAGGGCCTATTTATAAATCCCCCAAGGCATTGAATTCGTGCGTTGGGTATCAACTCGAGATGGCGATGGATTCAAGTGAACACGGAATGAGAGTTTTCACATCATATTCATTCCATCACCGTAAGAGGAGTGTCCAAACGTTCAACACGGGTTATGAATGGCGGGGAAGACAACCCATAGTATCTGGGAGCAGGTAAACGCTTTCCACTACGAGCTCCACGGTATCAAGTTGAAATGTCACTATGACAAATCGACAAGTGTTTAGCTGCGGCTTGCGCATAATAGCACAGGCGGCAGTGACAAGAAGATACCAAGCGGAACGATGGGGAAAGGGAGTGGCAAAAGGTCGAGCCGAGTTAATCGCAGACGCGAATGGTCGGTCACAAGAGAAGGCATGAATGAAGTGGATGTTTTCTTCGCATATTCAATTCAGAGCTAGCTCTACAAGGCATTTCCTCCCGTACAAAGCATCAAGCCGTCCATACATGGTCCCCTCACCTTCTTTTCCCAACCGTGGTGAAAACATCCAGAAGTCAAAGTGAAAAACGACAAGGCGAGAGCCGACAAAGGTCTGTAGAAAGGTGTCAAGAACCAACACGATAAGAACAGGTTCCAGGCGCAGTAATGGTAGTTCTCCGTTCCTTTCACAGGTGACCTCGTATGACCGTTCTTCGCCCGGTGAGCGTCGCAACAACAACATCCTCAACAACAACGGGGGTATCTCAACAGCGCGAGGGCAGTTGAAGGGGAAGGTTATAAAAAGTGCAAAGGGTATGTAAGGATGCCTTGGTTGGCTCCGATCTCGTCGCTCATCGCCGAACTCCTCGATAGATGCAAGAAAAACTGGGGTTTAGTCGGAAGCAAAGTAAACGTAGTCCAGCCAGCACCACTTTTCCGACACCGATAGACGACTTTCTCATTTCCTTCTTCAGCATCTCAACGGCGGATGAGCATGCCGACAATCTTGCAAAGTGACGTGACCAGCCTTCAAGGCCTAGGCGGGGGTATCGGAATGTGTTGGTAATGGTTCAAGTATGTGACATGAGAAGGTGAGAAGAAGTGGCCTTGGAGGTTTGCAAGCTTGTCAAAGGGGTATGGAGCAGTCGTGGTGCGGTGAATTCTGTATTCAAATGATTTGCAAGAAAGATATCGGCGAGGTCAAATGAACCGCGTATACGATGTGATGCTGGTTCATTGAAACATTAAGGTGGATTGTGAAGGTGACACCAAACGCTCAACACCAGTCGAAGAGGTGGAAAAGGGGGTTGCTGTTGTTGAGTCAGAGAAAATGGTGATGTCTGCCATGAGCCGAAGCTCATAGCGTCAGAAGTGGAAGACGCGTGGTTCGGGTTATTCGCGTGTTTGTTCGTTGCCGTTCAATTGTAATATCGTGGGGATGGTTCGTCTCGTCGCATGTGATGGTCCTGACAGCGCTGAAAACGGAAGATGCTGGTTTTGGACAAAAGAAAATGAGGACATGATGATCCCATCGAAGAAGTCAGAGTTGACAGTGTCTCAGGCCGTAGGTTGATTGATTCAGAGTTCCGACGGTCGCCCGTCTCGGCGTCGCTGGAAAGCCATGGCTTGCGGCACGGCCTACATCAGAGCCGCGACAAACATACCAGCAACACCGGCGAAGGCGACTTGCGCGGCGCCGACGGAAACACCGCCGTTGGTGTTGGTGTTGTCGATTTTCGGGCTGACAGTCGGCGCAACAGTTGTCGGGGAACCATCTGCGCCAGCGGTGGTGGTGGGCACAAGACTCGAGATGGTTGAGACACCAGTGCCGGTAGGCATGTACGTGGTCGAGTTCATGGCGGCGAAGCTGCTCGAGGTCGAGGCGAAGGCGCTCGAGGTGGAGGCGGCCTTTTGGATGGTGATGTATTTAGTCATGGTCATGGTCGACGTAGTCGTGGAGGTCTGGGCGACGGCCAGCAGTGGCAGAAGCGCAGCCGCGACAATGGACGAGAGCTGCATCGTGATAATGGTGGGTGGTGGATATTGTTTGGGTGTGGGTGGTGTGAGTCGATGCGGCGCTGTCGCAATCGCTGATATCCCAGAATCTGTCGAATCGAATGGTACAACTTTCTTGTCTTTCTTCCCAGATCTCTTGCGATTGTTGACTTGCAGATGCGCGAGGTGCGGAGTGGTTATTTACGGGTGAAGCGATGTTGTGGTATGGGTGTTGTTATGTGCGCGCGACACGAGCTTGGGTGGTTCGAAAGAATGTATGTTTTCGGGTTGAATACTCGGTATTCAAGTTGGGTTGATGCATGTATGCCGTAGAGGTCGTGAGGGAGACTTTGCCAACGAAGTCCGCGGTTTCAGAGAAGGGAAGGGTATTTGGGGGTTTGAAGGAAGAGAGAGAGCAGGTGGCGAGAGAGGGCCAGAGTGTGTGTGCGTGTGTGAGGTTAATGAAAGTAGCAGATGGGAGATGGGGGCAGCCCACGATGCCTGCTGCTGTCGGGGGTGTCTCTGGTATTTTTGTGATTTGGTGGGCCCCGGTCTGGGGACCCGTTAGCGCATGGCGAAATGAATCCAACGGGGCGCCCTAGTCCAGGTACTAGCTCAGGTACCAATCGGCGTTGATTGGCTCTGACACTATTGCCTTAGCAGGCTTAGTGCCTTCTATCTACTTTGGCGCGCGGGGAACAATCAACAATCAGAACAAGCACCACCTGACACCGACAGCCTGCCTGTTCCTGTTTATTCACCCGTCAAACCTGCAAAAGACTCCTTGTCCCGAGATACAAGGTCCAAACGAATATCAAAGAATTGTCTTGTAAAGCACCATCGTATTGCAGCTTCTCACACCCCGGATCATGCCTTCTATTCGTACTATCATGTGCAGGGCCCAAGGGTGGTCGTCGAGTTAAAGGACTCAAAAGCGAGTACAATCACACCAACCAACGGAAACTACTGTACAAGCGACGGTGTCCAAACTGTTCCCGAGCTAGGCTTGTTCGGGTATCCAATGATCCAACGTACCGTACCGTACCTGTCAGCTCTGTATCCAGCGCATCCTTTGGGTGGCGCCTCATCATCATCAGAGCCTTGAAGGAATCGTTAAACCTGGCCACCACGGAACTATCTTCGTCACAACGCCACCCGCGGGCTACAGCAACCATGGTGCCACCCTCCTCTCAGACAATACACACCGTCACCATGGATCTCGCTTGTCCAAGATGACCTCATTGTCCCTCTGTTGTGTCTATTTTCAATATTCTGTGTACATGTCTGACAGCAATACCATTCCCCGTAGCTGTCCAACAGTGAAGCCAACCTGTCCTCGCCACCCGATGTCCGATAGAAGTAGGTTGTCTGTCAATCTCCCATAGCAACAATGCCAAGTGGTCGGTCTCCCCAGACCATGCACTATTGACGGTGAGCCAAATTGCTCTGTACCACGTGGTGGGAATTGGAAGTTTGTGCCAGCTTTGATTGGGACATTCCTCTGCCATCCCATCGGCCATCGGCCATTCACAAAAGCGTCAACCAAAATTGCATCAATTTCAGGCGAGCCGGGGCCCGCAGAATGTGTTACACCTGATTCGCCAGCGCACTCGTCTGCCCTGGGGCCTGCCTGCCTGCTTCCAGGAATCCACTCCCTGCTGATCGGGCCCCTGCGCGGTGCCTGACTAAACCCATTTCAGCTGACAGTGTGGCACCCCAGCTCAGCTCGGGGTCGGTTGCCGCCGTCTTCTTCACCTTGTCTCCTTCAAGGTTGTCTCCCGTCACCGGCCGTCACCTGGACATCCACGACATGGCGACACCCTCGGCGCTCGTCAGCAAATGACATGCATTGGCTCTCTTTCGCCGCCTTTGCAAATGAGCAACCTGTGGGGAAGAGGGGAAGATCTTCCATCTCTCTTTCATTTGACGTTTGATTTGCAGCCACAAGAGGCAAGAGGGCAGCAATCACGAGAATCACCATTCAGCCATATAGCCTAGCAGCGCGATTTATTACTATTTCGTGTCACCCAGCCAGTCTGCCCGCGTATCGAGCGAGCTGCCACTATGAATCCCTGTCTGCGCAAACAAGTTCCAGCGCGGTATTCGTGTTCCCAACTGCTGGTCACCACATTTACAAGCTAATAACAGCAGCGCCGACGTCGCGGCGCATACATACCATACCGCAAGAGTTACAGCCACGTGTTCCAGCATTGCGTCTTGTCCAAGACGACATGCGCATTCCCACCTTGCCCGGTTGTGAAACGAGCAACAGGTGAGTTGCCTCACTAAGAAACTGCGCAGTTCGAGCCCCTCCATGTCGTCGCCGAAAACTATGCGAGCCCTGTTCTTCCGCGACGCCGTGTGGTGCGTGAACTTGTCGCGTTCGCGCCCGCGTGCGCCGCGCCATCGATTCACGACAGTATCACGCGCAACAGTCTCCACTGCCACCGCCAGCCTTCCGTTTTGCGATTAGGAGGTTTGGACTGTGTTTCGCGTATGATGTCCGCGCACAGGCAGTCAAGGCCGCGTCGCATTGCTGCTGGAGTAGCGATCAACCAGCGTTCGGATGAACCCGCCTAACGCGTAGGTCCAGGCAAGATGAAACGGCAATCGTTTCCAACCCTTCGCCAACTACTCGCGGTCAAAACGATCAACCCTTCAGAGGAAATTATCGAGGGTCTCCGGGGGTTCTTCTCATATTCGCTAGGGGTTCCGATAGTTTGCGCAGACCATCAAACCGATGACTGGACGTCCGAATCAATCGTCCGGCATCATCTCGTCAGAAGCGTGTCGCCGAATTCCCACGTTTGCGCGCCACGCTCTCGCTCCTCCAAACGAGCGACAGGCAGGACCAGCCCTCTTCCCTGCTGTTCTCTGGAGATCAATAACTGGGCCATCGTCGAAAGGTCGTGCACTGCCAGCCCTAGATCGCCACTGGTCTCAACGGTCGCACTAGCAAGTGATCTTGGTGGGTTACGTTAGCCACACGCCATGCGGCTCTTTGCAGATCCACGTGCAAGTGATGTACTAGTCAACGTTCACTTTGTAACAACGTCAACCGCTGGTGTGATGGGGTGTATCGTCAGTCCAGTACAGCTTCGTGGGTCATGTTGTGCCGGTCGGGCATACTCTCTTCATCGTTGATATTCACCACACAACAGTCACCATGTGCCAACCTGCGGCTGAACCAGTCGGTCGGGTCCGATGCATCGGCCATGTTCCATGGAACTGGACGACGAGGGCATGTGGTAAGACCGCATACAGCGAACAGCACCCAATAAACGCTGTCAGGGTTCCACATCAGTCACGATAGTTACTTTGCATGACCTACGACCTAAGCGCCGCCGACAGCGTCCCAGGGTACGCGCTCATCATAGAAAGCTATATTCGGTATGAGACTATTCAGTACATCTCATCGGGTTCCATTACTCATCTACCCAGACCTCGAATTTCGGTGCCGAATACTGACCTAGAGAGTGACCTATCTTGTTCACTGCGAAGTGATCTCTGGAAAAGCGGCAACCGCACGATCGCCCAGGCCTTCCAGGTATGTCTTCCACTGCTGTCTGCACTTAAGACATAGCTTCACGCCCCCGAACTCCTCCATAAACTCCGCCCCGTATGAAGAACGATATACGCATGTCTCACAGCGATCATGGGTGGCTTTCTCCAGCACATCCACGAAACCGGAGAATAGCAACCGATTGCCCTGCTCCATGACTCGTTCGTAATGCAGATCCGGCTCTTTGTTGTCGACGTCGGTACCGGACCCATCGCGGGCGGTGTCTCCCTTCTTAGCATCCACGCGATTCCAGAGCTTGTCGTGTTGCCGCGCCTTAGAAACGACGTCCTCGGTCTCAGACCGCCCGACTATCATGCCGTCCTCCACGAAGCGATAGCGGCGCATCATGATATGCACGGGGCCGCCAAACGAGCGCAAGAAGTTCAACGCGTGCCTGTGGGCAGGCGAGCGCGCCATCTTCGCGTCCATGGCCCACAGGACCTCGCGACAGCGGGCGAAGGCCCGGGAGCGGACCTCCTTGTCGGGGCCGGAGCCCCCCGCGTCCGCGAACGTGTTGCACACCTCGCCCTCGGCGCGGTGCTTGTGAAAGGCCACGGCGTCATACAGCGTCTCGCCGACCTCGACCAGCAACTCGAGCTGCGGCTCCGTGAACTAGAAGTCGTCCAGGTCGTTGCAGGTCAGCGCCGCGGCGATGGAGAACCGGGCCAGGGCGTCGGTGTCGCGGAGGCGGAACCAGGCGCGCGGCGAGCTAGCTAGCGCCGACACGTACCGGCTGAAGAGCTGCGATATGTCCCGGCGGCTGCTGGCTTTGTCTCCCGTCATGAGGTCTTTCGGGGTAATATCGCAGTCAGCGTGTGTTCCAGCCATGGAATGGACTGCCAGTTTGGGTTATAACTTACAGAAACAACGCAACTCGCGACTCATGGCATCGTTGCTCGGCCCGTTCGCTCGCGTGCCGCCGAACAAGGTGTCCAGGACCGCGTCCACGTCGTATCCGAGGACTAACCGGTCTTCGACGCTCATGTCCACAAGGGTTTCGTCGAACTCGACGACGATGCAGATGACGGTGGCGCGCACGAAGGCCAGGTAGCGCCCCCAGTTCGTGAATTCCGGGATGATGCAGCGGGTGTACTCCCAGGCGCAGGCGAGCGTTTCTTCGATCACGCGGGGAGCGAGGCCGCTGTCTTTCAGGTCGTTCTTGAGCTCGGACGGGTAGTACCTGGTTTCTTTGGGCGTCTTGTGGTCGACCACAAGGTCGTTTTGGGGGGTGTTGTTGGTGTTAGCCATGGCGTCTGCTGATAATGAGTGGTAGCAAGTGGTGAGAGATGAGGTGCAGCAAGGGGTAGGAGATGAAGAGATGTGTGGAAGCAAGGGATGAGGGTTGTGCTTGGAAGAGGGTCTCTCATCCAGTAAGAAGGAAGAGTGCTATAAGTAAAATCGTTGAAGACTGCCCCGCTTGGTATCCCCATTGAAGAGCTTGCACGACTTGACATTAACATATTGCATTGTTTCCAGGACTTGACATTGACACCGCTTTAGACAATGGCCTAAGGTCCATTCAAGAGCCTGATACCGATATCGCTTCTCCTGCAAACTCCCTTCTAGAACGGAGCCACTTACATGCGGTGCACTGACCAGTCCCAGCGAGTCTGAATGGCTGTGACCAGACCGCCTTGCCTTCCATCCGAACGAGGCTTGCCGCGTACTGGCTTTTCTCTCCGGACGGACTGGTCCGCCTCAGCTAGATGGGTTGCTAAGACTCGAGCAAACAAACAAACATATCGCCACAGTCAGAGCGACGAGACGGAATTATTGGCGTTAGCGGTTGGGCTCCCTCCAGGGCATTGGTCACTGGTCCTGGAGCAGGAGGCAAGCTGAGCCGAACCGACAATGTAGGGCTAATCGCTGACAGGTATTAGAGGGCAGGGGGCCGGCCTGCATTGACCTTGACTACCTCCCTTACTCCCGCCGTACTTGGATATTGTTACAGAGGCATGCTTTTGGTAAAGAAGCGGATAATATCATTGGGTAACTGTTTCGGATATAAGGTAAGTACTAGAGAAAACAGGAGTACACAGTGGCTTACACTTCAATCCATCTCTACTCAGGTGATTGTTATTAATATCAACAATACATCTACTTGTCGACGACGTACCTAACTCATTGTGAGCGACATTCCTGAATGGACTATGTGAATTGAGGGCGTAATAGTACGTCACTGAAGACGGGCTGATAATATAATGCCGGCGATGTGGACAATGGCCCCCACACAGCTCCATCACATTGCACAGTTGCTCCCAGTATAAGATCGAGAACAATGGACCACTGCTGGTGAAATAGGGGTAAACAATGTGGGACGGAATCCCCACAACTTCTGCCTGTGCATACCTACTTAAGGCTCTTTCTCTCTGGTGTACTGGACATTTACCGTCTTTCACCCCAAAACAACCACCTTCACATTCTGGCACCTCTGCTACCACAACTCACTCCGACTCAACCTTCTATCATGGTAGCTTTAGCTGTGATGTCTACTGGCCTTTCAGCTCCTGGTATCCTCTTGCTTGGCGTGGCTTGTCTGGCAGGCTATTATGTCGTGAGCGCCGTCCGAACTCGGCGTCGGCTGAGCGAGTTCAACGGTCCGTTCCTCGCTTCTTTCTCGTACTTATGGATTCTATCAGTCGTCCTGTCGTGTCGAGCCTACAAAATCCACCGAGCTACAAGAAAGCGGTACGGCGGATCCGGGAGCAGTCTGATACGAATCTCCTCCGATACCCTGGTAACCGACGACTCAAGTATCATCCAACAGATCAACAGTGTCCGCGGCGGCTACACCAAGGCCAAATGGTACAGAAGTTATGCGCCTGGACCCGACGCATACTATCATCAGCACGACGGACACGGGCCTTCACGACGACCTCAGAGCTCGCCTTTCGGCGGCTTACACGGGGCGCGAGCTACCGTCCATGGAACACCACGTCGATGTGCAGATATACGCGCTGAAGGACCTTATCCGCCGCAAGTATATCTCGACCACGCAGCAGACTAGACCGCTCGATTGGGCCTCGTCGCGCAGTACTTCACACTGGATTGACTAACGCAGCTCGCGTGCGGTGAAGCGTTCGGCTGTCTAGCGGCAGACGCCGATCCGTCGAATTACATCAGGCTTATTGAATCAGCGGGCATGTTCTTTGGAGTTTGCTCCGACGTCCCTCGGCTTGGGAAGCTACTCGAAGTCTTCCGTCAGCGATTTGGACCCAAGAAGACGGACAAGAGTGATGCTGGGTCGTTACTTGCGTACGTATTCCTTCCGAGGTCTCTTCATTGTCAACCATGTAAAAAAAATGAAGTCTCCTAGCTAACAACTGTTGCGCCTGCTCACAAACTCGCGGGACGTATTGTCAATGAACGCGCGGCGCCCGAGGCCGAGGAGAAGGGAGATATGCTGGTAAGAGGAGCCTAGATCCCCCCTTCTTTTCATCCTGCGCTAATGATGCATTTAGGCTTCGTTCATGCAACGTGGCCTCTCCAATAAGCAATGTGAAGCTGAATTCCTGACCCAACTCGTCGCCGGCTCCGACACCACGGCCAACTTCCTGCTCCGACGCTGGTGCTTCTCGCCTCCACACCACGGGTCTACTATCGGCTCCAGAAGGAAATCGACCAGGGCGTAGAAAGCGGAAAAATCTCGACCCCCGTCACTGGCGCCGAAGGCAAAGCCCTTCCGTATCTCCAAGTCGGTGTCACTCCCATCTTCTGCTGAACAGCCCTTCATCACGCTATTCAAGAATCAAAGCTGACACGATCACAGGCTTTCATCTGGGAATGTTTCCGCTTCCAACCCCCGCTATTCATGCTCTTCCCCAAGGTCATGCCGCCGGAGGGTGACGTTCTGGCGGGTCAGAAGGTGCCCGGCGGGACCAATATCGGCATCGATTCATGGTCCATGGCCCGTCGGGAGGAAATCTTCGGCAAAGACGCCGACGTGTTCCGTCCGGTGCGGTTCCTCGAGGCGTCGCCTGAGCACCGCCTCCTGATGGAGAGGACGGCCGAGTTAGTCTTCGGCTCCGGGAGGTGGGTTTGCATCGGCAAGGTCATAGCGCATCTGGAGCTGAACAAGATATACGTCGAAGTGAGTCTGTTCTGCACGGGTTTATTATGGGAAAACATGTTCTTGGGGTTCGGTCAACTAACCTTTGCAATGCCAACTATAGCTGCTCCGGGATTTCGACTTTCAGGTGATGGACCTGGAGAAACCGTACACCATATCGCACCGGTCTATGTTCTTCATTCGGGACGTATGGCTACGGGTCACGGAGAGGGATAATTCGAAAACTGAATGAGATGGTGCTATTGAAGGGCGTTGAGTCACAGTCGGTTGAGCGACACGGCGGGGGCTTCCACACTCGGGTGCCGGTTGCTGGTAAGCAAGGGTCAGTGCTTTCCAGCAAGGTCCATTACAGAGGCTCTCTCAGGTACATTGGTCAGCAGGACCCAACAGCAATAAGATACACCGTTAGCGGATATAGGTGATCCCGAGTAGCAATATGGGGGGCTTGGTGGGTAATAATGATTGTCATAGGTGCGAAGGGGTCAATGCAGTGAGTCCATTTACAATCCTTCTGTGACAGGCCGTGCTCTGGAGGACTTTTACGAGGAAGACGGAGTCGAAGGGCATGTGTTGTGATCAACAAGCGCTGAGTCATGTAGGGGTCAAGGTCCAAATCCCTTTGTTCCGCCTTCGTGTTACGTGGATGTCACTGCTGATCAATAGGCAACATAAAGTTTCCGTCCGAGGTCCATAAACCCATCAGATGGCTGTTTGTGGCCCATCCTGCGACTCGCATCTTTGTTTGCCTGGGCCTCGAGACCGCACATTAGGATCAGGAATGATTCGCTGGCACTGGGTATCTGCCGAGCCAACACCGACATTCTCAGTTCTCGAGCCCGATGACTGGACTCGCTTCCTGCTCGCCTTGGTCGCAGGCCAGGTGATCAACTCACACGTCGGATGAAATTCTCAACACACGAACTTCTCATCACCAGCATACAAGTGAGGCACTTCTGTTCAGTAAAGTGGTCGTCTCTTGGCAGTTAGGCACTTCACAGCAATGGCTCATCATCATTCCATCACTCCATCTCGGCCCATGAACCGGCAACCCCAACAACCGCAGTCGTTCGCCTTTGCCAATACACCCAATACTCACCACTCCCTGTCTGAACAGAGTCACCAACGTCTCGCTGTTTGACACAATGTCCAGAAAATCGAGCCACGCGCAAGGGCCTACGCCAGTACAACATTCTCAACACCATGTGGAGCCCGTGCCAGTGCCAGTAACACTCGCCCATATCAACGACTTGCCCATGTGCTCAGACAGATATTGCACCATCCCCGGAAAATACCACTCGTACTGGCGCTTGCCGATCAACCATCGGGAGGCGATCCCCGTCTTCAGACTCCGTATCGGAGCCGGAGGGCTCTTCAGCGCTGAGATTCCCAGAGACCCCGAGATGGACGTCCTGATCCAAGATACGTCCCACGAAAGTTACGGGTAATACTTCATCAAGCTACCACGTATGGAGGCAGAGTGACCTTTCATGAGAGCGAGCCATGTCGACGCGGAGTGGTTCCGTACCTACATGCATATTGGCCGGGGCCAGAACGGACACAGTGGCCACCTTTATCCGGGCCAGCCTCTACCTCGGGATCCATTACTTCGAAGAAAGATCATTGAGCTTCATCCCGGTGCTGCCCCAAAGTCGAATTCGAAGTCTTATGGGCCTGCTGCAGCATGAATGGTTGGCGGGGTGGTGAGGCAGAGCACGGACTCGGATAGATTGTATCACCCTAGATGAGCAACGATCACCGTCTGAAGGAGGTACTTGAGGGTTTCGGAGACGCTTTCTGCCTGCAACTAGCTCGCCGTGATTGAGCTTCTGGTCGCTTGTTGCGGTGCTATGTATCGAGCAGCAATCGGAGAAGTGGGATTGGGGGCCGAAGTGGTTTCTACGTTCGTTTCATGGGAAGCTCTGTTTTGGTGTGGAGGGACTCTTGTTGGTAGAGTCACGGACGAGAAAAATATAAAAAATTACGTGTCTCATGATCCGTTACAGTCACTGCGCGGCTTGATGTGAGGCTTGTGGTGCCTACGAATTATGATTATATCCTCGTTCTTCGTCGTGCCTATACCACACTGTGCTAGCATCCAATGCTGATCCATCGTATTCGGGCTTTGGCGATTTGATATGTCTAGCGACTCGATTTTTAGTTCGCCCTGGCCTTAAGGTTACATGCCAGATAGCTCTCAAGTCAGTCGTGTAACGTACTTAAGACCGACACTGATTCTCCCTTGTCCTCGAGTCTCATAGCGAAATCAAGGGGCTGTTGGTGCAATATCCAGTGACTGGGTGTCTTGCTGGCCTTTGTCCCCGGGTAAGTGACAAATACGCTCAATGCATAAGCTGGCCTCGAGCAGCATAACTATAAAGCAGGCACAACAGTGCGATAGAGCGACTTCTATTTACTTCATCACCACACCTTGACCTAGCAAACAACCCCTACATACAGTCTCCCACAACTGCCCGACACTACCGACACGCCCGACACCATATCCCTAAGGCCCAATATCCGCAACCCACCGTTTAGCACCATGGCCAATACCTCAAGAAGCAGCAACGATGGCCACGGGCCAGTCCAGCCACCGCCAAGACCGCGATTCCTGTTCGAAGTGACCAGAGCAGAAATGGACAGAATCGCAGAACTCGGCTATAGAGAATGCGAGATCCCAGGCGCAATCAACCCCAACTGGCGTCTAATGCTGTCCCCCTACGGGATGGCCCTCATCATCAAAACCCCCCCGTACCCAGCGTTAGGCGTGGAGGAAAACCTCTTCAACTGCGCTGTTCCGGATGACCCCGAGACGCGCATCTTGGTTTGCTGTGGCAACCTAAAAGTATTTCGATGGATTTACCTGCCACATATGGATCTGGAATGGCCGTTCATGGCTCTAGATTATCCCTATCCCAACAGGTGCTGGTTCATCGCTTACCTTGACCCTTACCCGCTTGGGGTGGAACATGGTGGCGTGCTCCATCGGGAGAGACCACAGGATTCTCTACCTAATGACCCTGCCCTTGTGGCGAAACTCATGGCTCTGCATCCTGAGATTTCCTCGGTGTCGGACCTACATCGGGAGTAGGGATTAAACTTATAAACCCACGGTCCTGCGATGGCATGGATGGTTGGCGGAGTGGTGAGGGGAGGCAGGGACTCGGATAGATTGTATCATTTTCCATGAATAAGTGCTGCGTATGGTGGGAGACATTTGATTTGTGTGATTGTGTGTGGTTTGTGGAGAAGACTCTCGCGAGGTTCCTGGTTGAGGATTGGTCCTCATAAAGGCCTCTCGTGACTTATACGAAGGTTTCGCTAGAGCCATATTGGCGTTGAGGTTGAGGGAGAAGGCGAACAGAGTTCAGCCATGCGCCCCACACACACACACACACACGAAAAAAAGAAAAAGAAACGAAAAAAAAAGGGGAAAATAGGTTCGTTAATTTGCTCAAGGTGACGGCAGAGTCTGAATCGATTCCACAACATCAATACTATCTCTCGATCTGCTGGGTTGTAAACACGAAGACTACGAGGCGTGACGTGGGGACTTTTTGGATTTGTATTGTATTGATTACGGTAGGTAGGAAAAATGAAGTTGAGTCGACCGTCTACCTCAGGAACCAACAATGACGCAAAGACAGACTGTTTGTTTGTTTGTTTGTTTGTTTGTTTTGTATTTAACGTGGGGGGTAGCTCCTCAGTAGTGCAAACCACGCCTCCCAGAGCCATTGCATCGCAAGGTTGTAGAGGTGTCAAATTAGATACATTCAGATCCGCGCACGAGCCTATCCTCGCTGTAGCGGTATCAATCTGTAGTGTTCAGATGGTTTTAGTCAATACCCAAGCCCTCAAACACCAGCCTGTGCTGGGGATCCCGGAGTTTCCAGACACACTCTTACCAAAAACAACTATTTTTCTTGGCGCCCCGCTGTTAGGGCGCAACCTCTATATCTGCACTAAAACAGGCATTTATTTCAGTACCTGACTATCCTTGCCAAGGCGCAGAAAATTTTTCTCACAAGCTGGATGGCACCCCTTCACGATAGGCCCCCAAATACGCCAGTGGCCGTCCCAAAGACGACTACTGGCGGCGTGCTCAAATCCCCGGTCCCTAAAAGAACATATGGCCCGGCAACCCCAAGCAAGCTCCGCCAGGCACTGCTCGACGACATCAACAGCAGCCCGTCACAAGTCTCTGAGGCTGACTTCACCATTGTTTCCCCTCTGAAAGGAAAATCCCGAAATATTAATACTAGCAGCATCATTGATATGGAAGTACCTCAATCAAACGAAATCTCTACAGACCAAGCCATTGGAGGCAATACAGGGAACAAGGTCTCTTCCTCAAAGTGCCAGGACCAAGTAGCCAAAATACTGGCTAAAGACAAGCATCTCTATGAAGCCAGGATGACAATGTTTCAAGAGTGTGCTGCAGCAGTCGATAAGACACTGGAAAAAGCTGGAACCGAACTATACTCTCATGCCAAGGAGTTCAGCGCTTTCTTCTCCAAATGCCTGAACGAGTGGCTGGAAACCCGAGATCTGCCCAAAAGAAAGACCACTCCTGGCGGGATAGGGATAGGGAAGCCCACCATGACCTTCGCCCAAGCTGTCTCCTCTGGCCAACGACAGCATCCATGGACAGTCAACACTACCATGAAGAAAACACAGCCTGGCGCCCTCATCACTGCCAACCAACTGAAGAAGAAGCAGGATGATCTCCGGGTCTTTGTCCGCATGGATAATAGCCACCTAGAGCCTTATGGAATCAAGTCTACACTGAACAGAAGACTTAAGCTCCACCCTCAGGAGCTTAGAGAAGTGACACGATGTCCTTCTGGTTTTACCTTACACCCAAGGGACAAGCCAACTCAGGCTAAGCTTCTGGCTTTCCAAGAAGAAATTGCCGACATTCTCAAGGCACAAAAGATTGAGACCCACACAGTCTGGCATCATTACAAGGTCAATGGATGCCCAAGAAAGGTCATCAGTGCAGAAGGGTTCACAATCGATATTACTGACACTGTTGTTGCCGATGAAGTTGAAGCCCAAACAGGCGACAGACCTCTGAGGTGCATACTCTCAAAGAACACGATTGATTCTGATCCAGAAACTACATGGATAATCTCTCTGCCCAGTGCAGCAAGGAAACCATTCACGCTTTTTGCCCACTCAATGACCTCAAGGCATATTCAACACACCCCCAAGGTTCACCAGTGTGCAAGCTGCTTCAGATACCATGGTAGGAATTACCGATGCGAAAAGCAAGTATGTGCACACTGCGCCGACACAGTACACCAGGGAGAGTGCGAAAAACCAATCCCAAAGTGTGTCAACTGCAAAGGACCTCATGCTGCCAACTTCGACAAATGCCCTGCCCGCCCCAAGGTTGTGAAAGGTACCATCCATAAGCACACATGGGAGCAAATCCAGGAAATAAGGCTAGCCGGAGAAAGAGCCAGATCCAAGGCCTTCAACGAAGCAGGCAGAAACCAAGCTGGGTCAACACCTAGCAATAATAACAAAGACACCACAATGCAAATCGACACAACAGATACAACTCATCCCAGAGATGCCGATACCATTGTTGTCAGTCAATGTTAGGTACATCAAACGAAACACATCGACACGGGCATCTAGTCATCCATTCTGTGAATACAGCAGGGGGACAAAAGAGTGCAGGCCCTACAGAGTTAGCCATCAATCTGGCTGACTATAAAGGAGAACAAGCAGACATCATTCTGATGCAAGAGCCCTGGGTTGGCATACCACCAGGCAGGAGAATGGGAGTAAAGACACACCCCAATTACGATATATACTCCCCAGTGGATTCCTGGGACAGCGACAGTACACGGCCCAGATCTCTCATCTATGTGAGAAAATACCTTCAAGCGGATCAACTTCGGCCCTATGCTACACGAGACATCACCTGGGTCAAGGTACAAGGCATTACATTTGCCAGTGTCTACCGGCCATGTGACAACCCACAGGAAGTGGATGACATTCTGGAAGTATGGACTCCACCTTTTGGCTGCGTTATAGCTGGAGATTTCAATGCTGGCGACACATCCTGGGACTCAAGCAATCCAGGATATCATGGTGGTACTATACTTGCACAAACTATGGCAGACCACGGACTGGATCTGATTTCTGAACCAGATGTCCCGACACATGATGACGGAAATGTACTAGATCTGGTGTTCTCTGATGTCCCCATGGCTGAAGCCTCAGTCAATGATGCACTTCAGTGCACCTCAGATCATGAGACATTACGAATAGTCATTCCAATCCAGGGAGATCTGGACCGAGTACCCAAGGCCAATCATTGGATAGTACCGGACGATAAACTACAGGAGCTGGCAGATAATGTCCAAACCAGGATTCATGAACTCCCCCGGCTGGGTGTATCCCCTGGCCAGGTGGACACCTTTACACAAAGCCTGATCAACATGATCCAAGGCTGTATCAGGACAGTGGGCAAGAGGCCCCGTCAATCTAGGCCCACTGCTTGGTGGAATGATGACTGCAAAGCAGCTGTTCAGACATACAGGGCCCTTTCCAAACAGACTACAAGCCAAGAAGGACGGAATTCAGCCCGACAGGAATTTCGCGGCGTGGTTCGGAAAGCTAGGAGAGAGTACTGGCAGACTCTAATCAATTCAGCAACTGAGCCAAAGGACCTATACAGAATCGTCTCTTGGCACAAGTTATCAGCAGGATTGCGTTCCCCTCCAATCATCATAGGAGACCAAATATTCGAGTCACAAGAGAGCAAGGCAAATGCATTACGCTCAGCCACGCTTGAACGAAGTACCTCAGACAACGATATCATCGACCCCTGGTCCGCTCAGATCGTACAACCCAAGCCACACATCCCCCTTGAATACCACGTCGGACTGGAAGAGGCTGAAGGGTGCACTTTAGGAACCAAGAGCAACTCCCCGGGAGTAGATACCCTCACAGTACGGATTCTGAAAGCTTGCTGGCCAGTCATTGGTGAACATATCAGAGCCCTTTTCCAGACCTGCCTACTGATTGGACACCACCCTAAACCATTCAAAGTAGCTGAGGTGGTGATGATCCCAAAACCAGGAAAGAAAGACTACTCCAATCCCAGGGCCTACAGACCAATATCGCTACTGTCATGTCTTGGCAAGGGCCTAGAACGACTCATTGCGAAAAGAATTACCTGGTTTGTTGTCAAACTTGGAATTCTAGCCCCACAACATTTTGGAGCTCTACCAAAGCGCTCTGCCACTGACCTGGTAGCTGCACTCATACACGATATTGAGCAGGCCCTTGACCAAGGCCTCGTTGCAACGGTAGTCACATCAGATGTGAAAGGGGCCTTTGATGCTGCCCTAATGGGACGGCTGGTGGTTCGCATGAGAGAACAGGGCTGGCCAGGCTTTCTCATAAGATGGGTCCAGTCGTTCATGTCCGAGCGGTCCGCAAGAGTTCGGTTTGAAGGTACTGTGACCGATATAAAAGCTCTCACTTGTGGGCTCCCACAAGGCTCACCAGTCTCTCCAATCCTCTACATGCTGTATACAGAGCCAATCTGTGCCCGACTTGGCATGAAAAGAAGACGCTTTGGATATGCAGATGATCTAGCAACACTCTGCATTGGAAAGAACCTTAAAGAAACAGCTGCAGAGGCTTCTGAAAACCTTCATTTGCTCAACCAATGGGGACATAACAATGCTATTGAATTTGATCCCGACAAAACCGAGATCATGCACTTCTCACGGAAAAAGAACTCAGACAATCCCCCAGTTTGCCACGGAACAATGAACAAAACAGCTAAGCATTCCATGCGATGGCTAGGTGTCCTTCTGGATAGGAAACTAAACTTCAAAGACCATGTTTCTCACTGGGCCAAGAAAGCTAGTAGGGTAGCAAATCACCTTCGAGGACTATGCAACACAGTCAAAGGACTTCCAGTAAAGTCAACCAAGAGGGCTGTGAAAGCTTGTGTTATTCCTATTCTCACACATGGCCTGGAGGCCTGGTACCCAGGAATCGAGAAAACTGGGAGCTTAGGTGAGACATCAGCATGTCGCATTAAGGGGCTTCTTGGAACAATAGATGCCGTACTACGAACGGCGATCAGGGCTATCTTGCCAGTCTGGAAAACACACCCTGGACATATCTTACACTTTGAATCGCAGATTCCCCCAGCAGGAGTTCTTGCAGAGTCAATAAGACGACGTCACGGCCTCCGACTAGGACGAATAGATCAGAGACACCCTCTGGTTGGCAGGCTCCAAATACAAGCTCGCAAGGATCCAACAAGGCTACAAAGAAGCTTCCAGCTAGTCCCTGACTTCCAGAGACCAATACTTACCAGGCCATCATGGAAGAAGCGCCCAATCCGCAAAGACAAAGACAAAGAAACAGAGCTCTTCAAGCAATGGTTACAAGAGAGAAACGTGAACACTGACCTTGTCATCTACTCAGATGGATCACAGTTGGATGACCAAGGCACAATCCGCACTGGATGGGGTTATACCATCAGGAAAGGCGGCACTACACAAGAAGTATACCGGGGAAGGGGCAGACTTCTACAAGCAGAAGTAGTAGATGCTGAAGTCCATGGTGCTCTCCAAGGTCTTGCAGCAGCCAGGGCAATTGGACACGGAAAACAGCTATATGTCTGCCTGGACAACACGTCAGTGGTAGATGGGCTCAATGGGACTCCACCCGAGACATCACAAAACATTTTTCTACGATTTCAAGAACTTGCCACAGCACACACTCCTGGAGTGACCGTCAAATGGATTCCTGGACACAGAGATATTGATGGCAACGAAGCTGCCGACACACTAGCAAAAGAGGGTGCCATGCTGGAAACAGACACAACAAATCTTCCTACAATCTCTTGGGTCAAGAGAGATCTCAAAAGACAGGGCAAGAAAGAGTTCAACCAATGGTGGAAAGACCAATCAGAATCTAGGTATCAAGAAGTATACTCACATGCAGTAACTGAAAGAGACCTTATATCTTTTAAGAGGAGTACTTTACACAGACTTCTAGCGGCCAGATCTGGACATGGCGACTTTGCCAGATACCATGAACGCTTTGGGCACACAGATTCAAATGATCACTGCAGCTGTGGTGAGAAGAAAACACCACAACACATTTTCTTTTGTAAGAGACTGGGGAAAAATCGGCTACTGCCTAGGCATTCGCCTAGGGCAGCTTGTTTACAATACTTAGGGGAGAGGAGCACAGAATGGGCAAAATTCGTGGAGAAGAGCAAGTTCTTTTCAACAATCTGCCCCCGATAGATAGCCTTCCTTGAAGGACCAGATGGATGACCCCAAGGTCATACCGCCGCAACAACGGGGATGGGCCCGTGAGCGGGACTGACTGTACTTATTATCTTGAGACCTCCACAACCCTGCGATGCAGAGGCTCTGGGAGGCGTGGTTTGCACTACTGAGGAGCTACCCCCACGTTAAATACAAAACAAACAAACAAAACAATACCCAAGCACGATTCCGTCAGAAAAACCTCCTATCTAGTGACAAAGCGACCCAGTGAACCTCAGTTCTCTGGTGTATATATCGTTCTAGTAGCCGTTCGATATATGTCGCATTGGTGGGTGGAGTAGGTGTTTGTTATCTGCTGGCGAGGGAAACCACAAGGGGGAAAACCTCGCAGGAGTGGGTATTGTGGAGACAAGCTGCTTGGCTATCGGGCTCTGCGATAAAATGGGGCCTTTCCATTGTCGTGTGCTGGTTATCGACTCGCACAAGCCGGGTCAGAAAGGGGGCCATAGCAGGATTCGAACCCACTTGTTCTCGTTGCCCACCGCACAAACGAGAACACAACCAGGCGCATTTGACCATTGCGCTATACGGCCACGCAAAGACAGACTAGACGAATAATGCAAAACCATTCCGAGCCTCCGATCGGGAAGATGAGGACAATCTGTACGCCATCGTAAGTCAGTATCTTATCCGCGGTTGGTTGTTCGAGTGGGTGACTTACTGTAACCACGTATAGTACAAGGTTCGGATACAGTGAGATAATCATTGAAATCCAGGGTAAGGCGCCTGTGAGGAATACGCCCACTGGTACTGCGGTGCCGACATGTGCTGCGGTGCCGACGAATACTGCTGCGGCATCGATGGGTACTGCTGCAGCGGCGGCAGCGACGGGTTATGCGGTGCGAAGTTGTACTGCGGTGCAAAAGTGTACCGCGGTGCGAACGAGTACGGTGCGAAGGAGGACTGCGGCGGCGGCGGGTACTGCGGCGGCGGCGGCGGAGGCGGGTACTGCGGAGCCCCCGATCCCCCCATTGTCATCGTCGCCGGCTGTGGCGGCTGTGGTAGCGAGCCAAGCGCGGTCTGCGTTGTCGGAGATCCGTTGGCTTTTCGTTGTCTCTTCCGTGGTCTCTCGGGCCCTGATGTCTTTGCCGGAGGTGTTGCTGTCCGAGGTGGTTGAGGTACCTCTGCTTTTCGACGTTGTCGCTTTGCCTTCGGCGTCTCCTTATTTGCCTCCAACGCCTCCCTCTTCGCCAACTCCGCCTTCTCGATCTCAGCCAATACCTCTAAGGTGAAGGTTGACTCTCCGAAAAGAGCATGGTCAAGGCGTCGTATCGTTGCCACAATGTCGCTTTTTGGTCTTTGGCTCGCCTTTGCGTCGTTTCTCTCGTGGCGGACAAAGTCATCTCGCCAGTAATTAAGGGCTGCATCGAAAAAGGGAAAGTAGCTGCGAGCACCTGCCAAATGCGAAGCCAGGTCGTCTTCCTTCTCGAGGATCAAGAGGATGTCGGTGATGCATTCCAGAGCCTCCATGGAGAAATCATCACTGCTGTTGTCGCTGCTGTTGCGGTACCTCAACAGCGTCGACATAAGCTGAAAACCAGTGACAATCACCGATACCCCGGGGGAAGGAAAGTCTTGATGAGATATCATTGTGGTACCATCCGGCCGGAACGGCAGGCACAATGGCAGATGGGCGGACCGGGACGCTATGAAAAGATCAGCCAAAAGCGGTCGACCTGACAAGATCTGGATGTCTAGGTACTTACGCCGGGGATCTTCACAACACGCGGAAATAGTCGCTTTGACAAACTCCGACGCTCCGGTCTTTGGGTTCGGAATGAATACAATAACCTCCATCTGGTAAGTTTTGCTTCCGCGAGACCCCATGGACCGGACGTGATACGGAGCAATATGGATGCTACACTACTGTTAGATGTGTCCCTCACGGAGTGCGGGGAACAGAAGCACGCTTGACTTACCTGTCATCAGTCTTCAGCAACTCTTCTATCTCTTCCAGTGTCTTCAGCACCAGCAGCTCAATAGCATTCGCTTCGCGTCGTTCTGGGTAACGCAGCGTCATAGCGCAAGACCCGTAGAAGGCAATGGGCACATCGTGGGATCGGAAAATGTCGACTAGGTGACTCGCCGCACGGATCATATGTGCAGGAGTAGGTGCATGTGCGTCTTGCTTCATTTGCTGGTAGCTACCAGAGGGCACTGCGCCGGGACCGGGGGGTGTTGGCTGAGAAGCAGCGAGAGCCTGTATGTCGCCATCGAGTGGCTGCTGGTCTAATGGGGAATCCAAGTCCCTCAGAGCTGGGTCCAGGAGGTTGTCGTTGAATTGCTCTGGTGAGGGATCGGAAGCCGGGACAACTGCCTGTGGTTCGGCGTTAAAGGACCGCAAGCTGGAATCTGAGCGGACTTCCAAAACTTCTGGGTAAGATTCGGGCCAGCCATAGCCATAGTCGGGCTGTTCTGAGCCGCCATTCGAGTGCAATGGCAACTGAGGAGGTTGCGCAGTGGTCTCGGGCTCCCCGTAAAGAGCTTCGAGCATTTCGGTGTCCCGCTGGAGAGCTTGGTGCTCTTCGGGCCACCACTCGTTGCTGTAGAGCACTGGCACAGGCGTGGTGTCGGAGTCTGCTGGGTCCGAGTGATGTTCCATGGACCCTAACGGCTGGTTCTCTCCACGTCGAACTGGGACACAAGAGACACAATGGAGGCCCAAGCTTCGTCAGGCAAGGTTGGAGATGCACCACTTGGGCGTTGTTGCTCCGTGTTCGAGAGGGTACAGCAGGAATCGGAAAGCAGGATTCAGAATACCGAAGGGAATGAGTACTAACTCTTCACTTCGATGATCAGGGTCTAGGATATGGGTGGCCTCGAGGAAGATCCGATCAGAGACAGGGAGGGAACGGTAGGGTGGAGAAAGTAAGGTGGGTGGGAGGGAAGAACAGTCGACGCAAGACGGAGACAAGCCCTATAAATAGTCAATCTGGACCATTGAGTCATTGGACTACTCGCAGCCAGACGGACGCCTCGTGCAAAGGATCTCGGAGAAAGGTTTGAGAAGGTTTGCGCCATTATAGTGGATGGTATATGTATATTTGCAGCCAGACGGACGCCCTGGGAAAAAAACCTCGGTGAAAGTATTGAGCAGGTTTATGTTACTATAACCTTGGGCGCCAAATACGTGACAATTGGCGTGGTCACGGATTGTGGCCAATGAAGGTACGGTGACAACGTCGTCACCGTCCCGCCGGCTCTTGACCTTTGGGGAGAGAGTCGTTGCCGCTCGCCGCCGCAGGACCTGACGACGAGAATCACAGCACACATCGTTCTTTGACGACGCAACGTCGACGGCCCAGAACCACGATACGAGAGAGTTCCAGCGCCGGATACGTCGATAGAAGGGGCTGACTACATGCATACGACCGCTTCAATCGCAGGTGAACCGCCGCCGCGGTGGTGGTGGTGTGGGAGGAGCTCGTGATACCATCGGCGTTAAGAGAGTGACTTATTGGCGCTAGGGTTTAAAAGGAATGGACGAGTAGTAACGGTACTGCACGCTCTGGAATTGAGGAGGCATGAATTGGCCTCTGAAGCCACGTGTATAAATACAAGGGTGGAGGGTACGTATATACGGGTGGGCTGCTTGCCACGTCGTCTCGCCCGTGTTCAAGACTGCAACCAACCAATCAAACAACCCACCAACTGACTATATAGTAATTTGAATGTTAGTTAATACTGCGGAACAGATTCCGTCTTGTTCTGTCAAAGCCATGCCTGTTTCGTACCAAACGAATAGTGCTAATTCCCACGTGCGTGGCGTCTAAGGGTATAGAGCCGCCTCTCAATCTCGAAGCTGGGAGTTGCTAGTTCGCAAGTGTATTTAAGTTTTGCAAAACCATCTCATTGTCCACCTACAGGAGTTAACTACTGCTCGGTGCTCACTCCCGAGCCACTTATAGAGTTTCAGCCACTTATAGAGCTCTAGCAACATATAGAACTTCAGTCACTTATATTACTACTGACGGGATTCGACCCTACACTGGCATTCGGAGTTTAGGGCAACTAGCCGGATGGCGCATCAATACCAACTCTATCCATGTGCCTGGCTGTGCTCGTCCTCCATATTACAGGACCAGTGGGGTTAGTCGCAGTTCCTCAATGAGTCTTGGACTGTTGACATCTGGTCTATAGGAAAAGGAAACTTCCTCTGATTTGATATGACTACACAGCCTGAAGTTTCAAGCCTTGCTAGTCAGATTCATCGTCAGAAGATTGGCGTTGAAGTTGAGGGAGAAGACGAACAGAGTTCAGCCATGAAACCGTTAATTTGCTCAGAGGTTATAGCAGAGCCTGAATTGACTCCACATCATCGTACCATCTCAATATGCTAGATTAGGAACATGAAGTCATATTCAGAAGATCTTCCTCATACACCATGTCACACATGCGTTCAAGGGAATGAAGCCAAATCTCCTCAACTCCTCCGTTCTAGTTCTTCGCATAAGCAAACAGTCTCCCCCGCGGTTGAGACGTAATGCGCGCGCTTTGGAAGTGGTGCGGCGGAAGCTGAGCTAGGTTGCTATAGATGAGGGAATAGGGGGCCGATGCAGGCTTCGATGGTTCGGAGGAGACAGTCGAAGTCGGTCGTGGAGAGTGGGATCGGGGCGGGCTGTTCGGGGCGCTCGACGTATATCTCGTAAAGCTTCTCCAAGGCCGTCAGGACAGTGGTCGAGGTGGTGAAGAGAGATGGGTGGATGCGGAACTGGGAATGCATCTGGAGACTGGAAGTGGAAGACAGGACAGAATCGGGGGCTGACCCCACCATCAGCCGCGAAGGCAGAAACGCGCTGTCACATGACCTGCAGAAACTCATTTAAGCGACATGCACTTCGGCAACCCCGCTACATTTCTGGGATATCTTTGAAAGTAGAACTATCCAAGTGTAAGGCTGAGCTGCACCGGAGGGGTGACGCTCAAGGTGCATCCACGAAAGCAAACATCCATCGACTTCTGCTTGAGTGCATCGCCTCAATGCTGGTCTTTGCTCTCCGATACCGAGCACATCACCAGCCCATTACGTGACCTTGGTCAATTCGCCTTTTCGGATACTGCCTTCGTTACTCGTCAGCCTAAGCATAACGTTACCTATTCATTCCCTGACCAGTGTCCAGTCACCGGGCGCGCCGCACATCATGGATCCCTTGGCAGCCTTGCCTGCAGAGGTCGTACTGCGCATCTTGCTCTTCGCCTCGTTCGGGAGCATCGCCAGCTTGACGCGCTCATCCCGATCCTGGTGCAACTTCATCGACTTTACCCACCAGGATGCCATCTACGCCGCCAAAGCGCCCGGCACCACCGGTGCCATGAAATTGCGCGAGCCGGGCCAGTATCTGAACGGCTTGGAATCGTTTACCAGATACGGCGAGGGCGTCGAATCGTGGAAAGAAGCTTGCCGTCGGCGCATTCTGCTCGAGAAGTCGTGGAGCGACGAGAGGCCCAGCCCTAAGGAGACCGTCATCCAGGTTGGCACTTCTCCCATCTGGCGGTTCAGGCCCGACTTCAAGCGCAGGTTCATCGTCTCGACCTCTCATGCGGGCGGCCTCAACGTGACCGACATGGACTCGGGCGACCTCTTGTGGTCTCTGCCCAGGGATGAAGTGCGCAGGTTTGCACATCTAGAATACCAGGACGGCACTGCTGTCTGGGATCGCTTCAGGAACACGCTGGAGGTTTGGAAGACAGACTTGCCCGGATTAGCGCGGGGTCACTTTCGCCAGGTCGCACTGTTGCCTCATGACGTGATCACCAGAGGTTTTCAGTTGTCATACAACACTCTTTGTGTTGTGTCGTCCGAAGGAGAAGGCTTCGTCTACGACTTCCTACCACATCCAGAGAAACCAAGATTGCGAAAACGCGTCGAGATCGAAGACGGAGCAGTTGGACATCTCGATCAAGACACAGACGCCGTCATGTATTCTATCGGCACGCATGACTACCACATCCACGACAAGACATCGGGCGACCCTCTAGGCCACATTCATCCACACATGGTCAAGCCGTCAGCAATCTACCACATCCGCCACCCCCAGCCGGATCTGGCTGACGAAGACGGTCAGTTCAATCATCACCCGTTTCGGAGACGTCGCTGACAACTCTTAGAATACATGAGCCTATTACCTGATTCCACCCGTTACCTTCTCGCACGGATGGTCCCGGAATTGGGCTTGTCATGCCTACCAATTCATCCAGGCTTGTTCTTCTACGACGACTCTGAAGCACTCCCTGACATCACACCACTCGAGCGTGACGAATGGGGCGCCGGCATGCTGAACGGCAAGACCATGGTCGGCGTCTCGCGTGGAGGCAGGCTGGTCATCTGTGCGGATTGGCCACAGGCTCTTCGCAGTGAGGAGGACTTCGCCTCTGTGACGTCCATTGTCGAATGTGACCCTGGCGGCGATAGTTTCGACCTAGGCGGCTGGCTGCACATTCATGACACGGTCGGCGGTAAGCGGATCATCTTCGAGGTGAAAGACAGCGTCTACATCCTGTCGCTCGATGGCGAAGGGAGGCTAGATGTCAACAGGCCCGCCCTGTCTGTGCCTACGTGCTCCACCCCCGAACTTGCTGTTCCTGTCAGCTTCATGGGAATCTACGACGACTGCATCATGAGCACCTTCACCACACTCGGTACCGACCCAGTGGACGAGACGTCGGACGACGATGATTCTGACGCGGCTGAGAATGGGAGGGCATTGGCCAGGCATTTCCCCACCAAAGCTATCAGGGCGATAAGCTTTGCTCCGGAGATTTGAGCGCTCAGTACGCGAAGTTTCCGGATCCGCTTGCTTCAAAACGGATTCACGTCTACGTGCAGGTGGTATCCTACACACCTATGTTATCCGACGGCAAGACAGCTCTATTAGAAACGAAGACACACTAATATTGACTTACCCGTGACTTCTATTGGTCTGGTGACATTACTTCAGGATTACTTAGGTAACTGAGATCGCATCTTGTAGACATGAAGTGAACATCTTGTGCTCCACCACCCCCCGGCAACCCTGACGCTCGATCTTAAGTATACCCCAGCACTCCTCACAAGCATCCACTATTTTCGGACTTCGGACTTTTAAGGGCTACCTAAGTACAGCCCGAGGTGTTTAAGATGGTACTGGTTAGCGGTTCCACGTGTATCTGCAATGGTGATAGGTAGAACTTTGCGCGATTGGAACTTTCTCATAGAACTTTTTTATGAGGACGGGTATGTATTAACATGAAAATAATTACGGGCATCATCTTGGATTTAAAAGCATACCTTGGAACCGCTAACGATTACCATCCTTGCTAGCTGAATGTCTAACCAAGTACTCCTCGCAAACATCCACCATATATTCCCGGACTTCGGACTGTGCGAGATTATACCCGCAGTGTTTACTTTAACTTCAGAACATCCCTCGACTCACACCATCCCCAACTCATCTCTATACACTCCCCAACCACAATGGCAACCTCTGTATCGGACTGCTGCCTCAAAGGCTTCCAGTGGAACGGCACGCCCAGCGGCCGCACCACCAAGCTAGCAGACCTCGACACCTACACCACCGGCACCAACCCGCGCGCCGCCATCCTCCTCGTGCACGACCTCTTCGGCTGGACGTTCCCCAACATCCGCCTGCTGGCCGACCACTACGCCGCCGAGGCCGACGCTACGGTCTACGTGCCCGACTTCTTCGGCGGGGAAGTCCTGCCCGCGGCCGCGGTCGCAGGCGGGCCCGCGACCTGGGGCGGCCTCGACATCCCTGGCTTCGTCTCGCGCAACTCGCGCGCGATCCGGGAGCCGGAGGTCTTTGCCGCCGCGCGGGCCCTGAGGGAGAAGGGGTACGAGAGAGTCGCGGCTGTGGGCTTCTGTTTCGGCGGGTGGGCCGTGTTCCGTCTCGGCGCGAAAGAACACGAGCCCGAGCCGCTTGTGGACTGCATCACGGCCGGCCACCCGAGCTGGTTGACGGAGGAGGACGTCGATGGGGTCGATGTGCCGACGCAGATCCTGGCGCCGGAGGAGGACCATGCTTTCACGCCGGAGCTGAAGCGGTATGCGTTTGAGAAGCTGGTGTTGGGGGGCGTGGCGGGGAGGGAGGTGGAGTATGTGCATTTTCCCGGGGTGGCGCATGCTTGTTTTACGAGGGGGGACGAGAAGAGTGTGGGGGAGAGGGAGGCGATGGAAAAGGGGAAGGATAAGGCTGTTCAGTGGATGAAGAGCCATTTGCATGGCAAGGCTAGTGCTTGATTGAAAGCGGTGTGTCTGGCAGTCTTCGGGGAGATGGCCGCGATTAGCTTTGCCCTTTTCTTCGTTCTTCTTGATGTTCTACATCTACGGAAAGGCCATTAGGAATCTACATGCCCTATAGGGTGGCTTCATGCTCGGTTCACCACCTTATCGGTTTCGGGCTGCCGCGTGCGCCTATCAGTCATTGTCCGGATTCCCCTTGCGTCCCCGAAAGTGGACTAACTCATTGGCAAACAAGTATTCGTCGCCATGGCCCATCATAGAGCGATTGATATCACGCCTCCGCTGGATGCCTGATCAAGCCCATACCGTCCCGACACCAAGCTGTTGCACAGATAAGTCAGAATAGCCGGATTCGGTGGACAGCTCCGGCGATCAAAACTAAACATCTTACCTCCAATCCAGGTTGGCAGTACAGGCGTACTTGCAACTATCGACAAATCTCTGAAGGTCGTCGTGGATATGTGGAATATGCGAGTATCTTTGTAGGATCTCGGCTTCGGCAGCCTGGAACTGCGATGTCGCTGAGCGTATCATCTCTAAAGCAACGTCTGCCGCTGCTTGCGCCGAACCGAGCTTCGGACAGAGTAACGGAATCAGTGTGTCAACCTGTGATTGAGCCTGCAGGATCTCATGAGTGATCAGTGCGGTCGGGCAAGTCTGGGAGGCGGGATAAGTAGTACGTACCACTTCTTTCTTAATTGAGAGGCAATCGTTGACTCTGGAAAGGTATATGTCAGTCTGCTTCCGTTGCCATGGACAATGTCGACGTACGTTGAGATGATGATATTTGTCTCGTGCCACAATGCCTTCATTGCGCGATCATCCATCACTTCCTTCGGTAGTTCGATCCCCAAGGCATACCTGCAGCATATAAGCGGACTGTCATCCCGCACCAATACGACTGCGTAACATACTCATGAATCGCCAGACATACCCCAACGGCGCTCGATCCCATGCGACGCTCCAAGTACTCTTCGACAGTTGGGATTATGTGCTTCGTTTGCGACAGATGCTCTTCTTCGGTCATCTGGACGAAGAGCAACAGTTCGTCGAAGAAACGCTGTATCTGGCCTACATCAAGGGAGTGTAAGCGTAGTGTTATGAGTCATGCTGATGCAGGAGGTTGAGCGACCGACGTTGAGTGCACGACTTCGCAATCGCTTCCCCAACCGGCTTGAACATGGTAATGGTTCGATCATTCGAAATTGAGCCAAGATCTATCTTCGGGCTGTCTAATGATAGGCCGCCTCGGATATACCGGATGGTCTCGTCCCGGTAGACACACGAGCGGTCGTAGTCGTTGATCAATTGGGAGTATTCGTATGAGTCCGTTTCTAGAACTAGTCAGTAAGTTACCACTACGAGGATTATGTTGCTGAAAATGCACCGTCGTCCCATATGAACAGCTAATTTCCGGTCAGCGAATATGAGTGATGAAGGCAGGTACTGATCAGAGCTTCTCATACCCAGATCGACATGATGGTGGCCACGCGCAGAGCATCGAAAGACGTGTAGGGCCACCACGAGGCTGTAAGCAGCGCAATGACAGAGCTCTTCAGCTTCTTCAGGCGACTCGCATCTCCAGCGGATGAAAGAACCCTATCAGAACAGAGCTCAGCATGGATCTTCACGCAGGCACTTGGGAGTATGTACCCTTCGAGAATCTTCTGGGCATCGTCGTCCAGTTTTTGGAGGTCTGGATGAACGGCACGAGGCCAGTGCTCGAACATTTCTTGCAGGCCATGGAAGTGAATTGTTGAGCCTCGCATCATATTCAACAGTCTTTCTCTTTCTTCATCATTGCCGTGTGGTACCGTGGCACACAACCCCTCCTGGTCGGCGAGAGGTGTTTCTGGCAGCATGCTGGAGTGTCGGAAGTTGTGCTGATCGATGACTTGAGGATCAGCTAGCTTGACTTGCTGATTCGTCTCAAAAGAAGAAGATAGTAGCCACGGATCTTATATGAAGGCTGCCGCCGTCCATACGCGTTGACGCTGGGCCGTCAGCGTCCTAAGCGCCGACTCACCTGCCTCACGCATCTCTGTCGTGTCACGCTGACCAGTGACATAGGGGCTTCCTCTGATATGGCGGATTGGATTCGCATATGCACTCTGGCTCAGCCAGTCAGCCTCCCACCCTTTCGCAGCAGACTTCCAAATACTCCAGCAAGCATGATCCCAGCCACCGCGGAGTGCTTTGGCTACATTTTGACGGAAAACGTGCTGGTTCGCGACCAGCTGAAAAGCCTCCTTGATCCAGCCAGTTAGGATCCGCCTGCCGTTCGCTCCCCGTCTCTATCGCATCGGTGATACGCCGTGCGGAAGTATTCTGCGCGATCAGTAAGCCCGCTGTTCGGGCGTTGTTGGAGAACGTGTAAGACTTGGATGGAAACGGGCAAGGGGAACCGAGATAATGACCGATAGGAGCCCGCAGCAGCCCAACATATGGCAGAAGAAGGAGCAAACGGAGACAGCAAACGACTTGGGAGCTCTAGCAAAAGCAAGCGCTGACAGATCTTGGACCTGTTCCCATACATGAAGCGTCTCGACGTATGTGCGTGTTTCTCCCTCCAGCTAGGGCATGTAGATGCAATATTTCGACCTCAATAAGGTGCTGTCGAAGCATGTGCTCAATACTCGATGAGCTATGGCAACGGATACTTGTTTGCCAGTGAGCCAGGCTTATGATCATCTACTAGAATCGATAGATGTCTTTGCGTGGTAGCATATTGTCCACGCCGAATGCCGACGCGGCCAGGGACGGCAGGCCAGACCCGACAGTAGTCAAGTAAACTTGCCACACTCGGCCCCCTTTGTGACAAAAGGCTTCGTCAATGTAGCCTGATGATCCGAGCCAAGACGTGGTGGCTAATAAACGAGGAGTGATTGGAACTTCCGCTCGGTAAAGGTCGCCATCCTTTTGGTAGGCGGGTGGGTTGATGTTGATGGGTGGGTGGGCGCCAGTCTAAAATTTGAGCCGTAGACCCACTTTCGTAGGGCAGAGCAGACAGAGACTGATTGCGCACAGAATGCGACAAAAAGGGAGACAGCCAGTCATGGATCTAACCATGAAAGACAAAAACAATACAATTCTCCGAATCGGGGAATCGAACCCCGGGCTCCACGGAACAATCATTTGATAATGAGAGCGTGAAATGTTAACCCCTACACCAATTCGGATGTGTTGTGTATCCATAATTGGATGGAGGTGACGATTTTTGGACGGTCTATAACGGCGTTGTTTGGTTCGTCCTGGTTCAAGTGGAGTAGACTGGGAAAGACCCAGTGAATTGTAGTCCAAGCCTTTCACCATGATATGGAACAATACCTGCAATGCTCAGAGACAGGAAGTTCACGGCTTGCCAGCCTCCAAGCCCCATCACAATCAAGCAACCCACCTCCACCCCTTCCCCTTCCCATCAGCCCACCGCACCCCAACACAACAAGCCATAGCGCCCATCAAGAGCGCGCCATCCCAGTACGCAATACTAGCATACGCCCTCGTGCCATCTCCCCTCCCGAGCAGCTGTCCCCCAACCGGCGTCCCAAACATAGTCCCCAGACCCCTGATGACCAAGATAGACGCATTGACCGCCGCATACTGCCGGATGCCGAAGACCTCGGCGATGAGCGCTGGAAAGAGGGCGTAGTACCCGCCGGCGGCGATGCTGTAGAGCACGATAAAGGCCAGCCAGAGCGACAGGGAGGATGTGGTGGTCGCCAGGACGCTGGTCAGCCAGAAGGCGAAGACGCTGGCTGCCGAGAGGCAGAGCGTCACGACGACTAGGTTCTGCCGGCCGAGGCGGTCGCCGGCGTAGCCGGTTAGGACGCGCGAGACGGCGTTGATGGCGTTGCTGATGGCGAGGAGGGTGGCGCCTTGGAAGGCGGTTTGGCCCAGGTTTACGGTGTAGGAGGGGATGAAGGCGAGTGGAAGTTGAGCGCCGGCGGCCTGAAGCGGGTCAGTCACGGAGATTCGAGGTGGGTGCGACGAAATGAATCCATGATGTAAGCACGAGAAACAAGGTCTGCAAAACACCCGCGGGTACTGTTCTGATAGGGGAGCGAGATGGAGGGTGGTTGGGTACTCACCTGGAGGAAAGCGGCTACAGCAGAGAAGATGAAGGTCGGTTTTGAGGCCAAATCCCGTGAGACGTGGATTTTACGCCTCTCAGGTCCTTCTGCAGTCGAAACACCTGCAAATCGGCTGCGTGGCACCGTCCAGGCGATTGGCAACCCAGCGACCACGTAAAATCCAGCAAATATCCTTAGTGTCCAACGACCGCCCAGAGAGCTGAGAAGCTCGGATGACTGGTGAGAATATAAGGCCGCCGGCACCGCCGCCAGCTAGCATCTAGGAGGGACACAAGGTAATCAGTGTCGATGGCTCTGGAGATTTTCAAGGGACAAAGTGCACTATCGAACAGCCCAGCTATAGCTCTCATCCACTGATAAAGTGTGTGACGTGGTACCTGGGCTCACCGGCATAACGGTCGGGATCGCCAAGGGGATACTTACAAATCCCATAGCAGTAGCCCGGTGAGTAGTGAAATACTCAGGCGCAGGTGCCAGCAGCGGGAAGTAAAGAAGCGACATCCCAAACCCAACCAGCAAGCCCTGGGTGAGCAGGAGCTGCCATATAGAGGTGCACATGGAGGCCAGCGCGAATCCGAGCACCATCATGACCACGCCCAGCATGGTGATGGTCCTCGGCGTCAGCAGCCGCAGGGCCCTACGGCGCCACAGGCGAGTCGAGGGCGTGGCGGTCGGACCCCATGTTCCGTCTTCGATGCGCGATATGACCGGGTTGACGAGAATGCCGCCGGCCCAGGTCAGGCCGTAGCATAGCGTGCCTACGAAACTGAGCAGCGCTGTTCGCGGTGAGGCCTGTGAGGCTGGAGATGGAACCAGTATGTTTTGGCTGGGCGAGAGGTAGTACTCTTGGAATACGCCGAAGCATTGGTTGTAGCCTATTGTGAGAGCGATGGTGGTGAAGGCGGAGAGGAGCACCACGACTTGCTTCTTGCGGGGAATGGGCGGGAGCGCCGGTGCCGGAGGAGTGCCGGACTCGGATCCGACGTGCCGGGCTGTGAGCGAGATTGTCTGAGTTTGTGTCGCCATTACGAGCCAGTGTAACATGAACATGAAAGGTTGATTGGGGATTGGAGGAGGAAACGAATCAAGGAAAACGGCCGGGCAATGGGTGTAATAGGCTCTCGGGCCGGGTGGAGCCGGAGTGCTCCTCAGATACCCCAGACGGCCCGGCATTACCCGCTGGTCCATGCGCATTCTCCAAGGGACCAGACATATGGATTCCGAATCACGTCATCGGCTAATCCAAAGCTCAACATATGTTCAACGTGCGCCTCGTTCGATGCTACGGCCCTTCGATCTATCTGGAGCATCATCTAGATTGTTGCGCCGCACGTCTGAGATGAGCAGTAGTCAAGTATGCAAATCAGCCTCCGCGTCTGTTCCTGAAACGGAGCAAGCCATGCTTCCAATACCCATCCCCCTGAGAGCCCCCCGAGGTAAGCCATGGCTTTGCCCGCGCACCCCCGTGTTCCGACAGAAAAAGCGGCAAACGCGTCGTGCATAAGCTTGCGAGCTTTCTCGCCTGCAGCGCCCTCCGACCACGGGATGATCCAAGGCTCCGGGCTGAAGGTGAACGGGTCTGGAAAGTACTCCGGATTGTGGTGTAGAGCATAGATGTTCACGCCAACCAGCGTGCCTCGCGGGATGACATGTCCGTCGACGATCAGAGGCTGGGTCTCGCCATCTCGACTGTCTTGTTCTCGGAGCGTAGTCCCCACGGGCGGTGACATTCGCATGGACTCGTCGATACAGGCGCGCAGATAGCGACAGCCCGCAAGTTGAGGACCGCTCTTGATATCGAGACCGGTCTCAAAGGCAGAGCGGATCTCAGAGGCAAGCTTCTTGTAACACTCCGGGTTGCGGGACATATAGAAAAACGCGGCGCAGATTGCGGTGGCCGTCGTGTCTCCTGCTATAAGGGTAATGGGTTAGAGCACAGGCATTCTGTGTGTGCAAAGGTTACGGCATAAGTTACCTGCTAGTATAAAGAACAGGGCCTCTTGCCACAGATCGCCACCCCGATCAGTGCTCTTGACTGATTCAGCGACGAAGGAGAACAAGTCATGCTTAGCATGCTTGTCCTGGGCGACGCGAGTAGATATCATTGTTTCCAGCAGGGGATAATACTTCTCCCTCGCCTCGTAGAAGACCTTGTCAAGAATCGGGGTGGGGTAGAGCTTGGAACGCCAGTGAAGGTGTTGGTACACATTGCCGCGATAGTTGCCGAACGTCATCGCCTTCATCATGAATCGATTTTCCTCAGAAGTCTGGATGCGAAGGTCATAGCCAAACGCAAGCTGCCCGACGATATCCAGCCCTGGATGTCTAGCTTTCGCGGTCATGTCGACTGAGCTAGAGTTCCGGCTCGACTCGAGCATCTGACTCAGACATATGTCAACGTGGCTCATCAGCGTCGGTTCGAAAGCACGCATTGAGCGCTCCGAGACGGCCAGGCCAACGAGTCGTCGCTTCTGGCGATGCAGGTCCCTGTCCAGTGCATTGAAGACATTGAAGACATTATTTCGCGCTGTGGTCACGTACCCGCGGGACTCGGTGATGCGCTCGCTTTGGTAGATGTCTTTGACATTTAGCCGCATGTACGAGCCATACAGGAAGTGAACATACCGTGTAGAGCGGTGACGCTGTTGAACACCAGTCGGTCCGGCCCGACGCGGACTACAGGGCCTATTTCCCACGATAAGTCAGATTGTTGGAGCATGAGTGAAGTAGTCTAAGATCCCGGACTGACCGTATTGCACATGGTTCCGATAGATCTCTAGATGGAGTCGCCTGCGCACAGCGTAGAAGCCCGCATGGAGTCCGGTCAACTTGGCCAAGAACGGACCCGGATAGTCGCGCAGGGGATGCAACAGGAGGCGATAGCCAAGGAGACGCAGTATCTAGGAGCCGCGTCAGTCAAGACAGGCCCTTGCGCGCGAGGAGTACCGTACATAAGTCAGGAAGAGGTAGCCGGCATATCCCAATGCGGGGTGAAGAACGTCTGAAGCCAACATCTCGGGCAATTGCTTTGGAGCTCAATATGTGCCTTGGAAGAAGCCTGCTAGTAGATTGTGGCAACTAGGTTGACAAGTCTTGTCTAAACACTGCGCTCGACAGTCAGGACGAAGGTAGAGAGAGAGCGTCAAGTGTGTCCACGGGATAACACGTACAATGGTGTCTCCGGGGCTCGCGGGAAAAGGTGAGCCAGCGGGGGTGATCGGTTGGTGATTGACCCCCCTTGCACCAACTGCAGATCGCCAACACACCTCACCCTTGAGGTCAGGGGCGGCTGTTCGGATGTGTGCTTCACCATACCGACTATCATACCCCTGTGATAACGGACTACAAAGGAGTACTGCTACAAGGCTCCGGCCTCGTAACAGTTGCACATAGACGTAGCTGTGGAGGGCGGGCAATGCAAGGGCAAGCCTACCTCAATCCTGGGATGACGTGCTTGTGCGACCACAATATGGCATTCTCCAGATTGGAGTTCTAGCCCAACCCAAAACGCGGCAACCAGAGCGTCGGGAGCAAGAGCCGCGGGCAACTGATACGTCAGAGGAGGTCAGGATGCCCCGCAAACATACCTTATATGTTACCGGGAGGCCATCAAGGTCGGCGATCTAGATGAGATCCCTGTGCTGGTGAATGTATTTCTACCATACTTAAGTAGGTAGGGGCTTAGAATTGACCAGTGGCGAACGACCGGCCAGACCTCCAGATCCGCATTAGCATTATACCGACGACTGTGGCTACCCAACGGAACATGGACTCGAACGGCGTCTATCTCAAACTCGGCTTTCAGGCCGAAGTGCAAATAATCACGGTCTGTCAGACCTAGATAGACGTACAGGACGGGGTAGCCTTGTGCCTCAAGGGTCGTGATGAGCTTGCTGTACATATCTGGGCACTGGGAGAACCCCTAAATGGCAGGACCACCAGATCTGTCGAAATGGGGTATGGGGGAAGCGATGGCATGTTCAGGCTTACACAACTAAGTGAATATGGAATAGGGCCAACTAGCCTTCGTATCGCCCAGATAGGGGGCAAGTAACCAGGATCCGCAAAGGGGAATACACCCGGTCTCATATAAACCTCCGTAGACACAGACATCATCACAACAAGCCCATCATCGAAGTGGGAGAAGATCCAGTACATTGTATTCATCTAGAACCATCCACAAATATCTAAACTATTTCGCGACATGTAAAGAATCAAATTCGTGCCTCGGTGTAAGGTACCAGACTCTCCACCGTCTAAACTCCATTCCTTTCTACCTAGCCAACCCAGTTAAATGAGTTGGTGCCACGATGCAGTTGAGTTGAACGCTGGCAAAAACGATAGATACATGGCAAGAGAAATGCAGCGACGCAATGCAGAAGAGAAAGAGGAAGAGGATCATCAAAGTCCGACGCCTATTTGTGTGGTGTTGAATGATGAGCCCCAAGCTACACGATGTGCGCTGGTTGGTATTCCGTACGCCTCTTTTCCATGGTGTTGAAGTTTGACATCGCCGATCTATTTTTGCCGCCTGCTCCTTGCAAAGTCGGGGCAATGCCAGAGGTGTAGAGTTCCCAGCTCACGAAGCTACGCCCCAGCTCTTTCCGGTCTCTACGGTGTCTCCGGTGGTATCCTCTACCGGCGGGCATGTACAGAAGAGGTTGAGATCACCATAAGCTGCAACAATATTAGCTTTGACAGCTCGCTACATGGATTCATGGCCGTTTCGGAAGACTTACTGTCGTCGATTCTGCCAACACTAGGCCAGAACTTCTTCTCCTTCAGCCACGCCAGAGGGTACGCAGCCTTCTCTCTAGAGTAGCTCCGTTCCCACTTGCCTTCACCATCACCCATGATCAGATCCTGCATGGTATGAGGCGCCATCTTCAGGACATTGCGCTCTCGTGGTACCTTGCCCTCTTCAACCTCACGGATCTCCTCGCGAATACTGATCAGGGCATTGACGAAGCGGTCCAACTCTTCCTTGCTCTCGCTCTCGGTTGGTTCGATCATCAGCGTGTTGGGGACCGGCCAGCTCATGGTGGGTGCATGGAAACCGTAGTCCTGAAGACGCTTGGCGATGTCGATAGCCTCGACACCTGCAGATTTGCTGAAGGGGCGAACATCGAGTATGAACTCATGAGCACATCTCCCGTGCTCGTTCATATAGAGAATAGAGTAATGAGGCTTAAGCCGCGAGAGAATGTAGTTTGCATTGAGGAGGGTGATCTTGGTTGCGTGCCTCAACCCTTCCGCACCTGTGAAAATAGTCAGTCAACTGAAGGCCAGGATCGCGCAAAGCTTGACAAAACAAAGCTGGGAACTGGCTTACCCATCATTGTGTTATACGCCCAACTGATTAGGTTGATGCTTGCACTTCCGTATCTGGCGCTACTGACTGAATGGCCGTTGGAGGTTTCCATCCTCCCCACGCTGCTGATTGGATGACCGGGCAGGTGCGGTTGCAAGTGCTTCTTGACGCAGATAGGACCCACCCCCGGGCCACCTCCGCCATGAGGGATACAAAAGGTCTTGTGAAGATTCAAATGGCACACATCTGCGCCGATCTCTCCAGGGGAACACAACCCGATCTGTGCGTTCATGTTTGCACCGTCCATGTAGACTTGTCCGCCGTGGTCATGAACAATCTGGCACACCTTCTTGATCTCGGGCTCGAAGACGCCAAAGGTGCTTGGATAAGTGACCATGATGGCGCCAAGCTGATCCTCGTACTGCTTACATTTTGCCTCCAGGTCCGCAACATCGAGGTTACCAGTGGCCGTGTCGCATTTGATGGGCACGACACGCATGCCGGCCATGGCAGCAGAGGCAGGGTTTGTGCCATGCGCAGAAACGGGGATGAGACAGATGTCACGATCCTTACCAGGTTCGCTGTGCTTCTTCTGGTAGTCCCTGATCGCGCGCAACCCAGCAAACTCGCCTTGGGCTCCCGAGTTTGGTTGGATAGAGACGCTGTCCATGCCAGTAATACTAGCCAGCTGGCCCTTGAACCATCTGAGTAAACCATTGTAGCCTTGGGCGAATTTGGATGGAACAAAAGGGTGCATTTGCGAGAATCTCGGCTGAGTGATAAGCGACATCTCGGTTGTGGCGTTAAGCTTCATCGTGCAGGAGCCAAGAGGAATCATGGAGTGAACCAGTGATAGGTCTTTCGACTGCAGGTGGTAGATATACCGCAGCATTTCGGTCTCGGAATGGTGGGTGTTGAAGACAGGATGTGTCATGAAGTCGGTCGTCCGTCGAAACGCATCTGGAATGTCCAATGAACCGCTGTGTTCAGATAGGTACTGATGGGTCATCTTCGAGGCCTCCTCTTTGTCGAATACATGGGAACCATTGCTGGCATTCATGAGCAACCCTGTGATCCGTACAAGATCATCCAAGGTTGTTGTTTCGTCAATCGAAACTCCAACGCGCTGTTCATCGAGCACCCGAAACTGTACGTCACGGCTGTATGCTAGCTGGAGCAGACTCGCCCTCTTCCCCGGGGACCCTGTGTCGATGATGACGGTATCAAACAAGACGCTTCCGTTCTCGTCCCATTTGCTTTTCGACGTGGATAATCCTAGTGCTTCGGCGGCTGACTGGACAGCCCTCGCTCCACGAATGACTCGTTCTGCGATGGCCTTGAGACCTTCTGGACCGTGATAAACACCGTAAAAAGCGCTCATGTTGGCCAGCAAGGCCTGCGAGGTGCAGACATTGCTGGTTGCCTTTTCTCTCCGGATGTGCTGCTCTCTCGTCTGCAAAGCCAATCGATACGCCTTATGGCCTAGTCGATCTTTGGACAACCCGACCAGCCTTCCGGGTATCTTCCGCTTGTGCTTGTCCTTGACAGCAAAGAAGGCTGCATGAGGACCACCAAACCCCATAGGCACGCCAAATCGCTGAGCGCTCCCGAATGCAATGTCCGCTCCCCATTCTCCGGGCGGTTTCAGCACCGTCAAGGCCAGCAAATCCGTTGCGACACTTAGCAGGGCGCCTTGTTTGTGGACCAAATCAGCCAGTGCTTCATGGTTCCCTACCTGGCCGTAGGTGTCGGGGTACTGGGCCATAACGCCAACGAGGTCATCGCCAAGTGCCTCAATTTCGGCAGTAGTCTCCTCCTTAGCGAGGTCCAACTCGAGAATCTTAATCCCAAACCCCTCAGCACGTCCTCGCATAACAGCGACCGTTTGCGGGTGGAGAGATGTAGAGACAACAAAGGTCTTGCCCTCCCTCTTCGCCCTCGAGGTCGACAGAGCATTCATAGAAAGCGTCATGGCCTCGGCGGCTGCAGTGCCTTCATCGAGAAGACTGGCGTTTGCAATGGAAAGAGCGGTAAGATCCGTGACCATGGTCTGAAAGTTGACCAAGGACTCCAGCCGACCTTGGCTGATTTCAGGCTGATAGGGGGTGTAGCTCGTGTACCAGGCCGGGTTCTCCAGGACGTTTCGCTGGATGACGGGCGGAGTGTGGGTTCCATAGTAACCTTGGCCGATGAAGCTCTTCATAAGCTTATTGTTGTTGTGGAACTGCTCCATCCTGGGTATCAGACTTGACTCGGTGTAAGTCTCGTCTTTATTGTTGATCTTCATCTGCCGCGTCGAGAAGATGTCAGGCGGTATGACCTGGCCAACGAAAGCGTCCAAATCGTCGACAGGCGGTAACAGAGCCTTCAGCATCTGCGCCGTGTCAACGTCATCTGGACCAATGTGACGACGGGCAAAGGTGTCGAGCTCCGCGTAAGATGCCGCCGCGTCGGTTGAGTGCGGCACAGCATTGACATCCTCGCTGTTTGAAAGCATGGACGTATTCGAGAAGGCCCTCCTTCCCGTAAGGGTGGTGACGGCCTTGTACGCGCACCGGTGGCATACCCACGAGCTTGACCGCTGTAGTCGCGAATTCAGTGACGAGGAAACTCGTGACTGGGCCGACAACTGACCCAGTCGACGTGGGAAAGCCCGCGCAACGGAGGCCATTGTGGTGGTGCAGACCTCCTCCCTCGGTCTACCGTTTGGTAGCTGACAGTGAGGGGATATAAGGGCAGCCGAAAGTCTGATATGAGTGTGAGTTGAGGTAGGTCAGGGGAAACAGATGGCGAGATGGGCCAGCTCCTATTGGACACAGCTTCAAGCACTCATGCGGTCATGCTCGGGTTGTAGGCCCTCGGTGGAAGATATATCGAGTTGGATAGAGGGCAAGGAGGATGCAGAAATCAAGCAGCAAAGCACTCTTGGGTAATACTGTAAGAAGAATCGCTCATGTACGAGCAGTATCTTGAACCGAACGCTGTTACGAGAAAAGTTGCGTGAAGGATTCGCGGTCTGTGATGATTCGATGCTCAACGGCCGCCATCGGCCAGAGACCCTTGGGACCGAGTAGATAAGATGGCGGAGTGGGTCATTTCGGGGCCGATAGGGCTCCGCGCTAGGCATCTGTTACCGCGAACTCATGGGCTTAGGCGCTAAGATAAGTAGCGTGAGTCCATTATCAGCGGCTAAGGAGACGCCACACGGCCACAGGGGACCTGAAGGCCCAGACTGGGCCGAGCTTCATCGGCCGTGCAAGCTGGAGCGCATGCAGTCGGCCAGCAAAATTTCAATGTTCTGAGGATAAGGTATCGTCATCTCTGTACCAGCACATTGCCATCACAGCCTTTCTCTGGCGCAACCCAAGACAAAAGAATAACTCCAACAAACCACCCCCAACAACACATCACAACAACCCACCATGTTCGGCGGATGTAAGTGCTTTTATTAATCCTCCCAATCCTTCATTGCAAGATTGCATTGTCAGCATGCAACGACGGTACATAGAATCCAACTATGCTAACTCAGGTCAACGCAGTCCAACAACCCCAGCTCTCCCTCGAGGAGGTTGAGCAGCTCGAGGCCGAAGCCAACTCGACAGTCCACCGTTTCCTGACGGCTGCAGTTGTTCTCTACATCTGTACGAATAGCCTCTATCTATGCGCTCGCAATGCGATGCGCAAAAGTTCGAACAATGAGCCCTGGCTGACAACATCTTCCCATGCATAGCTCCATTCGTTATCGATGCCGTCTCGAGCGTCTTCTAAGCAAGCGACCTGCTTCCAAAACTGCGCACCTATTCAGGTCAATAGACCATCCGGAGAAGGAACGCATTCTGTATAAAAAGGCGAGGGCAAAAGCCATGCTCGCGAGGCGTACATAAACAATGAGAGAGGAAGATGGTCAGAGGAGCCTAGCCTATGGGAAGATCTCCCTCCTCTCCTGTACAGATCTCGATACTTGTACAACATGCCACCTAGTACTAAGGTACGTGTATGATACTTTGAGATAGCAACAAACAAGGGTTCTGTCCCGCGGTTGCCAGTCGTCCAGAGATTACAGACATGCATTTCTTGCAGTGCCCTGCGAGTACTGTTGAGTATTAGCTATTCCTTGGAAGCGAAATCTCCGTAAGCTTGCGGACATGTTGCGCTCCAGACAGCTCTTCCCAAGTGGACGGTGCACATAGTAGCCGGGTATCATTCCACACCCTTGCTTGCGCGCCTATCAATGCCGCAGCATCGCCACAGCATCGTCATGAGTCGTGAGGTTCCTTCTCCTGACTACCCTATACGACTGTAAAGAGAGAATCACCGTCATCACCAGAGTGAGCAACACAGGAGCAAATACAAAAAGCTGTACCGGTAGTATATCTCAAGTATCAGACGCACATGTCCTCCCGAACGCCAGGCTCGTGCCGTTTCCTACAGGCACATGATCTGTGCAACCCACCAGCACAGAGACCTTATTCCGGACTTCATACTGTGTCTATATGGTATCATGCTATCCTTTGTCGCCGTGCCACTCCATGCCACTCCTGGCTATTTGGAAGGCGGATTCGTGTCGGCTTGCCACTCGTCATAATCCTTCTTGATCGACTCTAACTGGCTCTTGAGAGTCTGTAGTTGCTTGTCATAGTCTTCCAGGATCTGTATCATACGGTCAGCATAGAGAAATAGAGTAAAGAGCAAAGCGGCGTGGCGAAGGTGATCATACCTTCTTGGCTTTGGCCTCAGCTTCCTCGCCTAACCCTTCCTGAGCCTCGGCGCCTCGTCTGTCCATCTCGTTGCGCAGAGTATCCGCGTATCCTCTTAGCGACAGCAGGCGACTCCATAGCTCCTCGGTTCTTGCGCTAAGGGCTGGGTCTTGTAGGCCTTGGTCTAACGCTTCCAATTTCGCCTTGAGGTCGTCCTCCTCCTTGTCCAACGAATAACCCCGATTGCGCAGGACCTGCACCTTGCTCGCCAGAGCCAGGCATCGCTGCCGTAGTATTGCGTGTTTCCGCCGGGCATTCAGCGCTCGCACGCTCGTCTGCAGGTCTTGCTGTGACAATATGGCGTCGAGAGACGAATTGATCGCATGTAGTGCTTTGTTATAGTTTGCGAGAACGGCCCTCTGCATTTGAAGTCGGTCTGCAAGCGCGGCGAAACCAGTCGCAAGAACCGGTACGTAGCCAGGAGCTGGCCTGTCATGCACAGCTTGCTCCCATTCCCGAGGATCTTCGGCGGCAGATGGCTGGTAGAAGGGGATACGCGTTTGGTCGACCTTGTTGTAGAAGTAATGCTTGAACACGGTGCTGTTGCTGTTGGGGTGCCACTTCTCGAGCATTGTCTCCATCTGCTCGGTGACGGGCTTGTGACCTGCGATAGAGAGAACCAGTCAGTAGACGTACCACAGACATTGGGAGCGCAAGGAGCATACCTAGTGAGTCGCGACCCGGTTCCCATATCGAGCTCTTGAACTGAACAGGTGCTTGGCTCGCATTCATGAACGATGCAGCAGGGGCCTGTTGTTGTTGCTGCTGTTGTGGCTGCTGTTGTTGCTGCTGTTGTTGCTGCTGTTGTTGCTGCTGTGTCGACTGGCCCAGTAAGCTACCCCCAAACGCACTGGTCTGCGGCTGGTTCTGGTTCTGATTCTGATTTTGGGCCTGGTTCGCAGACTGCGCGAAGAGGCTGGAGTTGTTGGCTGCGCCGAAGCTGCCGCTTGTACTTGTCCCGAAGGTCGATGCTGGCTTGCCGAACAGAGACATCGTGTGAGGCGTGAAGGCGTGGAAAGGATGGTGGACTTCAGACAGAAAGCGCGACGGCGTAAGTGTCGGTGGGAAGAAATCAAACTCGCTTGCGACCAAAGCTCATGAGCTGAGCTGAGGTGGAACGGTCGCGCTCGAAATGGCGTAGCAACAAAGAATGGGATGGTCTCAGCTCATAGTAAGTCCTTGCAAAATACTATTACTCCGGCAGGGCGCGTCGATAGAAGCACCAACATCAATCCGTCGATATAACCAAGCTGAATCTCAGGCATACAAGTCTCCTGACTGGATGATGCGCTGTAGGTGGTGGTATCGTCGCCGTGGTCAAATTCTCGTTAGTCGTCCGTCGTTCGTCGGCCAGTCTGCTCTCATGAAAACAAAAGTTGCTGCCGAGCTTCTGCACCAGCTCTTAGCTCCAGCCGTGTCCCGCAGTGCAGCCTCAGATTACCGGGAGCTTGGACCCTCTTCAGCTGTGGCTGTGCCCTGCCACAATTTTGGAGCTTCAGCCTTCATAAGTTCATTCAGAGCAATTTGTGGCTGAAGCCAATCAGCACACCCAATCTGTTAACCTCACCTCGTGAATTGCTCCATTTCCAAGCTCCCCAAATAACGACATCAAAACCCACAACCTCGACGACATCGCAGTCATGGCGGCCCGGAAGCCCATGTAAGTGCCCGTGGCCTAGTTCTACAACTCAGTATACTGCCAATTGCATTGTCCATTGCCCTCTGATCGGCCCTGTCCTTGTGAATCACGCTCTGTTGCTGACTTGTCCGTAGCTTCAACCAGCAGGTTCTCTACGACACCACCCCCCTTCCGGACTCGATCCCCTCGGTCAAGGAGGTCGGTGCGACCTCCGCGCCTCTTCTTTCGGCTTCATTCTTTATCGGCGCCCGATGCCGACCGTACAACGATGATTACATGCAATGCAAGACCGAGAACCCCGGAAAGGGCGAGGCAGAGTGTCTCAAGGAGGGCCGCAGAGTAACTAGATGCGCCGCCAGCGTGTATGTCGACCCCCAATAGTATCTCAACGTGTCAGGACAACCCATCTGCCGCTCTGTACCACAGTCATCAGGTCGCCCAGAAGCGCCGTAACGGAAGTATCGCGATAGCTAATGGTCTTGAAATATCGCAGGGTTGACGATATCAACAAGCACTGCTTAGAAGAATTCCGCAAGCACTGGCAATGTCTGGACAACAACAACCACCAACTCTGGCAGTGCCGAAAGGACGAGTGGAAGCTGAACAAATGCGTCTTCGACAACCTGGTATGCTTCTACATTCTAGGTACGCATCACTGTGGCGCTTTTGGCTGACGCAGATTACAGAAACTTGAGAAGTCAATCCCCGACGTTGCAAAGGACCAGATACCCGTCCATCTCCGAACAAAGCAAATCTATGCACACTACCCTATCCTGAGAGATCGCGGCCAACCGCCCTTCGGAAAGTCTATCGACCCACCTTCAACACAGGCCCAAGCCAGCGCGCCACCCTCGTGAAGCACTACGATGTAGACGATAGTGTTCTCAGATGTTCAGAAGTCGACGAGCAAGAATCGGCGACATCAGTGTATGTAAAATCAATCAGAGATTATCAGAATTTATTCCGGACGCCCGCCAGAGACTCGATTCGAGTCGCCGTTTGCCCCTTTTGGTTTCTAAAAGCAACTGCGGGAACTCGGCCATAATGGCGCGCATTTCTCTATCATACGTGTATCTCTCCAGTAGAGAATCGTACCTAGGTAGTCAAAATCGAAAACTCATATACCAAGTCAACGGTGTCATGTGAGGCCGTAAACCAAAGCGTGAAGAGACACCAAGTTATCACCATAGCTTGCTACGGATGACGTTGTTGATTCAACATAGACCGACCTTTGCTTCTCATCTAGCTAAAACGTCGGGTTCGACATTACACGAGCAGGTGGCAAGGCTTTCCTTAACCATTGCCGGCAAAAAAACAGATTGGTATTGATCAACCAGTACCATACTTAATATCCATTCATTTTCCAATCTTCATCACATTCCTTCCATCCTTTGGATGTAGTCGGAGCTAGGTATGGATACTGTAGGCAGCGAAAACCCCGAGGACGAGCGCCGCCGAAGCGTTCACGCTTCCATACTTGCCTGTATGTAGGCTCAACTTCGTTTTCGTGATGAGAAGTTGGTTGAACCAGACAGTAATTCGACGCCTTTACAAGTCCTTATGAAGGTGAGTAAGCCCATTGACTGAACTTATGTTCATCCTGAACTTATCATTTCACCGCCGCCGTCATCATAAGGCTCAGGGAGCCGTTCCCGCGCAATGAGACTGGCCAACATCGTACCACCCGTTCCGCCCCTGGGCACCACCTACTTCGCTCAGGACACGTCGTCGTCGTGCCTGTGTTCTGGGATACCACATGGGCCGCGCCGGGCCTCCCCGGCTCGCCGAAAAATGGGGACAAGCCCACCGCCAAGTTTCAACGGCACCTCGGGGCTCAACCTGGTGGAGGCCACCGTGGTCATGCCGAGGCCGGTTATTCCGCAGGACCCTCACTCGGAGCCGGCGATCGCTACCGGTCAGTACACGGCGTACGTGTGGGTCGGCCCGGATGGCAATGTGACAGACATCACGTCGCCTATGCCAAACACAACTCGCGGCCTCTGGTAGGCCTGAGTCAGCGAGTATGTCGATTCATCCCAACAAGACGACGGGTGTACCAGGCGTGGCATGAATGGTGCGTGCGTGACCTGCCACGTACCTCCCATCGACACTTATCGTATGTCTTACGAGACGACTGATAACAGGGAAGTGTCAGGATTCCTGACGCGCCAAGTGCTTGCCGCACCGCAAGCCGGCAGCCAGCCAGCCGATTATAATGAAGCGAAGGGAGTCCGCCGGGTTCACTATCATTTGGACCGCAACTCTTCCCAATGCTTGTGGTCCCGGGGGTGAATAGCGCAGCGAATATCCAACTCTGACACAGACCAGACTCAACGTCAACACTTAATAAATAAGAGGCAGATGATATCTTCACAATTTGACTCACGATGTAGCACCCGGAACCAATCAAGACGTGTCATTGGCTTGCCGACTTGTCTCCTCCGAGCCTCATGGTCGACCACGGGCAGATGTCCACAGAGGCTTGTAGGACAACTGACTTTCCGACAAATGCTATTTATAAGTTGAATTCAAAACCACGACGGTGCAACGAATTGAGTATAGGCATGTGTGCCTATCTCAAACTGCGAAACAGCCCGTATGTAGTTCGTTCCCTTTCGTTCAGGTAGGGCACGTGATCACGAATCGTGACTCACGATCGATCTGGACAACCTCATTATATCCTCAGGCCACTGACCCAATGCCCCGATTGGAAGCAGTGTCGTAATAGGAACCAATCATACCACCCACGTATCCATCAAAGAGACGGTATTTTCATCAGCATGGTCTAGCCACCCCAAGCCTTCAGCGAGTCGGATCACGATCCCAACGCGGCCCGCGTACAACCGCTGCAACGCAGTGCCGGCCAGGGTCCTAAGCGAGATATCCAATGGATCGAATCCCACCACCACGATTGGTTGCCTGTCGTTCCCCAGAGCCGCATCCAATTGCGGATTGCAGCCGTGACCGTCGTGGCCGTATTCGCACATCACGTTCCCTCAAACCCCATTTTGGGATTCTCGGGAAATTAATCACTCCATCAATGCAATCTTTCACCCGTCGATCACTCCAGATCGAGTATTCGTGCCGCCAATCCCCTTGTAGCAGCACTGCCATATCCGCAAGTGGTCTCCAGCTTACCCGCATTTGCGGCTCAGCGTCGACGTCCTGTGTGATATGGCGCAGAGAGCCGCAGGGGGTTATGATTGTTTTTCTACTGCGTGCTCGCATATATTGACTCCCAGCTGAATCTGATTTTACCTTTTCACCTAAAACAAGTTTTCTTGAAACCCCATCTACGAACTGCCCATCTGTCTGATTGCATCGTGACCAACACCCGCCCAGCCGACCTCAAGCAGCCCCCAGTGGTATTATCAGGACCTAGACCACAGTCTACGAAAGAAAAGACAACAGACTCTATGGCTTCCTCAGAAGTAAGCACTCACTCGTCTCCCGTGTCGCCGCACAGAACACCAACCCCCATCCACCTCATCAACCACTCCGTCCACCAAGCTAACCCCATCTCAACAGCAACAACAAAACCAACAGCCCCAGTCCCAAGAGCCCATGGACGCCAACAACCAGCAGCAACAGCAAGGCCGGGAGGAGTCCTCGGCGAAGAAGGCAACCAAGAACTACGGCAAGCAGCAGAAGGAGGAAGCGGTGGAGGACCCGAAGGGCAAGCAGAACAGTGCCGCGCAGAAGCTTTTGTGCTGCGGGAATTGTGCGAGCGCGTTGGCTTCCTGCACGGTCATGTGAGAGAGGCATTGATTCATTGCCTTGCGGTGTTAATATAGCATGATAGCGGTATTTGGTTGTAATGCGAAGTTTGGAACTTCCCGTCCATCCAAATTCCTAACTTCCTATCTCATAATAAGTGTTCTTCGACGGCATATTGGCACCTTGAGGGAGCGGATCTGTGGTTTGGTGTCTCTTTTCGAAAGGCGTGTCTCCTTGAGCGATTAGCAACCCTCGACCACCTGTTCGACATGCTGCCGCGGCAAAAAGCAAAATAGAACATACAACACCGGGGATTCGCTGGTCGTCACCGACCCAACTACTAATCCGGCGGTATCAGGCTTATTTAAGGCAGAGCGGACGGGATGCCAAGTTCTCCTGATCCTATGGTCGTATGTGGTGGGTTTGCTGTATTCCAGGTATATATATACACGTCGGACTCCGAAGCGTTGCCTGGCTGGGAGACATCCACACCCGTGCCGTGCGTGACTTCCAGGGCGAGTTTGCGCCATCACTCGTGTGTTTGAAGTATAGAACACGTGATATGCCTGTTCGTTGTAGCCAGCTTAGCTTTGGCTACGGAAAGCAGTGCAACACCGAGGAGTGCCTCTACCAGGACAAACAGCCGTGTCTCTATGACACGGTACGTCCGGCGCCGAGAGCCAGGATCGATCCGGTCCACGGCGGCTCTGGCACGACCGGGGCCAGCCTTCGCGGGATCCCCACTGCCGCCGCTTACACGGAACAGCGAGGGAGGATCTTGTTCATCGAGACTGACTGACATCTCCCCAAGGTGAAAACATGCTTCCCAGGTAAAGAAAGCAATGTGCTTGGGAACCGAATCGTCAGCCATCACGCTTGAACAATCTCACATCACGGGTGTCCCACTCCCAACTCGTCGCCAGTTCACTACCCCAGAGTCCCACCTCCCAAGTACCATCATCAAAGCCCATCGCTCTACCGACCTACCGACCAACCTGCCGACCTGACCCACATGTACCGACACGCCAGCACAACTACCACCACCACCACACGGACACCAGCCAGCTCATCCACGCACCTACCCACCACCCCACAGACCACAGATCACAACCACAAACCCAATCTAGCGTACCACCGATCTCCGCAGCACAAACAGCACCGACATCGAAGAAGGAAGGGAAGATACACAGATTGAGTTGCCTTTAGCTGCCTTCCGGCTTGCTGGCCTGGGACAATGCGTCCTGCGGGTAGCCAGACAGATCAGATCGGTGAGCAGACACATAGAGCCAAACACAAAGACAGGCGGACGGACGGCTGGCTGCGTTGAGTTGGCGGAGTGCAGATTGTGTTTTGCGGGGTAAGCGAGCAGGACAGTACAGCAAGGCAAGTTGCTGAAAGAGGAGGATGAGGAGGAGAAGGAGGCACGAACCAGCTGGCTGGTAGGCTGCCTACCTTACTTACGTATAGTGTACGCGGACGAATAGAGAAGCGGCAGTGACAATGTCTTGTTTGCCATGCCGATATCATGCCCGCAGGCCATGTACCGAGGGCAAGTTCATGCAGCCACGTCCGCATGCCTCGGACGGATGCATGGAAGCGAACAGTGGCACAAACCTTGTACCCTTCCCCTCGTCTGAACTCTTGAGGTGGGAACAGTCAGCCACGGCACAGCCTTGCGCGTCCCCAAGCCCAAAGTGACGTAGAGAAGGCTGAGAAGAAGACCTTTTATAGAAACCAAGTGAGATGAGGTGAGGTAAACCGTCTGCCACGAGGCGGTGAAAAGTGAGCGGAGGAAATGAGACACAGCACAGGAGCAGTTTCAGCCCATGATGTCTCAATCTGCCGCAGCTTGCGGCGCTTCCCATCTCCGCCACTAAATGTCTCTCCGCATATATCTCGAGTTCCACGTCAGCTACGTAGGGCGTGAGTTGGAAAGTGAGGAAGGATACTTCCGTCGACAGGCTGCCAACCTTCGTGTGACCTGTCAGGCTACCTACAACCTGGTAGCCACTGACAGCTCGGCGTGTCAGGCGGCAAACTGACAATCTAGTAACAGACAGCACCCAGCGCGAAGGGCCGAGTGGCACCGAAGGTAGTACAGACGGGAGCAGGTCGATCGCCTGTCATGCGGGCAACGGCAGCAGCAGCGCCTGGGTCGGCGCCCAGCGATGGCCGCCATGGTAAGCGCAATATATCTGCGACTCCTTGGGGCCTGCCTACACACATCTCCTTGTGCTGCTGGCCTTACTGCCTTTGAGACAAGAGCTCACGACTGCCGAGGGATGGTGGTAGGATTCTGATGGAACGACTGTTGCATGGAATTATCTGTGGCTGGCGGCCGGCGGCTGACGCCCGCGGGGAAGCATGAACACCGTAGCACCGGCTTGTAGTCTGTAGTATCATCGTCAGGACTTGCACGCACAGATAATCTCCACTGGGTGGCAATGAAAACGTCATGTTGAGGGAGGGCCTCAGTGAGCATCCGAAGCGCAGCCGTGCTGCTGCATTTGGCAAAATTCCCGAGTCTGAGATAGGCAACTGGTCAACGTTCAGCTCTTGAACGTGACTTATGCTCGCGGCCTCTGGTACAGTCAAACGACTGTAAGGTCCTGTGCCTGTCTCGGTTCGGCCCTCCGAATGCGGAGAATGGTCGGACTGGTCGGTGTAGTCGCACAGCGACGATCTCAACCAGTGCCCGAGGCAGCACAAAGACACGGTTGTAATAGGCCGGGCTATCATCCTCGCAGAGGAAGGCGGCGCGTGAGCCTGGTCATGGCAAAAGAGGCATGGTTTGACGTCAATGTCTCAGGTGTCGTGGTCATGAGAGGTGCCTGTGGTAAGAGGAGCATGGTTTGGCACAACGCGATGCGTATGTGTCGTGGTACAGTACCGCGTCGAAACCCTATTTGTATATCTGGTGTTATGGCCGGGATTTAGATTCTGCGCAGCCGCTGTGATATCACAGCACTGCCGAAGTCTTAGACATGCCAAGAGGCACTGCATTTTAGAGCGGCGGGTCACCACGAACTGCCTCGAGGCAAGGCACCACTCCTAAGTTCGGACATTTCAGTAAGAGAAGAGACTCACTGAGTTCATGCAAGTCTGTAGATTGTGGCAGAGTCCACGAGCTGGAGTGTGTGCATGAGGTCCATGTTGCATTGCACATCCAGAGCTTGTAGCCTTCTAGGGTCTAGCTGGTAGCTGGCGAAGTGTTGGAGAACATGGCGCTGACATATGGATGATCCTTAGGTAAGCTGACTGTAATAGGACTTATTCGAGGACTCTCACAGACAGCCGTTGTGTTGCAGTCTTTTCGACATGCAGTACAAGGGCTGATCAGAAATCATGAAAGTATAAGTAAGCTCCGAGGGGACGGTGGCAAAGCAGGCCTCTTCCATGGACCGACTGGAAAGGTAGCACACACAGGACAAACCGACTGCCTGAGGCGGAGAACTTCGTGTAAGCATAGGAGCAAGGCGATGAGCCCCGAGGCGGTTGGACCCGTGATCTGAAAAGATGACCTGTAAAAAACCAAGATGTCGTACCGCAGCCAGGAGATGGCGATGTCGTCGCGAGAGGCTCTGCTCCAACGTGTTGTCAAGGGGTAGGTCAGATATCAGGCCCAGCGGCCAGGTTGGGACCCGGGGTAATTTCTCATGAAAGCGTCGTGGGACACCATTCAATTCGATCCTGCCCGCAATTGCGAAGCCACAAATTGTTTCAACCCTTTTGCAAAGGACGCATTGGCACTACAATGTCGAGCGTTCCAGAGCACCGACGCAAGGAACCCTGTCCTGCTGAATGTCCGCCGCCCGATTACATGGTGTTCTTGATTAGAGGCCAATTACCGGCAGCTGAGGCCTTCGTGAAGACCATGGGCGGTTTCATGAACGTGGCTCTGAGTCCCACACTTCGTCCTAGCATCATCGGACGAAGTGGTTGTCAAGGTGTGCATTCCTTGGTGGCACCGTGCGCCGTGGCCCGGACTAGGCAGATCTTGCAGGTGTATGTGCAGCGTATTTCGAGGGGTGTGTTCCTCGCAGGTCTGTGGTAAGCCCCGAGAGAGCTTCATACTTTGTGACAGAGTGTCTCTGTATCGAGGAGTATCTCGAACTTGACGCATGAAGTGAGGGGAACCCATGGCAGATTGCAAGAGGTCGATGGCCAGTGGCGGGGTTCTGTACAGTGTAGTGTAGGAAGCATAAACGAGTTGATTACCTGCCTCTGGCGAAGAGGAAGTTGAATCAAGGTGCAACACGCCGTTTACGCCCCGGCTTCACGCTACGGCGCTCTCCCGCGTTTGCTGTGAAATGACAAGTGGGGAATCAGCAAACTCCGAAGCCGTCGCAGTGTGAACTCGTGTTGTGCCCACATAAGATTCGAGATCCTGCGCGGAAGGATGAACCGGTGCCGCTCTCGAGCCGAGATTGCAGTGGGTTTGATAAATTGATACGAGGGGGGGAAGGGGCCACGTCAAGTCGGACACCGAGCAGAGTTGCAGGGCAAGGCGGATGATGCTAAAAGTTCCACGGTACTGTATTTAGAAGGAATCGTGGTGCCTTGGCAGGTAGATTGCAGTGATCGTTAAGGTAATGTCAATGCTCTCGGTCTAGAACTTCACAGTAGACGCGGGAGTGTCGGGCGCAATCGTCTGGTCTGTGGCGTAGACGGGCTTCGACGACCGGGCCTGCGGGCAGCCCGGGTACTATGTAGGCGTGCCTCCCACGTTTCGCATTGAATAGGAAGCTGTGGGTGCAAATACCAAGACGATATTGACGGCCGTTGAATTGTCATGCAGTTCGACTACCGGTATGTCGACTACGGAACCGGTATGTGTCGCTCGGTCAATCGGGGTCTAGAACCCCGCGTGATTATCACTGAATCATGACATGCATGGAACTACCTACAGCGTTGACTGGACACTCGACCCAGAGCCACGAGTTAATGAATCGTTGTGTTGAACCTGACGCCACGAAAAAAGCGCTGAATGAGGCATTCCTACGGAATATTCGAGTTGCCAACCGTTGACCAGCCCAAGTGCCACCATTCCAAACCTGCTGCCTTGGCCCTTGGACAGGCTGACTAAGGTGGCCCGAGATTAAGCGTTGTTTCAAGACAAGTGCACGCCGCATGCGCCTGCCCTCCTACGATCTCAGAGGCTAGAACTCCTTCCCGCTAACCGTTGCAGGGGCTGGTCACCCCCTGGACCCCTGGAGCTAATTACTGGCTTCACCATTTACCGCTCTGGGGCTCTTGCTGCACGCCCCGCGCTTGAATGGTCTTGGCTCCCCTCTGGACTCCTGGAGGCAGTGAGGCGCCGGCTGCCCCTGCTTTGTCTGCAAGGTCCCAGATGACCAGCAGGGTTTCGAAACAAGCCAAGGCAGGTACATGTACCTCAGGGTCCGCACCCTTGTTTTTTCTGACCTCATCTCATGAGAAGGGGTCATCATATTCATCACAGCTGAGAGGTCAGGGGGTTTGCTTCATCAGAGCTGAGGGCAGAGGAGGGGTTTGCAGCCAATACCGCACTTCTAAGTCCTGGACCGACCACCTGGGCAGTGCAGCAGAGACATTGGACGAACCACCCTGTTGGATCAGTATGGTTGATCACTCCAGCTGACATTGCCTGACAATATGTACACATGTACGCAGCGTTGCAGCTGTCGCAGTCATTGAATCAAACGCACACAATTACCATCACCAGTGACCAGATGACTAGCCTGATGTCATTCATTACTCATGCTATCTGGGCATGGAATCTGGGCACGGAATCACAATTCCCATTGCATGTATCAATATTCTACCTACCTTAGGTAGTCAGAGGTGGCGTGGTGGATCTGAATGAGCAGCTAATAATAAAATGAGCGGACGGGTATCATGGGACACATGTAGCCATCGTGGAGCAGAATTGGTTTTCGACTGTCGTTTCATTCCTAGCTCATTGGTCCTCCCGAACAAACGTGCCCTCTCGTATCAGCACTTTCAGCTCGTCCGAACTTCGCAAACGGCCGTGTCCACCCATTGCATGAAGTGGAAGACGGGCTATCGTTGTCAAAGCGAGGAATCGACAGGTCGGCGAGTTGAGCAGACGCTAGCCACTATTCGCATAAACATGAGGATGGGAATTGATAGGTGACTGGAGGTGTGTTCCGACGCCGGTGGTTCGCGTGATTACTCGGAGACGTCGTTCATTTTGTTTGCCATGACGCTTCCATGACCAGCTGCAGCCAGACCAGCTGCTGCTGCAGAATGGAATCTATCTACAGGCAATTGCACATTGCACCGTGACTAAAACCGATAAAACCACACCCGGCAAACTGCCCGCACGCTGTCGAATCTTGATTCAGAAACGTGCCGCTGTTTTCATTTAGTGTGCGGCGGTCGCGGGCAAGGTACCAGGTACATTGTCGGTCCAATCGTCAAGCAAACAGCGGCCTCCACTCATCTACCGCTCGCCCCTTCCCGGCCCACCTCTAATTCACCTCGTCCACCCCGGGAACGAAGTTTGTTTCTTCTTTCCATCCACCACGTTGTTGACAATCCGGCCCCAGATCAGCTCCATTCCATTCATTCGTTTCGGTACCAGGTACTTGCAAGCAAGCTTCGTGCTGCATTCCGTTCCTTCTTTTTAACCACGTGAGTGCCCACCGAGTTTAACACTCTTTCGATCCTTCCCACCTCACCCACTGGTTTGGCCTGCCTCCGGATATCTACACCTGTTCGTGAGACCTCAATTTCGACCAACCACTTCCACTCATTTTCCCCGTCTGCCTCCGGCACACTTACACTCCTTCATATACCTCCACTGTCTTGACGGCATCCAGCAGTTGATTGAGTCAATTCACTATTCACTCACCCACTCCCACATTCAATTCACTCTCGTCATTCATTCCGTGGACGCCAGTCGCCCATCTGCAACCGCATCAGCAAGCATCGCATCGGCTCTAGTCAGCATCCTACAACTCCGATTCTACGACCTCGTCCGACCCAAAAGTTGACGGTCTACCAAGTCTCGCTGTTGTCTGACCACACTCCTTCAACTCCGAAGGCAGCCCGAAATAGTCTCGTGTCCCGTCGACGACTATAAATTCCGCATCGTCGCCGCCATCCGCATCCGAGAAACCAACAAATTTATTCTCGACCATCTCGACCAGCTCGACCATCTCTTGATCTCCAGATCACGGAAAGGTATGTAGCCAACAGCTTCCATGTTCCTCCGATCTTCCCCCGCATGATCAGACAGCCCCCATCTGGTCCGTCCAGTCCACGCCTGGCTTTGTTGGTGGTAGTGGGAGCGAGGCCCGTATCCTTTCACGAGACACAAAGCCGACCCTCCAAACAAAGGGTCACATGCCTTCCGAGTCTTCCAGACCACGTTCCCCAACACACCAGACACAATACCCTGTAAATGGATAAAATCATGCTCGCGCCTATCCATGCGCCACCAATCCTCCTTGTCCTCCACCACATACACCCTCATTTGAGCAGCCACTCCTCGAACATCTGTACACCAAACGATATGCACTAAACACAACACTCATTAACATCATCATTAACATCATCCAATACCCACATTCATTCATTCATTCATTGCCCTACCACCGTTGATAATACTCGCAACACATACTTACAACCTCTACAGTTCATTACTCCCAATCAACTCAATATCCACAGTAAAATGAAGTCCTCGATCATGGTTGCGGCCGCCAGCGCCATGCTGGTCGCTGCCACCCCTCTGGCTCTGGAGGAACGCAAGATGGAGACGTCCGTTGTCATGGTATACAACACGGTCACGGTCACCGGCGGTGCGGCACCCGCCCTCCCCACCATGATGCTGGGCGAAAAGGCCCCTCCTCAGGTGACCCAGGAGACCGTCATGACCGAGACGGCCCCCGCCGTGCAGAGTCCTGCCGTCGTCATCGTGACCGTTACCCCCGAGCAGGCCCAGGCCGAGCCCACCACCGCCGAGCAGGCTGCGGCGACTACCGAGGTGGCCGCGCAAGAGGCAACCGTCGCTTCGTCCCCTACCACGGCCGAGGAGGCACAAGCAGCGCCTACTGAGCCTGCTAGTGATGACATGCAAACTGCCGCTATCTACCACCACAACCTCCACCGATCCAACCACTCTGCTCCCGAGATGGCATGGAGCGGCAAGTTCGCCGGATACGCTTCCAACACCGCCGCCACCTGCAAGTTCGCGCACGACATGTATGTGATTCTTTCCGTCCACCCCGACGTCGAGCGCTAACAGTCATACAGGGACCAGGGCGACAAGGGCTACGGCCAGAACATTGCCATGTGGGCTGTCAGCAGTGGTGCCGCGGACCTTGGCGAAGCTGGTGCCATCAAGATGGCCACCACCGACATGTGGTACAATGGCGAGTTCGCTGAATACTTGCCCCAGTACTATGGCCAAGCTACCCCTGATATGTCCGGCTTCGAGAAGTGGGGTCACCTTAGCCAGCTTCTCTGGAAGGAATCCACGGATCTGGGTTGCTCTGCTCAATTCTGCGCCAAGGGATCCATGTACGACGACATGGATGCCTGGTTCATGGTCTGCAACTACGGCCCTCCTGGTATGTATTCCCGAACTCCCCGTTTGATGGCGTTGTGCTAATCAATGCCGCAGGCAATGTTGGTGGTGGGTACGGTACCAACGTGCTCAAGCCTCTGGGCAAGAGTGTCGTCACTTCTTAAGCGTGGCACGCTATCTCGGAACTGCGTCCTGCTGGACAAGGGCGTTTATGCAACCCAATCTAGCACGCGTCCACCCTTTTGTCGTTGCACGGCGCCTGCATTGAGCCTTCTCTTGTCACAGTATGAGAGGTACAATGGCACTCTGGGCACCAGAACATCGTCGGGCTCTTTTCCGGAACCCCCTAGGTTGATGATTTCACGAAAGCGCATGCAATGGGGAGGCGAAAACACACATCAGCATTCTTCACTTCGTTGTCGGTCTCGAGACGATTGCAGCATTGTAGGGCTTGGTTCTTTTTGAAGTACCGCCAGCTCCTTGTTGATGCTTTCTACTCAGCTGGCCCCTGTTTTCTGACACAACCGTTTCATTTTCACTTCTTGTACTTAGACCTCCTTTCTGCATGGCAATCTTCTTCCACTGAGCATCATTGCGGCCCGGAACATAGATATGCGACTCTGTTCAGGGAGAGCACTTCGGCTTAGGAGATGCGGCATATATCGGTTATTCTGGACTGGAAAGGAGTTGTCCGCGAAATGGATTTCTGAGGTTCGGGTTTCTCCCCTGGGATAGGGGGGACAGACGCTCAACATAGGTTGTTCTCGGTTAGGAGAACGCGTATGAAATGCTGAATGACTTACGAAAAAAAAACCGACTGTTTTCATGACTGTTTCTCATTGCTTCAATGCCGACATACGACTCCGCGCTGTCCGCGAGACCAGGTAACGAATGTGATATCTATCATGTATCATGCTGTCGTGCCCGGGCATATCTGCACCCTTGCTTGTCGTTGTCCAATTACGGGGCAGCAAGAGACCCGACCAATCGGGAGTAGTGACACCAAACGGCAGTATCTCCGAGATCTGCCCGATCGCCAGATCTGGATCCCACAGGAATCCAACCTGTCTGCGCCCCTTACCTTCTTCGCCTGTACATTCTCGAAGCGGCCGGCATGTCACTGACCGAAAAGCACAAAGCAACGACTGTAGGGCAGCCTTTGTTGCTGATTATATCAGCCTACTCTTTATGACCTTGTGAAGGGGGCGCATGCGGATTGGATCTGATGGGGTCTTGCTGATCAGGGTGAGATCTCGGCAGGATCGAGTTGTGTGCGGGATTTCACAGTGAGCATGGAAGATCCCCTACCCGTGGAGGTCTACGGCTGTTCCTTCATTGTGGCATATGCAAATGCAAAGAGGTAACTACACCGTTTCTGACGCCCATCTCGTCCCGACAGCCCAAGCAAGGTCGCTGGTCTCTGTTGGGCCCAAATTATGCTGGGTACTATGTAAGGTTCGGTCTGCGCCCATCGTCTGGCTCAATATCCAACTCCATGCCTAGTATTGGTCCTCACAATAGAAGTCAAGCACAAGCTTTGTGCGATTGCCCTCTTGAACCACGACACTCCGGAAAGTGGGCCGGATGAGTGACGGCTCTTCCGACCAGGCATCGGATATCAAAACTCTCGTCGCTGCATTCTTCCGACCATTGAATGTCGGCAGCCTAGCCATAAGAACCTCGCGGCATGCCCTCAGAATCGCTCTGTGTCGAGTGTTCGACTGTTTCGGGCTGCGACAGTCCTGGGCCCAGAGGCTGGGGATGTATGTCTCCCTGCATAGAGCTCCGTATATCGATATCAAGAGCTTCCACAACAATCGGCTGATTCTCGTCTCCCAGGTCCCTTGAATCATTTCTGGTAAAGGTAAGGATTTGCGCTCGTTCGAAAGACACCGTCTCCCAAGTGGGAACTCAGAGTCGAAAGACTCAAGGTAGAGGGCCCGAGAAGTTCCTATCCTCCTGGTTCCACCCTATCAGGGGCCATCCCTGAGGCAACGAAGACCAAGCAGGGAGCGTGTACCTCCCTTCACACGAGCCATCATCTATGCACGCCATATCACACATTCCGTATACTCGGCAGTAGCAGTCTGACGCTGAGGGAGAGTGCACGGGCTCTTGTCCAAATATAACTTTGAAGCAGATTAGAGACCTACTCCCGACAGTCGATGTGCAGTGCTACTTACTATGCCAAGAAAACTCGAAGATCCTCCCTGTCAGAGAGTCGTTCAATGGTGTGTCTAGCAGCCACTGCCGGTACCGCATATAATCCTCCTTCGACCGGCTTCGCACGACGTCCCTCGTCACGCCGAACTGCGAGCAGCAACTGACGGCCACAACCTCGGGCATCGGCAACTCCGGCATGAGCTCCTGAAAATCCTGCTTATAGACAACCTTTGTCGTCAGGTCGTCGGGGTCCGCGCTGGCCTCGTCCTCAACAGGGTGGATCTCGGCCGGACAGCCGATGGTCCAGACGCAGCGCAAGTTCACGTAGCCCGTCTCCTGAAGATACGGGACCTGGAAGTTCCGCAGGGTCCGCAGCCCGTCGTAGTCGGGATCGTCGTTGTGCCACGCGAAGCGCGACGCGTGGAGGAATATTATGGCGCTGGGGAGGCGGTCGTAGTGGTCGATGATGTACGTGATATACACCATTGCCTCGCGCCCCTTGTTCTTCGGGACGGTCGGTGAAGCCTTGGTGTCGTCGACGATGTAGATGCTCTTGCGCCATTCGGGCACGTGTCTCTGGAGCCAGGCGGTGTCTTCGTCTTTGGTACTGGCTACTACGAGCTCTATCTCGAGGGGACCATCCTGCTGCTGCGGAACGTAGAGGTCGCTAGTGAACTCATCGTTTCTTGAAAAGACTTGGGCACGCTGGCATACAAGCAACATGAAAAGACAGGTCAGAGCGATTGACATCGCCATCGCTTTCCTGCGTTTCGAAGATGATGACAGCATGCTGGACTGCTGACGGCCAGTTCGAAGTTCAGGTATCATCACTGGCACAGCCATATGGTAAGAGAAGCCTAATAGAATGATAGGGCTGTGAAGTTCTTATTCTAAGACAATGATAGTCTGGTGAAGTTGCGACGAGTGAAGTAGGAATATCAAACACACGCTCCGTCAGCAGGAAAAGCAACGCTTGCGGACCAGGCAATACCGCACCGGCGGTGCGGGGAACTGGAACCTTATGATTGCGCGGTATCACCATGGTTGCTTCATTCCACAAAAGTAAAGGGAATCCAGCAAGGTGCTGTGCGCACCACACACCTTAAGTGGTGGTCCCATTCCTTCCTTATCTAATCTATGCGTGACCTGATGACTCAGCATCCATCCATCCAGGTGGATGCGGCTGTACACCATCACATGGGGGATATTCCCACCTAAATACAGCTGTGGGAGCCCTTTGATATCTGTTGAATGGGAGCCGGAAATAGACACCGGAAGATCTCTAGTGGGGCAGAGACGCACAGGGCAACTGACCCACCAAGAAGACAGATGATCAATCTCTGCACGCAGAGCAGAACAATCAATAGAATCAAATCAACATCCGTGCATTCAACAGTAGTCGTCGTCCAAGTAGGACGGCAGCGCGTGAGCGACGGTGTGGCGTTTGCGGCAACACTGGCCATAATGCGCGAGTTGTACAATAGAGATAGAAACCTCTGAAGAAGAGGAATCCGATTGATTGAATTGAATTGAATGCATTGTGGTGAAGTTATTTGATATGGCAGTTAGAGAGTTCATGACAAGTGTCAACTCGCTTGTAATGCCAACTCGCCTGTCAGCTACGTTATATTAAAAGTTAAATTTGAAAAAATAAAAAATAAAATTTGGTTATTATAAAAATATATATTATTCATAATTTATTTTAAAGAAGATTTTTTATTATTAATAAGTGTGCGATACAAGGTGCCGTATAGGTGTGTTGGCAGCTGTTCAAGCAGCTGTATCTGACCAGAATAAGTGGTCAAAGGATGAAAGGGGTGAAGGCACCAGAAGTGGTGGCTTTCAAAGTGACAAACAAGGCTCCATTGATTGCCAGATCAATGGATGGGCGAATCTTTTGTGCTTTGGTGTGTATTTAGTACTAGATTTGGTCCCCAGATCCGATAGACGATCACGCAAGCAATTCACCCCAATATTAGACCCTGAATTGTGATAATAAGTTTATATATATCAAAATTCGCTTGAATTTATAACAAAAATCGAGTAAATATATAAATAATATTATTTTATTATTCCTTTAATACAATACCTTACCATTATATATATAAAGCATATCGTTTTTAATTATATGCTTTTTTTCCTGGCTTATTTATAACTATATATATATGATGAGCCGTCTAACCTATAAGGCTAAAGGGTTCTATAGGGTTTATGTTCTGAGGTAAGTCAACACAAAGGACGATAGAGGCTTCTGTCAATTAGAAGACACTCAGATGCTCGGGCTTGGTCTGATCCAGGGGATCACTGAATAGTTGAGTCGTCAGGAGATTTCTCCCACCTTAGGGTTGGTTAAGATGCTTAGATTGATCACTGAGGTAGAGAATGTCTATCTATCTGGTTGGGAGATGTCTGTCCTTATATATCCAATCTCTCCCTCACTGATTAGGTGGCTCACCCTGGATCACCGGTGATCCAAGGTGATCCTGCTCACTGGATCACCATGGTGATCCAGTGATCCAAATTCTTAGTCACGTGACCCAGGCTCTGCTGGTCGCGTGATCTGTGTACCGTTGCTCCGTTGCTCCAATCTCTCCACTGATCAGCACCCCACTCTCTGGTCAATCTGTTTCCAATCGTCCCTTCTAGGTCTGCTATCAGGCCGCACTGTTCGTTGGTTCGTAACAATATGTTTATAGTAATAATTTAATAATTTAATAATTTATAACGTAAATGTTTCGATTTAGCTTTTTTTTTATCATAAAGATTAATAAGTAAATATTAATTTAAAAGAGTGGAAATTAAGCTATTTAACAAACTTAATGTCACGGAACAGCTGGCAGCTCAGGACGAAGATGCCCATCTATTACTCCAGATGAATAAGAATCTACTGGTGAGGAGGGAAGAAGGATCAGAACCACCAGCCAATGCTGGTGGGGGATTAGATCTTCAATCCCGCTCCACAATTATCCATAGTGAGTGCAGCGGGGCAACGCGTCCACCCCACCAGATCACCTGATGAGCGCACGTACCACCGTGAATGGATGGATGGATGTCAGATCCATCACACTTAAGTTTAAATCTTAACTATGTAATAAAAAAAATTAATATTTTTAATTAACAATATTATGTAAAGCTAGTCACGGTATTTTAAACGTTTAAAAGTATAAACTTCGTTGCTAGTATTTTCTAAGTTTTTTAAACTGTTACAATCTTCTAAAACAAGCGTTATAGAAAAGTAAAAGCTTCGTTTAATTATATAAAGTATATTATTAAAGGTGTTGGATCCATGCAATTCCAACCTTCAAACCATCCATACCAACTCTACATATATGATTAGATAAGAGATTAGATACCGGATTGTGAGGACACTTAGCTAGACCTGCAAGTCCAGCTAGACCTCCCAATCCAACCATCAGCAATATCATGACCTTGACCCAATACTCGAGTATCATGATTGATTGTTCAAGCCTGTTCCAACAAAAAGAATTCTAAATAATATTATGTAAAGTTAATTATAGCTTTTTAGACGTTTATACGTTTAAATTTTCCTTATAACATTTTTATTCGATTTATTATCGCCAAAAAAGTGGCCTAAAAAAAGTCTTTTTACCTTATATTAACTTATAATAATAATATTTTCCGGAGATAGGACCTTTCTTTAATATACGCATATTAATTAAGCAACGACGAGGTCGTGGATAGTGTCAATTTAACTCCACGAAAGTGTCCTGTTGACGTGGATTGAGTTGGTCGGGACCTTGCTTCTTGCCTTTCTAAAGATCTAAAAACATCACCAGTCTCAACTCAAACGTTACATCTGCGTTACGGATTCCTCGATGAAAGCCCACGGGTTGACCATCTGGACGGGGTTTATATTCTGTGGTTCTACTGCTGGCTCGGCAGCACAACCAGACAGAAGCATTCACAAAGGGGCATCTCTCCTAGCAACTACCGTGGAGCGTGGCGACACGTCGTTCTTCGCCAGAAGGGATGAATGCTCGGATGCATTTGGTGGAGATTGGAGGAATTCAATATGTGCTCCGAGCTTGACACTTTGTTGTGTGTTGATACAGCTTACTGTCGTCTTCGCTCTGACGGAATGTACTGATTCTTGTCACAGGCACGCAATCGGGACAGACGTATCCGTCATGCCAGCAATATCTGGGCAAAGGCTGTTGCTGCGTTGGGAAGTATGTAAATGTTACTCAAGCTTGCAGAAGACTTCTGAGGAGGATGCTATGTCACTGACGTTTCACCAGCAATGCCACGGATCATTGCTACGTTGACCAAGTCCCATAACCCTGTGATATGCCCAACGCGGTTCGATGCACCGGTGCGCCCGCGGGCGCCGATGATATATGATGTCCTGCGCTGACGAGCTGCGTCGATGGATATGTGGGAGAAGCGGCTGTGCGGTGTCAGATTGCATACTCGATTTTGACGGAGTTGGCTACTGCGACTGGATCGATCACATCAGTGACGTCTTCGGCGTTGACTTCGACTTCGACACCGGCAAGTCCTGTCGTAACGAGTCCCTCGGTTCTGCCTGATTCTCTCACTACGACATCGCATCGAATGTCAACGCCAATTTCGGCTGAGCAGAACACTGCATCTTCCACACCATCCAACTCTGATCTTTCTCGAGGCGCCATTACAGGCATAGCCATCGGAGCGGGAGCGGGGATTGCGATCTTGGCAGGGAGTGCGTACTACTTCCTGCGCCGGAGATGGATCGCCAAGTATGGTGGCAGCGAGGGCAATCTCCAAGTTGTCCAACAAACACAAGAACAACCCCCGCCCCAATACGACTGGAATAAGGATTGTTTCGCAGGGTCTGACTCGAACCAAAATCTAACGTTCTACCCGTCAGAGTTGCCGGATGATCGGGGTCGGCGTGAAGAACGGCATGAGATGGACGCGAGCGGGTAGTCATAAATAGGGGCTGGTAATAACTTTGAATAGCAAGGCTACGCGCGGAGTTGGATCTTGAGCCAGATGGTTAAACGCAGACCTGGCACTCGATAGCTGATCCGCATAATGTAGAAACAAAGCTTCTTACAACACATTGGACGACCCCTTTCATGGAGATGTAGTGCCATGTCTTCTAGAGAGATAGACATTGGCCGCCGGGTTGTTGCAACCTACTGCTTGCAAGTACTCTACCATATGTCAAATGACAGGGCTGAGCTAACACCCCCTTCAAAGGCTCCCCGGTACTCTGTCGTCGTCCCATGTCAGCTCGCCGCCGCCCCGTGTCTGCTTGCTTCCCAGTGTCTGCTCGCCGCCATCTCACGTCTGCCTGCCGCCGCCTCCTGTCGTCCCGGCCGCCACCATCTCATGTCTGCCCGCCCCCATCGTCCTGGCGATGATGATGCCGTCCCCCACAAGCCCTGTCCTCAGTCCAGTACTGCCATACATAACCCAAGACAAAAAGCCCCAATGCATCAATCGGGGCGAACGGCTCAGTTAGTAAACTGCACCACTTGCTTAGATGCATCCAGGTAAGCTCTCACTCCAGTCCGGGGTTCAAGTCCAGCACTGAACACATTTTCCACGATGATTATTCGTTCGTCGGTCCCCCTATGAGGCCTGATTATACACAAGAGCAAACGCCTGATATAAACGCCTTATCAGACGTTCTGATTGAAACACCCTATCCTTCACATATTACTTCACAGCCTAGCAAAGGATACAACTAACACATTCGCATAGGTACAGCTTTCTTTTTTTGTCTTTCCCCCCCCCTTTCTTTTGCGTGCTCTTTATGCCCAGTGACAAGATACACATGCCTGTATTTAACTGCGGCCTCTAGGTGCACCTTCGTCTTGATGGTTGTGGAAATATTGTCATGCGGTGCAGTGTTGTTACGTTAAGACATGGTGTTGTTTAACGCTTCCAGTGTGCATCCCCCATAAGACTGGCTTCCCCCAGAGCCAACTTCCAACTATGAATGAACCCATGAGAACGACTGAAAATCTTTTCAAGAGCGAGTGCGCAGCCGCTGCCAGGTCTTATGAATGTAGCTTGCCAAGGTACAGTGCATGTAGAGGAGAGCAGTGACACTTCAAATGACAGATACTGCCAGCTTCACTCAAGATCTCAATGATCTCGTGGCTGTAGCCCAATAATGTATTCATGTGCTGAGCAGAGTGTATTATAGGCGTCAGGATTGCAGGTGGGCATCCATGGTATCCCCTTTTCCCACCTTGCTAGACTGCTAATCTAGCAATCTACGGTATTCTCAACCAACACTGACGATGTTCTACAGTCCACCTCGGTGGCACCCAGGAGGGTAGCAACGCTTGCATGCGACTTGTTAGAAGCTTGTCCAATCAGCCCGTAGACTGCTGACTTCATTCATCATCTCTCCTAATGCCGGCCGGCCAGGACCCCGAAAGCATGCCCAGTGATTCTGACGAGGGATCAATCGACCAAGGGCAGCGGTCGCGTGGGTGGCGACATCCAACTATCCAACATCGAGAGCGAAACACCACAGGTTAATGATTCAATGAACATATCAATATACAGCTACATATGCAACCCCATCGGCGTATTCCTGGTCACTCTCGCCGCAACAACAATACCCTGCTCACCTCGAACAGTCTGGACAGCACAGCTCACATTCGCAACCGCGAACCGGACCTTCCAGGTCGTGCTGTTCGGCGCCATGGCCTTGAGGTCCTTCTTCTTCTCGGTGACGAAGCCGCGCGCGCGGCCGATGTCGGCGACGGCCTGGAAGTTGCGCCCCGCGGCCGCCCCGAACAGCTCGCCCGTCTCGCCGCCGACGCACACCCTCCAGGGGTTGGCTTTGGCGTTGCCGCCCTCGCCGCCCTGGTTCATGCTCATACCGCAAGCAATGACGAACTGACCCGGCGCCGCGCCCGACACCGCGAACCGGTGGAAGGCGGTAAACTGCCGCGACCCGCTCGTGATAATGAGCCGGTTCTGCGCGTCCCACAGCTCCGCGGGCGCCGTCTCGACGAGCCGGATCGTGTTCTGCGGGCTGAAGTCGAAGCGGAAGTGGAACGCGTTGCGGTGCGCGGCGCCTAGCGTGCGCGTGATGCTGGCTTTCGCGCGCTTGGCGACGAAGATGTTGTGCCCCGTCGAGGTCGGGGCGCCGACGTTCCTAACCTGCCCGAGGACGCGCAGCCAGGATCGGACGTACACGCTGGCGCCCTGGTGCTTGAGGATGAGACCCAGTTGGGAGGACGGATTTTGGGTTAGGTGGCAGTTCAGCGGCATGACGACTTCGTCGGTGTCGGTGGCGTGCAGGACCGTCTGGATGCGCAGGCCCTTGTTGGACATGAAGTAGTCCGGATTGAACTTGGAGTCGTTGTTTGGTTCGATATTGGCTGATCCTGCGAACTCGGCTGGACTGGAGGCGAGGATGCCGCGATATATCTTGTTGGGTGAGACGTTTTTTGAAGGATCCTGGGTGCGGTCGTTGGCGGTCCAGGCGAAGACTGTGAGCTCGTTACTATCTCGTATTATCTCCTCTTGGAGCCACGAAAGCTTGCCCACCCTCGCCGTAGAGCATGGGCATGTTGACGCCGAATATCCCGAGGGGACAATAGGCGATATCTTCCTTCTTGGTCGTGTGTCGCCTAGCGGCCCAGGCCATCCTTCTTGCTATGAGGATATCGTCCAGCAGGTCCCTGAGTGCCGCCCCGTCTGGAGGAGATAGGATGTCTGTGCTGATCCCGGTTATGGACGAGAGCTCCTGATACAGACTCGACCGCGTGCCGAAGAGCCGCCACTCCCGATCATAGAAGTAGACTGTTGACGGCGCGATCAACTCCTGAAGAGTCCATCCTCGAGAAAACCACTGCAGTAGCCAGAGTCAGTGACTGCTCGTTCTGGAAGGTCTCGTAATGGATGAGGGATTTTCAGTCGTGATTCAGGGGCAAGAACACCGACGGCACAGCTATCAACCCCTGACACACCACGGAAGATCTATGACAGAGGCCTGGATGGCTACTCACGCGAGCCCTGCGCAGCGACTCCATGTCGCCGGCCGTGGCGTCAAAGTCTGCAATGAACGCGAGACACACCGTCGCATCGCTATACCACTGGAACATGGAGTAGATGGACTCGGTGAGCTCGGCATTGTCCTGCTTGTCGATGCAGCAGGTGTCGTCCCACAGGTAGTCGCACCCGCACTCCCGGGCCGTAGCGCATGCCCTTTGGATCTTGGCCCAGCCTCTCTTGAACCTCCTCGCCGCTGTGTCGGCGAACTGCTGGTACGTGACCTCCTCAGCGTCCCACGTGTGAAAGAGGATGGCGAACGGGTGGGTGCCAGGTGGTTCGATGAGCTCCTCCAGACGCAGCTCTTTGCAGTTGATGAGTCGCATTGTTGCTGTTGATGTTTAAAAGGAGGGCGACGATGCCTCCACGGTAGCTGTGTTTATGAATAAGCACATGTTTTTCAGCTGAGGCTCAGAACTTGGCGCTGATGATGCTGAAGACCCCTGTTTCCAGCGTGTGGGGGCGGCATCCTTCTCTTCGCGACCACCCATCTCCTCAAGTTGTTTTGTCGTTTATAGAGCGTCTCTGATTATCATCTTGATCGGTGAAGTAACCTCCCCTGTTCAGTACGCTGTCGAAGTGAGTGAAAGCAAGTTGCGGAGACGAGGTAAGAAAGCACAGTGAAAGAATCTCATTGCCTGTGCATTCCGCCATGAAGAAGGAGGGATGGCCTGGGTAACCCGCGGGCCCGATGCTCATGCATAGGTAATCATGAAATGGTGGACAAAAGATGAGGTCCATAGTGGATTGGTTGGCTTCAACAATACCATCTTTTCCAAACATCTGTTCTCTTGATGATGAACCACCTGCCACCTTCCCGTGTGTCTTGACACCAGCCAATCATCTTGCATGCCAATCCTTCCCCAGAACCAGGTCAGCGACGAACGAATAGCAAGATCCCCTCATTGGAAATGATTAGTAAGAGTAGGATCCGTGCAGATGATAAGTTAGTATGCGAGCTGGCGAGTGAGTTCGCAGTATGTACTACTGTAGGTATGCAGGCGACAGTGCCAAGGCCCACCTCCCCCTTTTATAGAACGGTGCTGGACCACCTGATGGCTGCTGCACCATTCATGAGCGAAGTGGCTGTCCAAAAGGGTGGGAATGAGGACGAAGGAGGGGACCTCCGGCTGACTGGCTCGCATCATCCCACCGGATAACTTTGAAGGTAGGGAGTCTCCATGTGGTGCTCCGTGACCGACCTGACCTGATCCGAACTCTACCCTGTACCTAGGTCCGTGACTTGTAGATGGTAACTAGGAGATAGGATGAAAGATATGAAGGTCGCTGTGAGTATTTGGCCTTTGATAGATAGTAACAACTGCAAAGGGACCCAAGACGGAGACCGAGAAGGGAAGACCCGCCCCCGCTGTCCGATGCTCGAGCACGCACCAGACGGACGGACGGGCCACGACACGGGACTCGGCACCCATCCTGCCATCAAGCGCAGACTTGCGACCAGGCTGCTACAGTCCACCGATGGACTGCCGGGGGCTCTGGGGTGCCAAGATTGATCGCCCCACTGTCACTAGAAGAGCCCCATAAGTATTTCGTGTTGGTCTCGGAGCTGAGGCTGTCGGCTGTGATTGTTATTGCATTCATCAACCACATGCACCAAACAGTAGAGAGGAGGTCGATGCGCATCATGAATGAAAGTCCAGAATATAAATAAATACCCTCAGGTGCCTACAGCAGTTCCTGCAGGAACTACAACTACAATGGCTGCCATCATGATCACAATGCGTGACAGGCTAACAGCTGACAGCTGACAGCTGGCAGGGCTGCAAGCGATAGCGATGATCCCAACCCGAACTACACGACCAACTCTGCTTGGCTCTTCTTGGCCGTCTTGGCAGAGGCGGATTGGCTTGAATCTTGGCTTGATTCTTGGCTTGATCGACGATTCTCGCTGCCCGGATGTCCTGGACGAATGTCAGGTAGAAAGGGGTCGTTTCTTCCATTTCTCTCGTGCTTTTTATTATTATTCAACCGTGGGCTCTCGCTCATCGCAGGTCCTTTCCCCGCGAGTCAAGGCACGGCAAACCGTCCAGTCGTCGCGACACCTTCCTATTCGTTTCCTGAGATAAGGTAACCAGCACTCATTTGGTTATCTCTATCTCTGCCGCCACGTGTCGCCGTTCGCCGTGACGCACTGCGCCACTTTGATACCACTCGACGCGGCGTCAGCCTACATCACTATCTTTTACACTTTGTTAATTGATCGCGGGACGCTCTATCCTGCAGGACACCATGATAGACAAATTACCTCGCCAGCTCGTCGCACGCGCGAGTCCCTTTATTCACATGGTCCTGGCGCGAAAGCGTCTGATCCTTTTCCTGTGTGTGCCGTTACTATTAATTGGTAAGTCCTCTCTCCTTCAAATGCACCCGCAGAAGCTCGCCACTAACGCATTCAATCTGCGCCCGCAGCTGTACTCTTTTCTGGCGCGGTGAACGTCGACAGCGAGTGGTCGCACAAGTTGGAGGGCCTCAGACCAATAGGAGAGAGCATACAAAATGGCATCAACTATGTGGCCGGCGACGGCTCCAACTACGACAGCAGCGGCGTCGTCTACGTCCACACAAACGGCTCCTCGAACAGCTCCACCTCCTTGGGCCACGGCAGCACCAAATACATAAAGAGCAAGGCCTACAAGCGACCCGGCTACGAATTGCCCCTCGGCAGCGGCATGCCGCTTCGCATCATGGCCCTCGGCGCATCGACGACGCGCGGCGACAGTCCCGAAGAAGACATCGACAACAACGGTTTCCGACGGCCCCTTCGCGAGAGGCTGACGGCAATTGGCAACCCTGTCAACTTTGTCGGAACCCAGCGCCTGGGAAATATGACCGACAACGATATCGAAGCCTATCCCGGCGTCGTCACCGAGACCATCCACAAAAACGCCAAAAACGCCGTGCCCAAGTCAAAGCCTAACTTGTTTCTCGTCAACGCCGGGTCCAACGATTGCTTTCAGCATATCGACATTGACAACTTTTACAAACGATACGATGCTCTCGTTGAGTACCTCTTGAACGCATCGCCGCGGTCGACCGTCGTTATTTGCACGCTCCTGCCCACGTGGGACGAGCGCTTCAACGGTCGAGAAGAAGTCTGGCGCGTGAACCCGCAGATCCGAAGGCTGGCCAAGATATACGAGGAGGAGAAGAAGCCCGTGGTACTGGCCGAGCTCCAAGGTCCGGACGGAGTCCAGGATGGAAACATAGCCTCGGATGGTATGCACCCCGGGACTGCGGGCTACGAGATGATGGCCACCAAAATGTACGAGGCGATCGTCGAGGCAGATGCCAAGGGCTTCCTGCAGTCCCCCGTGGCCATCGAGGGAATCCTCGACGACGGCGACGCGGAGAGGAAAGACGAGAAATACACGGCCTGGGTCGAGGAGAAGGTCATGATGGACAATGCGACAATGAAGGCCCAGGAGAAGGAGATCAACATAATGAAGGCGGAGCTTGCGCGCCTACGCGAGGAAGCAAAGACGCCGGGGCCCGCGCCGACGGGCGCCGTCAAGTCGGCGCATGAGAAGAAAGACATCCGGTTTCCCAAGCTGTTTGTCGTGTAAGATGAGGATATCCTGGATAAGAGAGACCTGGAAGCCGGAGAAAAAGAGAGACAAGCGGGATCTTTGTCTGAGACATGATGTGACGGCCTACATGATCTTACCATATATACACCCGTACCATGTAGACTAATACCTGCCGTCAAGGAGCACGAAGCTTACCTTGGCAATTACTATTCATCACGAGATTCATATGTTCAAAGCTACTTTATTCTTCCACTTGGTCTGCCCTGCCAGCGAATGTATTGAACGACCTAACCACTGTTGACCAGCTTCTCTTGTCTGACGAGAGAAGCTAAAAATAGCCAGCTTTGATGTTGATGATGTGAGACATCCACCTGTTCTGAGACAGATAGCCCGCCCCTTTGGGGAATTGGTATGTACCTAGGTAGATTAGCTCTGAGATTGAGTTGCGGTACACGAAGATTACCACTGCGCCGGCCACATGGCAAATGCCAAAAAGCATTAGGTACCCCTGCCCACCCGGCTCGCCGCTCCCCACACATACAGAATCAATTTACCGAGAGCTGGGGCAACGTTCGACCTCCAAACATTTAATCCACACCGCGGCCCCTCGTCCAACGCGACGAAATACCAACATTCCTGGTTGGCTTGCCTCTGCGGTTGATATAAGGTCGTGCGAACCCAATTGACAAGATCCTGATCACCAATCGCCATTCTCTGCTGTGCCCCCTGCTTTGCGACTGTGTGACCGACAGTCATCTTCCTCGACCAGCGAGTAACAACGCGCGCGAGTCGATAGCTTTGCGGTGGACTATACACTTCCTGGATATCGGGACTACTACCTATAGGTAGCTTAGCACACCATGGCGCTGCATTCATGACGGTCCAAGGACGTCTATATCGCCATTAGGAACTCAATTGCCTGCTGCCCATCTCCCGGCTCCCGTCCCGATCTGAGCAATGGCGTCCCAAGCCAGCGTCGCAAGCAGCCAGCCCGACCAGCGACACCTCCGCCTCATCGCGGCCTCGGCCCAGGCCAACGAGGCGCGCGTACGCGACATCCTCGCCGAGGACCCCCCCTGGACCTCCAACAGCGACCACGACGCGCTGCGCCAGGCCCTGCAGAAGGTCGCCGCGCGCGGCAAGCTCTCGATCGTGCGCCTGCTGTTCGAGCACGGCGCCGACGCCAACGCGAAGCGCGACTCCGCCGAGGTGCCCGCCCTCGTCAAGGCCGCCGAGGCCGGCCATGCCAACGTGGTAGCGGAGCTGCTGGCGCACGACGCGGACGCGAACGCGCGAAACCGCGGCGGGCAGTCGGCGCTCGTTAGCGCGTGCATTCGCGGGCACGACAGGGTCGTCGAGGCCTTGCTGGACGCCGGCGCCGACGTCGAGGCCCAGGACAGGGAGGGCAGGTCGCCGCTGCTGTTCCTGGCCTCTGAGAAGCAGTTGCAGGGCAGCAGCAAGAGCCCGCGGTGGACGCTGCAGACGCTGATGCTGCTTTTGAGTAGAGGCGCGGATCTTGAGGTCCGCGACCAGATTGGCCGCACGCCGCTGCTGTGGGCGGCGACGAATGGCAATGTCGAGCTTGCGCGCGTGCTGCTGGAGAACGGCGCGAGCCTGGCTGCTACGAATAACCGCGGCCGCACGGCGCTGCATCTCGCGGCTGAGAGCAACGACAAGGAGCACCGCGAGGAGATGGTCCGGCAGCTCCTGAGCCACGGCGCTGATCCGGGTGCCGTCTCCGATGGAGGTTGGCGACCGCTTCACAACGCGGCTCAGAGTGGTCATTTTGCTGTTGTCGCGCTGCTGCTCGAGGCTAACGCGAACGTGAATGCCGAACTCTCGAACGGCATGACCCCCCTGCATTGGGCGGCGTTTAATGGTTCTGAGGATATTGTCAAGCTCCTCCTGACGCGGCCTGACGTCAACCTCTCCATCAAGGACGGCTTCGACCGCACGCCCATGCTCTGCGCCGCCGAGAAGAACCATCCTGAGATCGTGCAGCTGCTGTCGCCCGCCCGGGCCGCGAACCGGCTGTCGCCGCTCGAGGAGACGGCGTGCAAGGCCTTCGAGGCGACCGTCGTCGACTTTGGCCAGTTCGAGAAGAAGCAGCTCGTGACCAAGCACTCGGTCTACGAGCTGCTGTACGGCTGGGACTACGAGAACGACAGGCCCAAGGTCTCGACCGTGACTAAGAATATCAAGTACAAGCCTGACTTCAGGTGGATTCATCTCCCTGCCAATAATGTACTATGTGATTCTACTACCCCCTTGCCTGAGCGGACGTCGACTGACATTCTGTGGTAGATTGCTTGGGTTGAGGTAGATACTACCTACACTGTCTTTTTGCGTCGCTGCTCCGTGACATAGTAGTGTGCTTACAGGTTTTGCAGACCCTCCTTGCAAAGTCCTTCATCGAGGCCGGCCACCGCGACGTCGAGTCCTACAAGGCACTAGAGAAATGCTTCGACCAAGAGCACCGGGGCCCATTTGCCCACGCGCACTTCATGCGCACATTCTGCCATCGGATCTCCTCGCCGCGCAGCGATCAGGCATCCGACAACAACAGAAAAGAAGACAAGCCCCTGACGACGCTCTCGGAGGAGCCCTCGGAGGCCAGCCTGATCACAAAGTCAAGGGAGAGCCTCACGGATATCGCCTCCTCCACCCCCAAGAAGCAGCAGCAAGCAGCAGGCGATAATGTGGAAGGTGGTGCGGCCGGGACGCCGTTGACGAGATCTGAGTCCAAGAAGAAATCCAAATCGGAACAGCTCGCCGAGCGGCACCCGAAGCGCCAGAAGCGTGCGCGAGGCCCGCCGGGAAATCCGCCGCTGAGGCAGGATAACAGTACCAGTAGTGGCAGCGGCAAGTTCGCGACGCCGCTGCCGTGGGATACGCCGCGGTTTGCGGCTTCGAACGGGAAGATCGTGTTATTCGTGTGTAGCCCCTAACCCAAGCCTCTCGCATTTCTTGTCCTGTCTTGGTCTGTTCTTCTTCATCGGCGAACGTATCTGCTACTGACCTGTGTATGCGACAGATGCCGTTCCTGCACTACGAGACCGACGAGCGGCGGCGCAAGATGAGCTCCGCCATTAAGTGCGTGCGCGAGGGCCGGCGGCTCGTCGAGAAGACCTCCCGGGACTCGCTGCTCGTGAATGCCTACCTGAACAGCACGCCGCCGCTGCACCCGCGGCGGACGCTGGACCAGTTCTTCTACCATGGGATCGATACCTCGGCGAGGGACACGGACCAGGTCGTGTATCGGTATTGCAAGAGGCATAGTATTGAGACTAAGGTGTTCATGGTGGACCAGCTTTGGCTGTGGATCATCGGGAAGGGTATGTTACCTTACATATATCTAAACCAAAGTCGAGAGAGATGAGCAAAGCAGGTAGCTGACGTGAATATGGTATGATAGACCTTGTCATCACATGCTTCCCCCAGCGCTGGGACCAGCCGAAACACGACCCCCTGAACGTCCTCGACGGCATCATCGAGGAGACGAACGCCAAGACCCGCCCGCCCATCGAATCTGTCTACGATCTCGCCATGCTGATCACGAGCCGGTGCTCGGGCATGTTTGACCGGCATCGCCTGGACGATCAGAACTATCAGTTTCTGGACATGTTTGAGAATAGTATTGGTGTGGTCACGGATCGCGAGAGTCGCCTTTTTAGCCGGTTTAATCGCGCTTCGGCGCAGTCGGCGCAGTGGCTGCTGCAGCATCGGCGTGGAAGGCTGGGACGCCGGCCGGCGAGGCTGGGGGGCGGGGGGTGGTATCCTGATGAGGAGAGTGAGGAGGGTGATGATGCTGAGGGGGGGGATGAGCATGGACATAGCGCGCGCGACCAGTTCCCCGACGCCCTTCTCGACATCGGCGTCGAAACATCGCTACTCGCCGAGATAAAGGACATCCGCGACGAGCTCTCCATCATCGCCGTGATCCTTGACGCGCAGCTATCCACCGTAACGGACCTCGAAGCCTTCGTAACCGAAGAACTGCGGGCCGAGGGCTCGCGCCGCACCACCGACGCCGTGGTAGCCGAGATCCGTCGACGCGCCCGCGAACAGCGCCGCGGACTCGAAGTCCGCCAGAAAGACGTCTGGCGCATGGACACTCAAGCCCAATCGCTCTACATGTCGCTCACGGACCTGCTGGACCTGAAGCAGAAGCACAGCAACGCGCTCGAGGCGCGCTTCGCGGGCGACCAGGCTGTTATTGCTGCTAAGCAGGGGCAGACGGTTATGGTTTTTACTATAGTTACGATTGTGTTCTTGCCCATGTCGTTCATTGCTGCTTTTTTCGCTATCAATTTGAGGGATTGGGAGGAGGTGGGAGGGGAGGGGGGCGGGTTGACGGTGGCGTATGTGAGTAAGTATATGTTTGGCATTGGGCTGGGCATTAGTATTCCGCTTATTGTTATGGCGTTTACGGTGGAGGGGATTGTGGATGTGGGGAGGGAGTTGGTGGAGGGTGTTAGGGGGCGGATTGGGGGAGGGGGGAAGGAGAAGGATAGGAGGAGTGGGAGGGGGAGAGGGAGTTGGATAAAGAGGTTGGGGAGGAGGTGGAGTCGTGGTGGTAGGAATAGGGGTAGGGGTGGTGGGACAGAGACTGAGGACGAAGGTGGTGATCACGACGAGGCACGCTTCCCCCAGGAAAAGACCGAGATCATACCGCCCAAAATCTCGCTCTCGTCCTCGCGGCGGGGCGAGTACGCCTCAGTCACCAGGGGCGATCCCATGCGTCCACTCGACGGCTACACGCATGCCCGGCAGCACATGCGCCCACAAACACACAGTCACGACGAGCGTAACGCGGGCGTCTCGGGACGCAGCAAGGTCAGCTTCGGCAGTGGGAATGGGAACGCGAACGCGGTGGCTTGGGCTCGACCTAGTTTTGAGAGGGGCCGGGGACGTAGGATGAGTGAAGATTTGGAGAGGGGGGGTGATGGTGTGATGAGGGGTGGGGGGATTTTGGGGGAGTGGCGGGTTTGAGAGAGGGCGTGGTGATGGGTTCGCGATGTGTGTAAGCTCCGTTTATGTACCTGATCTCATTCATGGATGATAGATACCCAACTCATCATGCGTAAGGCAGTCAAGAGGAATTGAAGTTAAGGATTAAAAAATAAATAAAAGATCAATATTTAGTTAGGGATCATTACTAGCACTAAACACGCTTTTTTATAAAACTAGATTTTTATAAAAAGAAAAGCCTTTACGTTTATAGCTACCTTTAAAAATTAAGTTAAATTTTTTTTTTAATATACTAATCAAATTAATATTTTAAATCGGTTATTTTAATTTTTTATATAATAAAAAAGTTTTCTTATATCTTATTATATACAGTTATAGTCTTTAAAGTTTAGTATTTAATTTATATTATTATTATTATTATTATTATTATTATTATTATTATTATTATTATTATTATTATTATTATTATTATTATTATTATTATTATTATTATTATTATTATTATTATTATTATTATTATTATTATTATTATTATTATTATTATTATTATTATTATTATTATTATTATTATTATTATTATTATTATTATTATTATTATTATTATTATTATTATTATTATTGATTTTCCAGTTTTTTAAAAATATTTATTAATTGTTGGAACAGGCTTGAACAATCAATCATAATACTCGAGTATTGGGTCAAGGTCATGATGTTGCTGATGGTTGGATTGGGAAGTCTAGCTGGACCTGCAGGTCTGGCTAAGTGACCTCACAATCCGGTATCTAATCTCTTATCTAATCATATATGTGGATTTGGTATGGATGGTTTGACTGTGGAATCACATAGATCCAACAAACTAATCATATTAGATTATTAATCATTTTATAAAATATTTGTTTTATGAAGAATTTTCTTAAAATAATTTTTATTTCTTTTATTAAATCTTACAAATATTTTATTAAGAACTTTTATTTCATTATAATAAAAATTATATTGTTTAAAAATTATTAACATTAAAAATATGCTTTTTTATTTTTTCCTATAATTAATTATAAAATATTTCTATACTAATTCATTTTTATGATCAATAGATTTTTATTTATTACGTTTTGAGGTATTAAGATATATATAAACGTATATTAAGACTGAAATCAATTTTAATTGAAAATGTTAGTATTTATTATTATATAATATTTGTAATTTATTAAAAAAATGTTTTTTTCATATATGTCATTTATTTATATTGAAATATTGATATTAAAATTTATTATAATTTTATAATTTGATCTTAGATAATAGTTTCTTTTCTATCTAAATTAGTTAAATTCAATCTTGATATATTAATTATGATTAGAACAAATTCAAAATTTTAATACTCAAAGAATTTAAATTAAATTTGAAATATTTATTTCAAGTTTTTTAACTTTTTAATATATATTAATATTTTTTAAATTTTAAAATAAGTATTTCATGTCAATAAGCTATTATTACAAACCAACAAACAGTGCGGCCTGATAACAGGCCCAGAGGAGACGGTTGGAAACAGGTTGACCAGTGAGTGGGGTGCCGACCAGTGGAGAAATCGGAGCAACGGTACACAGATGACGTGACCTGCAGAACCTGGGTCACGTGACTAAGAATTTGGATCACTGGATCACCTTGGATCACTGGTGATCCAGGGTGAGCCACCTAATCAGTGAGGGAGAGATTGGATATATAAGGATGGACATTTCCTAGCTAGACAGATAGACAGTCTCTACCTCAGTGATCAATCTAAGCATCTTAGCCAACCCTAAGGTGGGAGAAATCTCCTGACGACTCGACTATTCAGTGAACCCAGTTCAGACCAAGCCCCAGCATCTGAGTGTCTTCTAGTTGACAGAAGCCTCTATCGTCTTTTGTGTTGACTTACCTCAGAACATAAACCCTATAGAACCCTTTAGCCTTATAGGTTAGACGGCTCGTTACACCAGTGTGCCGGCTTCCACCCCCTTTCTTCTCCCCCCTCTCCCTAGTCCTCAAAAGCGTACTTCATGTCAGGAATCTTATCCTCAATCTTCTTCAGCTCAGACAGCACGTAATCACGGTAAGGGCTGGAGCTGGCCTGGAACTGAGTGCGAATGTATCTGATGGTGTCCCCAGCCCAGTTTCGTGCGAATTCCGAGACTTGTGAAAAATAATATGGGTCTGGCAACGCGTCCATCAGCGGCGAACAGGCCTCAAGGTTCAACAGGGAAGGGGGTTGGAGGAGTCGACTCACAAATTTCGTTGAAGTGTGCGGCTGCTCCCTCGCTGCCAATGGTGTGTAGTTCGATCAACTGCCAGTCGTAGTACATTCCGGCCGTGGTAGCATCCATCCGTGTCACTACTTCGTCGCTCCGCACATATTCGAATACAGCCAATGTCTAGTCTCTCGAAACGGGCTGATCAGCAACTGTGTGTGCGCCAAAAAGCGGTATGGCGGATTGATCTTACATCGCGAAGAGGGGTGAGAAAAGCCTCGACCTATTGCAATCAACTTTAATATGCCAAGTACCCGCAGTCGGGAGCAACAAACACGGCATGCGTACTAAAATATCAACTCACGCTCTCTTCGTACCTATATAAGTGCCGTTATAGGTGCCTCCGCCGTTTAGTGCAAAGCGAACAAAGCGTTGTAGCCGGGCCTGGCCCATCGGCCTCTTATAACATTCGAGCAGGGCTTTGGCGGCATTCACGGAATCCCGAAGTATGACAAAATTCGCCCGCTTGGTAGTTGAACCCGACCTTTCGTACAGACGCTGAACAGGACTGCGAATGTCCGGCGGGGTCGGCGACACACGGGGTAACCCAGCAGGCAGTGCATTCGCGTTCTGCCATGTATTCAACTAGAAGTCCTCTGAAGTAGGAGGATTCCGTAGTTGCGGTCCATCGGGTACTGGATTCCTCCGTTCGGAGACTGGGACGGGTCGCCATTGGCGGCCGGCGCTCATTGCCGCAACAGAACGGGCCGCGAAAACAAGCTGTTGGTGTTCAACCATCAGTAGATATTCAGGCCGGCGGTTTCGCAGATGTTGAAAGGCGGTCTTACTGGAACGGGGTGCTCAACCTGACCACCTGTCGGAGCTATGCTTGTGGAGCCGAAGTCGGTCGGCGTAAGGGCCGGTCGTCGCAAAATCTCTCGATCGCACCTGATACCATCTTGTAAATATGCCGTCCACCGCGTTACGAACGAATCGCATATAATCGTCGGGCCCTGGATGATCCCTCGACGCCTGCCTTATCACATGACCAGCAAGTGTCTCCCATGTGATTATCCGCTTGCCCCCACGCTTTTCTAGCGACAGACCATAGCCGTCGGCCGGTGAATCATCTGGTTCAAAAGGGTTTTCGTACTCGTCAACGTTATCGGGATCGCACGCTCTTGGTTCCAGGTTACATGTAGTGATATCGCAGCAGATGTTAGACACCACTGGAGCTTTCGAGACTTGGCAACAGTCGGTGCGCTTCCTTCCCCTTGTTCGATGGGCCCCATTGTCAGTAAACGAATAGTGAGGAAACAATGTATACGCAGAGGTTCATACAGTGACAACCCCCGCCGGCATCGCCACTTTCGTCATTTGAGATTGCAACTTCGTCTGGCTTGCACTTTGCATCGGAACAGTCCCCAAATGACCCCCTCCGCGTGCAATCATGCAACGGGGTGTCCTTTGGACAACAGTATTGTTCTATGAAGTAGTTAGTATAGCGTTGGGAGAGCTTCGTATCACAATGACTTACTCTTCAAAGCCCATAGATGGGGGCAGCCGTATGACCAGGACAATTTCGTTTCTTTGTCCGAATCGCAAAAGCCACCGTTATCGTAGCGTCAGTACTGGAACCTCCAGCGTGGTCCTGGCTCATGAGTCAATCATGCTCACCATTCAGTCCAGTGGCAACCATCAACCACGTCCTTCCAGTCACCAGCCTCGCAGCAGAAGACCTTTTCTCCTGCACCACATTGGTTAGTGCCGCTCTCCGATTTGATACCACTAAAACCACCGCCGCCCCTGGGTCTCAATGTTAACTCGGGTGCTGTGAAGCATGATGTTTCTCTATACATCTGACTTACCAATGTGACTGGAAAAGAGTAGCTTCGCCAACATGAAATTGCCCGTTGCAATTACGGCCACCGGTACCTCCGCGCCACAAGAAGTTCGAAGGTGCTGTGGCCTCAGGGCAGCAGATCGGTTTTCCGTAATTGCTGTCCTACGTCGAGTCAGTCAAGTCAACTTTCGAGGTTCCATTCGATAAATTGGGCATTCCTCACACTACACCCATCTCGATCCCAGCCGATCATCGTCTCGCCTGTCCCACAGCGAAGGTCGTCCTTGTTCTTGCAAGAATAGTCCTTGAGAACTTTGCAATCCTGGCCGTTCTCGCCCACAAGACTCGATATCACGCTACTGGTTGTAACAGCAAGCGTAGTCTCGTCAAGCTCGGGAGTAACGGTGTCAACGTGCGAGACTGCCTTGCCCATGAAGTCGCTCATAGTGGTGAATTGGTCATCGTCCGTGTCAACGGCCCAGATCAGCAAGCCTCCGATGCCAACTGCATTGGCCCAAGCGATCTTCGTGCCAAACGTGTCTTCGTCATCATACGAGACCCACTGGTCGCTATCAAATACGATGTACTTGACGGCGGCGGTCTCATCAATGACAGGCTTGAGATCAGGGATCTGTGTCAGAATTGCCTGTATTTCGTAATACTCCAGAATGCCGCTTGTTGCTGAGCAGGGACCCGGATCAGCACCGCCCTTGAACGCGCACCCGGGTTTCGTGCAACTGTCGTTTCGTGCAACTGTCGTCTGAGAGCTGGAAGGATCGACCGTAGAAACCAAGCCCCATGACTATCTGTGCTGGTTTGATCCCGGCTCTCCAAAACAGCTGGGCTGCAAGTTGGATCTCGGCGAGGTTTGTGTGGCCTTGCACAATTGCGCCAATGGGGCTGTTTTCGTCCCTGAATACCGCTTGTTAGCACTAGCCAGATTATTCGGGTCTTCATATCTCAGTCCTTTGTTTGACTAAGAATGATGCAGGAAAAGGGAGGCCTAGTTGCTGGTACGGGAGGAGATCAAACCTACCAAGTGCCATGGAGGTCGTAAGTCATCAGGTTCGTCCAGTCAGCGTACTTCAACAAACCTGGCAGACCGAACCATTTCAGATACCAGTATGAAGACGGTGTCGTCAATGTTAGTCCAAGTGAGCGCGGTGCAGCATTAAAAGTCGACCTGAGCACCTTCATTAGAAGCGTGAAGTTTTCGGTGTCCTCTGGAGTGCCACCGCGGTCAGGGGCTCCTGGGTACTCCCAGTCATTGTCAAGCCCGTCAAAGCCGTATTTGTTCATGATTTTGACAGTGTTATCAGCAAATTTCTGACGGTTGGCTTGGGTGGATGCAACCTCGCCGAACAGAGGCTGGGTTGCCGTATCATTGTCTGAAAATGTCCAGCCTCCAACAGAAATGAAGACTTTCAGCTGAGAGTTGTACTTCTTGGCGTCGACGGTTAACTGAAAGAGGCTCTCCGGGTGTGCTTGAGTCCATTGTGGTGAGTTCGTAGGTCGTGGGGTCAATGTAAGCAAAGGCGTAGTTGAGATGTGTTAGTTCAGCGAGCGGAAGATCGCTGGGGGACTTTTGGTTGCATTTGGAGTTGAAGCTCTACAATTCATAGTATCCAATGACTATCCAATAGCATTTGGATTAGTATATCACAGAATCTTCACATCAAAAGAAGTAAACGTGAATTACGTACCTTTACTCAGCGCCTGGTTCCTGGGCGAACTTGAGGGCGGCAATGGGTCGAGCTCGCAGTTGGACTGACAGTTGCCGGTACAGAAGTCATCTGTTGTGCCGCAGAAGCCGAACTCGCTGCAGCAGGTATTCAGAGGGCATTCAATTCCTGCTACTGCGGCGATCTGGCCACACTCGGCCGTTGCGTTGCAGTTTGACGTGCAGCCAGCACCACAGTAGACAGACCCATAGCCAGAGTTGCCACTTTCTCCACAGCATGCTCCATTCGAACAAGGTCTGTTGACACTGCAGGTGTAGTCTTCGCGGCGGTAGACAGACGGGATGCTGTGAGATGGCAGCTGGATGATAGGGACGTCGGAAAGAGAACGAACATGAACCTCGTCTCCAGACACCCGTAAAGAAACTGGGCGAAGCCAAAAGCTTAATGCCAACAAAATAGCAAAGCTGAGACATGATAGCCAGGCACGAGCAGGTCCTGTTGTTGAAGCCATTCAGGCTGTTTGGGCTCAAATAACGAACTGAATGAGGAGCACGTATTGGGAGAATTAAATCAAGAACAGCTTGTGAAGAGCATAAGAAACGACACCTTTTCGAGGAGACACTGAGAGCCTTATCCCACAATTCAGAAGATACTGGGTCTATGCTGTCTTCGCATGTCTGAGATGTTGATATCACCGAAGCTAGGGAGGTGTCACATGGATGTTGGGTCTAGACGAATCCCTATACCACCCTATCCTAGTTCCCCATCTCTTCACGCAAGGCACGAAGAAAGGCCACCTACTGACACGGCCCGGCAATATACTCTTGCTCGGACGTTGCCGAAGATTCAAACATTACTCTCAGTGATCTAACGTTGTGGAATCCCTGGCTCGGCTCGGATTATGACACGGGCCTGTACACTGGCTTGGACGAGGACAGTTCCCGCGCTGTGTGTATTGGGAACAACGGGACCGCCACGCCGACCGGCACCATCAGCGCTTCGCCAACATCGACGACGATGTCGGTCGGACCCACGCAGACAGGCATCGTGTCAGGATGCACGGCCTACTATGTTGCCGTGGAGGGCGACGGCTGTTGGGCCGTCGCCACAGACGCCGGTATAACACCCGACCAGTTCTACGCCTGGAATCCGGCTGGTAAGTCTTATTACCCCGTGCTTGGTCATTGAAGCAACTTCCATCCATACTGGCGAGTTCCCCCCACCTTATTAGGAGCTGACTGCGCGAACCTCTGGCCTGGCTATAGCTACTGCATGGCTTTCTCGTCTACGTCGTCATCAATCACAGCCTCCACCACTGCTTCTGCATAGCCGACCCTTACTTAATCTTGTACGTTATATATGGCACGTACATGTTCTTGTATTGTCGTCGATGGCGCAGCGGCGCCGGCTATTGAGGCAGAGTACGGGATCCCGTTTGTTGTGTTGAACCAGGGTTTTCTTTTTGAGAGAGAGACGCCGTCTCTTAAGCGGAAAGGACCTTGCGTTATAGCCTGTAGGAGGGAAAGAGACCTTAGTATCGCTCGAATTGTGAGAGCCTCTAGCTACTTTAGAGCCTTTGGGCGACCAGACACCGGCGGCTCTAGGTGCTCCCTTCTATGTTTTTAGGGTAGCCTGAGGGTGATTAAGCGATGTTTGCTATGCGACACCCATCTCCCATACCAGGTGCAGCGTCGAAAAATGCGCAAGTGCAATAAGATGTCAGAATAATAACCACATGCAAGAGATCACAATAAACCTGCTACGATGACAAATGCAGAGCCGGCCCAGTGTAAATGCACCCGGGGCCGGTGTTGCTTACCTACTATGAGTAATATTAATTTACTTTCGATCTTATTTAAAAGTATAAATCTAGTTAAACTTATTTTTATATTTTTAAAAGTCATTATTACGTATATATCGTCATTTAGTTTCGTATAAAAGCTTATAAAATAAGGGAAAATAACATTATTAAGTTATATAAAAATTATAACTATAACGTGGATGACAAGCGAGCGGCAATTACAAGCGAACGGCAACTTTTCACCAGCCACCTAACATTTTAATCAAGGTTCCTAATTGATCAACCAACAATAATGGCATTGCGTTATAGCGAATCAGACTTACAGCTTGCTGTCCAAGTTAAGCAACGCGACCCTCATATTACCATTGGCAAGCTTTCTAAGACTTTTCATGTCCCATATAATACCTTGAAGGCTAGAATTGCCGGCCGACCATCACGACGCAATAGCATGCCCAATACTTTGAAACTTACGGTTTCCGAAGAAAATGCCATTCTTTTCTTCATTCTTGACCTGGATGCGCGAGCATTTCCACCCTGGCACAGTTATATTAAAAATATGGCAAATCAATTGTTGGCAGCGTATAGGGATAGACGCGTTGGAAAGAACTGGACGCAGAACTTTATTAAACGCACACCAGGCCTCTGGACGCATTTTCATCAGAGGATGGACTACCAGAGGGTCTTGAACAAAGTTCCAGACGCGTATCTCACATGGTTTTGCCAAGTTATGGCAGCAATCGCAAAATATGGTATCCAAGACGCGGATATTTACAACTTCGACAAGACTGGGTTTATGATGGGCATTATTGGGTCTGGCATGGTCGTTACAAACGCCGAAAGACGTGATAGGCCTAGACAAGCTCAGCAAGGCAGCAAGGAATGGTCTACAGCAATTTCTGCTGTCAATGCTGATGGTTAGGTGGTCCCGCCGTTCATCATTCTATAGGGCAAAACCTACCTCGCGTTATGGTATTGCAACACAACATTACCACACGATTGGAAGGTGGCCGTGTCCGATAACGGGTGGACTACAAACAAGATTGGGTTGAAATGGATTCGGCATTTCGACAAGTATACCAGACCGCGTATGACTGCCGGTAAACGCCTCCTTATCTTAGATGGTCACAAAAACCACTATTCCCAGATCTTTGAGGATTATTACCAGAACAACAGCATTATTACCCTTTGTATGCCTGCCCACTCGTCACACAGGCTCCAACCTTTAGATGTCAGTTATTTTAGCCCGCTCAAATGAGCGTACGGTCGCATGATTGAGGATCTCTTCCGGCGTAATATAACCCACGTTTTGAAGGAGGACTTCCTTGCAGCGTTTTGTGAAGCACACAACACTGCTATGACGCCAGGAAACATTTGAGCAGGTTTCAGTGCCACTGGGTTTGTTCCTTTCGACCCAGAAAGTGTCATTTTGAAGCTGGATGCTGTCGCTGTTGTACGAACACCGTCGCCAGACCCTAATCCGCCACCCACTACTTGGACTTCGAAGACGCCTATCACCATTAATGAAGCGGTAAACCAGTCAGTTTATATCCAAAATCGAGTCAGAAACTACAATAGAAGCTCACTTATATCAATAGTTGATGCATTGAGCTTGTTTTCAAAGGCTACATACGTCTTATACATAAGGTCGCTTTGGTTGATTCCCGGGTCCGCGAGCTAGAGGAGGCCAATCACCTACTAAGTAAACACTAGAGACCAAAAAACAAATATCTAATAAAAAGAGGAATATTTTTTATTAAAGATGTAGTAGGTCTCCAGGCTATAAAGGATGGTGGTGAGCTGGCAAGACAGGAAATGGGTGAAGGTAGTTGTCGTCCGAGGAGGGCGGCAGCGCGTGAGCGACGTTGTGGCGTTTGCGGCAACACTGGCTATAATGCGCAAACTTGTACAATAGAGATAGAAACCTCTGAAGAAGAAGAATCCGATTGATTAGATTGAATTAAATGCGTTGGGGTCGAGTTATTTGACATATTGGTTGAAAGGTTAGTGAAAAGTTGCCGTTCGTTTGTAATTGCCGCTCGCTTGTCATCCACGTTATCGTAAGATTAATTGATAAAAAAAGAGGTTTGAAACGCTCGTATATTATTCTTTACAAAAATATAAGTTTAATAGATTAAAAAAAGTTTAAACCACGTAAGGTTTAATTTTTCTATAGTATAATGAGTTTCTTATGATCGATATAGAGAAATTAAACGTATGTTTATACTTACAATAATAACATTTTAAAAAATAAATTTCTTTAACAAAACAAATGTTTTAAATAAAAGCGTTAAAAAGGAAAATTACAAAATATTTTGTTTATGTGACGGCCTGCACAGACCTTCCCACATGACAAGCCGATACTTCCCAATAAGGGAAGGATCTGACCAGGGGATCTCCTTAAAGAGGCAACCTCCCGCTGTACCTATCTCTCTCTCTCTCTTCCTTTCTTTTCTAGTCTTGATATTCTCGTCAATAGAGTAATAGCTGCTTGCTGCAGGCCATGTCCCAGCTCTCCCGTATGCTCGCCGTGACAGTTTATAAGGGTTTATTAAAACATCTTAACGTTTTAAAAACGCTTTAAAACGTCTTTTTAAAAAACGTAAGTAATAATAGAAATAACGATTTAAATGCAGATAATTTTTAAAGTTTTTATATTCCTTTTTAATACGATTTTTTCAAAATCCAATAATTTCTTTCCGCGTAAAATGGTCTATATTTATATTTAATAGTAATATTTGTACCTCTTATATCATCACGCCATTTCATTTATATAGTAGAAATAAAGTAATCTATATAAAAAAAGCTTCTAATATAGTGTATCAAAATCTTGAAAATGCATTTTTAAGGTTTTTAATAAGCATAAATTGGACAAAATATAGTGAATAAATAATGAATAAAACTTAAATATTTTTTTTGGTTAAAAGACTTAAAATTTTAAAAACACGGGTTTATATTTAAAACGTTTATAGATAAAAAACTTTTAATTTTAATAAAACGTCTGCTAATATTACTTAAATATTAAGCTAGTATTTTTAATGGCTTTTATGATAGCAAAGGCTTAATTTGTAAAATCAATTAACTTTTAATGTGACGGAACGCTCATCATAACCACCATGCTACGGCTGTTCTTCCTAAAAGGATGTTGAATATCAAGCGTGGCAGCTTGACATTCAACGGTAGTACATATACTCATGTCCGGGCTCCAGGACTCACCACATGGGCTACCTGTAGTAGACTATGACACTAAAGCTATATTTTATAATAGAAATTTTAACGAATGAATCCTTTAGCTATGAGGTTTTTTTTTTTTTTTAATATATATCGATGTTTATCTTAACGAAATACGCAAATATTAATACGATCATTCATAATTTATTAAGATATTTTACTTTTTAAACGCTTTAAACAAATAAATAATACGTATTAAAAAAAGCCCGTACAATTTTTAGAAACGAAACTTTTATTTTTTCTAACTTGAAGAACGGGATATATTTTAATGAAAGAATTACCATAATTATTATAAGGTAAATAGTAATTAATTATCATTTATATCAACGCTTAAATAGTTTAAAACTTTAACTTAAAATCTCAACTTAAAACCTCTGGAAATATACATAAATTATAAGTTTCAAATATATTAGCTAATTATTAAACGTTTCGATTAATAATAAAACATATGAAGAATATTTCAAAAACGGCAAAATAAATGAAAAGCAATATTGTTTTCGATAAAATTAAAACTTTCAAAATTATGATTAAACAAAAAGATAAAGTAACGAGCAACGAAATACTAATTATATTTTTAATATAAATAGAAATAACTATTTCACGTATATAATACGGTATAATATTAATTATCTTGTTTTTATTTAAACTGTATTTATAATAATCTTTTTAATAAAAAATGAATATTATTTAAAAAATCGTGTACTATTTAAAAGGTATTAAGGGTTCTTAATACTATATTAAACGTTTATAAAAGGCTATATTACTGAGAATATAACGATTTAAGGTTTCTTAATGTAATAAATATTACCTTAGCTTCTAACTAAAATGATATAAATCTATTATAAGAATATATTTTGAATAACAAATAACAATATTTCTTAGTACGTTAAATCTAAATGCATTCAGTAATTTTATAAAAACCATTAAATATGCCGCGTATTTAAAAAGCTTTATAATAAAGGATAAAATGATATTAAAAGGCCTTATTACGATTTTAAAAGATAATTTTAATACGATTTTATAAACTAAATCGTTAGCGTTTAATAAAGTAATATACTTTGTAAATCTAACGAATGATTACGGGTGTGAAAGAGCTACAGCTAATACTATTAAAATTATGTAATCCTTAATTAATAGAGTTAATATATAGGTCTATAAAATTATTTAAACGAGTAAAACTCAAAAGGTTTATTAAAATATACGAGACAAAGCTTTTAATTAATATTGTACCGAGCGACATTATAAAGTCAAATATTTAATCTTAACGATATAAATTCGTATAATATAGAAGGAGCCGTATAAGTATAAAAACGGTTATTAAGTAGTTATATTTATTTCAAATTAAGAACTAAAAAGGTAAAACGATGAAAGTAATAACTTTTAAGGTAATAAATAAGGCTTTATTAACTAATAAATAAATAAATAAGTAAAGATTTATATTTTAATCTATCCTTAACACGAGATTAAATCTTTCGACCTAAGAAACAATTACCTAATTAATTTGGTACGCGCCCCATAAAGGAGGAAATCAATTTTACGAAATTCTGCAATCAAGGTATCGGCATGTACCTGCCAATGGAACGCGCTTCATGCATGAATGTACCATGTGCAGCCACGAAGTGATCCAGGATGTCAGCCCAAAATGCAACTTTTCGCCCAACCAACCAATCATTGCCCCTTCCGAGCTTAGCTTAGGCGTTTTCCCTACGGCTGGGCAAACCACCGGTACGCCTCCTCCGTAGCGGTGGTGGTAGGCGGCTGCCATATCTAAAGTAGAGATCCCAAGGTAGTCTCTGGGCCGAGAAAGTCATAGCAAAGACAGGTGGGAACTCACGGCCGTGTACGGGCGAAACCTGCAGGCCAAGATGAGCAGCCCTCTTATCGAACTGACCGAAAGGACATGTGCTAAGGATATAGTGAGGTTGCTTTCAAATTCCCCAAAAAGAAAGGCAAGGCTCTTCAATGGCGACCCGGTGGCGCAGCTCCAACACGAAGCATACGCAGACTACTACCAGCAACAACGGAGCCTCATAGCTTCACAATCTGATGGCAAATACGTGGCCTCAAAGACTGGAAGCGACACGAACCAGATCGTTCAGCAGCTCAATGCAAACAAGTCTCACGAGGAGATTCTAGATGGGCTCAAGACTTCGGGCCATCACAACATTGACGATGAAGCCTACGAAAACACAATCGACCTCGCCGCGAGGCTCCTCCTCATGCTGAATGTTGGCTTGGTCAGAGGAGAGGTACTTCCCTGTCGGTATTTAGACTGGAAGACTGGGACCGTGAAGCAACTCCTACAAGATCATTCCAACAAGCGCCGGCATTGAGCTTGAACTGCGACCGAGTCAGGCTGCCTAAGTCTTTCAACGCCTGGAGCTTAGAAAGGATAGGAGGTATCAGAGTCAGCTTCACCGACAACCTCGCGGACCACCTCTTCCTCGTCGAAGACACGAGGGTCTTGATCTTCCATCATGCCTCATTTCTAGAGATCCAGTCCGAGTAAGTATAACCTATGAAAACCTCAAATTGCCGTCAGTATCTGACTCACGGGATAGCTCTATCTACCCCCCTGGGTTGATCGCGGAAACTCTGTAGACCCTAGCGTTGCTCTTCCCTCAGTCTGAATTCGAAACTGAAAGCTCATGGCATCACTCAGAGCGGAAGTGGTTCCGTTCACTCTGTCTCAGGCACTGGCCATGCCGCATTGACCTACGACTGGCACGATGCGGCAACCTCCGGGCTGAGGATCGACAAGTCGAGCGTTTCTATTTCTGGAGAGACCGCCTCACGATTTTGAAGCAAGCCTATGACGAGACGACCCCGAGAACGCTGTCACATTGGTGGCATGATAGGAGGAACGGGGCTCAGTGGTATACTTTCTGGGTTGCTGTCCTAGTACTGGCAATTACAAGTGTTATAGGCGTAGTCCAGTGCGTCTTGGCTGGAATGCAATTATCTTCTTAGGTCCCTGAACTGTTAGTCCGATTTTGGAGCGCTGGCGTAGTATCATGGTGGGTAAGGAGTGCAGCTACTACGAACTTGCAAGGAAACCATCACCAGAAGGTTCAGTGATGAACCAGGGCAGATCTATGTAGCGCCACGTGGTGAAGGTGATGAGGCAGGAACTTCGCAGCGTGGTCAACTCTTTCCCGATCCCTTGCTCCAAGTTCGATACAAAAGTAAAAGGGAGATAAAGAGCTCAATGACTAGCGTAGAGACCATTGTAGACGGCAGTGGGTGATACTGTGGTTGGAAGCCACTGGATTCTTGACTGGTCTTACTAAATCAGGCAGCATGGTAAGCTATAGAATACAACAAAGTAAATGTGGCGGGCACGAAGGCGGTCTCGGTACAGATGCAGCAATGAATACGCACAACATGACCTAGTACCATATCCCTAGGCCCATGAAGTACTGGGTGTTTCTAAGGCTTCATCCAGTGGTCAAGTTAGCCGTAGCCCCCTACAGGTCACAGCTTCATCACAGCTGATAAGCCACGGAGTGAACATCTCAGGCAGGTTCTCCTTGCTATCTGTTCCAGGTTTCAATGCCCTTCCATGCCCTCGCTATCACGTCCGCTTCGCTTAGGTGCACACCAAATTGAATATATAGGGGCTCTTTTGTTTGCAGTCGCAGGCAAGCGCCCTGGCCGAGCCCCACCTGCCTCAGGTCGACTTATAACAACTTCCATCTTCCATCTTCGCACAACTGCTGGGCGACCCTTTTGCACAAACACTCCCAGCATCTTCTCCCATCTTCTCCCACCATCAAGATGTCCATCTTGCCAGGCATTGCGACGATGCCTTCTTCCGCCACGGAAGCTGCTGCGATTCACGCCCTGCCCGTCAGGGAAGTTAACGCCGTGCCTGTCGCCGAAGCTATCCCCATGCCCGTCACGGAAAGCATCCCCACGCCCGTCACAGAAACTATCGCCCTGTCTGGCACACGAGACTTCTTTCGTCGCGCATTTCCCAGCGACTCCGAAATGGATCTTGACCTCTCTCGGCGGTTTGAGATGGGCGGAGAGACGTACATGGCCGGACCGACTACGCAGGCTCGTACTCACTTGAACATGCCTCTCGGGCAGTTTCTAACTATAGTCTATCTCTAGGTCAAGCTTTCATCCATTAGATCTGGCAGTCCTATCAAGTACCTAACGGTCCTCCTTCATGATGACAAGAATCCAAGCTACATCACCGCAGAATGGTTTCGACAGCAGATTCGTGACGCCAAAGCTTGCGACGTAGTGCACGACGACTTCTTGGAATGTGTGCTTGTCATGAAGGTGAACCCCGCTGTCATTGTCTCGGATCTTGCAAAGATGGTCCTTCAGAGCCTTAGAACCGATTGGGTTCATTCCTGTCCTGTTCAGGACGGCCTTTCACCCGGACCTTACGTGGTTGTACAAGGCGAACTCGCACCGGTCTGGAAGCTTTACGATGACACGAACGGTGCATTTGTTCACACCTTCCGTCCCGACTCTGCTGGGTAAGAACCTCATTTCCATCCTGAGAACCCCACTGACCTTCGCAGCGCCATTAATGAACTGCGACTTGGTGGAACTCATCCTGAGTCCATGGCTGTTGCCATCCCGTCGCGACTGGTACATGCACAGACCGATAAACGTCCGCTCCAAGGCACCAGAATTGCGATCAAAGACATATTCAAGATTCGCCACATCCGTAACACTCTCGGCAACAAAGCCTACTACAACTTGTATCCGGCGTCTACCGAGACCGCAGAATGCGTCGATCTCCTCACGCAAGCTGGCGCCATGATCGTAGGCACTACCAAGCTTGGCTCGTTCACCACAGCAGAAGAGCCTTCTGAGTCTATCGACTATCAAGCACCGTGGAACCCGCGCGGCGATGGCTACCAGACACCGGCGGGAAGCAGCAGTGGCAGTGCAGCTGCCATTGCAGCTTACCATTGGCTCGACATTGCCATTGGTTCTGACAGTATGTTGAATACCCTTCAAACTCTAGATTGTCATGGTAGCTAACCCGATTATTCACAGCGGTCGGTGGTGGCAGACTTCCTGGGGTGTGGAACGGCTGCTATGCAATGCGGCCTACTCATGGCGTCCTCCCGGCAGAGGGCTATATTCCCAGCTTCCCGTATGTCTCTCTTCTACGAACCGTGGTACACTACTGACCAGTTCTGCCCACCAATAGGTACTTTGACACTCCCATGTTTTACGGACGAGACATTCAGGAGTGCAAGAAGTTCGCCATGGCGTGGTACGGCAAAGCCCTAGAAGCTTCGCCGCCCAAGGTCACGGTAAGAAACAAATACGCACTGTTCATACTCAACCAATACGTTCAATCAGCTGATCTGCAACAAGGGAAAACCTGCTATCATCTTCCCCTCCGACTCCATGTTCAAGATCACGAACAAGGCTCAAATCAACCTCATCAAGGCCTTCATCAAAGATCTTGAGACATCTCTCGGAGTTCCCCATGAGAAGGTCTCTATCAAAGAGCTATGGAAGAGCACAGCACCTCGCGAAGCGAACGGACACCCTGCTGCATTGCATATGCTAGACGTGAGAAGACGACATGATAAACTCGGGAGCGTTGTCTTAGCTGACTTTTACCCAGAGCGTCCTCAATTCGTTTTTCTACGACGACTATCATAGCTTCGACCGGTTCCGCCAGGATTATGCCGCTAAGCACACGAAGGAGCCGTATGTCACCGCTCCAGTACGCCGGCGATGGTAAGTTCAAGACTGAGCGACATAGAGACGGAGTACTGCCGACTGACTAAACCACGTTTCAAAGGGAGGTGTCTTCTCATAGCACACAGGGGCAACGGGACAGTGCCGTAGCCAAGCTGGCCGTCTACCGCAAGTGGATGCTTGAGCATGTCCTCAAGGAAGGCCAGAAAGATGCCCTCCTACTGCTTCCGATTGAAGACATGTCTCCTCGGTACCGCGACGACCCCCCGAAGTAAGAGCAGTCCCACATACATTTGAATTTTACACATGACTGACATATTCAGGATCGATTTGGCTACGGACTTGCCTGACCTCCACATCTCTCCGATTCTGGGCGCCCCCGAGCTGACCGTACCGAGTAAGACTTCATGAATCCTTCCAAGTAAGGAGCTCCAAGCTAATCGATCGAACCGCTAGTTGGACACGTTCCGTATTACTCGAAGGTCACTGGAAAGATGGAGAGTCTCCCGGTTGCCATCTCGGTTCTAGCAGCTCCTGGTAAGGTTGCCTTTGTCTTCATTGTATCAACGCTTGGTTTGCTAATTATGGTGAAAGGTCGGGATCTGCAGCTCTTCGATGTGGTGCAGGCCTGTCTGGAGCGCGCCGGCCGACCGCTGTCCGTCAAGACTGGTTCTAAAATGTTCTAGTCTCCCGTTCGCCCTCCGGGGTGTCTGGGAAGTGGACTTGACACTAAGTTCAGTAGGACTTGGCTGAGGACAGAATCTAAAACGTCTGGTCACCCCTCATCAGAATCAGACATGACACCGGACCAGCTTTAACACCTTGACAGATTCCGAGAAGTAGCAAAGAGCATACTGGGCAGCGCGAGGCGTATACGTTCTGGGACACCATCTCTATCTACGTTTCTGCGCAGAGTACCGAGTGAACTTGCCACGGAGTTCGTATTCAGTAAGTCCTCTCAACATATCCCATGCGGTTACAACGGTCCTAATTGGGCGCTTCAAGGCTCGAGTGCGATCAGTCAGGCTGAAATATGATGGAGGAGCTAACTACTGGAACCCAATGGGCCTATCGATATAAATGACTATTCGTTGGGAATGACTCAGGGGCAATACGCAGATTTCCCATAGCAGGCCTCAATAGATACACGGACTATTGCCATACCAGTTCAAGTCGCCCAAGTTGCGACATTAAGTGAACATATACTAACACCAAGACAATTTGTCTCAATATAGTTCACTTAGCTGGCTGTGTCCCGAGCCCTGCCTCGATTCAAGTTCTCGTGGTGGCTTCTTGGAGATCGCATTAAGGAACAAGGGGAGTACTAGTCTCAGGACTAGGGGACCTCCGCTGCTCTGACTAGATGAACAAGCAGACGATGTCAAAAGATGACCTGCTGAGGACATCATCTCTGTTGTTCCTACAGAAGGTGATTCACAAATGGTCATCTAATTGAAACGTCATCATGCTGTGCGTGCTGTGCGTGCTGAGGTGTCTTCGTGCCGTGCATATGCCATGGCGATATGAAATGGGTCTGACACATAACGGTCGCGCAGGGTGCGTCGGGTCTCAGGGGTCTCAGGCCACAACTCGAGAAGCTTCAGGTCTTCACCCAGGCCAGAAGAACTCAGAACCGTCGTCCGAATACCATGCTGTCGCTGAAACTTCGTGGTGTCGTGCTTCGTGTGCAGGTTGTTCGAGAGCTAGTCGAGACTCGAGTGAACCGATTTATTGGAATTTGGTAGCACGGCCCTCTCGCCTCGTGTATGACCCCACGAAGATTGCCTCCAGACATTGAACCCAGTTTGTGACGACGGCAACGGCAGTTATAAGTAGCAACATGTTCCAGCTTGCGAGATGGAGATCGCCATGTTTGCTCATGTACGCATCGTCCCTCTCGTTCCAACAAGCTTGTGGCCGCTCCTCTCGCTTGGGGATTCCATCCTTCAATCTTCTTCGCCATGTCGCCCACTCCGGCCCACCTGACGTGCTGGATCCTGTCTTTCTTTATCCTCGCTACGGGCGCCAGGGCGCAGTCGCAATGCCAGACAGATGAGTAGGTTGAATAACCCGTCTCACTTCCATCTTTCCTAAAGAGTTCTTTCGTCACTGACGACTTTATAGCTGCTACAATGCTTTATTCCCATGCGAAAACTCCCAGGCCGTGGCAGAAGCCCTCGGTTTCTGCTCGACCGTGGGATACTATGGCGTAACCAATTTCCCGCCGAGGGCAACAGACGCATGTGGCACTGCCGACAAAAGGCCATACAGCTCCGCTTGTGCTTGTCCCCCGTCTTGTGCCTCCGTAACTTCCTCGGTTGTAACTACGATGCTTTCGGCCGGGTCTTCGACCGTACCAACGACGCTCACTACATCCGTTGTTATTACAGACACCGATAGCTCGTTGTCTTCCATGTCTGCCACTGGGACACTCCCTTCAGACTCATCGGCAACCACACTCACTGGCAGTAGCTCCACGGATGATACAGGGTCAGGAACATCTTCACCAGCATCGCTTGTGACCACACCTACTGGCACTCTGGCCTCCGTCCGACCCACAGACGCACTCACTGGCCCATCTTTTTCAGCTTCGCTTTCCGCCACGTTTGGCGACACGAGCTCTGCTGCTTCTAACGGTGCAGGTTCTGACACATCTGCTCCTACAACGTCTCTTTCAGGCTCGCTCTCGAGCACACTGTCTGTCCTAAGCTCTGTTCCATCACAAGGTCCAGATACTGGTACGTCTCCTGCTGGCTCACCTACAGACACGACTCCTGGCGAAAGCTTTACGGCATCAACTGGTCCAGGCTCGGATACATCCTCGTTAGCTTCACTCACAGACGCCCTCTCTGGCACAGCCTCTGCTTCATCGGTAGATACCGCTACGAACGTATCTCCTACAGGTTCACTCACCACCACAAGGGGCATAATATCTACCGACTCTAGCAGTGGAAGCTTGATCGCATTTCCCCCCACTTCTATCACAGATAACCTCTCTGCCACGGTCTCTGCTTCATCAGTGGATACAGCTTCAGGGACATCTTCTGCAGGTCCGCTAACAGACACGCTTTCCGGAACAAGCCCTACCGAATCAGCCGGTCCCGTCACAGGAACTCCCTCAAGCCCTTCGCTATCCCCCCTCACCTCCAGCATTCCAGCACCTACCGGCACGGCTTCACAGCCCGCAGGACCGGATTCCAGCTCACCAGGCACCACACCCACCGGCCCGTCGTCTTCCCCAACTTTCTATTCTGCCACGTCCCGTCCTACGGACGACGCATCAGCAGCCCAGACTACAGATGGAGTGAGCCCCTCGACATTGTCTGCTTTCAACACATCCGGTCTCTCCTCTGCGCTCTCTGCACTACCCGCTGTATCCTCCGGCATGTCGCTTTCCACGGGGGTTTCTGGGATTCCATCCGACTCTGGCGTGCCCCTGTGGACCAACATGTCGTCATACCCCTCGACATTCGCGACGTTCACCTCGTCGGACCTGTCCAGCTTGGCGTCGTCGTTGACGCTGACAGGATCTTCTGACCTGTCCTCCGTGCTGGGTTCCACGTCTTCTGGCTTGTTCCTGACTCTGACCGACTCGGTCAGCCCTACCGCTACCGAGGCATCCTCCTCTGTGACTGGCACCATTGACATCTCCTTGTCGGGTGTCATTGGGCCATCCGTGACCAGTGCTGTGGACACTCCCCTGCCAGGAGCTACCGAGTCCGGTACGACGCTGATCGAGCCCTCTGAGTTCTGGCCCTCTGTAACGAGCGCCGTGGACACCCCTATCCCCGGCTCAATGGGATCCTCCATCCCGGGCGAAACTGGAACATCCATATCCGAGCCATCAGTCTACTTCCCCAACTCAACGGCTATCTCAACCCCAACGATAGGCCTGCCCTCTCCTTCGGCCTCGACGTCTATCTCAACCCCAACGGTAGGCCTGCCCTCTCCTTCGGCCTCGACGTCTATCTCAACCCCAACGGTAGGCCTGCCCTCTCCTTCGGCCTCGACGTCTATCTCGACCCCAACGGTAGGCCTGCCCTCTCCCTCGGCCCCGTCAGCATCGGCGCCCACCGACACCGACACCGTCCCCATCATCTCCGGGACCACGCCGCCCAGCAGCGCCCCCACCTCCGGCAGCGGCGCCTGCAACCCAACCCCCTACGACACCGGTCTAATCGAAAACGGCGACTTCGAGCTCGGGCTCTCCCCCTGGTCAATCGACCTCGTCGACATCTTCAGCACATCCTACAACCTAACCACCCCGGGGGTCAACAACTCCTGCCGCGCCTTCACGACGACCATGTCGCACAACCCCGAGACGCCCAACCTGCAGACCAACATCCGGCTGATCGCGGACCTGGTGTCTCACATGCCATTTACTAAATGGACGGTGTCTTTGAGCATTCGCTTCGCGGCGAGCAATGCCGCTTATGTGACTGTGTTTCTGAATGATGCCAGTTTCACTACTATTGATTCCGAGGATTATGGTTTTGGTGGTGAGGATGGGGGATGGAATGTGGTTAGTTTTCCTTATACGGCGCAGGATAAGTTGTTGAGGCTTATCCTGGCAGTTAATTTGGATACGGCGGTGTATAATGTTGTGGAGATTGATCGGGTTTCTATCGTTCCGTTCGTGGAGGGGGAGCCGATGATTACGAGGCGGGCTTGAGAGGTGGACATGGACGGATAGGCCTTGGTGGGATGGACTTGTTGGGTTTCGGGTTTCGGGGGAACTTCCTTCGTGTGTTTTCTACGCTGTATAATCTCTTGCTGGACAATCCATTTGGGGGTATGTTGCTTGCCCTAGATGTGGGACAGCCCCATGTGGGACAGTTTCCACACCAAAAGGCCACACTTGCACCCACGGATAACTCTGTGGGAATTGAAGCTATATATAATGCGAGTGCATCATTAAAACCGCCTTTTCTTGGAGTTTTCAGAAATACTAATTGTTTTTGTGGTATTGTACGGGCTGGCGGATTGCGCGGTGCGAAGAACGCACCACAATCATCCGGGCTATTCCTCTCTTCATCCACAGCAACACCCTTATCCTCAAAGGGCTCTAATTCCTCCAATTCTTCTGGTTCTGACTCCTCAGAGTCCTCAGAGAGAGTTTTCTCTGATTTGTCAGTATTTAGGTTCTGTAATTCAGCCAAAATTCGTTGTGTTTCATCCCGATGCTCGATTATAGCCCTTCCGGCTGCTGTAGCCTCGATTTGCTCAGTAATAACGTCCCCAACTTTCTATAGCCATTGATCAGGCTCTTCTTGAGGGGCCTTATGGCGTCGTTTTGGCTGCAACCGGAGTATTTTTTCGTCTTTGGCCTTGGTCTGCTCTCTCGCGATCGCCAATTCTACCACCATCTCATCATATGCCCTGGCAACCAAACGGACTCCTGCTCGCTGCTCCGGGGTCTCCGCTAACTGCGATAATATCAAGGCTATGTCCTGCCCTGATTTAAGGTCTTCTGCTGCTTTAAGAGTGGTCTCTGGGTTCATAATAGCGACAGCTGCTACTTGAATCTCTGCTGCCTTCACTATATGAGAATTATTCAGTGTTTTCTGCCGGTTTATAGGCCAAAGGCCAGCAGTACGCTATCCCGCACGCACAATAGCCTCTGTGGCTTCTTCATGGGATTTAACCAGGCAGCTAAGGAAGCGTACTTTGCAAATAGGGGCCGAATCGTTTATCTGACCGAGCTGATTCATGAGGCAGCGATAGACGGCTTTCACCACAAAAAAAAAAACGGTCAAATCTAGGGACTGGAAGATATGAGATTACTTCGGTTAGCAAAATAACTACTTATTATCGTGTAACCTACCATATGAGCCAGAAAAAAACACATATAAACGTTATTTATATAGCACAGATACATGAATTCATTCGAGCAGTGGCTGTCATGGCCGTCGAGCACTAGTAGGCAAAATTCATCAGGATCCTTAGGGCAGTGTCTGGTAGGTAGATCTAAGGCTTAATTAGCACGTAGTTAACGCCAGTTGTGACGGAACGCTCACCATAACCACCATGCCACGGCTGTTCCTCCCAAAAGGGTGTCGAATATCAAGCGTGGCAGCTTGACGTTCAATGGTGGTACATGTACTCATGTCCGGGCTCTAGGACTCACCACATGGGCTACCTATACCAGACCATGACACCAGTTAATAGTAATTAACTTGCCTTTTTGAGCCATTGCAGCGCAATCTTGTTCAAAGACCAGCCATTGATAGAATATGTCACACACCACTCTTCTATCGCAGAATGCTCCTTAATAAGCTGCTCATGCAACCACTGAGTCTGTATTGACTTTGCCTTAAAGATCACGAGCGGCCGGAGCTTTTTCCCAGTTACTGTAATCGATTTGACCACTGTAGTCCACGTGCAGTTGTTGTTAGACTTGGCATTGGCCTCTTTTGAGCCAGAACTGCCTATTACAAGGCTATCAGACCTATATTTTGACCGGTCGGCCGTCCGAAAAGCACTTGGAATGGACATTTACGTATTGCCGGCCCTGTATAATGCGTACTTATCGATATTTGCCCAGTTCGTGGATTTGATGAAGGCAAAATTCTGATAGATATCATGGAAACCAGTGATATTATCCGGCGTAGCAGCGTTAATACGCTTATAATCCAGCTTTCTGCCTATCTTGGTCTTGATCTCAAGGTGGCGGTGCAAGAACTTATGCATATATTTCTTGCCTAAGAAACCTCTTTTTCCTTTAGTTTTTAGGATCTTCTTGATGATGTACCACATATTGCCATGCGTAGGCGCGTGGCCAGCCTTTTCTTGGCCAAGTATCTATAAGACTACCTTTAGCTCTTGCTCAGGGCTAATATTCTGCTGATCACGAGCGCCGTCGCGGGAACTGCGAGTCTGGGTCATCGTGGTGCCGTCTACCTTGTGAGAGAGGGTTGATTTGGTACTCCGGAGCGTAGGGCGGCCTTACGGAGGGATAGATTGTTATTGTTTATAGCGGCTATGGCTTCTGTAAGGTCTTTTAGACTGTACAAAGGAGGCATTTTGACGTACCAAAGCCGCTATTACTTACAGAAAAAAGAAAAAAAAAATCTTAATAGATCTTCTGCTAGATTGATACGGATAGGGGGCACGGGAGTCAGGACCCTTTGGGTTAGTCCCGGAAGCGCTAACTTCTGACCCCTTCTACGCCCCATCCCGCTGCGGTATACCTAGTGAAATCTACACTGGAAGAAATACCAAGAAAATACGATTCAGATGCATTATTTACAGTATTTGTAGCTTCAATCCTGATAGAGATGTGGGTGGGTGCAAGTGTGGCCTTTTGGTGTGGAAACTGTCCCACATCTAGGTCCCCGCCGTTAGTCAGTCTAACGTTGGTCATGCATTCGTCTTTGGTCTTTTAGCTTATAGTTTTATCTTCCTCCGTACATGAAGCAAATAGAATCATGATCTGTGCGTACCATTCTGATTAGTGATAATCATGTAACTGGCAGACATGATATCATTCATCGGCGCTGATCCGCCCCTGGCCCAAGACGTGCCACCTCAACGTCTTACCCTCAGGGGTTACATTCCACAAACAACATAGATTCGTGACCCACAAGGAGGCTTCACGAACCGCTCCATCACTCTACGGAAAGTCGGTGGAGTCAAGAAAGAACACCCATGGCCTAATGAACTCTGTCAAATATAAGCACTGACTTGATGTCAGTGAAAATCACTTTTGCCTAGGGGCTGCATCTGACAATTAAGAGTCTCATCGTCGCTCTACCTCACTGGAGAATTTAATGGATACACGTCGCTAGAGCAGACCACCACCCAGCCACCCACAGGGTTCGAGTCTCGTAGAAGCCGCGACTGGATAGAATAAGTCAGAACAAAGCCAAAGCGCAAGTCAGAACAGCATCCAGCTTTCGCACTGCACAGCAGTATGGCTCCGTACTCAAGCGGGGGTGGGGGGGGGGGGGTCAAATATAAGCACTGACTTGATGTCAGTGTAAATCCCTTTTGCGTAGCGGCTGCATCTGACAAACTCTGTGTAAGTGATGACAGCGCATTTTCAACCAAACCATCGGCTCCCGGACCAAAATCAGCAGCCAAGCTGCGCCTGTAAATGTGGTTCCAAGAGGCACCCTTCAATAACTTCGTGTCCACTCCACCATAGCTTAAATTCAAACACTTCTGCTGTGCGGGCGTGCAACAAAGTCGGTAACGTCGCTAGCAACCAGGACGGCAGTCTCTACATGCAATGCAGCTAAGAGCAGTCAAACGTACGGGTTCCACGCCTTAAACACTCGCGAACTTATATACCAAAATAACTGCGCCTGTTGGATCCATGCGATTCCAGCCTGCAAACCATCTATACCAGGACCCACATGTATGATTAGATAAGTGATTAGATACCGGATTGCGAGGTCACTTAGCCAGACCTTCAGGTCCAGCTAGACCTCCCAATCCAACCATCAGCAACATCATGACCTTGACCCCATACTCGAGTATTATGATTGATCGTTCAAGCCTGTTCCAACAGCGCCACTAATTAAGTAAGTATATTGATAAGGCTTAAGCTTGCTCTGTAACACCTACTTTGAAACGGCTACTCCCAGCCCTCACAAGCCTCCGTCCGTACAGGCCATATAAGGAAGATTCCAGATCACACGAAGAAATTTATAAATAAGTCTTCCTATTTGCACCTTATTAAAACTCCTTATTTATACCTTACCTTAGTCAGCCACTTAACAACCACTTAACAGCTAGCTCATCTTACTACTTAGGTTAAATAGCTATTACAATTAGGTTTTATATAGAAATACTACTTAGTTTTAAATTATTATATCTATTTTAGCTAGTACTGCTAATGGCAGTTAATTAAATGATCGTTACGATTAGTTTTCGTATAAAAATGCTATATAACTTTAAATCATTATATTCACCGGTCGCGTTTTATTAAATAATTATTAGCTGCGTTTATATAAAAAAGAAGGCTTTTTAAGCTAAATAGCTATTACGATTAAGTTTTATGAAGACATCACTTAGTGTTAAATTATTGTATCTATACTAATTACATATATTACTTATAAATAATTAACTAAGTAGCTTTTTAGTATAAATAGCTACTATAATTAGGTTTTATATAGAAGCGCTCTATAATTTCAAATTTGTATGCTTTTAAAAGCTAGCAGCTAGACCCGACCTATTCATATTAGGCTTAGTAGTAAGCTTAGTAGTTAGCCCGCTACTAGGTAGCTAGCGAGTAGTAGCAAGTAGCAAACTAAAGTAAAGTGCAAATAAAAAATCTCGGTAAGGTGTAAATAAGGAAACTTTTATAAATACCGGCATAAGTTAGTAAAAATAAGCAGCTACAGTTTAATTCACCACTTTAATGCTTAGTTTATTATGCTTATTCCGATTCGATGAATATACCGTTGGTTGCTGGACGGGTGGTCTGGTGTACGGAGACTTATAAGGGTTCACTGTAATAGACTACTACACTTTCCATACGCATGAACTTGGTCCCTCCATTGATTTTGGTATCTGCTTTTAACGTTATAGCTACATGGAGAGCCAAGAGGTTGCGAAAATCCGAAACGGACCATAATGCTAAGTTACAATGCAAAGATACAAGATAGCGATGCTCCCCCGAGTTTGCTCAAGTAACGCCTAGGAATGCACGGGTATGCATGATTCTACCCCACAGAAACGCCGCCACCAGGTATCTGACCGAACACGAGAGAGATGTTCCGCAAATGACCTTCCAGAATTGACCGCCAGTCGTAATTATACTGTGTTAATGCCAGGGAAATGGCTTCCCGTCGGCGTGATAATGCCCTCCGGCAAGATAGTGCCAAGGACCTTAGCGCCGCCCATGTACACAGCATTCGCTCGACGGAAGGTCTCACTGCCCGGGTCCCGTCTGCGGATCCAGGCATGGGGTTCGTCGCCGGTATGGTATCGTACCGTGAACAAGGCGGAACGCGGAGCCTTGTAAAAGCCTGCGAGCTCGTGGCGGTCCGGCTCGTCCTTGAACATACAAACCCAGTGTCGACCTCCTAGTTTCCAAGGCACGATGCCACATAGCAGGCCCGGGAAGAGGTTGGGGTGCTCGAGCATCTCCACGGCAAAGGCGTTGAGGCTCTCCTTTGCCAGGTACGTGTACTTCTCGTCGCTCAAAAGTGCTCCGAGTCGGAAGAGATTTGATACAGAGACGGCATTGGCGGACGGCTGCGAGCTGTCCATGGCGTCTTTGTAACAAAGCAGCGTGTACGGCGCATCGTGGGTAGTGGAGTAGAAGGCTCCGCACCTAGCGTTAGCCTGCGTGGGTGTAGTCGTGGGTTGATCGTAGAAGAGCGTTATTTGCACCGCCTGCAGCTCATCGGCCCATTCAAGCCACGAAGCGTCGGCTGAGGCTTCATAGAGCTCGATAAGACCCTCGATGAGGAAAGCATAGTCCTCAGAGAACGCTTTGACGTCGGATCGACCGTCGCAATACATTCGGTAAAGAGTCTTCTCGCTGCTGTCCCAGAGCTCGTTCTTGATGAAGAGAGCCGCGTTCTTTGCAGCTGTCAAATACTTCTCTCTCTTTCCAGTCGCAGGGTCCTTTTTGTCGAATATAGCCGCAGCTGTTCGAGACAATGCTGCAATAGCCATGCCATTGTATGAGGTCACGATTTTCGTGTCAACGTCCGGTTTTACACGCTCCGCCTGACGGTAACTTCGCAGTTTCGCCTTGGCTGAATCGATGCGACGCTTCACTTCTTCCTCTGTCAGGACCAGTTGCTTGCTGAGTCTCGTGTGGTTCTTGACGATGTGAATGACGTTCTGGTTAAGGAACTCATCCAGGGGATCGTGCGCACTGTCGACATTGCCGTGTTCCTGCACATTCCAATACGCTGCGGCGGTCTTGGACTCATCTTCATTTCCAACTGCAGTGTCAAACTCTTTTCTTGTCCACAGATAGAATGCTCCATTGCGCATGACCTTATCGCCTCGTCGATTGTACGAGTCCGCCACTTCGCTGGTGAAGAAGCCACCCTTCTCAGACACCATAGTATCGCTGGTGATATAATCAGCCACCTCAGTCACCGTATCGGCGAACTCGTGCTGGGGCTGGCCGCCTGAGAGGAGCCAGGCGTCGAGGAAGAGGCCTAGGAGCAGGGCATTGTCGATGAGCAGTTTCTCAAATGACGGTAGCGACCAATCTCTAGTAATCGAGTGTCGGTGAAAACCTCCTCCAATGTGGTCGTGAACAGCACCAGTCACGATGCGGCGGAGTGTATGCAGGCCCATAGTGCTGATGTATACACATTCCTCGGGTCCTACCACATCTTGGACCACCTGTGGAAACTGCGTTGCCCTCAGGATGAGCGAAAGCTTCGGCGGAGTCAGGAACTTGTCTGCCTGGCCGAATCCGCCAAAGACAGGGTCGAAAGTTCTAGTAATACGCTCGTACGCCTCCTCGAGCTGGTCTAAATCGACTTCGCCCTGGATCTCGGCCGAGTAGTCGGTGGCTGAGCGAGTGATTTCCTCCGCGGGACTCTGGCGCTCTGTTGCGACTAGAGTCCCCTCCCCTAAAAGCTGCTGGAGCTCGATGAGACTCTTCTGGGCCTCTGCTCGAACCCGAGATTCCTCATTCTGCCACGAAGAATGAACCTTCTCGATGACAGTCAACCAATCCAGGGGTTTCGCAGCTCCATCAGCCGCAGCCGCAGCAGCAACACTACCGTCGGTTCCCGGTGGTGCCCAGTATGTGCCGCTGTACACAGGCTCCAGCTCCGGGGTGAGGAACACATTGAGGGGCCATCCCGCGTTGCTATTGAGGGATTGGTTGTAGCTCATGTAGACGCTGTCGATGTTGGGGTATTCTTCGCGGTCGATCAGAATCGGGACGAACTCTTGGTTGAGGAGCGACGCGATCTTGGGGTTCGAGAAGGTCTCTTGGTGGGCCAGATGACAGTCTGAAAGTGGTCAGTATGCAGTTTGTTTGCGACACCAGTCACCAGGGCAGCAGCAGCTTACGGTGAGAAGCCAGGTATCCGATGCTGAGGAAGATCGGCTTGTTCTCTCCCTTGGCCCGACTGATCGCCTCGTCATCCAGAAGTTGCCATGCTATGGCGCTCTCAGAGTTGGCTCGAACAAAAGGGCTCTTGCTGCTTGCGGCGCGATTCGTGAGAGGGCCGAAGGATTGGGTTCGTTGCGCCTGAGCTTCATTCGTGCTCTGACTGGGTTGCGACGACGCTGCAGCACCAGCATCGGACTGCTGGAGCTGTGCCGACATCATCTTGCTTGTAGTCTGGCGATATCAGTATGTATGCTCCAAGTATGCTGTGGGCGCTGTGTTTGAGCTGTCGACGATGTGGTTGAGAAACAACAGGTAGGCTGCAGGAAAAGGCTGCGATGCGCCGGTGACGGTGCTTGGTCAGATATCCAGGTAAGCCCTAAAAAATACTTCGCATGAGCACCCGGATGGACAGTGTACTGAACGTTTGACCTAAGGATACATCAAAACAAGTGGGATAACAGGCAAAGCACTGCTTGTTTGACTGCGCATTTTGTTGATGGGCTGTATCAGTAGACATAGATAAAGTAGCTATCGTCAACCCACCACCCACAAACCCCACCTACGTAATTATCTTCCTTATCGCCTCAGGCTCCAGCCCATCATATCGGTACGTATCGGTACGTACCCTATTTGGTGGGCTTGCAGGTCAGGTCGTGAACCATCGTGCACGGACCACTGCGTGCTCTGATAGGGTTCAAGTCAAATGAAAGGGGTAGATAGGGGTTAGCTGTCAGGCGTCACATCGTAGATGTGTAGTTCAGATATCTTCTTGATAACACTATTGTGCGTGCTGATTTGTCTTGTGTCTGCTTTTCATATCATTGGGGGTATCTATTCTACAATCTTGTCATGCAGGCCTTTCTCGGACAAAGACAGTCATGGCCCGGACTCCAAATGCTCTATGCTGGGTGGTGGATTTGGATAGTTCTGCTTCTTCCGCCATCCTCCGATTCCTGGGCTCCAAGGACATGGCTCTGCTATGGGTGATCGTACAAATGAAATTGGTTCAAGATGTTGAGCACTGTGCAGATCATCTGATGTTAGCTCGTCTTGCACAAGCAAGGGGTATCATCGCCGCCCAACCCCAACTAGCTAGTTGATGGACAGTCTGTAGATTGCCCTTCGGTAAGGATGAAATCTGCCCGCCAATCATGGCTCCCAGTCCAGCAGCCGTCGAGAATATATTGTCAGTCATGAGGAATGACTGTATTGATCATGTCTTGGTGCCGTTTCCGCCAGCGGCAGGTTTGCGGTTCATGAGATTGCCAAAGAATTTGGCAAGGGTATCAGTGTCCACTTGTGGTGCTGGATCTTCGAGTTGAGACTCATCGTCCATAGCATGCAGTTCAGGTGACTGTCCATAGGCCTGGCGCTCCTAACAAAGTGTTAGCCTACTGCTTGTGATATGAAAGAATGCATTGGTGAACGTACCTTAAGCCGCTGGACCATGTCGTCGGCATCAACCTGAATGCCGCCCATATTGAACTGCACTGGACCAATGTGATCACTGATCATGTCGTCTGTCGCACCCTGTGCAAATGTACTCTCTTTGCCAGTCTTGTCCTCCACCTTCTTCTGCTGCTCTAGCCGTTCAAGCTGGTTGACGAGGAAAGCTTGTGTGTTGATTGATGCAACCTCCAACTTGCTCGTGTCTTTGTTTCCCTGTGCCAGCTGCAGCGCATCCAGGCTAGAATCTTGGACTTGCTCCTCATACATGGCAACAGCAGAGCCTTCCGGCTCATCTGTGCCGTTTGTGTCATCTATCACTTCGTGATCGGCCTCAGTACCGTTCGCCCCGTTGGCCTTGACCATAGGGAAGGGCTGCTCGAGGTCGATCGACCATCCTTCGCTGACACTTTCGACATCAAACCCGTCACGTAGTACTCTGATCTTGCCCCAAGAATCCCAATTCGGAGGGACAACGATCTTGTCTCTGTCAATGACATTGTGCTTCAGGGGTGACCGTTTTAGTAGCGAATGTATACCTAAACTCGCATGGACAAGAGTCTGGAGCGGAGAGGTCATGGACGGCCCTGTGTAAATAAGAGAAGCACCATCTGGATATATCTGTTAGCCCAGGAGGTTACAGCCAGAAACAGGCCATCAAAACTTACGCTTCAGTAGGACGGTCCTCAAATACTGAAGGACAAGGTCGAACTGCTCCTCTTTCCAACTTTGCGATTTCTCCAGGTAGTCGATTTTCTCGGACTAGTATATCCTTGTTAGCAATGCTTACAGTCAGCGCACACCCGGGCAACTCACGTTTTGGCAGACTACACACAGAGGTAGTCCTAGAGCGCCATCCCATTCTCCGGGTCCAAGGGGTAACGCAACATCTCCCTCAGCAGCGACTGCGCCCGTGCCGTCGAGGTTGACAGACCCACCAGTCCGCCCTCGGTCGCGCCAGGCGATCATAGATTCTTTCATGGTCTCCTCGCATTCAGGGCTCAGTGACACGAGTACAGTGCGCAATAACAGGAGCCACTCTCGTAGCTGGCGCATCCAAAGCCAGGGTTGTGACCAGTCGAGTAATATTACTATTAGTGTGTTTGGTATCGATTGGGGGGTCAAGAGAGGCTTGACAAGCGAGGTGAAGGACGGTGCCGGGCTGCTGAGGAGGTAGAGGGAGATTCGGGCCAAGATGTCTGGTGGATGTTAGCGATCGGTAGTATTGGTTGGGCTTGAGGTTGTGGTGGACAAACCCTCCTGATCCGCGTCCAAAACGTCATAATATGTATATCCAAGTGCAAAACTATTCGCTATGGGTGGCATCTTGTCCTTCGATCGGTCTATGTTTCTGCGCTGATCGTTGTTCGATAGTGCTTCGAGGAAGTCTCGTTGTGAGTTGGTTGAACCCCCTGATGCGTCCTGTCAGCCTCTGCGCTCGGAGAGCCGTACGATTCAACCCATACCTAAGACCAGCATGTTCTTCTCTGGTAATCTCTTGCCGCTGGCGACAGAGTCGAGCATGGAGCTCCACATGTCTTTCTTCTGGTCATCCTTCTTGCCCTCCGAGCCGGTGCCAACAGAGGTACTGGTGTACGAGGAGAACCGATTCGAGTTCGCCATCATGTGGGACTTTGGTTGATTGGTCGCATTGGAATTCGCGTCGACGCGCTTGTTGTCGCAAGCTCAGGACGAAGCTGGGTGGGAAGATGGTAGGATCGTTGGGACGCGTCCAAAGCCGACTTGCAGCCGCAACGCGTAGGTGGCCAGAACGCCAGTCTATGATGTTGGTATCTTGATTGGTCTCGTACAGGGAGCGTGGTCGGTGAGCTGGGTGTAGGTAGGTACAGGAAGACAAAGACAGTGGTTGGAAACTTCAGATTAATTGTTTCGTCTTGGTCGATAGGCAAGAGACAAAATGACCATCTGCAGGGCCCGTTGGAGGGCTTCCAGGCCCGGGCCGTATCAGGGGTGCTACCGAAGTGCTGAAGTAGGCCTATTGGGAAATTTTGGCTTACCTGAGAAAGGCTCAGACCACCAGGCAGCCTGAAGTATTGGGATGTATCGAGAAATGGGACCCACTTAAGTGTGAATCCAACCAATTAGACAATTAGGGTAATGATACGCCGACTAGCAGTTTAAGGCCTTTATATTTTACTTAAGGCTATTATATAACCGTTGTTATTAAATCAATAACGACGAGGCTGCGCCGTAATATATATGTATATATATATTATAATAGCGCTATTAATTAATAACTACACGTTTAATTTATATTTTATAACGTGTTAAAGTTTCATACGGTTTAATAAAGTTAATAAGACTTTTTGAAAGTTTAATTTAATATATGGCTGTCGGTCAATAATATATTATGTATACGTCAGATTTAAGGGATTTCTAGGAGTGTATGCCCTGTTGTTGAATACACGGATATTGATTGATTCTATTGATTGTGTTGCTTTGCGTGCAGAGATTGATCATTTGTCTTCTTGGTGGGTCAGATGCCCTGTGCGTCTCTGCCTTACTGGAGATCTTCCGGTGTCTATCTCCGGCTCCTATTCAACACCTGTGGAGTACTGGCTAGTCAGGTGGCTAGTCAAGGAGGCTGTCATGACTAGCACCCTGAATTGGGTCAAAGGATTGTCTCCGACATCTCCGGAGCTGTACAAATAGGTGTAGATACCACCCAATTGGGATAGCTTAGAAATGATAACAACGATTGCAGCTACCGCTCAAGACCACAGGCTTGTCAACACTTTGAAATCTGATAGTATATATATATATATTTTAAAAGCGGATATATATTAACTTTTAACATTCATTGTGCTTAAAATATAAAACTATCGTTTTAAATAAAGATATATAAGTATTAAAAAATTAGCTAGTAATTTAAGATTAAGAAAAGTCTATTCATAGCGTTTATTTATTATAATAGTTAAAAGGTTGGTAAATATATAAAGCGAGCGATTTCTATTTTATATGATAATAGATACATACTCAGTTACTTTTAAATATAAAGGTTGTAGCCCCTTTTAATTGGTTGTAAAAACGGTACCTACAATACTAATTTTAGCTTAGCTCGTATTTAAAGTATAACGCGAACTTAAGTACCATGAACGGGCACGCTACCCGACGCCCCTGCAGGGCGTCGTTTAAAAGAAGTTACTGCGTTTTATAGAGGTAACATTTAGCAGTGATTTTAGCGGTCCGATTTTTGCCCAGACTGCCAGAGCTTATCTCTGTTGAATGCAGACCTTTGTTTCGCTTATCGGACACTTATCGGACGCCAGTAAGGAAACGGTCGGGAGGGTGACAGTCTGAGTTTAGTGAGGCAAACCAGAGTAGCACTGAGGGATTGGGGAAATGTTTCAGTGGCGGGGGCTACCTACCTAACCCCTGTATCCCAGCAATGCCATGACATGACCGCATCAGCCTTGCAGCAAGCCAGCTGCAGCCACTTTCTTATTATTTTCCTCATTGGTATTTTCGCAGCCTTCTCAAGTTATCTTTGATCGACCTTCACACATTGCCTGCTAGCTTTCAACACTGATTTCCCCGTGCTGCTATTGCACCCAATATCTTCGCCGGGGCTTGCGTATCTGAATACGCCTCCCTCCTTTCCCGCCGAGCTTTGGTCATGCCACGAGCCACCTCCGCGCAGGCAACATCATGAACCAAATACGCGCCATCCAGGCGCTCAACAAGCGCGAGATCGAGAACGGAGTGTAAGTCAAGCCCAGCTCACCCTGAAATCCTCACAATCCCAGCAACAACACTAACACCCACCCCCAACAACAGGTCCCCCGAAGCCTCCTGGCACACCGACTACCGCGACACTGCCTTCATCAACTTCGGCGGCCTGCCCTACGAGCTATCTGAAGGCGACATAATAACGATCTTCTCGCAATACGGCGAGCCAGTCTTCCTAAAACTAACGCGGGACAAGGAATCCGGAAAATCCAAAGGGTTCGGCTGGCTCAAGTACGAGGACCAGCGCAGCTGCGACCTGGCGGTCGACAACCTGGGCGGGGCCGAGGTCAGCGGGCGCCTGGTGCGCGTCGACCACGCGCGCTACCGTGCGCGCGACGACGAGGACGCCGACGAGTTCCGCGTCAGCTGGGAGGACATTATACGAAGAGAAAAGGCGGCGCGGGGCGAGGATGTCGAGATGGAGGAGAGTACTGCGGAGGAGGATGAAGAGGGGGAGGAGGCTAGACGGAGACTCTTGATCAGGGAGGAGAGGGAGCTGGCGCAGCTGATGGAGGAGCACGACGAGGATGATCCGATGAAGGGCTTCTTGATCGAGGAGAAGAAGAAGGAGGTCGAGCTGGCGCTGAGGAAGAAGGGTGGAGAACGCGGGGACGGGAGGGAGAAGAAGCATAAGCACCGCCATCATCATCACCGGAGTCATCGCTCCAAACGGGATGAGAGCGATGGGGAACGGGATGGCCGACATAGGAGGTCGAGGCGCGATGAGACTCCTGAGGCAAAGGAGCGGAGTGGTCGAGGTCGCGACGAAATACCAAAGAAAAGGGGTGAATCTAGGGATCATGGGCGGAGACATCGTGACGATGATCACGATAGGTGTAGGGATCGAGAGAGGAGGAGAGATCACGATGATAGGGACGGTCGTGACAAGCGCTCACGTCGTGGCGAATCGGAAGACGGGGATAGGGATCACAGAAGCAGGCGGAAGAGCAGAAGCAGGTCCCCACGGTCTCGTAGAGATTGATTGTTAATACTCATCTAGCGCTTGGTGAAACAATAACACCAGAAAAGCTAACGCTGGTAATATGGCCTTGTTGGATCATGTCCAAATGCCGAGTCATTTGCCCATGTGATTCAATGTGTCCCCCGTCCACGAACGCCATGGCCGGACTCCAAAGACTCCATACCCAACCAACCCCAGACCGACCAGACCATCATGACTCTCTATTCAGGCTCAGCCTTTCTGCCAGAAATGGCTTGTCCACGACTTCCATCATTGGATCGTTCTCAAATTGGACCTCGAGCAAATCCTAGTTCCCTAGGTATCGTTTCCAACCTTCGCGAACGACCACTGATCGCCCGTCTTCCCCTTGCCGTAGCACGAATTTTTCCCATCGCGCATCTTGGCCGGCACCGACGACCAGTAGACTGTGGTTGTTGATCCAACCAACCACTCCTTTCATTGGCCTACTAGTGCCTAACACAGGGCTGGTCCCTGTGCTCCGGACGGCGGTAGGAAGAAGAGGCTCGTCGCCGGTTTCGAAAGGGGCAGAGGTGAAGGAGTATACGTCCGAGAATGGACCGAATGGGATATTTTTCAAGATCCCCCATTTGTTTGAGGCTTCAGCGTTGGTTTTATCACCAGGGTTTTTCGCGGCCTCTGGTGGGTGAGGCGGTGATGGTGACCGGCGGGGATTGGGGACGTCAAAGATATGTAAATTTCCCTTGTCTGATGTGCAGGAGAGCATGTTTCCCGACGGACTAAACCGTAGCGAGTAGATGGTGGCATTTTCTGTACCTCTCCTTCGCTCTGCGAGTTTTGCGCCGTTACGCGTTGAGAAAATGCGGATAATCGTGCCCTGGACTTGTAAGTGGTTGGATGAAGAAATGGGGAGAAATGAAAATCAGGTACCTTTTCGCTCGCGGTGGCAAGCAATTCACCGTCCAGACTCAGTTGCAGAGCCCGCAGGCTTGACGAGTGTGCCGGTATTATGCTCACACTGTCCGTTGCTAGATGCACGACCTGGACCTGGCCTGGCGTCCTCCCAGGAAACACAAGATACTCGTCCGTCAAACAGCACAAGCCCAACATATTGTCCGCAGTTTCGTATCTGGCAAGAGGTCGCGGCGGCTTGTCGAAGGCATAGACGCGCACCATGTCCTGCAGAACCACTGCCACACGTGTCTTGGATATCTGAACGCCTCGGACAGAAGTCAGGGTGGCGATCTCAAACGCTATTTTGCCTTTGCTGTCGTCCCAGATAATGACCTTGTTTTGGGGGAACTTAGGCGAGCGGCCACCGCCGACAAGAGCTAAATAATTTGCATTACCCATCATCTGCACGACGGCGAGGCCGGCATTGAAGACTGTACACCCGTGTCAGATTATAAGAACATACGATGTTGTAGGCCAGCATACCTCGGGCGGTTTGAATCTGGCAGGTGTCTGACATGAATACTAAGGCGTGTAAGTCGGTATCCATAAGTGAGCCAGCAGCTGAGAGGGCAGGGTCGTCCTACTGCAGAATCCGGAGTCCAGCCCGACGGTGAACCGACTCGCATCATTGTTGAAGGCGACAGAGAGCGCAGCGTGTTCGCTGGGGTTCTCAATGGGCGGCCGCGTGTTCATGGCTGCGGTAGAGGACGTGTATGTGGCGAGATGTAGAGTGTCAAGTGAGAGGAGCGCGGGAGTGACAGTCTGCTCGAAAGCGAATGGGCGGGGATGCTGGGCATCAGAGAGAATCACAGAGTCCCGAGGTTATTGACTGTGCCAGATCATTTCGTAGTGATGTATGGTTGAACAGTCAGGCGGCGTATGAGCGAGCGACGTTATGTATGAGCTGATAAACTTATTAGGCTCGTGGTGGACCTATGAGGCGTTGAGCCGGCTGTAATCTGCTATAATGTGTGGCTGATATGGAATGACGAAGCCGGACAAGACGGGACCTTGAAGGCAGAGAGGGGATATATAAAAGCGAATGCGTATACTCTACGGCCGGCGCGAGGGGAGTCACTGTCAACAGCTTGCTTGCTGCTTCCTCGTGAATGTGCCGGTGTTGCCAGGTACACGTGAGACCTTGGAAGCTGGTGGTCAATTCCAAGTCCACCTGCGCTCAGATGTGCGGGCGCACGGGCCACCCAAGGTGCATCTCAACGACTTGGGAAGGAGCTGGGAGGAGGTTCAAGGTTGCCGAGAAAGAACCGCCCCGTTTGTTTCATTTCACCGTAACGAATGCCTCAAGATAGCCTCGTTGTCTTCGTTTTGTAAAGCATCACCAAACTGACTGCTCTACTTGCTTTGACTGGACTACATGTAGGTTCACGCGGGCGGAGACTATCACTCGAAGGTCACACACAGTAACATCTCGTTTCATACCCTCATCCGCTTGCCGACGATTTACTTGTCTGCGGCCGCTGTCATCATTGATGTATCTGTATCCAGAGTATTATACTCCTGTTGACACCTGACAGGGCGTAAACCCGTCTCTGTGTCGCGTGTCGCGGCTCAACTGCAGCTCCCGCCGCCAGAAGTTAGAATTTCAGAATTGCCACTGTCGCTCTGGCCTCAATCTGATTGTTGATGAAAGAACGACAGTGAACAGCGGAAGGCGACTGGACCGCTAGCCATCTTATTAGCTGCGGCAACCTTCATGTTGGTGAACCCCTGAAATGCCGGTCCATCGAAGTTGCGGAGGCACGAAGGGCGTTGCAGTTTGGAGGTGATCCGTGCTTTCCTCTAGAAACAAAACGTAGGCAGGTGCCACAGGTGCCCTGGCACTGTGCTGTTCAATGTTATTAGTGGCTGTCAGTGGCTGGTCCAGTCCAATTAGGGGTTCACGGGTCCCATCACGACCCTCTCACCCCCTGTCCCCGACACCTAGAGCTCCCCGGCCCCTCGTCCTGCTGGTGTATTTTGTGCTGCCCTGGTGAAATTGCCTGGGCATTGCTTGCTGCATCCCGTGTCAACACCCACCCGACCAGTGGACCACCGCCTTTCCCAAATCTCCCGGTCTTCACCAACGAACAGACTCGCGATCCCCTTTCCGCAATACGTTTCGAGATACCCATTCCGCGATCCAGCTTGTTTCCCTCCGTCGGTGACGGTAAAACAAATCGTCAGTCAAGCTATTCCAATTCCTTTCCATTGCTTGCTCTCTATCTCCTGTGAAAACACCCAGCCTTAGCCTAACATGTCGTCTCCAGCCGTGAGTCCCCTTTCTCGACTGACCTCCAATCGCCTGACGTCGGCCTCGATTCCCACCGCCAACACCCAATACAACCCTGCGCACACCTTCGTTGCAGCAGCTAACCCGTCGTCACGCGTTACAGAAGATGATGCGCCGAAAGAAGAACGTGAAGAAGGGGATCCAATTCTGCTTGATGGTCTGCGGTGCATCAGGAACAGGTACATCCCTCCCGATACAGTGTATCCCACTGTCGGATCACGAGACCATCGACATACCGTACATAATGCATATCGCTGGTCCGAATTGGTGCTGATTGATATGGTCGTGTTGTACAGGCAGAACCACCTTCGTCAACACCCTCTGCAGCAAGAGCGTGTTGGAGCACAAGGACTCAGATGATGCTGGCGTCGCCCATGTCGAAGATGGTGTTAAGATCAAGCCCATCACCGTTGGTATGGTACATGAGCTCCCCTGCCTATCAACCCACTCTGATGCGCTTGACAGAGCTTGAATTGGACGAGGAAGGCACTCGTATCTCCCTAACCATTGTCGACACCCCGGGTTTCGGCGACCAAATCGACAACGAGGCAAGGTACGCTACAACCCACACCTGAAACCAATTCTCGCGGGCGCTAACCTCCTCGACTGTGCAGCTTCTCAGAGATCGTTGGGTACCTCGAGAGACAATATGACGACATCTTGGCCGAGGAGTCGCGTATCAAGCGTAACCCCAGATTCAGGGACAACCGAGTACATGCTATGCTGTACTTCATTACTCCTACTGGTCATGGGTTAGTTCTCCCTTTTTGTGATGCCTGCCTTCGTCTCTGACAACATGGATAGTCTCCGAGAACTCGACATCGAGTTGATGAAGCGCCTTGCTCCCCGTGTCAACGTTATTCCCGTGATCGGACGTGCCGACTCTCTCACACCCCAGGAGCTGGCTGAGTCGAAGAAACTTGTCATGGAGGATATCGAGCATTACCGCATCCCCGTCTACAACTTCCCTTACGATATCGAGGAGGATGACGAGGATACTGTCGAGGAGAACGCCGAACTGAGAGGCCTCATGCCCTTCGCCATCGTCGGATCTGAAGATGTTCTCGAAATCGGTGGTCGTAAAGTTCGTGCTCGACAATACCCCTGGGGTGTTGTCGAGGTTGACAACCCTCGTCACTCCGACTTCCTGGCCATTCGGTCGGCGCTTCTGCACAGCCATCTGGCGGACCTAAAGGAGATCACCCACGACTTCTTGTACGAGAACTACCGTACCGAAAAGCTTAGTAAGAGTGTTGAGGGCGGTGCTGGAGTGTACGTATCAGTTTTCCTCTTCACGTTGCTATACTAATGGTCGGCTTAGTGATTCTTCTATGAACCCCGAAGACCTGGCGTCGCAGTCCGTGCGCCTAAAGGAGGAACAGCTCCGCCGAGAGGAGGAGAAGCTTCGCGAGATCGAAGTCAAGGTCCAGCGCGAGATCAACGAGAAGCGACAGGAACTCTTGGCCCGCGAATCCCAGCTTCGCGAGATAGAGGCTCGTATGCAACGAGATGCTGCCGCCGCCGCCGGCCCCGGATCACCCGAAGCGAACGGCGATCACGAAGCCTAAGTGTTCGAGTCTGACCGACTCTTTATCTTCTACCTCTGGTCTACGGGCGGCCAGACAAAAGTACGAATCTGTGGCGTCGGGTGTTTGATAACTTCACGTCTCCGGCTCGAGCCCACCCGAAATGACACATGTGAAACCAATACAGCTTAATGGGCTTATTCGACGCGTGAGGAGTGGAAGGCTTGATGGATTTGTCAGGAATAAGAACCAGCCGGAGTTGATATCCCCCCAGAAGTATGGTATGTCGATGACCTTCGACCAATGATGGACTGAAAGAACTTGGCTTCCCGATTTTTCATACGAGGCAAAGCACCAACGTGAACCTTTTAACGACGTAGTGGTGGACAAGGCAGATCAGTCAGCCCGCATACTGTATGGTGTATCTTTGCGAGAGTTGATGTCTCTTTAGCTACCTCCCTACTACGAAGGCTTTTTCTACTTTACGCCCTTTCTTCTCCTAGTACTAGTGTCCTTCTAATGCAAATTTCAAATAGAGAACTGATGTCCTCATTGACCTTCTCGAAGCAGACTTGAGATGTATGTAGCTGGTTCAAGTTCGCCACGTCAAGACGCCTAGATTTGAGTCGAGGCAGCCTTGAACCCCCTTTCCTGAGGAGAGTTCGTTGCCGAGGGACGATGCACCCATCCTAATAAATCGTACTGATGGAAGCATGGATTTTGACTTGCCGCCCTAGTCAGATAGGACGAACAGACACTTTCGCGCATACGAAGAATTCGGCGAGCATTTTCCTGGTTGAAAGGGAATCTCATAGGTTTGTTTGTAGACGTCTTCGATAACCAATGCAGGATCTCACTCAAGAATATCTGACTGGGGTTACTCATAGGTAGTTGTCGGGGCTCGAGCTGCGTGTCTACTGTGGGTACCTGAGTCAAGTATCTACACTTCCTGGTGATGGGACAAGGGAAGGAAGGGCGTGGAAGTGTACAAATGCGGGTGTGATGCCGATGATACGGGCGAGATTTCGTTGGTTTGGACGCGTTTTTATTTTCTGTGTTGGCATATGGCTTTCAGAGGCTCGGGAGAAACGACTTCCCCAGGGACGAACACATATCACTCAATACGAATGTACAGCTTTAATAGCGCGGCAGAAACGACTACTGTTAATGGCGACGAACACATATCACTCAATATGAATGTACATCTAGCCACGTTTACCCGATGGCAGATACAGTTGTCCCATTCATAACGGTTCTGAAAACTAAACAACTCTGACTAGATGTTATCCCTTTCCCAATTCGCATGCCCCTGGCATAACCCAGTCCAAAGACGATATGTAAGAGAAGTCAAGGCCCGAAACTCAGTATGCGGCCCATCAAAGAATGCATTTTGTGTCATCCAGAGAGTATGTAATGAATGGTACCCCAGTCATGTAAGGACTCCTCTTCTCTGCTACCTGTGACACATCGGTGTAGCACTAAACATCATCCTAGTTGTTACTCTGGCTGTTCAGGATGCGCAGGATGGCCAGGAACAGGTTGATAATGTCGAGGTACAGGCTGATAGCGGCAGCGATCTCCTCCTCGACGTGGTGCTTGCGCAGGACGAGCTGCGTGTCGACAAGGATGTAGCCGGAGAAGACCAACGCGGCGAGTCCACCGTAGATGAGCTCGCCCGTGCTGCCCATGGGCATGAAGGCGGCCATGAAGCCGAAGAGCACCAGTCCCCACAGTGCGCCGAAAAGATACGGCATCCATGATGTAAAATCATATTTGGTCTGGCAGGCGAAGAGCGTCAGGAATACGAAGATGCCGCCCGTCAGTACCACAGCGTTCAGCACGATCTGCGTTTTGTAGAAGGAGACGATGACGGAGATAGAGTAGGCCTCAAGGACCGTGAAGCCGGAGAGGAAGAGCAGGTTGGTCGGGTACGACTTGCGCTTCCAGTACGTAAGGCACATGAAGACGATGGAGCCGAGGAGCTGTTGGGAGTATCACTGTCAGCATACAAACACATCATGTAGACTTGTTTGGTGGAGGAGAACGTACCGAGACCCAAACCAGAGAGGGATGCGACTGTATCCAGGCCTTGTAGTCGGTGCTCCAGAAGCTGAGGCCGCTGACGACGGCGGTGACGACCAGCTGCGCGGTCAGGATGGTGTAGACCTTGCGGATGAACTGGTTGCGGATGTCGACTGTGGCCTCGGCGACAGAGCCGCCGAACTTGAAATCATCGGGAATGTTGTCCTCGCTACTGCGCGGCGCGTCTGAGAAGATGCCCGTGGGAGCGTTGGCCGACTCGGCCTGGTAGGACGGCGGTGCCTGCGACCAGGTGCCTTGATCAGGGTCCTGTGTCGGCGCCGGCGTGTACTTTGCGGTGGCTGCCATCTCGTCTTTCGCGCGAATTCGTGATTCCCGATTCTCGACGACGATGCGTTCTGGCTCGATCAAAGATGGATTCGTAGATGGATGAATTAGGTCGTAGGGAAGACGTGGACGATGTTGGCGGCGGCAAGAGGTCGTTGGGGAGCGCGGGGACCAGAGTGGAAGGCTGTGCTCGACGTCTCGGTGTCACGGTAAAGTGTAATGTATGTCATCCAGAAGGAACGGTGGCGTCAGAAGTGGCCCGTGCTTCCAGGTGCTTTCTGCTCCACGTGCCATCTTGAGTGCATGTATTTCAATTGTTCGTGATTGGTCTATGTATTCCGTTCCCACAATAAAGCTTTGACTTTATAGGATTGCGCTTTCAAGTTTCCACATGCAATTCAATATTCTGGAGGCTTGCTTGCATGTGCTTCTTGCTTGCTGCTAAAAGTCGTGTATACTTGTTTTCAAGGTGGCAGAGGGGTCATCCAAGACTTACGTGATGAACGTATATGTGGTGCCTCTGCAGCAGCAGTATCGAATCCCCCACACGCAAAGTGAGATCTACGGGGGCTTCCAGGCAAGTCAGACGGGAACACTCAAGCTGTGCACGATCTGCGCAGTTTCATTCGCTACGCTACATGTAGTCTGGCATGGGGAGATGCAGTTGCTCGGAGTGGTGGCACGTCCTATTGGTTGAAGCTGCATCAGATAGTATGATGCTGCATGTTGACCACCGGTTTGAGCAGTAATCTGGAGGTGGAAGGAAGCTCTCACGATGGATAGCGGGGAAGGGGAAGCTAAGTTGGGAAGACGTTTGATGAAACCGAGCCAGCGAGCTTGGTAGCATCTTGAAACCCACGTCTCTTGGGAAAGAACAACATGTAAGTTAATTATCCATGATATTAAGGGTGCTCGCTGCGAGGCAGAGCACGCCCCTTGGATCCAGAGCTGTTATTGTTGAATCTGGGGCATCTTGGCGGCAGTGGTGATTGACTATCCATGAGAGTCTTGCAATTGCGAGTCGGAAATCAGAAAGAAGGAGATACAGTATCATCAGTGTTGAATGCACCACTAATAAAATTGCCGATGGATTTACATCTAGTGCACCCCAGCCCCCGTGTTTCTAAACTTTCTCAACGCCCAAAGCCAATTGCCTCGTACCTACGGTAGTGGCATGGACCCCTAAAGTACATGCACCGTCCGAGGGCGAGGCTGTACTTCTATCCGCAGCAAGTACCGACAAGGTCCGGAACAGCCATAACCTCACGTGCTCTGGTGGCTCAGTACTTGCTCTCCACTCAATATTTACCCCCGGGTACATGCTCTCCGTGGGACCCGTCCCAAGGGCTCCCCTGCGCTGGACTCCCCTCCTTTTTTGCTATTCACCGCTCAATTTTGGCCGTAAATCGCATCCTTGGCGTCTACCCTCACCTCATCCTCAAAATCGTTCTGCCTTTCCCCGTCGCACCTATCTCCAAACACTTCTACTAGTCAATGTCCCCCCATGATCGCTTGCTTGGGGACTTGCTAGAGACATTCTTTTCCCCGAGTCTTTCGTGTCTGGCAACTTATTAGAGACCCTCCATGTCAGCCCACAACGAGTACCTAGTACCCACTACTGCTCCTATCGAGGTCCAGCATTCGCTACCGTGTATCACTGATTTCGCAGTCTCCCATCCTGCCCCGTACCACACCGCGCCCGATCTCCTCCTTGTGTACGTTGAACTTGGTCGTTTTCCGAGTCAATTGACCTCCCAGACGCCAAGGAAGCCCTTCAGAACCCCCAGCTGAGACGACTCCGACCGCGAACATGGCCGATCCAACCACCAATCCCCCCGACAAAGATCCTGAGATCGTGGCAGAAACTACCGAAACCACACTCACCCTGGGACCCAAAATCGACAGGCTACACACCCCTACAACTCCTAGTACGACACGGAGGCCATCAGTGCAATCGCGTAGCTCTAGCTCTATGAACGGCCCTCTATACATGCAGAATAGCAACAAGAAGGTCCTGATCCGGAGAATCAAGAGGAAAGGTGATGGGCCCATGAAGAACCTGGCTCGCTGGCTACTGGATAACCAAGCAGGTATGTCTACCACACACTGCTGGCATACTGTGACTACTGCAGTCATCCTGTCTTGCCCGTTGCCATGTGTTCGGAACTACGACAAAGTGGCGTGTTCCACGGCAGCAACGGGCAGGGCACTTCTGTCAGCTCCCCCAGTGTGGTCTGAACAAGGGCTAATCAATTGGCTTCATCCAGGCTTGTCTTTCAACCTCATCGCTTTGGTTGTTCTTGCCCATGTCTTCATTCCCAAGGCACGCCAGCATACTCCCAAATTCCTCACTCTTTCGTACTACAACCCGGCGACGGGCAAGTACGCGATTGGAGGCGATGACTACTACTTCATCTCCTTCTGCGTTGTGCTCTTCACTGGACTCCGCGCTGCGATCATGGAATACATATTGGCGCCACTAGCCAGGCATTGCGGGATAGCGAAGAGGAAGGACATAACGAGATTCTCGGAGCAAGCATGGCTACTGATCTACTACAGCGTGTTCTGGACCTTAGGCATGGTATGCGATGGCCCAAACCTCCTAAATTGGCTTCGGTTGCCATGCATCATGGACCAATCCATATATGCCACAGACGCTGATCGGTCTTTAGTACATCTACTGCAAGTCGCCATACTTTCTGAACATGAAAGAGCTATGGACGGACTGGCCGAACAGGGAACTCGACGGCATCATGAAAGGGTACATGCTGGCGCAGTGGGCATTCTGGCTCCAACAAGTCCTTGTGATCAACATTGAGGAACGCCGGAAAGACCACTGGCAAATGCTCAGTCATCACTTCATCACGATCACGCTAATCTCTGCGTGTTACTGCTACAACCACACCCGGATCGGCAATCTAATCTTGGTCCTCATGGATATTGTTGACCTGTTTTTTTCGGTTAGTCGCTAGTCTCGACAAAAGCACAAGTCATTATAACCATCCACTAATCACACAATAGCCTGCGAAATGCCTGAAATACATGGGTTATTCTACCGCGTGCGACATCATGTTCGGGTTTTTCGTCGTCTCGTGGTTCTTCGCCCGCCACTTGTTCTATGGCATGGCATGCTGGAGCATTTACACAGATGCACCGGCGATCATGCCTATGGGCTGTTTCCATGGAAGCCACGCAAACTTCACGGGGCCTACCCCCCTCCCCGAAGGATGGAGTCACTACCTAGAGCCCTTTAAAGATCAACAGGGCGCACTGTGCTTTTCCGAATCGGTAGTGTGGGCATTCCTGTATCCATTGCTGGCGCTTCAAGCCATCACCATCTTTTGGTTCTTCATGATCGTCAGAGTGGTTATTCGGGTGCTGAAGGGCGGTGTTGCTGATGACCCTCGAAGTGACGATGAGGCGGAAGAAGACGAGTTTGAGGAAGAGTTCGAAGTGGAAGAGGCTCAACCGGTTGAGGAGGAGGTAGGCGTCGACGCCATTGATCTGAAGTGTTGGGAGCGGCGAACGGGCGTCAAGAGGAGTGCTTCTTCCTCAGCTGTCAGCTTACCCGGCCATAGCGACCGTAAGGAATTGCTCGGCCGCATTGGGTGCGAGAAGCAAGTGGAATGAAGCAACGGCACATTCATGCGGCAGTGCGCGGCTGTGGCAGCAGCGGCGAGTCTTTTCATCATGGCGTTTGTGCTACAAAATTTCCGCTACATCCGGGAATGTCCTCTCCAAGGTTTTCGGCAGTCATATCCAAAAGTTCGGCGTGGCAATTGTTCTTCCGCGTTCGTACGGCGTCACATGGGAGCTGTGACAATGCTCTGCTGCATTGAGAGATGCGAGAGAATCATCTGCTATGGCTTGGTATATAGACTTCGGAATTCAGTATCATACCCCTTCTACCGTCAACCTGCTGGAGAAGTTTCTCTCCCGTACGAGATCGCGTACTTACTTGTCCAGGTTGTCCTGTCCTACACATGGGATGCGATACCGGCTTGGAGCATGTAGTGCATGTGGGAAGATTCACCTCCAAGTGGCTCGCATGTGCTCCGCGGTGATCAACGGCGGAAACCTTGAAAGTGAGTCCACTCCTTTCTCAGCGTTGATCTAGGAAGACACCCAATCTAAACCCGATAACTGCGCACAAGGCTGAAGCCACAAGATCCGTTCCGCAGAACACGGCTGATCAAATGGGCGCGTTTGTTATCATAGGCTGAGACAGGTGAGCTGTTTTGATTTTCCATGTTTCCCGCCCACATGTTGCAACTTACGTCTAGGCACCATGTGAAAAGTCGGCATCTAGCATACGCCATACCTGTCATCCAGCCACTTAACGCGCTCAGATAAGGTGATTAACCGAGGTACGGTAACAACAACGCGGTGCAATGCGTCGTTTGTCTCCCAACCGTCTCGTTGAACCTTCACTCGAAAGCGCTAAACCAGTACCATAGGGGGCTGGGACCGTGAGAGCTCCTGTCACGCGAGCCTGGTGGGCGTCGGGGGCGCTCTGGTGAGCATGATACGTGGAAACATTTGGAAAGCTCACACCTCTTGATGTCCATTTTCTTTTTTTTTTAAATTTGTCCCTTCCCTTCTCTCTTCACACACGTTTTTCCTTCACCTCTCTACCGACTCCCCTACCCAACCTCTCCCAAAGCACAAGCACCAAGCACAATTCACCCGCCATGTCTGACAACGCTGTTATCCGCGAAGCTCTAGCTCAGTCTTGCAGCTGGCCTTTTCCTACTCATGGGTATTCGGGACTTGCAACATCATCAGGTAACGTTACTGGTGATGCTGTTGGAGCACAGGTTCCCGTGATGCCCCAAGCTCACCAGCAGACGGACGAGCCCAAGACAAACTTCGGGTCCAACCACTGGTCGAACTACGCCGTGGTCGACTCGGGGGCGACCCGTCTCACCAATGCTCCTACTGGCTCTGCGCAGTCCTCGGGTGGCCGGCGTGACGGTCACAGTACTGCCTCTAACAAGCACAGTGTTCAGCCCCACATCACTTTTACACACACACACACACACACAATTCTGAGCTGGTGCCATACAACCAGAAAGAATCGGCTGCGAGGCTCGCGGAAGAGCAAGACGCTAAACTGCGGGGCGAGCTCAAGGAACTCACTCTACGCTTCGACGCTCAGCGTCAGGCTGTTGTGGAAGCCCAAGACGAAAACGCTCGGCAACAGGCCATGGAGGAATCCCAGGGGTTGGATGGGCGTCATCGTTACCGTCTCGTGGCTGCCTGGGCCCCGGGCGCGGATATGGACCAGCAGCTCGCAAAGGCCAGCCTGGAGCTCAACCGGTTTGCGAAAATGCACACCATAATTAAGACCATGTTCCTAGACGAGCGTCGGACGACCGCGTCCCTGCGGGACAATATCAAGGAGCTGACGGGGGAGAACACCCGGTTGACAGCCCGGACTGCGCGCCTGGGGCTCCTGTCCCCCGCGCTGCAGCAGGTTGAGGCCGACGCCCTGGCCATGGTGGACGACAAGGTCCAGGCATCATGGGAGGACGGGCACCACGACGAATATGTACGCCTAGAAGCCGAAGTCAGGGCGGAAGTTGAAGTTGAGCTGGCCGACATACTGCGGATGAACAACGCAGTGTGTCATATCGCCGAGTTGGAGCGCAAGCACGCGAAGTTGGTTGACGACACTACCCGCACCGTGTCCGAGCTGCGTGCTGAGGTCCAACGCGTCAAGGACGATGCCCAGGCCCAGGTGAACGACATGCTCGGACCTCGCAAGGTCTTCCTCGAGATGGTTTGCGGCAAGATCCGGGAGCTGAAGGCCAAGCATGCCGAAGAGGTGAAGGCCGTGGAGTCCAAGCAGCGTGCCGAGGGCCAACGCGTCAAGTCCGAGGCCCAGGCCAAGGTGGACGACATGCTCAGATCGCACACGGCCGTCTTGGAGGAGAAAGACCGTGAGATACGGGAGCTGAAGGCCCAGCTCGCCGAAGAGCTGCCTAAGGACCTGGCCGCATGGAAAGAATACGTGGACAGGATGCAGAAAAGCCATAAGTCTGAGATGGCGTCACGCAAACACTACTTGGCAACTGAGGCGCAGAGGGTGGTGCCCATGTAGCAGGGAAGTCGAGGCGCGGAACAAGGAGCCTGAAGCGATCACCAAGGAACTCGGGTCCCAGGTCAGCGAGCTCCAAGTGCGGACCGGCGAGCTCAAATTGGAAATCAGCAAGCTCGAATCCCATACCAACGAGATCGAATCTTACAACGTCGAGCTCCAAATGCGGATTGACGAGCTCGAATCGAGTGATAGCGAGTATGACGAGGATGAACCGGACGACGATGCGGAAAACCACGCGCTCGCATTACTGATCCAAGAGGTCGAGGACCACAACAGCGAGCCTATGTCGCAAAACAAAGGGCTCGGAGGCTGGTTGGTCTGGCTTGATACGACCTACGGAGCAGGGTTGCGATAGCGGAACAGCGACGTCGCAAAGGGGTTGGATCGAATCGACACCGTCGTGGACAAGAAGGCCGCCGAGATCGCCGGGCTGCACGACCGCGTCCGCGAGCTGGAGGCGGAGCACGAGGATTTCCTGGATCAATACGACCTCATCATGGACAAGAAGATGAACGAGAGGCAAAGGCTGCAGATCGCCGAGATGTCCAGGCTGCAGGAGCGCATATGGGAGTTGGAGGCGGAGCACGATGCCGAGATGTCGCACGTGCGGCGGGAGGCGGCGGAGGAAGTCGCCGAACTGCTCGCCGAGAGAGCCCTGCTCGTCTCGATGACACGACTGAAAAGCAGGGTTCCCATCCCGGCGCCGGGTGGAGACTACATGGACGACGGCGAGGGGATTTCCGATATGGACCTTCCGCCGCCGCTGTCGCCGATTATAAAGGCGGAGGCGGAGGCGAAGGCGAAGGCGGTGCTGACGTCTGCGGATGATGACATCTTGCTTCACTGGTTCAACTCCCACTCCGAGTACGAATACGACTCCATCACGCACAAATGCATCCTGCCCCCGACGGAGAAGAACCGGGACGACACGGCCTTTGGCGAGTGCAGCTGTCGCCACCCCAAGTGCCCCAACTGCGTCGCGGCTGAATTCCGGTCTGTCGATCCCGTTGGCCCGCGTGTAGTCGTCGAGGCACCACGTGAGGAGGACCGCGATGAGCAGTTGGGGTTGGTGGCTGAGACTGAGACGCAGTTGTCGACTGAGCCTGTCCCGGATAGGGACTACCATCCCCCACCTGGTACTCGGACACCCCCACTACTCGTACAGCCAAACCCCACCATCACCACCTAAACTCCCACATGTTCACTTATACGGATTCGGCTTGATATTGAAGCTATTTAGAATGTAATTACTTCTCTAGATAGCCCTGATCTTAAAGTTTCTTCCAATGCAAAAATTACCCCGTGCGGCCTACGTGATTGGCTGTCTATTACCCCGCGTTTCCTACCCCGAATAGAGAAATTTGCAGTGCTTGAGCCTCGTTTGAAGCCTTGTTCTGTATGCACCGCAGCATCGTACAGCCGCCAAAAATGCCTCCCTATTCGTATACGGAGGATCACATGGCGAATGCCATCTTAGATATCACGGATGAGGGCCTCTCGCTGCGAAAAAGCGCTCAAAAGCACGGCATCCCTGCCACGACGCTCTCTGACCGACTCAACGGCAAGCCCTCGAAGTCCGAGGCCCATATACAACAACAGAGACTCTCCCCTGCTCAAGAGAGCACTATAGTCAAGTGGATTTTACGTCAGGAGAAGCTGGGACTAGCCCCTTCGCACTCCCTGGTGCGTGAGATCATCCTAAAGGTGTTGAAAAAGAACGGAGATTCACGCCCCCTTGGAGACAACTTCATCGCCGGCTTCAAACGCCGCAACCCCCAAATAAAGACCAAAGTTGGCAAGCGGATGGAATCAGCGCGCTTTAAGGGCTTTACGCCGAAGGCAGTTAACTGGTTCTTCGATATTCTGGAAGATTACGGCTGGGTAAAGCCAGAAAACACGTACAATGTCGATAAGGGCGGCATTATGGCGGGTTTTGGTAGCTTTACTTACCCTTTTAAATCCATATAAATTCTAATTATCTTCGCAGGCATTGACTCTCTTGTTCTGGGTAGTTCTATTACTAAGAAAGCCTTCTTAAAGAGCCCCCAGGGCCGTAACTGGACCTCCTTTATCGAGGCCATCTCCGCAACTGGAAAAATCCTCAAACCAGGTATTATCTTTAAGGGGAAGGACCTGCAAGTGCAGTGGTTTATCGAGGAGTTCCAAAAGACTGCCGATTGGCATTACATATGCTCAGAAAACGGCTGGACTTCGAATAAAATAGCCTGCCAGTGGCTAGAAGATGTCTTCATCCCGCAGGTGGACGAGGTACGAGGAAAAGACCAGGCCGAGCCTGTTCTTTTGATACTAGATGGCCATGGTAGCCACACCTCCGTACGTATATGTTTTTTCCTTATTCTATATGGACTTCTTTCATTTTTCCCTGATTTAATAAAGGCTAACGCGTGTTATAAGGACGAATTCATGACCATCTGTTATTTTGCCAACATATTGCTCTGTTTCTTCCCTGCGCACACTAGTCACGGCATGCAACCCCTGGATAACAGGCCCTATAACGCCCTGAAGGCTCACTACCAGAAATTCCTCTCCCAGCTAAATTCTCTGACGGACGCCTCGCCTGTTAACAAGATCAACTTCATTCGGTGCTATAGCCAGGCCAGAGCTGCTACTTTTACTAAAGCAAATATCCTCTCTGGCTTCAGAACAACTGGATGTTATCCTATCAGCCGCAAGAAGTGTTTAACGCACCCAGAAATCCAGGAAGAGAAGCAGAAGACCCCTGAGCTTGAGACCCCTGAGAGCTCTGAACCAGAGGACCAACGGACCCCTACTACGAGCCGCCAGATCATGAATTTCGGCAAAAATAAGTCCCCTGGCGCCCGGCTGAAGTATAGGAAGATAGCCACCGCGTTCGAGGCTAAGGATACCGACCTTGTTATCAAGGACAGGAAGATCAAGGCCCTGGAGGCTGAACTGGAGCGGCTACGGCCAAAGAAGCGCCAGAAGATCCATAATCCTAACAAGAAGTTCAGAACAGTCACGGAGGTACTAAGTAAAGGTGGTAATATCACCCCTGGTGTCTCTGCGGATGTACCAGAAGTTGTGGTTGATGAGGACGAAGAGGAAGAAGAAGAAGACGAAGACTCGGCTGAAGAGCCCGTTTTGGAGGCCATACAGGAGCCTAGGCACACCCGTTCGGGGAGAGCCATTCAGGCGCCCGCACGCTTGTACGAGTAAACAGCCCCACCGCTATCGAATGATAATTTTGCTGAATTTTTCCGATCTACAAGACTTCATTTAGGTGTGGGTGAATAAGGGGGTGTTTTGGTGGTGGATGCGGGGTTTGGCTGTACGAGTAGTGGGGGTGTCCGAGTACTAGGTGGGGGATGGTACTATAACGGCGAACCCGAATGGGATGGTTCCCCGTACACACCTTGGATCATCCCTGGTGTGTCACTCGAGCTCCGTAGTGCCCAATCTGAGCCGATGGCTGGGCCCGCCGCGGACGCGGATGGGCCTGTCGATGCTGCTGGTGACGACGACGCGTGGGCGTTCGACAGCGTTACTGAGATCGGCAGCGGCAGCGAGGATGGCGGGTCTTTGTCGGGCTCGGACTCGGAGTGGGTTGGTGTCTGATGTGGTGGCAGCTTGGCTGCCTCTTGTGGTCACCGTTTCGTCTCATGGGCTCGGTGAACGGATGGATGGATGATTGCTTGTGACTGTTTGGTCTCATGGGCTTCGTGAATGGATGGATGTTTACTTGTGACAGTGGGAGTTGGTGGTACTTCGGAATATGACTTTATCTTGTTGGTCCCTGGGGTTGGAGTTTAGGTGTGGCTTCGGGATGGTTTGGGTCGTAGATGAATGCTCATGGTGGTCAAGAACAAGATAGACTGGCAAGAACGGTTGTAGATTCTAGACGCTGGCTTGAGTATATCCCCTGCTACTTCACAATCCAGGAGCTAAATTAAACGTGATGTGTCCGGAGTAGCTATTCGCCCTGTCACGGGATATGACTCTGCGTGTTTCCGGAGAAAAGCGCAACACTCTGATGGTTGGAAGTTACCCTTAACCCATTGGGCTATCTGCCGAAAAGGACTTCTCTATCTCTCTTCAATATGAGCAACTGCGTGCCTCTCCTCTCAGGATGACGCAGCGTGCTATTATTGTGACACCCGGATTACTTGTGCGAAGGTGTTCAGCTCGCAAGTGTGACAATCCACGAATTATGACGATGATCTCACAGGGGTCGTTCTCCCAGGAAGGAGATATCCTTCGAGTCATTTCAGGTGTTCTCGATTGGGACTTGGCCGCTCTGTACCGCGGATTGAATGAGTCATATTTTGGGGAGTCTTCGCTTCATTGGAACTGTTCTAGCCTAGTGTCGCTCTGCCGGTCATGTGAAGGGGCTTGCAAGCTTTTCTGGATGTTTGCCACGTAGACGTGGGCTGTTCTGTAGTAACGAAAACACAGAGAGCTGCTGCCCATTAGAGTAGAGTGAGGCTATCGTGAGATCGGTATTGGGGGGGCTTGGCTTAGCAGGGGCATATGTCACCCATCACCAAGACCGAGCCCTCGAGTGGTGGAACTTGTCAACACGACAGGCTTAGGCTGTCACCACGGAATCATATGACATAGGCTCGCCAATAACCTCGCGAGCGTCGAAGACAGATTGGTCTAACGGTACGACATTCGCGATTGTATGCGACATTCGCGATTGTACTTGCACCGCTGTGGCACGCCGTATCTGCTCACCGAATGAATGACGACACCCGCGTCGGCATGTCCGTTGAGCTTCCACCGCTCGTATGAAGTTCGAAGCCTCCGATGTGCGGCTTGAGCAAACATCACGCCAGGAATGATTTTTGATAGGGGCAGCATGATGGCGAGATTCGGCCATGCGAGATGCGCGGGAATCTGATAGAATACGAGAGACCGTTACAGGACGTGGTGCTACCTGGTACGGAATAAACGATGCCTATGTAGGCATGACATGCATACTAGGAGACGTGCTGCCCACGTGGTATTGGGGTCTCACAGACAATGGTCCGGTGAGCATATGACCAACGGAGGTAACCTTCAGCTTCAAGTTGTATGATTCGCAGCAAGTTTGAAGGCTACAAGAGGTCGTTCACAGAGTGCCGAGTAGGTCGACATTCCATCAAAGAGCTGAGGTCATCATCAAGCAAGAACCGGAACCTCCGGATGGCGACCCCGTCTTTAGACTGTCGCCGCAACCTGCCATTTCGGGGGATACTCGTGGGGTTAAGCTTCGCTGCCCCTGTCGAGGCAGGATGAACTGCGATCATGTAAGATGCCTATACGAGGTGCCCGGTGTTCCATTTCCGGCTGTCGATCTCCTCGTAAAGCCCAGCTGTGCCGCTGTGCCGCTGTGCTGCTGGGCTGCTGGGCTGTCTGTATTGTATGGAGGAGGCGGTGCTGAGTGGAATGTCGGCCGTTCCACTCCCGGTCGTCCGCTGAAGTCGCCGGCGCCGTGCCATTGGTGGGCTTCGCCCCCAGCTAGTAACGTGTGCATGTGGCTGTCCGCTGGACTAGTGAGGGAGACGGGCCAGCGCATTCGTCATGATGCAGGGAGCACGTTGTTCTTCACGAGGATAGGTAAACAGACCAACGCAGCGAAATCATGCATGCTGAGATACGAAATGCGGAACTCGCCTTTGGAAGAACCTCGAAGTCGTTCAGGGGCTGGACTTCACATATCGAGTACTTAAAGAGGCCGACAGCTGCTGTTTCTAGAGTCATCACAAACACTATAATCCAAAACAACTACAACTAGCACCATACTTACTACCACAGTCTCCATCTCCATACTCCCCGAGCTCATCAAACTCTCAAAGATCCTACCACCAACACCTCCTAAATCCATCAACATGCAGTTCACATGCCTCCTCGTCGCGGTCACCGCCCTCGCCCTCGGCACCAACGCCGGCGTCATCGCCCGCGACGGCGCGCGCCTCGCCCAGATCCGCGTCTTCGGCGGCACGGACTGCGTCGAGCAAAATGACGGCTTCTACACCATCGACCAGTCCGACGCCGACACCTGCAAGACCTTCGAGGGCGTCGATGCCCCCATCTCGTCGGTGAAGCTGGAAGTGCAGAATTCACCTGCTGCCGACGGCTGCCAGTGTAAGTCCATCATCCTGTGAAGGAATGAAGCAATGTGGGAGACTGACGTGCGTGCCAAAAGTGTACGTCTACACCGATGAGTCTTGCACGGCTGGCCGACGCGCCCTCGCTCTCGAGACCTGCAGCGACGCCAGCGAGGTCGGGACTTGGGGCTCGTGGAAGCTGTCTTGCGGCGGGGGCTCTGCTTAGGGAACCTTGAGTACCTACGATGACATGACTGGCGCAAAGCGGCGTTTGGGTTTCCGCGTCTAAATGAGTAACGAGTTACTTTGTCAATTGCGAGCGAGGTCGGGCCAGCATTGGGAACGGCGAACTTGGGCATTCATTGCTTGGGCATTCATTGTTAAAGCATTGGTATTAAGGACGGTAGAGCATGCGGCACTCATTTGGAACTATTAGAGTTATTCATCAATCTACACTCCTTCGACATCACAATGATTCTAAAGGGTCTCTCTTTGTCCTCATGATGTCGATGATCCCGCCTCCCTTGATTGAGAGTGGTGACAAAGAATCACGACTATTTATAGGTTCCCCGAATAGCCTCCTTCACGGCATTGCGCCTACCGGTACATCTCGTCAGAAGCTATGGTACAATTAAGAAAAGCCCTTCCCACCAACGGACGATCCCTGGAATTTGACCGCGCGCGGCGGTCAGCAGCACCGTCGCCGGAACCGGTGGCTCCGTGCCCGCACCCGTCTGTACCGTCTGAGGGCACCGAGCAACATGAGTTACGAGCCAGATTGAGGAGTTTTTGGAATCGTGCAGCCAGATCTAGCCGTCTCTAAGAGTATAGAGAATCTGGGGTCAGCCCCTTTACAGATCGAAGCGATATCTCATAAATGCGGAGCATGTTACATTCTCCCATTCGGCAGCTGTCCGTTGCTGTCAGAAGTTGCCGCAAGCCAGATGCGTTTTCCCACAGCTCTTCGAGGGGCGCGGAGGGGGGAAAGTTGGAGTATATGGGAAGCGCAGGATGCGAGAGCCGACAGTCTGCCATTCAAGAGCAATCGCCGGAAGAAGGTAACCCATGAAATTGAGGGACCGGAAAGACAAGTCACAAGGGCACGAAGGTCTCTTAGCGAATATGTTAGCGATTGATATATCACCGTAGCAGCCTCCTCTATGACGCTCCGCAATGCGTTCGATTTGATTGGGAGGCCGTCGCGGCTGGGAGAATTACCCGGGTCATTCATCCGACGGAAGTATTTGCGCCGCAATGCGTAACATGACCGACGCAATTACCCTTGATCGCGATTCCATCTTGTCGCCCTCTGAAATCTTCACGATGCTGCCGCACCGCCGGGCTCTCACGAGCATCTGTGTCGTTGCGACCCTCTTATACACCTACTGGTTGAGGTATGCCACCTCTGACGGGCTGCACGGAGGCCCTTCCCACCATTTTCGAGCGGATAAAGCCGTAAACAGCACACTTAACGTAAGGGTCTTTCAATCCGTCTTCCACTGAAAACCAACACGTCACTGACGCCAGCTTAAGTTCTCCAAGATCTTCGTCATCAACCTGCCCGCGCGCACCGATCGCCGGGACGCCTTGGCCGGGGCGGCCACCGCCAGCAATCTCAGCTTGACTTGGGTCGACGGACTCACCGGCACCGACGTGGAAGACATTGGTGTGCGTAATTCAGGGGCCCGGGGCTCGTGGCGGTCGCATATGAACGCTGTCCAGGCCATCGTCGATGAGAACCTGGGGAGCGCGCTCATCATGGAAGACGACGTCGACTGGGACGTGCGATTGAAGGGTCAGCTGTGGGACTTCGCCGCGGCGTCGCGGACGTGGCTAGTAGCATCTAAGAGTCAAGGCAATTCACAAGAGGGAAGGCACGAACCGCGATCTGAGTTGTTGGGCCCGGTGCCGCCTGCGTTAAGGGGGAAGAGGGATGGCGACGACCCTGTTAGAGAAGAGGTTGAGAGGACGACTATCGCGCCAAACGCGGCTCTACCTCCTAGCGGGACGTCGCAGAATGTCTACGGTGACGGATGGGATGTGCTCTGGTTGGGCCATTGCGGTACCCACTTGCCAGGCAACACTACCCAGATCTCGCCCTTAAAGGTCGCTATCCTGAATGACGAGACGGTTCCTGCGCCTCAGCACCTCAAGCCTCATCCGTTTGCCTTGAGAGACAAGCTGACGGACGCCTACCCACCACACACTAGGGTTATACATGCAGCAGAGGGGAACATGTGCAGCCTGGGCTACGCTGTCAGCCAACAGGGGGCGCGCAAGATGTTACGGCGGTTCGGCAAGGATTTTGTCTATCAGTGGGATTTGATGTTGCGGGACTGGTGTCAGGGGGAGTACAATACAACACTCATCAAAGGAAAGGATGGCAAAGGTACAGAAGACGAGGAGCCCGTCTGCATCACGGTCCAGCCGCCCTTGATCAGCCACCACTACGCAGAAGGTGGCTCATCCGACATCCTGAGCCAAGGGGGCGGCTTTGCCAAGGGCACCGGGTCGCCCTACATACGACTCAGCGTGCGACAGAACCTGAGACGCCTCGTCATGGGTCTCCCGGAGAGGGAGATGGTGGACCAGCTGCCCGATGATCTGAAGCCGATATGGTGATCCCTTTCCGTAAGGATCAAAGAGATCTGGGATATCATATGACGCTACTAAGGGGCACGATCGGGGCTTCTTACGACGCACTCCTGCAATGAGATCACTACCTCCTACTGCAAAAAGCACCAGGCTGCTGTTCCCACGAGAGGAACAGGCTCGTGTCGAAAAGGAAGGGGAGCAGAGGCGTGTAACGAAAACGAGGCTTTTCGAAGAAGTTGGGGCGTAAGCACACCAATGTCAGGTCAGGTTGGACAGAAGAAGACGAATCTCATCAGGATGGTTACAAGTTTGCGATAAGGGCTACCCAGCTCGGCTTGATCAGATGGAAGGGGTCTTGCTAGGATTAACTTCACGACATCCAACTTCTCAAGGGGGAGGGCTGCCGCAACTGAGGTGCCGCAACTGAGGTGCTGCAACTGAGCTACTGCATTGCGAAAGGCCTTTCATTAATGAAAATTATCGGTAAGCTCCGTATTCCAATACCATTTGGAATCCCATCAATACGATCCCATCATTCGGAATACCATCATGCGCTTCTTAAGCTGGTCCCCTATCTCCGCCCACATCAAGTCGAGCTGATTCTCGCACCAGCTTTCGAGACACATGACAACTTGCAGCTTCGCCGAGACAGTAAGTTGATTCGCAATCTGCTTCATTCTGTAGTGGTTCTGTGGTACTTCGTACCGAGCATCCATTCAACATGTGCGCTCTATTAAGGGGTGGCTCTCATTGGGATTGAGACATGAAAACGACCCAGATCGCCATGTAACTGTACATTCCTTGTCAGCATCTCTTTTCCAAGTGTACCAGGGGTTGACCTACGTGACGGAGGCCGTGAACGGCTCGTGCCTTTTTGCCGTGGTAAAAAGTTTGAGGAAGACTGCAAATAAGAGCGAAGAGGCAAACTGGGTCAGGATCGTCTCAGCCAGTACTAGCGGTGTGGTCTCTTGTTTGCCAAGTTGGTAGAGGGGGTAAATCGGTGCAGTTAATAGAACGAGTAGCACGAGAAACATGACCGTGGCCTTAATAAATCCAACTTTCGTTGGATCATGGTAGACAATACCATGTTGGGCATCACCATGTCGCAACTAGAAGAAGACTTAGTACCAAGTCTGCGGTTTTATGCCCGGAGCTCTCACGGTGTCGCAGATTCCCTCCTAGTAGGCGTCAGCATCATTTCCAACCAATACACACAGAGCAGAAGGTCTAGTATACGTACTCGGAGGGGCTTGATTGCCTGATTATTGAGGATGCTCATCAACCAATGATCAATCCACGTAGTATCTCCTTGAGGTTTGAGTGTCATGAGGTCTTCGCGATGTCGATAGAATACTTCTGGATCTACCAACGGATTTTCGTTACAGAAAAAGTAGTAAAAGCTTCGAAGATCCCCTTTCGTAGGCAGCTGTATGGCGGCAAAGTTCTGCAAAACACCCACCAAGTTTGCTTACTGTGTGGTCAGCCTATCAAGTCGCTTATGAGACAAACATCTCACCAACCGTAAGATGTAGATTTCTTCTCGATATCATCAAAGAGAACCGATCTTTGGCCCGAGTGTTTGTCGTCGTATTCGCGTGATCTGAGACACTTGTGTGACGGGTCTGCGACTCGATCAAGTTCGTCTAATTGCTGCTCGAGCACTCGGAGCTCGTCTTGACGGTGAAGGAGCAGTCGGTTGTGAAGGTAGCGGAACTGAAGAAATATGAGTCCGCACTGATCGCGCAACATCATCGCGCCTAGGCGCGGATATCCATTCGGGTTGTCAGGAACTTCGAAAGTCAGATCAGGAGCTTATAATGCAAGAAGTCAAACCTTTTCTCGACTCCCACGGGACTTCGTCTTCCCACTGTTCTTTCGGGGCGAATCTGACACTCCCCCGATTCTGGAACACCCTGTTTCCCCAATTGCGGATACGAGGTCGGAATGCTGACCCATTCGGGACAGCACTGGCACCTTCGCGAGCATGAGTCATTCGTTTCTCCTGATCGCCTGGGTTGAATACTCACGACTCTCTGGATCTATCGCGCTCATTGTTCGGGGGATGGTGCAATATGAGTAGTCGAGTCCGATCACAGCGGGAGCGGGAGAGATGACTGTTTATAAAGGACTTGAAGCAAACAGATGTCGTCGCACAACACGGCTCCGTGTGGTACGGCAGTATTAGCCTTGACAAGACCCTATCTATGGTACGTGCCACGCTGCCGTGTCGTGTCTGCGCGCTGCCGTGCCTGGTCACAGATTCTTAGCTGAAGAACTATATCACTCCCGGAACCGGATGCACAATGCCTTGCTTGGAGGATTGTCCAGGAAACAGCTTCCTCGCAGGGGAATCGCTCATGGAAGATGGCAGCAGCCGCCATCGTACTGCTAGGCCTCTGTAACGAGACCAACAGATGGGATATTCTCGGAAGTGGAGAGGCGTTGGGCTACGATTTGACTGGAGGCCACCCATCTACACAGGCCTGGTTGCTATAACCCATAAAGAAGATTCATCAACGGTATGATAGGATAGGGACACCTCAAGGACGCAGGTTTCTCGGCCTCGTCTGATGTTACTATTGGGCGGGACGTAAGTCCTACTGCCCCGCACTGAACAAGACAGAATTATAGGCCCTAACACTAAACACTTGCACGTCGATGAGTAATCACCTTGGCCCGCTTAGCTCAGCGGTAGAGCGCCTCACTAGTAGCAAAAGCTCAGCATCAGCTCGATGGATATGAGGAGGCAACTGGTTCGACTCCAGTAGTGGGCAAGATATTCTTTTGTCCTTTTCTTATACTCTCACCCCCGGTTCATGCCGGATTTCCCTTCACTTTTTCCTCTTTGCTTTGCTCTGGTCCTTTAAAAAATATCTAGCTTTTACTTGTTATAGATTGGCTTGGACGAAGGTGATGAGTAGACCGGCATATGTTGTTCTAGACGGGACAGTGTAAACAGTCGTATGATCTTGGGTTGCCTCTTCCTTCATCCAGAGATAGAGTGTTCTCTCAATTTATCCGGCTGTGCGCCTAGCTATCAATGGCGCACCCCAAAACTTGGAAAAACTCGTTGCTCCTGAAGCATTGCTTCCACAATCCCGTCTGCATCCTCCTGCGGGGGTAACCAAACCTTCACAACCACAAGCCCGGCTTTCGCGAGAAGCGAGCGCCACTGATTCTCGGTTCTTTCCATGCCTGCATCAAAGGCCATCATGGTCATGTCGAGCATGGCATGGAAGGTCGATGCCCCCTTCTCGGGTATGATCATCTCGTGCAGCAGTTATTTCGAGTAGCTAGGTGTCATGGCGGCCTTGACCTGCTCCAGCATCTCCAAGCAGATGGAATCAGACCAGTAATGTAGGATATGATGGTAGAAGTACGATCGTGCACCTATTAAACATGAGTATATTATGTCAGTAAGATGAAGAGGGTGCCTTACCTTTGACCGGCTGTTCGTCATACACTCGATGGCTGGATCGACGTCCTGTAAGCTGTCGATCACTGGGGCCAAGTCCAGGAGAACGAGCCGCCCTTCTTGACGAGGGTATCGTGCGTGGAACGCGATCAAGTCGTGACCTCTGCCAGCGCCTACATACACGAGTAGGGCCGACTCCTTAGTGATGGTTGCCCCCTCTAGCAACCGCTCCTGGACTGGAAACCAGTCAACCCAATATTCACGAGCTCCCATCGTGTTCCCCATGAAGAGGTTGAAGTCTCTCAGGGCACTCGGTATACTAGCAAAGAACTGGAACGTGTTCAGCTTCGTTTGGTACGCGTACTGCATGAACCCATCGTGCGGATCGGTGGGGCAACGGAAGCCGGCTTCCTGAAGGTATTTGGGTCCCTTGTGTGCCGCTCCTACAAGCATTTCACCGCTATATGAGTAGAATGTCAGAGAGCTATCATTCTTCATCCATATTCACCGGCTTTGGTCGGGATGATGCGTCTTACACCATTCTATGTCCAGCAGCGATTTCCTCTGTAGCCATGGCCTTGGTTATGGGGTTGCTTTCCATGTTCGTTCGCCAACCTCATCGACGAAGCCGATTGAGGCCAGAGACCGCAAAGTCCGAACTGCGAACTAAGTAAGCAACCCCGTGGCAAGAGTCGTCGACCTCTGTGAATAGGCATGCAAGAAGAGGGTAATAGCCAGGGGATCAGGTAGACGGAAGAAGGAAACCGGTGAGGGTACAGTAGTTGTAGCCAGCATAGACCCCCGCAAAGTAGTTGGTTGGTTGGCTGGTCCGTCCCTTGCCTTGCATGACTCGATGAACACCCGGGGGTTTTGCTAGAACCCTTACTGTATGGTCACAAGGCTCGCAGATCTGTTGGAGGCAAGGGGTATTACCTAGTTGCAAAGGGGTATCCACTGCGGTTATATCATTCTCGTAATCGAGGCTCGAATTCCCCGACCCTTACAATCCTGCCGGTCGGAATCTCCAGGTTGTTTTCCTCCTTCTCTTAATCTCATCACCTCAAGTGGACACCACACTCGTCGAAGGGCCCCTGTCAGTGTGAGTTTTCACGGCATGATGACTTGTCCGACATCATTGACTTTGATTGCAGCTAGGCTGGGATCCATCCGGCTTTCTTAAAACGCTCTTGACTCCCGAGGGAGGACGAGTTTAGTCCTCCCTCAACCCCTATTTTGAGGCGATGCGACAGTAGTCAAGCAAGCAATCTCACCGAGGATAACCCGCCGAATACCAGTCTTGAGGGCTCTTTTGGGGGACTGGAAGAGCTTCCTGGATTTGGCGGATTCCTCGGGGCATTCGATGTCTTCGATTACTCGGTGGAGGATGGGAGTTGGTTGGACTGGGGGGTTGGGGGCTTCGAGCCCCAACCTCAGGTTGGTGGTGTCCTGCCCTGACGGGGTCTGAGTGAACTGCTCGAGGCGGCCATCACCAGACGGATCTTGGAACAGGGGCGCAGACGGCCCTGGAGGAGGAAGAGCCCGAGTAGTTCGGGTGACCGATGGCTGGCCAGTTTCCCTTTCGACTTGGCTGGCCGATGAACTCGATGCTACTCATACTACTACCAGTAGCTATCGCTCATTGGAGCCGATGATGGTGAATGAAACGCCTCGTAAGGACTCCTCCAACCTGCAATTGACGACCGGGCCTGCCGCTTCAGATCGACAACCGAACCCCCCAGCTCAACAAAGTCAAGCCCGGTTGGAAGACCACGCATCCGGATCGAGCGTTGGAACAGGAGGCAGGACTGCTCGTACCTTCTCGTGTAGGCAGTGTGGCACCGGACTTTCTGCTCAGGGCAAACTGAAGTGAATAACCCTCTTCCCAAGCTGCGCGCCTCCTCTTCTACTTGATAATTACAGTCAGCACGTCAGATGCCACGACAGAAAACACCTGTGCCGCACTTGAAGGACAATATGCAAGGTCAATGAGTCCATGTAGTGGGTATTTTGGTATCAACTCGTTCGTACTCCATAGTCATATATAGACTCAACTATGCCCCTGGATAGCAGGCGATCTACCTCTGGCATCCATACGAGAAGCAGGAGTCAGATGTCTGTAGCATGCACACATGCCTCTAGCAAACGAAACGAGGTACCATCGAATTCGACCCTGTGCCGCGGGTGATATTGACGCCGAAAGCGTCACCAACATGAAAACGGGTGGAACCCCATAGCACGTCCGACACCCATCACTGACTACTTTGGGCAGTCCATCAGGGCGTTGCAGGGGATAATTTCGGGTCCGTCGCTACACAGGACAATTAGCATCTATACATTCTGAGAGCTCGGGTTCAGACACCGACCCCAGGCGCCGCGATTGCTTACCCATTGTTCACGCTGATGATCACATCATTCCGACCTTTTTCCATCCCCAGAACACCCCAGCCCATACACGGGTTAAGGTACGAGTCCGTTTCCAAGTCGTAGGGGCAGCACTTGGTGCTACCCGCGAGAGTCAGGTTGCGAACATCGCTCGTCTTGAACGTGAACGTATCCTCGGCAGGCCCGCTTGCGCTGCCGTGGTAGACGGACATCCAGACCTTGGTCGAATCTTGCTCGCAGAGGAGCTGCGGATCGGCGGTCCGGTCGATCCTGATCTCGGAATCCGTAGGCAACCCTGCGTCGGAGTTGAGGGAGGCGGCGCATATGAAGAGCCCGATCTTCGTGCCGGCCGGCATGTTGGGGTTGATCGAGTCACAGTGGTTCCATTGGTGTTGCATGTCGTCCCAGTCGTTGAGGTCGCCGTCGCGGGGCAGGATGGTGGTATTGATGGATCGCTCTGCTGGTGCGGGTATGGCATGAACGTAGGCCCCAAGAAGCAGCCATAGGCTTGAGTCGAGGAAGGTGGTGGTCAGCTTCATGGTGGAGATACTTGTTTCGCTGTGTCGTGTTGTGTTGTGTTCGGTTTGGTGTTTTGGTAAAAATGAGGTCTGTAGTAGGTATTGGGTCTACTGGATTAAGTCTCGGTGTCTGGAGAGCAGCAACTGGAGCTGATCAAGTTTAAGTAGCTGGATCGCACGAGTCTGGTGGTCCAGTCTATGTTGGGACGGCCGTGATTCACGGCCTTTGTGGTCAGTGGCTGTGCTACCAACATGACACCCAGCGAAGCAACCAACATTCCATTTTTGGCCGATACCGAGCGTGTTGTACGACCGATTCCACCTCCAGCTAGGTATGACTTCTTGTTCATTCACCTTGCATGAGCTGTGAGACCTCTCTTAAGCGCCTGGATGGGTGTTCCCCGGGTCTTCGCCTGGCAGCCGCGAAGAGTATACCTAAGGTATATATGGCATGTTATTCTTAAATCATGATCACGTACCGTTAGAAGCTTGCATACAAGCAAGATCGCTTACACCACACAAAATGTACAATAACGATACACTTGACATCCCATATTTCGATGTACAATCATCCAGTGCAAGATCTCAAGGTAAGGAAGCGGCATAAGGTCTAGTCATATGTGACTCCCTGTCATGTGGTTACTAAAGAGACGGTCACACTGCAACAGTCACCGATAGGCCAATGTGCAAGTTCGAAATAGAAATCAGTACCGGCTCCATGGTATCGGGTGCACCCACTAAGGAAGGATTTGGGGGTTTCTGTTTATATCAGCCATGAAGGTCTAAACCCAGCCACACCAACGTAGAACTGAGCCTTGCCCCTTTTGTTTTCCAAGTGAATCCAGGCTGATCTCAGGATGACAATTCTGGGAAATCTGCTGATGCCAATCCTTTGGTGATCACTGGCCTCGCGAAGAGCCACAAAATGGTCACACGTGTGGTTCATCCATAACCCATACCAACTCATTGCAAAGGCTCAGGAATATGGCGTTGATGCTATCTTCAGGGGTTTGTGTATGAGAGGAGTGACTGAACTGCATTGAGCACACCCCCTGGTGCTTGAGTCGCCACGCTAACCTCATTAAATGAACATGGTATAAGCCCTCACTTGTGAATCAGCTAGAACATACCTCTGGAGAGATATTGCAAACATTGCCTGTTGAAGGCAGATGATGACTGAGGTGGGCCTGCATGTAGGTCGGGCACACATTTGGACCTATGATGCAATATGGCCCTATAGGTAGTTGAAGCATATATGTAGGTAGGTATCTTTGTCCAAACCAGATCTAGGCGCCTTGGGTTAGGTACATACCTTATATAGAGTTCTTATCTTTCACGATTGGGTTGGCAGGCAGGGGCCCCTGAGGGCGTTTGTGTCGTGCACTGTGGTGGCTGCCTGGCCTGCCGCCGCTTTGCTGCACGGCAAACCGCTGCGGACCCACCTTATGAAATATTCACCACCGCCGACCCAACTTTCTCAAGCTCAACCTTCCAGCAGCAACAAACCTCCCACTACACTACCATCGCTGGCGATCTCATCTCTGAAATCTTAATCGCAATACAGCTTCTGCACACCTCATTGACCATGTCGGGAAGCTCTGCTCCCGCCTGGCGCCGGGGCCAGGCGAGCGGTAGCGGTGAGTTGGGTGACGCACGGCAGCCAGCCGATCACGGTCGCACCCATTCGCCCTCCAATGGCGGCAACGGCTTCTTCAACAATCGGGGCGGTCGCGGCCGTGGCCGAGGAGGAAGAAGAGGACGCGATGGCCGAGGAGGCGGCGACCACTTCTTCCAAAAGAACCAGAACCAGCCCCCAGTCGACGAGGCAAGCCTGTACAACCAGCGCGACATCAACAACCACTTCTTCAGCGACCCTGAGGGAGAACCCATCTTTGGCCCCAACTCATCTACTTTCCATGACTCCAAGGACCACCCGGATGAGCTTTCCTACCTGCTGCTCTTCTTCGGGGCCAATCCGCGTTGGACTAATGACCACATCGTTTTCGCCAAGTCAAGACTCAACCTGCTGCCGGAGTTCAGAGACAAGAAGGCTGAGCATGGCGAGTGGGAGGTGCCCAAGCTACATGAGCAAGCCGACGCGCCCAACGCGACGGAAGACGATGGTGCCTCTCAGGCTGCTAAGGGCACTACCGAGGGTACCCAGGATGACAACGCTTCCTCGGTCACTGATGAGGCAAAGCCCGATGCTGCGCAGACGTCCACCCTGGACGGCACTCCTTCAGTGCAGGCTCCTACTGCCGACAACGACAAGAAGCCTGAAGTAGACACAGCTCGGTCTGGCGCAGTCGGAGGAGATGAAGCTCCCGCCGTCGAGACTTCTGCTACCGAGACTGCCTCTGGTGAAGCCGCTTCAGCCTCCGCACCTATTCCAAGCAGCCGAATGAAGTACACCGATGTCCGAAAGGAACTGGCTGCAAACGAGCCTGCTGCCGAGGCCACCCCGTCAGTCCAAGCTGCGCCTCAGGCTACTTCTACGTCTAGCAGCCGCATGAAGTTCACTGATGTCCGCAAGGAGCTGGCTGCGGAGACTCCCACCGAGGATCCCGTTGCAGATGCTACTGTCCCGACCCAAGCTACATCTACGTCCGGCAGCCGAATGAAATTCACCGACGTCCGAAAGGAGTTGGCTGCGGAGGCTTCTGATGCCGAGGCTCCTGCTGCAGAGGCTGCGCCCGCAGATGTAGTCGCGCCCACACCCGCGCCCGCGCCCGCATTTGTGCCCAGCAACCGAATGAAGTACACCGACGTCCGCTTGATCCCTCCCGAAGTACTGGCTGCCGAGGCCGCTGAAGCTGCCAAAGCTCGAGAAGAGCAGTACGGTGACGGTGACGTGCAGATCACCCCGGCGGAGGAGTACTACCCCAAAGCCGAGCCGTTCGTGCCCTCGTTCCCAGCTATCCCGCCCATCGACTACATCCCAGCCGCGCACAACCCCATCGCCGTCTTCGAGGAACGAAAGCTGCCCTACTCGCCCTACCCGCGCGGCGGCCCAGGCGGTTTCCGGTTCGCCTTCACCGGCTGGTTCAAGGTCTCCCGCGTCAACGTCCTGGCCCCGCAGTCGGCCGAGCTCGTCCGCATGCAGCAGCAGAAGTGGGAGCGGCGCGACCGCTTCGGCAACGTCTTGCCCACGAAAACGCGCGATCAAGCCGCCTGGAAGGCCGCTCTGGGTGTCGAGTGGGCGGTTGTCAAGTTCGAGAAGCTGGGCGAGGGAGAGGGGGGAGAGGCGCCGCCGCCCCCTGCTATCGAGAAGCTTCCCCAGCCTGGCCGAGACGAGGCTGATACCAAGGGTGCCGGTGACAAGATGGCGGAGATGAGCCTGCAGGACAAGGGCACGGAATCTGGTGATGTCGCTGGTGATGGATCGGCAGATGGAGGCGCAGAGGGCGGAAAGGAGGCGCTCAAGGAAAAGGCTGACCTTTCTGAAACCCCGGCCCAGAAGCAGGAGGCTTCGAAGGAGGTCGACAATGACGCGGCTCCGACTCAGTCCGAAGGTCAGGGACAGGAGAACACCGCTCCTGCCTGAGCACATCTCACCTTCACCGCCATCACGAAGGGAACTTCCCTTTCCCCGGTATGGATCGTGCCCTGAGAACGCTTGGCACACTTCACAAGACTGCATTTCACCGGCGTTAGTAGAGGCCACAGGAATAGACGAATGCTACGACAAAAATAGATAGTGCTTTGGCTTGGCTTGGCTGATCACTCGTGATCTGGCACTGTACAGTATGTTCTGCCTTTACGATGTCAGGCACCTAGTAACTAGACTCACTCATGATGATAATGAGCACCAAAATTGAAGGGTAGATACAAGAAAAATGGTGCGAACTGGTTATGCTTATGGATTGCGATTCACTGTGACTTGTCCCTATTACGGAGATTCGGATTCATTAATTGTATTTCTTTTTGCCTCTCATCGTAGCCGTTGCTCTTCCAACCTGTCAAGCAAAGGCATATGTGCTATGCTAGACTTTAGGTTGTCCTTCGCCCATGGAACCTACAGATGCTGAGACAAAAACTTGAGCACAGTCTCATACCCCCTCTTGTACTCGCCAGCCACACGCTCGTTCTCAAGATCGGCACGCGCACCCATCCAGCCGTGGATCTGGTCGCTGAACGTCTCGACGTGCTTGGGGCCCGAAAGTGTCTGCTCGAACTTCTTGACCGCCTCGGCGTCCTCGTCCTTGGAGGCCAGCATCGCGAGCGGGATCTTGATCTTCTCGGCGTCGGCGGGCTCGACCATGGCTGGGTGGCACTCGACGGCGGCCTTGAAGGGGTTCGAGGGCGCGGCGGTCACTAGGGAGACTACTTTGCCACCCCAGCAGAACTGTTGGAGAGATTCAGGTCAGCATCTGCATTGTAATGTCATGGCGGATCATAACCCTGGTACCGCCTATCTGGAAAACATATGGTGGTATGCTGGGGAAAAAACACAAGACTTACCCCGACAATAGCCCACTCCTTGATCTCGGGGTACTTCTCGCTGACGGCCTTGAGGTATCCGGGGACCTTCTCGGCGACGCTGGGCGGCGGGAACTTCTGGAAGAAGCCGCCAAGCTTCTTCTGCTTGTCCTCGGTGTCGGGCGGGAACCACTCGAGCGGGCACGGCTCGCCGCCGAACCAGTCCGGCACGAAGACGCGGTACTTCTGCGAGTCGTCCGAGGTGGCGAGGATGTCGGCGCCCTGGATGGTCTGCGGCTTGAAGCCGAAGATGTCGAAGATCTCGATTATGCCCTTGGTCGCGCCTTGCGGGCCGGTCACGTCTGGGAAGGGGGGACACAGGTTAATTCAGGGCTCTCACACGGGTCTGGGGATTGGTAGACGTGGGTTTGGATATGGGTAGTATGGGGTCGTCTGGGGGATGGATGGGGCAGCCTTACATGACTTCATGCCACCGAGCTCCTCGTAGCTACCCCTTTCGCTGTAGTTCTTTGCTACCACGGGCGGTACGTTGCAGCAGGCCTACTCACATTCGCCGTCAGTCGCTGGCCGACCCGCTTGCCGAGGGAGGAGGTGATTGGGGATACTAACCTGGGAGTGGTCATGTTGGGCTTGCATCGTCGACATGGTGGCGGTGTTTCTGGGAGTCAATTGTTTGAAGAAGGTGCGATTTGTGTGTGTGGCGATGCTTCTGGAGCTTGCTGTTACCTGTGAGGAAGACGAAGATGGCGGGTTGGCACTGGGACAGCAGGGAGCGGGGGAGGACTGTGGTTTATATTGCTGAGCTACGAGACTTGAGGCGGCGGCAGCGGCTCTTCGCGAGGTGGAGAACTGCTTGGATAGGCCTGAAACTGACATATGAGCAGCGGATTACCTAGGTATGGAACTCTGGCTGACTAGAGTCGTGATTGGAAATGCAAAATGCCCATTCGATGCAGGTCTCGCTCAATGCTTCCAGATGTAGCCTTGGAGGGTTATGAGGGGTAGCTTCGATCCATGATGTTGATATTCGGAGCTCACGTTCGGGGGATGTCACAGCGTTGCTTTCTGGGCGGGGCTGCACGTGGGACTTAGTGGCGGTTGATTAGGTAAGTCCTCCATCTCCGCGGCTTTTACCCCTATCTCCGCTGCTCGCCCCCCATCAATTGTGGGTGACGCACCGTCTCCATTGCTTAAAGCCGATGTTTAGAGCGCAGATGTCATAGTCCATAATTATTATATCAGGTCGCCCGGGCCTCATCTCATGTGTCTTTTCTTCTGCCACATCTGAAACATCGAAACATCTACTAACACTCATTCAATCAATCGCACGACAATGACTTCCTCACAAAAATCCGCCGTCAATGTGGTCTTCGGCGCCATGACCTTCGGCCACGCCGGCGGCGAGCAATCCCGCGTTCACGACCTGAGCGTCGCTTCCACCATCCTCGATGTCTTCCAGTCACACGGCCACAACGAAATCGACACGGCGCGAGCCTACGGCGAAGGCACATCCGAAATTATGCTCGGCGACCTGGACTGGAGAGAACGCGGCCTCGTCATGGACACCAAGTACTTCCCCACCAAGGGCAAGCCGCTGCCGGACTCGTGGGACAAGACGCTCGACCACTCTGCCGAGGGACTGCGCACGCATCTCATGAAGTCGCTTGAGGCGCTCAAGACGGATCAGCTCGATATGTGGTACCTGCATGGGCCGGATCGGACGACGCCGTATGCGGAGACCATGAAGGCTGTGGACCAGCTGTACAAGGAGGGGCATTTCAAGAGGCTTGGTATCAGCAATTACCAGGCGTGGGAGGTGGCGCAGATCTGTGAGCTGTGCAGAGCGAATGGGTGGAAGATGCCGGATGTGTACCAGGGCGTGTATAACGCCCTGCATCGCTCTGTGGAGCCGGAGCTGTTTCCTTGTTTGAGGCATTACGGCCTTGCGTTTTACAATTATAATCCGCTGGCGGGCGGGTATCTGACCGACCGCTATCATCGCGAGGATGCGGATGAGGATGTCGAGTCTGGGGCTCGCTTTGACCCGAAGAAATGGCAGGGCAAGATGTATCGGATGCGGTACTGGCATGAGGAGTACTTCAATGCCCTCGATCTGCTCAGGCCGGTTGCTGCCAAGCATGGTTTCACTGAGGCTGAGTGTGCATTGAGGTGGATGACACATCACAGTCAGCTGAAGCGCGAGAAAGGCGACGCCGTCATCATTGGGGCCAGCTCGGTGAAGCACATGGAGAGCAATATGAAAGATCTCGAGAAGGGACCGCTACCTGATGATGTGGTTGAGGCGCTCGACAAGGGCTGGAATGGCTGTAAGGGAATCTCGATCAGGTATTGGATGTAGGTGATTAGGTACATAAATTGTACCTGAACGTACTCGAAAACTCATCAAACAAGTCACGCATGGCTATATGCACACGATAATGGATTAGATGACAGTATGCTCAAGACGGAAACACGTATCCGATTGGCGACAGACGGGATTTCAACAATAGCACACACCTAGCAGCCCGGTAGCCGGGACTGCCCCTTCCTTAATCGCGGACCAGTATCGTTTTGCCGGACACATAGATTGTTTGACTCGTCAACATTGTTTGATGCACAACTTGAACAGCCCCGATCAGGTACTTTATTACTGGCCCTGGTATCCATAGATATCCAGGCAAATCCACCGGGCATGACAATCTGCCCAAAAGCTATACCGAGGTTGTGGAGTACTTACAGGCACAAGGGGAGCGTGCATCGCCACACCTGAACATGAAAATTGTGACAAGCCAGACTTCATCGAGGTTGACGGTTGACTACGAGAACGAGTGCGGCTGGTACATAACCTAACCCAAAGTTGCGAGACTTTCGTCGAGGTGGATGGGAGTTGTCCACTGGGCAACAAACCATGAGCTCAAGAATCACCGGGTCAGCTTGAAAGACCCGTACTGTATTGATCGGCCGGGTGGGAACTATACCCTGGTAGAGGGGAAGACAATGTAGAGTGTGTGAGGAGACGACAGGCTCAGGAGCTATAAAGCGACATTGCCGAGGGAAGGCATCGCGCCTAAGTAATGAGAGGCCAGAGGCCTCGAAAGGGAGTAGGTCAAGAGTTCAGAATACGCCAGGAAGATCACTGCCTGTGCTTGATTTATCGGTATGAACTAGGGCTAGTAACGCTATGAAGAGTCCCCACCCTTCTCTGGTAATTCTGTCACATCTTGTCTTATCCCAGACGGAATACACCACATACTCTCCAAAAAGCTTGATAGTCCCGGGTTTCGCTTGTGCCACCGCCCGTCGATGCAGAAAAGACTAACCCTTACCGCGAGACCCATGTAGCCATATGGAATGGAGTCTGCTCGTGTGAACCACCCGGGATCTCCTTGAAGAGTGACTGCCCAGACCTCCAGTCCTGCACAGATAACCCAAGATCACCAGACTGGAACTGTCGTAGCTCAATAGGTTCGACGCTGCTGGCTATGGATTCGTCGATGCTGGTTGTGGGCGAGCCGGGTGCTAGCAGTGATAGGCCAAGCACGTAGATGTTGCTTCGTCTTGCATAGACCCCATGCGAGCCTGACGGCGGATGCGGCTTAACAATATAATAAATCGTAAATCGTGATGCTGCAGGCATGTTGATCCCTTGAAATGCCGGCGATGGGTGTCTTAAGGCTCATTGTGCCGCATTGCATAGAGTAGGTAGTTGATCGAGACGCTATTATATACAGCTGTCCTTGGGGGTCAGCAAAACACACGTCCCGGACTAGCGGGCCGAAACCTACCTTCCACTAAACGCCTGACAGTCGATTTGGAAACTCATATTCTGTCGCGAAGCTCATCTCCAAGGCTGTAGGGAAGAACGGGGCCGCCATATATGAACTCCGCGAACTAGGTTGAAGATATGAGTTAGCACTTGTGCAGTAGTTGGACGAGACGAGCCGGGGGCTATACTCACGCGATACTCGTGGGTTTGAGTGATGTTCTCTCCTGTGAAATAGTCCCAACGCCGCCTCCGTAACTATCCGTGCGCGGGCTGTCTCGTATACCACGCGTGTCGTACTCTCCTCTTCGCTGTAAATGATCCGAAGCGCCGCTTCCGTAACTTTTCGGGCGGGGGACGTCCCGTACTCTATGCGTATTGTCGTATCTCCGCTGCGAACAATCCTCCGCACTGGGGTCGTAGGTTGCTGGGCGAGGGACGTTTCGTACTGCCTGACAAGCACGAGCTGAAGCTGTGAGTAACAACATGTCGGAGAGGCTGGACGTTCCGCTTTGCATGTTGTGTGAAAAGACTATAAGAATCCGAATGAGGTTGACGAATGAAGATCAATGACGAAGAAGGTGATGGTGGCGATGTTGTCATGGGTTGCAGGGCTGGCATGGCTCTCCTTATACGTATACAGCGAGGTACCCATACTGCCGTCACCGTCATGTGGCCAATCTGGGCAATGCAATGCTGGCAGGTTCAACAAGTTGAGAAGCGTACAGGCTAAAGTCGCCGGAATCTATGTGACGCAACCTATCTTAGAGGAAACGTACTACGTATCCAAAGATAGTGACAGGGGTGGACGATATGGAGAACATAGACAGGGGCAACCATATAGGCCAGCGCGCCGGTAAACTCTAGCCATTATGCGCGGATTAGCAGTATGATGCCGGTGGCTTGCTATTGCAATGTGTCATGCACATCTGTGCACGAATTATATCATGGGGGCGACGAAGCCAGAGTTTGTCGGATGTGCCGTGGGAGTTGAGTGAGGAAACCTACTTACCGAGTCCCATTCTGACTTTGACTGCCGGAGTCCCATCCTGGCGGAGTCACAGTGAAGAGAGGCAACTTCTGTGGCATGTGGATATCCATGATCTGTCTCGGCACATGAAAACGAGATCGAACAATTGGCGATGGAGGCATTCTAGAAGAAAGGGTGTTTCGATCGAGACTACCCGAGACCTCTACCTACTCCCCGGTCACCTACACAAGATCGCCACGGAGATCTGGCCAGTCCTTCCCGAAGTGGACATGGACCCTGAAATAGAACAGCCCAATCAAGCTTTGGATGCCAAATTTAGCAGGTCTAAAGTGATCGCCTAAAGATTCCGTGTTCGTCATCGATGGAGCCCACAAATCGGGCGGTTTGGTGGGTCGAAGGATTCAAGACATGTCAATATGTAGACTAGGCTAGTCAGGCAAGTCGGGGATTTTCCAGGTACGCCTCATGGGTCAGCTCTTGCCCCAAAGTTCAGCTGTTGCCTCATGCCGACTACGTCGCCTTCCAGAAATAGCTAGGCAGCGGTTCTCCAGCTCTGCGGCTCTGCGGTCCCTTACCTATTTCGGCAGGTGTCTTCGTGAGGCTTGACACATAAATTGTCAGTTCCCAAGAAAGCCTCCGGGTATCAGGCCAGTCATAAGCTATTGGCATCCGCGGACATCCATATAACCGTGCAATCCACCGCTGGTAATATCAAAGAGACCCTCGATCCACGGCGGAAAGGGTGCGCGGTGAGTGCATGCCTGCCGAGTTGAGGATCGATAGAGTCGTGGGATACAGGGTCCTCGAGCAAGATCGTCCCCTCTCGGTCTTAGGCTAGACAGTTTGGACTTTTCCTATCGAGGAACTAGGCAAAAGACGGGTGGCCACTAGACATAATAGGTCGAACATACTACCACAATCTAGCGCCCTTAGTCAGAGATTGGTATCAAACCACCGCGAGGTTTCTATTTCGAGGTATCTGGTGCAAGTATAGGGGTGTTCCAAGATCGGCCTCTCGGCTTGCCATCACTCCGTTCTCCGTTTCATGAGCTCTGGGTTCAACTGAGTGGTAGTTTGATGAAAGCGGGAGCCCTAACGGCGGGGCCATATAAATGGGACACCCCTATATGGGGGACAGCTTTCACTCCAAAAGGCTAGACTTGCACCCACCGATAACCCAGTCGGAATTGAAGCTCTAGATAATCTATATAACACATTTAAATCGCCTTTTCTTAGAGTTTTTAGCAATATTATGTGTTCTAGTGGTAGCGCGCAGGCTGGCGGGTTGCGAGGCGTGAAGATCGCACCATAATAGGCTCGTCGGACTCCTCATCCGTGCCATCACCCCCTTCGTCAATAGCAACCCCTTCATCCTTAGTGGGCCCTAATTCCTTTGATTCTTCTGAATCTAACTCTAGAGAGGGTTCAGACATTGATCTCTTTAATTTGTTAGTATTTAGGTTCTATAATTTATGCATAACTCATTATTGCTCTTTCCACTGCTTAATAGCAGCTCGTGTGGTTTCTATATCCTCAATTTGTTCCTGAATAATGTCCCTAGTTTTCTAAAATCATTAATCAGGCTCTTTTTGGGATACCTTATGGCGCTTCTTTGGCTATAGATGCTTGATTTTGCTGTCGTTTGCCTTTAGTAGCTCCTTTGTGAGCGCTAGCTCAATCACCATCTTATTGTAGAACTTCGCAACTAAGCGGACTGCTACTCGCTGCTTAGGGGTCTCAGCAATTTGTGATAGCATTAAGGCTATATCTTGCCCTGATTTAGGGGCTTTTAGTGCTTCTGGGGTGCTTTAGAGGTTTATTATAGCTGCTGCTGCTGCTTGAATCTCTCTTGCCTTCATTATATGCTCGTTTGCCAGCGGTTTTTGCCTATTTACTGGCCAAAGCCCGGCAGTATGCTATCCTAAATGTACAATAGCTGGCGTAGCTTTATCGCGAGCTTTCGCTAGGCAAGAAAAGAACTTAATTTTCCCAATAAGAGCCAAATGATTGAGCTGGTCAAGCTAGGCGATCAGGCAGCGATAGGCGGCTTTAATAACCAAAAAAATGATCAAATCTAGCAATTGGAAGATGTGAGACTGCTCTTATTAGTGAAATAACTACTAATTGATCATATAAGCTATTATATGGACAGGAAAAAAGCTCATATATATATTGTTTATGTAACAAAGATACATAAACTTGTCTGAGCAGTAGCTGCCATAGTCATTAAACATTAATAGGCAAAAACATCAACTCTTTGGGAGCAGTATCAGGTAGATATACCTGGAGGCTAATTAGCATATAGTTATAACTAATAACTCAGAAAAAACTTGCCTTTTCCAGCCAATACAGTGCAATCTCGTTCGAGGTTCAGCCATTGATAAAGTACGTTATTATCCAGTCTGCCATTGCGGGATACTCCTTGATAAGCTGCTCTTTAAATCATTATATTCAAATCAATTTTGCCTTAAAAATAACCAATAATTGGAGCTTCTTCTTAGTGATAGTGATTAATTCCACCACAATAGTCCACGTGCGATCATCATTAGACTTAATATTGGCCTCTTTTAAGCCAGAACTGCCTATTATAAGGCCATCAGACCTATGATCTCTCAGTCAGCCATTTAAAAACCACTTGGATTAGACAATTCACGTATTAACGACCCTATATAATGCCATGCTTATTAATATTTGCCTGGTTTTTAGGTTTAATAAAGACAAAATCCCCATAATGGTCATAGAAGCCATTGACGTTTTTTGGCATAGCAGCATTAATACGCTTATAGTCAAGCTTTTGTCCTATCTTAGTCTTGATCTCTGGGTGCTTATAGATGAAATTTTACGTGTATTTGTTCCCAAGGTTATCTGGTTTTCCCTTAGATTATAGGATCTTTTTGATAATATACCTTAAATTACCATGAATTGACGCGTGGCCGGCCTTTTCTTGATACAGGATCCATGAAATAACCTTCTTTCCCTGCTCAAGACTGATCTTCTGTTTATTACGGGCGCCCTTATGATTGGTGTACGTCCGGGTCATTGCGGTGTCTTTAACCTTTTCGGTATTCTATAGCGTTGGGCGGCCTTACAGAGGGATAGATCATTGTTGTTCACAGTGGCTATCGTCTCTAAGAGGTTTTTTGGAGTGTAAGAAAGCGGCATTTCGACGTATTAAAGCCTCTGATATTTACAGAAAAAAAGAAAAAAAAGAAAACACAGAATTTCTGTTAGGTTAGAAGGAATAAGAGGCACGGGTCCTATTACCCCTCAAATAGGCCCGGAAGTGCTAACTTCTGACCCCTATCGCGGCCCATCTCGTCGCGATGGACCTGATCAAACCTGGATCATAGAAAACACCAAGAAAAGACGATTCAGCCGCTGTACTTACGGTATCTAGGGCTTCATTGGCTATGGAGATATGTATAAGTGAACATAGTGATGTTGGCTGTGAAAACTGTCCCACATATTGGGGTGTCCCATTTATATGGCCCCGCCGTTATGTGGTCCGAGATGAGAGTGGATTGGGGTATTTACAATTCCTCCCGGTGTGTAGACAGACCGAGAAATCCACATCAACACCGCCGACATAACGGCTGACCTTTTGTGGACTTTGATCTTCAAGGCTTGGTCTGACCCGATTTGCGATGCTTGAGGGCTTATCACGAGGCGAGAATATCGCCGGGACTGTGGAGAAAGCACCAAGCACCTATTACGTTTTAACGGATGGTAATATAGGAAAGTAAGCACATAGATGGTATGTGTATCAATGATTTCCAGCATAGAGCCAGTGTATTGCTAGCTGGAGGGCTACTCGGTCAGTTGATGATCGAGCAAGCATGCCGCGAAAACTCATTTTCAACTGGTCAAAGTAGGACTAAGAACCATTTCTAAGCAGACTTACGCCTACTGAGGACCAAACCATTTCAAGTACACTGGAAATTTGAACGAGGCGGCAGCATCCGTTATTGAGCAATGAGCTACCCTTAATGTCAGGATGCTGATGTTGACTTCCTGACACTTAAGACACTTTCAAGACTTATCAATAGGCGGGTCCCCAAAAGGACAAGCCTTGCCAGGTGATGCATCATCCGGTAGGCTTCATTCGTGCTCTGGTGAGAACCTTCAAAAGGACAGTGGTCCAGTACAAACCGCCTCCATCCACACTAAAGATAGTAAAACGCAGTCTCTTGGAACATGAGATCCTAGCTGTATCCTCTAGAATGTAAGTTTTACGAATCCGTGATGGCCTTGGACGAACCAGAGGGCACAACCAAGAAGGTCTCGAATTTTGGTTGCAGGTCTCTCATCTGATGTCTGCCAGATCTGACAAGCCACCTCATCTGGTGGCCCAGTAAAGGCACAATGCTGCTCCCTAGCCAGGCTCTGGACGGCTCCAAATTTAATCACGCCAGCTGCTTCAAGGTCAAGACATCCACAGCCAACGCCACCTTGCAAGCCCGTCATGCCGAACAACCGAGCAGCCACACAGACAATAGAACGAGTTCCCAATCCACCAGACCGTTTCACAGAAGAGGGTCTGCACCGCCCATATTGACATAATATACAAACCCGCTAACTGCTGTCCCAGTTCTCCGCCACACCGAAGATGTTACCGGAGGTTTCCCTCCATGTGCAGCGGCGCATACCAAGAATGGAGTTGACATTGATCCGGTTGATGACGCTGGTCTTTACACACCCGACACTTCATCTGAGAATGAGAACGCGTCCAGCCCTGTCCACTACAGAGGTTGCTGTATTCTCATGTGACCGAGAGCCATCAGGCCTTCAGTGAGTCTAGACGCCCTCTCCGGTGATATGATGTCTGGTTCTATCGCCATTACTAGACATCAACCAGGGGTAATGTCAGATCTCTAACATGTTTATTAAGGATCAGATATCGAAATGGACTATGGGGTTCGCTTTGGCTGAAAGGTGCGGTACACACACCCACCGAACCACGTGGCGGGTATAGGAAAAGCGGCTACCTAGTCAAAGTGGCCTTCCCATTAGATAGACAAACCTCTGTACCTATACAGCATCATATAATAGCTCTATGCTCTCACACATGGTCAAATAATTCCACATCACACGGCAAGGTTCATACTTATACACTCATACAGTCAGTCGGGTTCGAACCGCATCTTTGGTCGTACACAACCACAACCCCTAACTACAAACTCCACACATTTCACTCAGTTCCCTCCCGTACCACCAACAAGCAAGATCACGCTCCCCAGCTGGCGCCGCAGGTCCTCCTTCTCCACATCATGCGTATCCTCGACCTCGCCCCAGTAGTCCGTCTGCCAATCGACCTCGATGGACGCCAAGCGCGCCGCCTCCTCCACCCCGAACTTCTTCTCTTCAACACCCATACCCGCACCATCCCCAACGCCCGCGCCCACCGCGCCCTCGCTCCACTCGACCAGCAACCTCACCGCGCCCAGCAACCCCTTCCCCGCCAACGTAGCCCGCTCCAGCCCAGCCAGCTCAAACGCACTCAACCCCATGATCCAGCCCTCGATGATCTCGCGGGTGCCGAGCGGCTGCGCGCGCGGCATGATGCTCTCGCCATCAAGGACCGGTTCAATCTCGACCCCAGGCCACACCGCCCCCCTCAGAAACGCCACAACCTCCTCCGCAGCCCTCTTCTGCGTATCCCTGAGCCCCATCTTCCCCTCCTCAGCGGGTCCGTCCTCGAACCTTGGCGGCGGCGCCCAACATAACAAAGAATCCGTATCGAGGTACCGCAACAACATGCGCGCGACTCCCTGGCGCAGCGTCTCCTGGACGCCCGTGCGCGCCTTTGTAACAGCGTCCGCGTCGTCGGCCTCGATGTCGAGCGCGCGGCACACGAGCCCCGTCAGCGGGATCAGGTGCTGCCGCGTGGCCTGTGCCGCCGACACGATCATGTCCCACTCGTGGGCCAGCGCGGCGGCGAGCAGGGGTTTTGTGGTGGGCAGCCGCACGACCTGCTTCGTCGTTGGGTGCCGCAGCGGTCGCTTGTCTAGGTGCACCTCCCAGGCGCCGTCGACGTCGCGCACGTGGACGTGCTCCCAGAAGCGCTTGCGCGCGAGCGGGCTCTTCCCCCCCGAAGTTGTAGATGTAGATGTAGTGGATGATTTCGACGACTGCTGCTGCTGCCGCTGCTGTTGTCGGATCTCGGCCGCCTTCTCGAGGAGCGCGGCTTGCTTGCGTCGCCGCTCGATGCGCACGTCGGGACTCGAGGCTGCGGGCTGCGGGGGCTCGGGTGGCGGACCGGTGCCGTGGATGGGGGAGACTGACGCTGGCGTCGCGGGCGTGGTGCGGATCTGACGGCACTGTACTCGTGGGAGGAGGAGTCGGGAGCTGGTAGTCGAGGTAGAGGAGAGCTGCTGGGGCTTGCGAGCTGCCAATCGCAGCGCTATCCGTGTTGGTGGCTTCATGGTGGGTTTGTGTAGCCGGCCAGGCTGTGTGATCGTGTGATGATGAGCTCTGGTTGTAGTGGTGAAGTCGAAGTTTACCTAAGGCAGTACTGCACCTCATGGAGCTTTTCGGGTGCAATTACTTGAGTTGACGTCGTTATCGATTACCTTGCATCTACTGTGGGGACCCGGTCCACGCTCTCTTATTGGCCGAACAGCACCTCGGCGGTATCGCGACGCGTCCGCGGCAAAAGGGGCAAAAGGGGCAGCATTATAAACACGGAACATACGAATATCATCCAGAGTACAGTGATCCTTAGGCACCTCCGTATATTTCAACTTAATTCACTAACCAAGTTATAACGAAGCGTAGGCAATGATCGCTTGTTAGTTTATATACGCTCTACTTAACGCTGAAACATCTCCAACTATAGTAATAACCCAGTGCACCACGCTCGTCACTATGAACTGATCACGAATAATTATGTAAATATGCAAATCCTCGTAGAGTTGCCCCAATGCTTTATGTTTCGCGTCCCTGCGTCTCGGCCCACCCCCACCCGGTTGCTTCATGTACTACTCCTGTCTCTAAACCCTATACCCGACCAGCGATATTAAGCTCCAAAACACCCGGCCGGTTCGAATGACTCGCTCCGGGGCGTTGAGCATGTTGGCTCCGATTGCGTCTCATGTAAGTACGATCCCAAATAGCACCAAAGTGAGCAGCAGTGTAAGGCGGTTGGAAGGATGATTGGTATAAACACCAATCCGAACGGATTTTCGATGGCAAATTGGCTGCTTATGCCATCTCAGAGAATTGCCTTCTGGCCACGTCAGTAAGGAGGCCGGGTAAGATTGCCACTGGCGCTGTGTCTGGACTTGGTGTCGATTCTCTTCAGCATCGACTGCAAATCCATGTTGCCGGATCCACCCGAGTCTGTAACACCGCTCGAGAGGATGCTGTCACCCCCACGACTCCTGATAATCCGTTTCGAACTCTTGATGGCATGATCGTGAGTAATGACGGGAGTAGGGGATTTCCCAACCATCGACGCAGGGAGTGGTGGCACTGGCGGGATCTGTTCTCTCTCTTCTTCATCCTCAGTAGGGTGTGACGTCAAAGGGCCCCCTGACTCCCCAGACGGCCGTCGCTCGCGGGACTTCGATCTTGTTTGTGTCAGGCTTGCTTCGCCTTCAGCAGCTTGTGGATTGAAAGAGAGCTCCGACGGCGTGTATTCGTAGCTAGCCATACTCTCGCTGCTATCGTCGTCTTCCCGTAGTGTACGAAAGGTCGGAGGTCGAATTGGATCACCAGTAAGGACCGACTTGAGCTGGTCAACGGATGCGACGAAGCCTCGACTAGAGCCACTCCTACCCGATCCGCGGCTTTGTATACTCGAATTGCGCAGCGCAGCAACGGGGCCAGCGTGTGACCCGGGCCGCAGGTTGTTATGGCCCGCATATGCTGAACCAGGTCGGCTCTGGCTATGACCGTTTGCGAATGCTCCATTGACGGTGAGACGATTACCCTTAGTGGTGTTCGTCCCAGTCTTGGATCCGTTGAGAGATGCTGACTTGCTACCTGCTTGCAACGCCATGACGGCAGCCTCTTGGGTCCAGTCTACCAGCATTTCCTCCTTATACTTGACTGGCAGCTCTTGGCTAGCGTCAGCTGGCGGCACGGTGCTCATAGGATAACTGAGGATCGGGTGCGACATTCCACGACCAGGTGATGCGGCCGGGCTCACGGACGGAGACGTGGCACCCTCTTGATAACTGGTGGATATGCAATCGACCATTATCTGACGATCATCGAAAGGAAGAAGAGCTTCGGACTCAACCTCATGACTCGATATCTTTGTTTGCAATCTCACCTTGCCGGGAGTGCCGATAAGATCCAATGCTGGCGGTGGAACGTGGACGCCTTCGACCCAAAAGTGCTTGCTCCGTCTCCGAGAGATCTCGTTGTGAATCGCCCGTCCGGCTACGGATGTCTCGAAGTCGAAATGCTCGCACAAGACCCAAAAGTAGCCGTGGCAAAGGCAGCCTAGGCGTACTTTCGAGAGCGGCGTTTCTACTTCCTGGATGTCTTCTTGAAGCCTGAACACCATTGGAATGCCATATCTGGCAGCATTGACCCCTAGTTTGCTCACAAGTTTCGCTAGGAGAACATGAAGCAGCAGTATATCTGCATCGTATTCGAGGAATTGCAGCGCACTGTCGTATATAGTCAAGTGAAGTAGCTGCAGGAAGTGAGACCGGACGTGTTTGACGGGCCTCTGAGAGGCACTTGACACAGCTCGACGGGCCACACTCGCCGATGGTTCCCTGTTGCCGATGCGTGATGATTTCTGGTTCGTTTCGTCTCGGGCTCTCAGATCAGCTCTGGTGGTCTCTCGATCAAGCCAGGTAATGACGGCATCAGCATATGCCTTCCGAACGTACCCATCGGGGTCTCGTAGGAGCCAATGGGTTCCCTCCCAGACCTGTATGGGGACTTTGTTTCTCGTAAGGCTGACGTTACCACTAATCTTCGTCTTGGGGTTGGCAACGAGGAGTATCGATTTAACGGCCTTGAGTGCCGTCAACTTGGCCGAGTCTAGGGCGAAAAAGGTATCAAGACTACGTTGTTCTTCTGAGATGTTCCCTGCTGATGCTGTAGGAACAGCATGGTTGTTGGCCTTTTCGGTAGGAGGCGTCGAGTTTGCTGCACTTGAGTGAGGCTTCAGCCGTAGCAAGATGGCTGAAATCATATCGGATATCTGATCGGCATAGTAGATATGGGTAGCCAGATCTCCCATGCACTTTTGAAGGCGGTCCAGCAGCTCCTGCTGCTCAGTCGTCATCTGTTGGGTATTGTCTGGTGTTGATGCTTTCTCCTCCATCGACGCGGACAAGCCGCCCTGGCCTGAGCCGGCCGCGCATTTCAACACCCGTTGCATGTGCTGAATCAAACCAAGGAGGACATCCATAACACTCAGGCCAATCAGGTTGATGGCGGAGCGTAGCAGAAATCCAATGATTGCGGTTAGCACGATCTGCTCGGGGATATTCTCGTTCGTTGGTGGCGTTCGGAACAGCGTGTCAGTAGCCGTGATCATTATGACATAGCGATCCTGGACTGGGGCCCATGTCGCGATGAGCTCGAATATCTTGATGGCCCAACCACCGTCACGACCCTTGTCGCTTCGAGGCTTCATTACTACCTCTTGCTGCTGTATCCTCTCCTCGATGAACTTCAACAGGGCCATGGTCGCTCCGTGCAACTGGGCTCTGTTGGGTATGACGAAGATTTGTTTAAGGCATTGCAAGGCCACCACGCCAATATTCTCCTCGGCCATTTTGTCCATGTCTACCGAAGACCCAGAGATGGCGATGGGGTTCGGGTCTCCTGTTTCGACCGTCGATACGCTCGTCCTACGACGCGATAGCGCATTGGAGTCAACCTTTTCCTCCATATGGGCACGTTGCAGCAGGACCTGGAGGGAGTGCGAATCTTCGGTCCATAGATTCTCCAATATCATAGGTACGATAACATCGAGCTGACGTCCGGCTACCGAGGACAAGGCATCGGACTGGGCGATGCTTCTTATGGCTTGCAGGCCTGCATTCCTCCAGCGGAGGACGACAGGCTTGCTTGGGGTGCCCTTTCCGGGGGTCTTGCGAGTGGAGGCAAAGGTAGCGTAGGCACGTACTACTTCTTCGTACTGACGCAGGTAGACCTGGTCGGCGAAGAGCGAGGAGACATCGTGGTGTTCGCAAAAGGTTTCGAAGGTGGGCAGAGAGGCCTCGACCATGGAGATGTCGTCGGAGTGCAGGACTTGGCCCAGGATTTTGAGAACATTTTGCGCGAATAAGGGGAGGTCTTTCGGAGATTTCTCGATCAAGGCAGCCAGTATCTGCAGTGTGACCTGGACGTTACTGGGTACGGCAAGTGGTGAGCGCGCGGCACGAGGCTGATGATGCGGAATGGCGAAATGGTCGACTTACCCGATGCGCACCCTCCAGACATCGCTAGCGGTCTTCTTTTCGAGGAACTGGCCGACCTTTTGTATCTTGGATCGTCGCGACGTGGCATAGAACAGGAGGTAGCTGAGCTCGCTTGAGTTGGGCTTGACATCGACAGCGCCCTTGGTGGTTCGAGGATAACACTTCAGGACCAAGACCTGGTGTTTGGGACGGCATTTCTGCTGAATGGCATGCATCGCGGCCGCGTCCGACGGCGAGGTAATTGTGGTCGAAGCCGAGGTTGAAGTCGAGGCTGTTGTGTGATTGCGGCGGCAGCAATGTGTCTAGAGAAGACTTGGAGTAGGCCAAATAATGAATGCTGCTTATGCCACTGCGATAATCGTGACCACAAGACCACAGCGGCCCGTGTTCGGTTTCGTGTCGGGTTTCTGCCAACAACCTAACGAGACGGCGAGGATGGAAAATCAAAGGGAAATTCAATAGATTTGGGTTTGGCGTCGTACCCGACAGGCCGGCTTTGATAGATCGCCCGGCCTGGGCTGGCCTTCAATGTTGCTTTTACTGCTTTGGTACATATTTTACATAAGGTAGTACATGCCCCTGTCTGTGCTGACGTGCATTGGTTTACCTAAGCTGTGTATTCATCTAAGCCGTACTAATGATGACCATGGTGGTGGGGCGTGCCTTGAACCCCTTGAACCCCTGGAATGCAGCCAATGCCTGGCAGCACTTTCTCTTCCATTTCATCTGACTGCTCGTCCACCAAGTTGACAAGTCAAATACACCGATTGTTGCGCTGACGATGTCTGGGCCACCACACTTGGAAAAGGGGCGTCAGCCATGCCCTGCGTCATTTGTGCCATTCCGCGGTTCTACCATCCAGGTTGGCTTGTCAGCACTTGACTCCAGAGGATCAAAGGGCAGCAGCTCTCAGATCTGTGACAATGCAGAAGAGGTGGACGTGCATGTAGGTCAATCAACTTCACTACAACCTTTGTTGGACGCTGGGATTATATGCATACTTGTCTCCAAATTGTCAAGAACTACTCTCATCGATCGGGTCATGTCATCTTCCTGCAAGTAGGATCAACCTGCATTTGCACAGCTCTATCGTCGAGTCCCTCTTGTTGCCATTCCGTAGCTCGTCGCCGTCTCTATGCGTATCTCATCGACGCGACCACACCTCATGCTGCGTGGCAAAGTCATTCTGGTGGCAGCAGGGGAAGCTCCACCAGTGAGTTTTCGTTGAATTTCACATGGCCAAGCAACTCCCTTTTCGCCAACAGCCCTTCCATATCCTCATATTGCTGGATGATTAAATGGGACCCTCCTGGAAAGATCGACCCTGGTGAGTACTTGCCTGTTTCTTATCTTAGGAGCCTGCCATTCTATCATTGGCCACTTGATCACTGGGTACAGAGACTTGACTCTTTGGAAGGGGCATTCACTACACGGGAAAGCGGCCAGCCTGGAGCTCCCATGATGCTTTGACCTCATGTACGGCACTACAGCCCAGTCTGAGCGCCTGGTTTCGGTATCGCCACACGAGAGCATGACGCATTCAACGGGCCTGATCCTCACGCCACGAGCTCGACCGTCTCTACTTTGCGTACGTGCAAGTACTGACTGGATCTGGTATGCTTAGCACGCGGCAGTAAGGAGGGTGTACTTGCACCTGCAAAAGATGTATGTCATGAAAGGCACCTGCCTATGGTAGTCTCTTACTCACTCTGCTGGAGAAAGATGCAACTGCCTAGTCCTCGATCTTCTCGCTGGTTGCACAGCCTGGTATGCGACTGCCGATGTGGAGGTCTACCAACATGTAGGTCGTAGACGAGTGCCGACGGGGGTTCCGCGCCCTAGAAAGCTCAACAACCAGCATTTCTGTCCAACTTGTTCACTATCATTGCCGACTACTCCACAGAGTGTACGGGACTTTACTAGATATCCTCTACCGAATATCAGTCATGTCCAGGATGCCGACCCACGGGGACAAGACCCGCGTGTCCGAGGGCGGTTCTTATTCTTAGTATAACCCAGTCGAGAAAGGTGCAGTACGCAGGTGATACACACACTCATCACAGTACTGACCAGACTGCACCAGGCACAGAAACAGGCATACAGCATCCTCAGCCCACGCTGACATTTCCCACCACCGGCATTCAGCAAGAACTCAATGAGCCTTCCCGAGAGCCACCAGCAGCGCCAGTAGAGCCTGCTCATCCTCAACCCACGCTGACAGGGCCTGCCGCCAGCACTGAGCAGGAGCCAGCAGAGCCAGAACCTCTTTTAAAGGTTTTGGCGTGGTGCACTGAGCAAGACCTCAAGAAGCGTTCCCGAGAGCCAGCAGAGCCAGAAGATGCAAAACCGGCCAAAAAACTCAAAATTCCCTCGCGGGACCCTGCCTATATGAGACTGAGGAAAAGACTCTTAAATGGAAAGTCAGTGACAGCAGAAGACTTCATCGATGGTCTTTATGCATACGACAACAAGACGCTGTGGACAGGCTTTGCATTTCATCAAGCCTTTCGTCAATGGCGCACTGCTCACTCGAAAAATTGGGAGGAGATCAAGAATGAGATCACCAAGGAACTAGGCACAGGCTGGGACGCTTGAAGAAGGGGGAACTAGAGGATGTAACGGATTGATTCACAGCGAATATGGATTATCGTTACAACGTGTGCTCGGTGGTGGTAATCCCACTAGAATTGACACCAAGAGCCGAGGAACGTAACATGCGAACCGAGTAATGCTATTCTAACTGCTGTTCTTTCAATGGAAAAATTCACGCTCACCCTGATTGTGCCGGCGCTAAGCTCAAAGCCATCGCCCGTCCTCGAGTATGTGCCTCCGAGTCCTTGGCTAACTTACTCTCCGTCCTGCAGAGGCAGTCAAACTTTTGCACACAACAAGAAACCCAGTGTTCCCCCCGAACGTCTCGACGCTCCCCGGGATTCTCCGCAAGCTACGATACCCCGAGACCTTGTCCCCTCTGGCTGTCGGCCTAGCAAATATGGGCACCGCGCTCTGGATTGTCGGACCAAACCACCAGCAGAAGCGGTCCTCCGATTTACGACTTCGGAAACCTAGGCGTTGAGGCCAAGTTATCCCGTCTTCCTTGCGGGTACATGAACGCTTGGCCTGGCGCAATTACTCTGCTGATACTTTTCTCTTCATAGTCGGCCGAGCGCGAGGGGCGCGTCTTTGGACAATCTTGGACTAAGATTGTTTGAGAAGGCCTGGTGCCCGCGGAGAAGCTGGATGGTAGCAAAGGCTCTCTCCAGGGCTCACATATTCCGCACTGCCGTGGCGTCTCGTGACCTAACTCCTAGCAATCGACATGGTTCTACACGCCGTCCTCGCCCCCGAGCGGCTGCTCATATCCGTGGTGGCAGCAAAGCTTGGTGCCCGTTGCGATAGATTGTATGGCTTCTCGTCCCGACAGCGGGGCTCATATGAGCCCGATAATTGTCGTTGCTGCTGGTCCGCAGTCGATAATCGACGGATTGTGAGGCGGACACTCGTACGAAACTCGGGGCGCGATGTTCTGGGCGGAGCAGTTTGACGACGAGGCACACTTGCCGAGATCTCGTGGGTATGATGTTCCTGCGTCATGCCGGCGTTGATGCCGGGTGTGGGTGAGCTGACAGGGCTGTCATAGCTCCAGCTGCAACCACAAGCCATGAGATAAGAGCTGGCGCACCTGCTTCTAAGGGTGGGATCTGCAGTCAGTCCACCAGTAGCTCCAAACGAGTAGCGAAGACGCCTGGGGGGTTTTCGCTCTACATGTATGTATGCAGCTGAAGACTTCTCTGCGATCTGGCTTGCCTTGAACAGAAGAGGAGTATCCGATCTCATTGGACGACGACTAAAGACCTCGAGATTCTTTTTGGGATGTCACGTGCGAGTACTACAAGTCAAGCATCTCCGTACCCAAATGGGGGGGAGATAAGCCAGATCAGATTGACTATTGGTCCTTCAGGGCCACCACAAGCTTCAACCCAACGCAGCTCTTCTAGCAAATCACATGGCCGCTGGACATGCCATGTCCAGGATACTGCAGCACACAGACATACCGATGTCACGACGCCGCGCGATGCTACACCGGCTGCAGAGCATGTCCCACGCGAGAGCGAGAACGGGAATAGGGCCTGGGGCTATCTCGGGGAGCCCGAGCGATGGCTGCTGATGATTGAGCAGTGATTTGCGGGCGTGGTGTGGTGTACCGTGATGCGACCGACGCAGTGGTTATGTTGGTGACGCAACCCAATGGCGGTCGCCGGGCTTGCTTGTCGCCAACACTCGACGGCGACGAGATATTGTTGCATTACTTCAGTTGATGGCTTGCAGTCCATGAGTTACCGCGCGCGACACTCTCACCAACCGGAAGCCATACCACAAATATCGCGCCCAGAAACCGTACCCCGTCGCAATGACAGCATCCGGGAATAGCGACGACGCCGGCGGCGGTCGCCGGGCCTCGGCAGCAGCCCGCGCCCCACCCGTCACGACCGTCCTCCCAGACGTGCCCGACGAGATCGCCGAGATGTCGGACGATGAGGCGGCGCTCGCGGCGCTGGGCTACAAGCAGGAGTTCAAGCGCGAGTTTTCGGCTTGGACGACGTTTGCCGTTAGTTTCGCCGTCATGGGGCTGTTGCCCAGTATCGCGACAACCATGTGGTATGGACTCGGCTACGGTGAGTGCTCCTGCTCCTGCTCCCGTGCGCAATAATGCGGATGGAATGGGAGGATCTGATTATTTCATGGGATGGTAGCTGGGCCGGCGGCGAATACTTGGGGTTGGCTGGTGTCGGTCGTGTTCATTTTGTGTGTGAGTATGCCTTGTTATGTATGAGATGGCCAGCGCCCGATATTGACACAGTGCTACAGGTCGCAGCGTCGATGGCCGAGTTGGCTTCTAGCATGCCAACGTCGGGAGGTCTGTACTATGCAGCAGCCGTGTTGGCAGGTCCGAAATATGGACCTTTCGCAGCCTGGATTACGGGGTGGAGCAATTGGTTCGTACAGGTCACCGGAGCTCCGAGTGTCGACTACGGTTGTGGTGAGTGAGACTCTGCGGATGACTTCACAGCGAGGACCAGGAGACTGACTCTGACTGGCCCTCAGCTGCCATGATCCTCGCGGCCGCATCCATCGTGAATCCGGACTACGTACCGACAAACTACCAGACTTTCTTACTGACCGCCTTCCTCATGCTGGTCCACGCGTGCATCAGCAGCATGCCGACGTTATGGATCGCGAACTTCAACTCCGTGGGCACGACCATTAACCTCGCCGCCCTTTTTGTCGTAATAATCATAATTCCGACGGCCACACTGGGCGACCCGAAATTCGTGCCCAACAACGTCGCCTGGGGCGTCCAGAACTTCACCGACTGGCCGGACGGCGTCGCCGTGCTCATGTCGTTCCTCTCCATCATCTGGACGATGAGTGGATACGATGCCAGCTTCCATCTAGCCGAGGAGTGCTCCAACGCCGCCATCGCCACGCCCCGCTCCATCGTCATGACGGCGGGTTCCGGCTCGATACTGGGCTTCATACTCAACGTGCTGATCGCCTACACCATCAAGGACGTCCCCGCCGTCCTGGAGAGCGACCTGGGGCAGCCCTTCGCGGCCTACGTCGTTCAGGTCATGCCGCAGAACGTCGCGCTTGCCGTCCTCGCCCTCACCATCATCTGCGCCTTCTCCATGGGCCAGGGCTGCATGGTGGCCGCCTCACGCGTGTGCTTCGCGTACGCGCGCGACGACTGCTTCGGCATCGTCAGTCGGCCCCTCAAGAAGGTCAATCGTCACACGCTGACGCCTATCAACGCCGTGTGGTTCAATACGACCATCGGTATCATGCTGTTGCTGCTGATCTTTGGCGGCGCTGCTATCGATGCCATGTTCAGCATTGGCGCCATTGGTGCTTTCGTTGCGTTCACTACTCCGATATTCATCAAGATCGTGTTTGTGCGTAATAAGTTCCGCCGTGGACCGTGGCACCTGGGCGCCTTCAGTTTTCCGTCGGGTATTCTTGCGTGCTGCTTTACGCTGGTTATGCTACCCATACTCTGTGTTCCCAGCGTCAGGGGCGCGAACCTGACGCTTGATGAGATGAACTGGACGTGCCTGGTTTATGTGAGTCTGCCCTTACTGATATATCGAAGGTGTGTTTCTGGTCATGGGCATGGCAGCTAATGTAAAACCAACCTCGATAGGGGGCGCCGATGCTGTTCGTTATCGTTTGGTATTTTGTCGATGCGCACAAGTGGTTTAAGGGGCCGAAGATCAATCTTGAGGTATGCTTGAGCGTGACTGCCTGACCTGTGTGATAGAAAGCAGGCACTGACGCGCTTCCAGCATTCCATGATTGGTGTCGAGGGAGTCGATCCCCATTCGGATGGCAAGGAAATTGATGAAGAAAGGGGGTTCAAGAGCAAAACATCTTCAGCCTAGGGTCATTGGGATGGAGGACATTACACACTTGAGAAAAGCCAAGGCTACCGGGCGGTCTGCTGAGACTTCAGGACTCATGATTATTATGTACCAGACATCTTCCTGCCGAGAGTGGTGTTCAAGGAGATGGCGGATGCTGTCGGCTCAAACGAGCGCTGGTTACGCTACACCACCGACTTTCGATACCTAATCAAATGATATCCGGAGCTCGGCGACCTATACTACTCCTTTTAGGAGGTTGACGTGCTCGCAGTACGGCTTTGTCGTCGTGGAAGTACAAGATCGACGAGGAAAAGGGCTCCCGGCATGCGTGCAGACGAAGCAAGCCTTGTGGTAGCGACCGGTGAGTCGGCCGTCCGCCAACGAGATTGACTTCCCTATGATCGGTTGTTGCACACTTTGAAGTTGAGAGAAAGAGCCACGAAAAGGGGTGGGGCCCCTAAAACCCTCTTATAATGATGAAACAACGCCTGGGACGCATGCTATAAATATAATAGGTCGATAAAAAGACCGAACACTCCGTCCGCCCGATATATGGGCCCTGATTGACCACCCTACTCTGAAAAGTCACAACTATCGTAATTACGCGTCGCATTTTTAACAAATTAAATTATAAGTATATAAAAATGCAGTATATTTTTGAAGATTTTTTAATACTTCGTATATCATCTCTTTGCTTTCATAATTGCTACGATCTCCTTTAACATTAAATTTATTAGCTTCTTAATTTTAATAACTTTAACCTTCTTTAACGCTTTTTTGACAATATTTATATAACATTCTATTTAACCCTCGTTAATTAATAACTTTTTTAATCTTAAAATATCTTTATCAAAATTTTATATAACGTGGATAACAAGCGAACGGCAACTTTTTACCAGCCACCTAACCTTTCAATCAAGGCTCCTAATTGATCAACCAATAATAATGGCATTGCGTTATAGCAAATCAGACTTACAGCTTGCTGTCCAAGGTAAGCGACGCGGCCCTCATATTACCATTGGCAAGCTTTCTAAGACTTTCTATGTCCCATATATGTTGGATTAAAGGTGAGCACAGAGGGCACCTTAATAGGTAGATACCGGAACCTAGTTGTTCCGTCCCGATCCAGCCCCCTCTGGCACAAAACTGCCACGGTCGCACAAGGACACTCCAGACACACAGAATACACACACACACTTCAACCTCACGATTGGCTCAAATCTGACAATATAATACCTTGAAGGCTAGAATTGCCGGCCGACCATCACGATGCAATAGCATGCCCAATACTTTGAAACTTACGGTTTCCGAAGAGAATGCCATTCTTTCCTTCATTCTTGACCTGGATGCGCGAGCATTTCTACCCCGGCACAGTTATGGTAAAGATATGGCAAATCAATTGTTGGCAGCGCGAGGGGATGGACGCGTTAGAAATAACTGGACGCGGAACTTCATTAAACGCACACCAGGCCTCCGGACGTGTTTTCATTAGAGAATAGACTACCAGAGGGTCTTGAACGAAGATCCAGACGCGTATTGCGCGTGGTTTTGGGCAGTCGCGAAACATAGTATTCAAGATACAAACACCGTCGCCAGACACCAATCTGCCACCCACTACTTGGACTTCAAAGATGCCTACCACCATCAACGAAGCGGTAAACCAGTCAGTTTATATCCAAAATCGAGTCAGAAACCACTAAAGAAGCTCACCTACATCAATAGGTGATGCGTTGAGCTCATTTTCAAAGGCTACATACGGTCTTATGCACAAGGTCGCTTTGGTTGATTCCTGGGTCCGCGAGCTAGAGGAGGCCAATCACCTACTAAGTAAATACCAGAGGACAAAAATCAAATGTCTAGTAAAAGGAGGAGTACTTTCTGTTGAAGATGCAGTAGGTCTCCAGGCTGTAAAGGATAGTGATGAGCTGGCAAGATAGGAAATAGGTGAAGATAGTCGTCGTCCGAGGAGGGCAGCAGCGCGTGAGCGACGTTGTGGAGTTTGCAGCAACACTGGCCATAATGCGCAAACTTGTACAATAGATAGAAACTTCTTAAGAAGAAGAATCCGATTGATTAGATTGAATTAAATGCGTTATGGTCGAGTTATTTGATATATTGGTTGGAAGGTTAGTGAAAAGTTGCCGTTTACTTGTAATTGCCGCTCGCTTGTCATCCACATTAAGTGATAATAACAAATCTTTAATAAGGTTCAAGTTAAAGAAATTAAAAAGCTATTTTAATAAAAAAACTAAAACTTTGAAGACTACTTTTTTAACAATTTGAAAATACAAATAAGCGTATTATTTTATATAAATATCACGCTTAGCTTTTGTTGGAACAGGCTTGAACGATCAATCATAATACTCGAGTATGGGGTCAAGGTCATGATGTTGCTGATGGTTGGATTGAGAGGAATCTAGCTGGACTCGAAGGTCTGGCCAAGTGCCCTCTTAATCCACTATCTTATCTTATCTAATCATACATGTGGGTCCTGGTATAGATGGTTTGCAGTCTGGAATCGCATGGATCCAACAGCTTTATTACTTAAAAAGCCTTTTTTAAAAAGATTTCTTTATAAATATGAGCTGTTATACCGCCGTGTTTAACGTTGAAATCTTCGTTATAAATAGCTAATTTGGGTTTTATGCCGTGATAGATACTACTTTAAAAAGATCTCAAAATAGCGCAATTTTTTATAATGTATTTGAATATATTCAATTTTTATCATAAATAATCTTAAACTTTAGGTATTCAATATTATTTTATTAATCGCGTGATAGAACTAACACTTTTAAAAAGCCTTCAAAAACCTCCACATTTTTAAGTCGAAATAATTTGATATATGTCACTAGGGGTGGTAGCTGTGGTGGCTGGAGAGACGCACTGTAACTAGCTAGATAGATTAGATAAGGATTGCACACACGCCATAAGTATGTGCAATCTCTGCCATCTGGCTTGGGTTCTCCAACCCTTACCCACAGACCAATATACACCCATACACACACGCTTCATAATTATTCCTTACGTTTACCTTGCTTACGCTTAATAATTAACTCTGTTGGATCCATGTGATTCCACAGTCAAACCATCTATACAGAACCCACATGTATGGTTAGATAAGAGATTAGATACCGGATTGTGAGGTCACTTAGCCAGACCTTGCAGGTCCAGCTAGACTTCCCAATCCAACCATCAGTAACATCATGACCTTGACCCAATACTCGAGTATTATGATTGATCGTTCAAGCCTGTTCCAACAAACTCGTTTATAAATCATAATTTTTTTTAAATGAAACCGGCTTTTTCGTATATTTTTAAACTTATTTTAATCGCTTATTGGCATATATTTAAATTAAATATGAATATATTACGGCAGTAATATACTCAATACCTTTTTAAATACAATAACGACTTATCATACGTAATAAGTCTTTTAAATTAAATTTTTATTTTAAATTAAATAAAAAATAAATGAAATAGTTACTATTATACAGAATGGGGCCCGTTTTTAAATTTTAAAAAGAAATTATAATCGACCACGGCTTTCAAAACAAACGCCGTAATCTTAATAAACAAAGCCCTTTTTAATCCCGCGATGAGTCGATATTAAGCCTTTTTTAATTAGCTTTTTAAACTTCTTTAATTTGTTTATAACTAATCCTTTATAAATCGATTACACTAATAAAATATTATATAAATTCGTAATTTTAACAAACTTTTTTTAAAATATTCGAAATATTATTAAAGTCATAATATTAATCGTAGCATGTAAAATGAACGCGAGAAAACGCGGGCTTTTAAGGTGGTGTGTTTAGTATTTTTGCTGACCCACTATAAATGGCTGATCAACTAACAACCACCCTGAGTTGCAAAGAACGCTTTTTCTTTCCGCGGTGTCAGCTGGGACTCTACAACGTACCGATGCATGGTGGATACTGACAGAATGGCCGCCACTAAAGGTACTTTTAGGCACAAGCGCAGTCGTGCAAAGCGACCTGTCGATTTTCGTAGATGAATGATGCAATAGTCGAGCCTTCTTTCAGAAACCGATTATATTCTTCATACAGAGTCTCAAGATCGTCATAAGCATAGTTTCGAAAGGCTGAACTGCAACCACCGTTTCACCCTGGATCTATCCTCTTAATGTTGTATTAGTTGTTTGCAGAGTCTCATGCTCTGGACGGCCAGGGCTCAATGAACAGTAACATGACCAGCGACCAAAAGAAGCGTCGCTTCACCTCATCAATTTGGACCTGCAGAAACAGGTGGGAATACGATCCCAGTTCCCTCACCACCTTGACCCTATCTTTGCTGCTCTCCGCCCTTTTGAACAGCGAAGCAAGCATTGAAAACATCGTGGCACAGACACACACGTATCCCCGCGTGCATATATATAGCTGCACACCACATCTTCTGCAAACCTACCCTCATATCTTCGACGACGCGCAACCCCTTCCTACGCGACGTGATGTACTTGGGCTTCCACGGCGGCTTCCGATGGGAGACCCGAGGTTACGTGCAGTGGGAAGCCGAGCCAAACAGCCTCGTGCACATCCATCGCTACCTTCTGCACAATAGCAAGTCCAACTACATCGCAGACCCAGACCAAGATGGGAAACTCGAAATGGGGCGGGATAAATTATGACGCGATGGGAATTGGCGTGTTTCGCCCCCCGTGGACGCCATGATTATCGTTTTTCAATCGACATCGCGACATCTGGCCCGAAGACGCTGTCATGGACAGCAATATTTCTCTGCCTCGAGTGGTATTCAAGGATTTGGCTGATGCCGTCGGTTCGAATGAGCGCTGGCTGCGTTTCACACCCGAATTCCGATATATGCTGAAATGGTACCCTCAGCTGGTGGATCTGTACTACTCTTTCTAAGAGTATAGATCACCTGGACAGATAGTATGCCTTGTCACCGTCCATTTCGGATCAGTCCGTGGTAGTACTTATCTGCTCAGGTGCAGTCACAAGGCATACTCAGAGACAGAAAGCAGGCAGCTGACTCTAGGACAACGCGGCCTTGTATCAGTCGGTGACCAGCTCTCCAACCATGCATCTGTTGCAGCATGGCATATTTCGTCCCCGGCCTGTTCGCTGGCATAGAGCGACGACAAGTTCTAGATAGTTAGCCCACTAGATAGACGACATTTTACTAACAAACATGCATGCATAACGCATTCTTTCTATGCGGGCGTAAATAACTTTACTTGCTTGTCACGTTCGAACATGACTGCGTGAAAATGTACCCCGTGCAAGTGTCGAGTTCTAGTCCCTCACATCTTGACCCCATCCACACTCCTCTCCGCCCACCTGCTCCCGCGCTCCCTCCCCACCATCCCATCCGTAACGCCCCGAATCTCATTCCGGCACCAGATATTCGCGCCCGCCATGTTCGCCAGCGCGAACCCGAACCCGACTCCCTCCTCCCCTTCCCCGACCAAAAGCTCCGGATCCACGCACCCGACGGCCAGATCGACCGTGTTGCTCGACTCGTCGCGCCAGTATAAAAAGCTGCCGCAGTGGGCGCAGAAGCCCCGCGTGATGCCGGGCGTCGCGTAGAACTTCTTGAGCGCGTCTGTTGCGGTGAGGTAGGTCAGGCTCTTGAGCGGGATGGAGTGCGCGGTGAAGAAGAGGGAGCCCGTGCCGCGGCGGCATTGCGTGCATTGGCAGCTTCCGCTCTGTTGGTTGGTGTCAGTGAAAAGGTCCAAGAGTTGACGAGTCATGTGAATGAAATGATTTATTTCATCTTAATTGATATCGAAAGTGATGTTGCGCTCACCGATTGCAGGAAGTCATGGCCGTCGGGGAAGTCGACGCGGTATCGGATTGAGCCGCAGAGGCAGCCGCCCGTGACGGACTTGGGCTTGGGGAAGTTCTGGACGGTCGGTGCAGACATTTTGATGGTACTTTGGTAATATGAATGTGAGTTAATAGTCGCGAGGTACGAAGGGGTCGAGTTGGTGAGTTGCTTGCTGACTTTTATGTGATCTTCCTGGCAGTCAGCCAATCGCGCCCCACGGCTTGTCAAACGCGCCCTTCTGGATTCGACATGACACATGACAGCATACTGATGCTGGTCGTCCGCGTAGATCAGCGACAGGCATGCCTCCGAACGTCAACTCATATCGCAATTATGGCATACTGCATTGCACTTGTTCGGAATTGTTATTGCTGAGGTTCGACGTCTAGTATCGCTCCACGATTACATTTTGCCAGATATATCGCTGAGCTTCTGGACTATGACATCTACCTCGTTTATCCATGTATGTAGCCCCTATTCTTAGTCATCCGACAAACAGTCCACTCCCTCCAGATCACTTGTATCGAAATTGGCACATATAAACTGCGAGCTGCCGCTCGGGGACGTGATGGATATGTTTCTGGCATGGAAGTTGTAGCATTGCTGTCACACGTGTGAGTCGAGCCAATCTTCGCATTAATGAGAGTTAAGACTGGGTTACTTACTTCTGGCGAGGAGCATACGAGCGTTCCAACGTCTGGGTCGTGCGCATCGGATGTCGTTCCCCACATGTCGATGAAGTAGATGTCGGAGATTGTCATGTTTGACTATGCGACTGTCAGCTGTCACTATCTGGAGCGCACCTGTGAAAGACAGGTCACGTATCAGGTGCAATTGGACTCACTGGATATAGTTCGCATAGAGTCGTGTTCGATTGACCGTAGCATTGGTTGACCTCGATGGCCCAGTCATTGTTGATACTCTCGTACTTCTCGTAGGTGATGTTCTTGACATATCCAGAGCCACCACCTCCCGACAGCGTGGGCTGGAGCACGGAATTAATACCGGGCCACACCTTGATCCGCGCCGCATCCGATGCGTTGGACATGGTGTTGTTGTAGACGTAGATGTTCTCGACAATGTCGTACTGGTCAATGTACTGGCCAAGAGAGCCCACGGAGATGCCGTGAGACCCGTTGCAGGCCAGACCCTGTACGACCATGTTGGTGCTGTTGGGCTTGAACGAGACGCAGTCATCGTTGTTGTCGATCACCGAGTTCTGGATTACTACGTGGTCCGATCGGTACGTGTCCCAACCGTCGGTGTTGTGGATTTCGTTCTCGTTGGATGACTTGGCTGAGAGTACCATGTCGCTGACCAGTATATCGGAGCTGTTGGCGATGAGGTTGAACCACTGACACGTATTAGCTACTCCATTCGTCTCAAGGGCACACACCCCCAGAGGATACTCACGTTAGGTGGATCGATCATGCGGATGCCAGTCATGGAACCGCCCTCAAGTCCATCTATCACAACAGCAATCGGGCGCAACAGGGAGTCGTTTTTCGCAAACGCGTCCCACCACGGCTGGCCATTACCATCAATCAGGCCCACACCCCCGCCAAAGATATTGACGTCTTTCCCACCGATCTTCCAGTACGCCCTCGAGTCCTGGAAGTCATACTGGAACGCGTTGGCGATCCAGTAGTCGATGGTGCCGCCGAACTTGATGGTGCCGGAGAGCGCCACGTCGACGCTGTCCAGGAACGTCAGGTCCAGAGCGGTGGCGATGGTGTAGTTGGCGTCCAGAACGACGGTGCCGCCGCCGTTGCAGTCTTTGAAGGCCTGCAGGATTGCGGGCGCATCGTCGCTGCTGTTTCTCTGGGGCTTCACGAAGCACTCTGTGGTCCTCGCAGGCGAGAGGGGGATTTGCCGTCCGCTGTTGTGTGGGTACGCGAGAAGTTCTGGTCGTGCGATGGAAGTCCTTCCCGTATACCAGTTTACTGCCGGGAATGATGCGACCGTCGTCGCGAGGAAGGCGATCGCCACGCTGTGTGTTGATTGGAAAAGCATGGTGTCTGCTGGCCTTGATGATCAAGTGTTGAAGTCAAGAATACCACAATCACGGCAGACTCGTGGGATGTGTATATACCTCATGTCTTTTTCATGCGATTCAAGGGGAATGTTTTCCCCACTGTAAAAACACTTGCCTCACGGCCCTCGATTTCCCCATCTTCGACCCTTGCAGGAGGAGACAATGAGCACCTGGGGGTACACCGAGCTCGAGGTGAATTTTCCCGTCACTCACAGCTTACCAGTGATGTGAGTTCGTCGGCGATTGTTCCCAAAGCTCACCATCTGCCGGGTATAAAGTGTACAGGGTACGTGGATGGAGAAACTTGGAGAAACTGGGGTTGATCTGGGGACGCCTTTGGGGAAGCTTGTATTTTCGTCCCCGCACCACCGGACCACCGGCATCATCACTCCCCTGGATAGATTTTTTCCACCCCTGGTCAATTACGACGTCAACGCGCAAGCTCGTGGTGGTCCACAGGCCGCTTTGGCGACCCCCTTCCGTGTTCGCCACGAGGCGTTGTCAACTTCAAGTCGGGTCCCGTAGAACTCCAGGTCTCCCACTAATAGGGCTATTCTTCCACCAGTCAGACCAGTCCTCTGCGATCCCCATTCCGATTGGGACGCATGGTGGTATTAGTCGGCCATGCATATTTGCTAGCGATACCACGCCGGAACCCTCCAGCGGGGCCTCGTCGGAAGCAGGTATTGATTTCTGGGCAGACATATAGGTAGCTTGAAGAAATTGATGCTGAGTACCCAGGTTACTGAGACTCCATCCATCGTGGTACTCATACCAAGATGACTCCGTTCTTGTTGGTTGCTCTTCTGCCTTTGCTGCTTGGTCAAGCAGCGGCCCTTGCAAACTATTCACCGTCACAAAGCTTCGCGCAATGCCAGAAAAGAACTTCAGAACCCCTCGAAGGCTGCCCTCCAGACACCCTTTACGTCAGCCAGACGAACGAGAGCGTCGCGTTTCGAACGATACAGAGCGCGATAGCTTCAATTCCCAATGACACAACTCCTTATACAATCCTGATAGCTCCGGGAATCTACACCGAGCAGCTGAATGTGACCCGGCAGGGACCGCTCACCTTGTTGGGCACGTCAGACCGTCCATGGCGATCCGAGCCATATATCGACATTGGGTACAACTCCTCAGCCGTGAACGATGTCCAGATATACTGGAACTCGGCTAATCACAACGCCTCGTTCACCGATAACGCCTTCACCGGCGTTCTGACTGTGGGACCGAACCTGAACGCCACGTTGACCGGCTCCGGCCCCACGGGCTTCGCCGTACCGGATGACACACCATTTGGGTGTACGGACTTCCGGGCGTACAACATCGACTTCCGGAACGAGTTCGCGCCGTACTCGGATGGACCGGCGCATGCACTGGGGGTCAGTCGCGCGAACGCAGGCTTTTATTCCTGTGGCTTTTACAGCTGGCAAGATACCGTAAGTCCCGTTGTTACCTGAGCTTCTCCAATACATAACGACTAATGTCGGGCAGATCTATATTGGCAAGCTGGGCAACGCCTACTTCTACGACACCGTCGTAGCAGGCGAGACGGACTTCCTCTACGGCTTCGGCACGCTGTTCATCGAGAAGTCGGCCCTGTCACTGCGGAGCTGCGGAGGCGGCATCACAGCCTGGAAGGGCACCAACACGACATTCACCAACAAGTATGGTGTCTACATCGCCGACTCGCAGGTTCTCGCCGCCAACAGCTCCATCGCCGCTGTAATAGTGGATAAGTGCTCGCTCGGCAGGCCGTGGAACGCGTTGCATCGCAGCGTGTTCATGAATACGTATCTCGACCCGGGCATCTTGCCGGCCGGCTACACCGAATGGGCTGGGACGTTCAATGGGAATATCGGCGTCAATACCACGATGGCTGTGTACGACGTCTATGGTCCTGGCTACGATGCTGCGGCTGAAGCGGCTAGCAATGTCACGACGGTGTTTAGCGGGGAGGAGATCAGGCCGTATCTTACACCTGTGGATGTCTTTATGACACCTGATGGCGCGCAGCCGAACGTTGCGTGGATTGACAAGTCGGTGTCGTTTTCTCCAAGGCGCCGTGGAAGAAGTGGTCGATGAGGTACTATGGTTGAACAGGTGAGCGGTGGGCCACTTAGGTCACTACGTAAAATGCATACCTACAGCCATGCCTGTGGTTGATTTGAGATGAGGTGCCTGAAATCAGTGCTGGATAGGTAGAATGAAGTGACTGAGGGAGTGATTCACGGCAACTCAAAACTCCCCCCTTTCCTCTGAACCTCGAAGTGGGGCCGACCCCCTGAGTGCTACCCCGCATCCCCACGATTGCTAAACCCCTGCACCCCCCTGCTCCCTTTCGTCATTGATTCCATGATCAGCAAACATACTTGCGACGTCACTTCAAAGCTCTTTCATATCATACTAGTATTTTGACCGAGACAGGCAATCAATCAATCCAATACAACAGTTGCGAACAAGGCAATCGTCGAGATGTCATCACAGCAGGGCAAACGAATCGTCTTCACTGGTGGTAGCGGCAAAGCTGGACGACATGTCATCCCGGAGCTTCTCAAGAAGGGGCACAAGGTCCTCAACCTGGATCTGGCACCCCTACCGAATCCCGATGGCGACGGCTTGAACCCGGACGTCTTCACCTTGAAAACGGACCTCACCAAGTCAGGCCAGGTCTTCAACGCCTTGACGACCCACTTCAACTTCGCTGGCTTTGACATTGGCCAGGTGCCTCAGCCGCCCGACGTCGTGATTCATTTTGCGGCTCATGCGCGGAATATGCTGGTGCCGGACAACAAGACCTTCGAGGCCAATGCAGTCTCTACCTACAACGTTATCGAAGCTGCTAGTAAGCTCGGCGTGAAGAAGATCATCATCGCGTCTAGCGAGACCACGTACGGTGTGTGCTTTGCGGAAGGAGACATCGAATACGACCACTTCCCGTTGAGTGAGGACGACGACATGAACCCCATGGACACGTACGCCATATCGAAGCTCTGCGGGGAGAGGGTGGCACGTGGCTTCGCTCGTCGGTTCGGGAATGACATCTACGCCTTGCGCATCGGCAATGTCATCGAGCCGCACGAGTATGAGCATGACTTCCCCAAGCACGTTGGGCAGCCGGAGACGCGGAAGCGGAATGCGTGGAGCTATATTGATGCCCGGGACCTGGGACAGATATGTGATCTCTGCGTTCAGAAGGATGGGCTAGGCTTCCAGGTATTCAACGCCACGAACGACACCATCACGACGACGGAGCCGACGCTCGAGTTCCTCAAGAAGGCAGCGCCTGGTACGAAGATCACGCGGGAGATGGGGGAATGGGAGGCGCCATTGTCGAATAAGAAGATCAGGGATGTGCTAGGCTTCAAGGAAGAGCATGACTGGCGGAAGTACTACACACCGGGTGAAAAATAAATACAGCTATGTGCTAGATAGCTCATGGAGGTAGCTCATAAAAGTTCAATCGATTAGATGTCACGCCGTACCTACCATGCCAACGTGCCTAAGGCGAAGACGCTTGGTCCATCCCGGGCCTCCTTGCCTGGCTTCTTTCTACTATATATCATATGCCTGAGGCGAAAACATATCTCTAACCATCGGTACGTACCCTTTTCACCTCGCTTAATTCCTCCCACCCTCGCCGCCACTCTTTTCGCTTCGTCTAATTCCTCCCACTTTCCAACCTAACGCCGTCTCCATCTCACTACTCCGGCACTCCTTGACAACTTCAACACTTTACCAGCAGTTGTTCGCAATCGATTTGGCGTTCTCTATTTCTCCGGCGTCGCATCGGTCGCCACTTTCGTCAGAACACATTCCTGCCTTTTTTATCTTCTACACAACTCCTGTTTGACTCGGAGAAGACGGCAGCGCCTCTACACTCACCAGAAGTGTCCTCGGAAAGTATAGAGTTGGTACCTCTGGGCTCGCGGCACCGCCTCCTATAAGCCCGTAGCCCTCCTATGGCCACGGAGAGATTGACCATATAGGCAGAGCAGGCACACAGAGAGTAAGTCACTTCCTGAGAGGCAAGCTTGCCATCTTCTTCCTCTCCCATCTAATACCAGCTTGCCGTCACCTTCGTCCTCTCCCATCTAATTGTCAGCCTTGTCATCTCCTTCCTCTCCCATCCCATATCTGCTTGCCATTACCTTCGTCCTTTTCCGATCCATGGCAGCTTGATATCTTCGTCCTCTCCCACCTCCTTGCCAGCGCTTGAGCTGACCTCGGTATTGCCAGACCTTGGACAGGCTGGACCTGCCGTTATCTTGTCACAACTCAACCACCACTTCTTGTCAAGCCTCGGACTGAATGAATCTGTCCTTCGCTCTGGGACCACCGCCATAACCACCTCGCCTCTCGCAATACCTTGGATGGACTGAACCTGCCTCTCACTCTTTTCGTCGGCACCTACTACACCTTCTCGCGACTACCCTTCGCATTCCGTTCCAGGCATTACTTGTCAATCTACTCGGATGACAAGGGGCCGCCAACCTGTTACTTAAATACTGTTTTTCTTGGTTGTACCAGCAATTTCCCTCATTTCCTTGGAGCATCCCCCACCATGCCTCCTTCTCGCGCCAGCCAAATCCAAGAGGATGACTTGGAGGAGGGTCAGGATCGCATGTCTGGTATTGAGCAACGCATCCGCAATGCTCGCCGAACTGGACAAGCACGACGGGTTGTCGTCATCGACGACGACGAGGAACATGTAGCACGACGTCAACAGCGAGAGCTTTCCGTGGAGAGAGAAGCTGCAATCGTCCTCGGTCTCGATGACGATGAAATTCCTGCTGCAATCGTCCTTGATCTTGATGACGACGGACTTCCTCCGGATCTACGACATCGGCGCAACCTCCGCAACCGTCCCATCGAGCCTTACTTGCGCCTGTCAGAATTCCAGCACGGTAATTACACGATTAAGGCAGGCACGGTTGTCGAGGTCCCAACTCGTCCTCCTGAAGAGCGTAGCTGGCAGTTTCTCGAGGTCCGCTACATACGCACAGAAGGCGGGGAAGTCTGGCTGCGTGGCATTCCTCTGACCAGACTCCGGCACCTCAGAGGCATGTTCCTCAAGCAGAGGAACGAGGTCTGTGCTGTCTTGGAGGTAGACCAGAATGATCCGCGAAAGCCGCTCATCCAGGCGGCCAAGGAAGTCAACGTCGATGAGGTGATCCGGCGCCGCACAGTCAATCGCACCAACGCCATGTTCCCAGAAAACCGTTTCGACCGTAAACTTTATAAAACAAATGAAGCGATTGAGAACCGGGCTCCGTTGACTCAGCGCTGGATCATAACTTTTCACTACAAGTCCGCTGCCTACAGAGAAAAGAAGGCTCTCTCCCCCACCGGCGAGGTCTATCGCCTTATGGAAAAGGACATCAAGGACCCAGCATTCCGAGTCTCGGACAGAACCTTGTTGAACAGATTCCGCGGCGGGAAAGTCCGTGGAGGTTCATGGGTTTGCGGGAAAGAGACAGTCCCTCTCGAAGAGCTCATAGAAGATGACATGGATGCCGCTCCGACCACGAGACTGATGGGACAGAAGTATACCATGGCGGACATATGCTGCGGAGCAGGAGGTGCCTCTGAAGGCGCCCGTCAAGCAGGGTTCAGAATGACCTTCGCTTGCGATTTCGACGCGGCAGCTTGTCGGAGCTACCATGTCAACCACTCAGACACCGACCTCGAAGAATCGGACATCTTCGTATCGATGCGGGGACGCAAAGACGCACGTTCCAAACATCACGTCGATGTTGCTCATACGTCGCCCCCGTGCCAGGTCTTTAGCCCGGCGCATACCGTACCCGGCAAGAATGACGACGCGAATGCCGCAGCGTTGATGTGCGTGCAGGAGGTGCTCGAGCAGCTGCGCCCCCGGTTCGGCACTGGCGAACAGACGTTCGGGCTTCTGTTTGACCTGAACGAGGACTACTTCAACTCGCTCGTGTGCCAGTACACCTCCCACGGCTTCTCGTTTCGATGGGATACCCTCCCTTTCCAGGAGTTTGGAGGAACTTGCCAGACTCGCCGACGGCTGCTCTGGATCGGGTCTTGCCCTAGTGAGCGCATGGCCCCATTCCCAGCTCGTACACACAACGTGACTGGCCTTAATGGGCTCCCGAAGCCATCCACGCTGGGTGGGATCCTTCGAAACGTGCCTTCATTTGCATCTCTACACGACGATTTAGAGATGGCGGTGCGAGCCGCTCGCCCTAATAGCCGGTTCCCCAGAAGTCCGTACGACGCAGAGAAAAAGATCGGCACCATCACGACCAGTGGATCGACCTCATACCACCCCGATGGCCTTCGAAACTTCACGCTGCGCGAACTGGCTTCCATCCAGACCTTCCCGCCGACCTACGACTTCTTGGGAAATGTAGGCCAGATCAAGAGACAGATTGGAAATGCATTCCCGCCTGGACCGGCTCGAGTGCTTTTTGCCGGCGTGCACAAGTGGCTCATGGAGCTTGATAATGTGGTTGATGAGGTCATTGACCTCAGTAGCGACGACGACGATAATGTGATCATTCTGGACGACAACAACGGCGAGGCGATCATCATCGACGACGATAGTGACGAGAAAACGCGACGGAACAGGCGCTTGGAAATACGACAGAACGCACGTGCGAACAGGCGCTCGAACACACAACCGAACGTGCGTCCCAACGTGCTTCCGAACCTGCGTCCGAACATGCTACCAGCCCTGCGTCCAAGCCGGAATGTCGATGCAATCATGATCGATGACGACGAGGACCACCAGATGGCAGACAGATCCATCCCCGTCCATCGAGAGTATGTTGTAATTAGTGATGAGGATGAAAACGACAACGCCGCTATGATGGACTACTCGCGCGAGAGCTCGCGAACACTCTCTGCTGGGTCCCAGGACGGGATGGAGATCGACTGAGGATTAGGCATGCGCAGCCACACATGATGGTAGTCGGCATTGGGAAATGTTGATTCTCTGGTGCAGTGGACGGAAGAAAAGTTAGCCGGCCTATAGACTTGGAGGGTGGGCCCGTACTTTATAGGAATGGTTTGGGTTTTAAGAAGGTACGAGGGAACAGGAAAACGTGATGTGGGTACAGAGACGTCTGGACATGAATGGCATGAGGCCTTGCAGCATGGAACTGTCTGGTAATATTCCGGTGAGATTACTGGGACGTGAGCTTATATGAGAGCTAGACGAGTTGCTGTCCGAGAATACTGAGACATATATTGCTTGCAAGACCTAAGGAGTACTTTGTGATGAGACGTATGAGGTGCACTAGACGTTCGAAAGGAGAATGGGAGCTGTGGACGGCAGCTGGCCAGGTCTAGCTTGAATGGAGCAGACGGTGGTCTACGGCAACATGTAGCCCCAGCCAGAACCACTGCCAGCCTGCTGTTCCCATGATACACACTCAGTACATGGACAAGCAGCCAGACGTTCACAAAGGTCTTCACCGGGCTGCCCAGCTGATACACTCAGCCCTCATAAGTCTCCGTACACACCATGTTGGAAGAATTCTAGATCACACGTGAGATATTAGAAATACTAGAATAAGCAGACAAGGATAAGCAGCTCGTAGCTATAAATTTATATTCGATGCTTATTCCAGCGCGCTTATTCCATTATTCTATTCATAATGATCGCACTTTCGCTTAGGGGATAAGGAGGGTATGGAGACTTATGAGGGTTCGGTGCAAACGTGTTTGCATTGTGAATGCAGTCACCGGATCAATTTACTAACTAAGGGAATGAATTTAATGGACAGGGGGGATGGGCACGGGATGTGGTGGGGTGGGGGTGGGTGGGGGGAGTCTCTCATTCATGCCTCTGGGTGCGTCTTCCCACCCGACCTGATCTCTTCATCTCAATCCATCTGATTATTAAGTTGGTGTCTCCTGCGACCGAGCCCTCCTTGAGCTTGCTGATGATCCGTCGTCATCGGCCAAAATAATGACTTTGATACATTCACCCTCCATAAGTCTCCAAGCATGCCTATTTTACACCAAAACACCCCAAATTTACATTATCATACTAAATCGACCAAAATAGATAAGACTTAAAAACTTAGAACATTAACAGTTCGATTTACCGGAATAAGAAAATGGCTTCCTTAAAAACTTTGAAATCTTAAGGGTTTAATTAATAAATAATTATTTATTAAATGCGAGATATTGGGAAAATATCTCTTTTTAAGATAATTAATTCTGAAAAGTTAGAGAAGATGAAAACCTAGTATTTTATGATACTTTACGTAAAAGCAAATATTACGTCGCTTTATATAGCTTGTTTAATCTGTTATTTATTTAATAAGAAATTTTAAACTTTAAAAAGTTTAAAATTTATTTTTGGGTTCAAACATTGAATTTTTACTATTTTGAATACCACGAAAATCAATTTTACGAATACACGATATTATAATGGAGCATTTTTAAGTACTAATTAATTATAATATTTTAATTTTAAAAGCATTAACGGCGGGGGTATAGATGTGAGACAGCCCTAGATATAGGACAGTTTTCACACCCAATATCACAATGTTCATTTACACATATTTCTACTGGCAATGAAGCATTAGATATCGTAAATACTGTATTGAAATCATATTTTCTTAGTGTTTTTAGCAGTGCTGGTTTTATTAGGTGTACTGCTGCGGGATAGGCCGCTGTGGGGGTCGCAAGTTAGCACTCCCGGCCCTAATCTGAGGTGTAATGGGATCTGTGCCCCCTATCCCCTTCACTGTAGTAGAGGTTCTTGTCACGGCGAGCGTACTGAGGAGCTGGGACATGGCCGGCAGCAAGCAGCTATTACTCTATTGATGAGAATATCAAGACTAGAGAGGAAAGGAAGAGAGAGAGAGAGATAGGTACAGTGAGAGGTTGCCCCTTTAAGAGGATCCTCTGGTCAGATCCTTCCCTTATTGGGAAGTATCCGCTTGTCATGTGAGAAGGTCTGTGCAGGCCGTCACACTACCCCCCCCCCCTTAATCAAGTCGGTTTACGATGATGATTTCTTCCGAGTTCTCCTTACTCCTTGTGCAGAGCCTCTTACAGGCAGGTTGTCTTCCTTATGATCAGTTAGGTCCTGATTATCAGCAGCAGCCTCTATCTATTGCTGTAACCTTTGAGGGGGACCTGGTGCCTTGGGATTTGCGTCATGGAACTCTTTGACGCGTATAGCCAAGTTTCTAAAGTTAGCTGCTGGGTACCACATCGGGTCAGGATCATGACCTGTCCATTCAGCCTGGTACTCCAGCTTGCCCCGGGTTAGGCAGGAGGACAGAATTTTGTTAACTTCTTATTCAGGAACCCCATCCATGTCGACGGGAGGCGGTGGAGGGATCACCTGACCTGGGACAGGGTCATTTGGTGACCGTATTAAGCGGCTTGCATTGATGACCCGATGAGCGTTTATCTCAGGGGGTAAGTCAATCTTAAAGGCGTTCTCATTAATCTGTTTGACAACCCGATATGGTCCCATGTAGGGGTTGTCCAACCCATCATGTGGGCAGTCAGTACGCCATGCTCCTTTGCGTATATATACCATATCTTCTGGCTTCCAGTCAATTGGTCGTCGGGACTTGTCAGCCTGCTTCTTGTACTTTGCTTGTGCCTTGAAGAGATTGGTTTTGGCCCCTGCCACGGCTTGTACCAGGCGTTCAGTAAACTTTTGAGCGTCTGAATGACTCAGCCGCTCTGTAATAGGCGTCTTTCTTGAGAGGGGACTGCGTTTATCTCAGTCAAATGTCATGATTAAAAGAAACCTTATTTCAACCTCAGCTGAAGATAAGTCAGTACTTGCATGAAGTTGTGTGACATAAGCAAAATCAAGACAGGGCAGCAGTTGAGACCAGTTATCCTAAAAGTGGCTTATAAAGGGTCAGAGCTTCCTCTGGAGGAACTGGTTAATGATCTCTGTCTGACCATCCGTGTGAGGGTGCTCTGTAGTAAAGCGGCGTAGATCCATCCCTGTGAGCTTGGCTAATTCATCTAAAAAGGCAGCAATAAACTGGGGACCACGATCTGAAGTCACAGTCTCAGGGGTGCCATAGACCCTCCAAGGTCTATTGAAGTATAAGGTGGTAAGGTCTTTGGCTGTACATGTCTTATATGTCAGAATAGACCACGGGCGTTTGCCTAGTCGGTCTATCACCACATAGATTGTGTCATAGCCTAGCTTGTCTTTTGGCATGGTCTTGAAGTCCATAGAGACATGTTGCCAAGGACGATCTGGTATAGGCAGGGGTTGTAGCAAGCCGGCTGGCTTGAGACGGGAGTTGCGACCTCTGCCACATTCTGGGCAATGAGCGCAATAACGGTCTATAAAAGCACGCATACCTGGCCAGGAGTAACGCTCTGCTACTAAGGCACGCATCTTGTTCCGACCAGGGTGTGCACGGGAAGATAGTCTGTGAATCTCATCATAAAATCGTGTGTGTAGGTGCCCCTCATCAGGCACCACGAGACGTCCCTCTTTCAGTAGCAAGCCATCAACAAGACTATAGCCCTGTTGAATGTGTTTAGCTCTTTCACGCTTAAGAAGCAAGGTCTCCAAAGAGCGATTGGCTGTCAAGATGGCATCAATAAACTGAACACCTTCTAGAGAACCGTCAGGGTCCTGGTTGTTGGCTTCAAAGGTGGCCATAATGACACATACCAGGTTGTCCTCTGGACTAGGTGACGGGTCAGTCATATGCAGGTCAACGGGTCCATTGAACCTTTTAATAGGTAGGAGGATCTAGCGGCGACTTTTATCCTTGATGGCCTTCTGTGTAGCTAGATCTACAGCTTTCCGTGATAGAGTATCAGCTATCAGGTTCTCTCTACCTGGACAGTAAGAGATGGTGAAGTCCAGGCCCGAGATATCCTCACTCCAGGCTGTTTGTCGAGAATTGAGCTATTGCTTAGTGGCAAAGTATTGGAATGCCTGATGATCTATGAAAACAGGAAGGGGATGCTGAAGGGCAGTGAGCATGTGGTTCCATTCTCGCATGGCATAGACAATTGCTAATAGTTCTTTGTCATGGATGAGATAATTGCACTCTGCTGTATTCATAGTTCGCGACAGATAGGCCACTAGATGCCAGTTGTCTTGCTCATCCTGTTGGGAGAGGGCTGCTGAGATTATACCATCTAAAGCGTCTATTTCTAGCTTAGTAGGAGCTGCTTCCCTGTAATGTGAGAGCAAGGGAGCTAAGCATAAGGCATCCTTTAGGTTGTCAAAGGCTCTCTACTATTCCTTGGTCTATAAGTACTTAATTGCCACAATAAAACAGTAAAGAGGTTTAACTATCTTATTAAAACTGTCTATAAATTGCCAATAGAAGTTACAGAATCCCAAGAAAGACTATAATTCTTTACCAGTCCTAGGCTCTTCCCAGTCCCTCACGGCGGTAATCTTGGCTTGATCAACTGATATGCCACTGGTTGATATTATATATCCCAGGAATTTTGTTGATATGATAACAAACTCGCTCTTCTTGATGTCAGCCTGGAGGCCAGCTTCACGGAGCTTCTTGAGGACTTTGCGGACATGGTCCCAGTGTTCTAATGGGTCTGCAGAAAATATCAAGATATCTTCCATATAGGCTGTACAGAACTCATCCAGATATGGGAACAAGGCCTTGTTGATATACCGCTGGAAAGTACTTAAGCCGTTACAAAGTCCAAAAGGGAGCATCTTGTACTTGTACTGGCCAAAGCGCGTACAGAAGGTCGTGAGATCCTCAGAGGCTGGATCCATGCGGATTCGGTGGAAAGCCGCCCTGATATCCAGCTTGGTGAACAGCTTAGCGCAAGATAGACGTTCCAAAGTTTCGCTGATTAGTGGCAGCGGGTAGCGGTCTTTTTTTGACTGAGCATTGAGCTCGCGGTAGTCGACACAGAAACGCAAGCCTCTATTTGGCTTTTTGGCAAAGAGAACAGGGGACCCATACTCTGCTCCACTGGGAACAATCCATTCCTTGTGTAAGTGTTCCGTCAGATATTGCTTAAGGGCAATAAGGTGGTCAGCCTTCATGCTATATAAGGGGTGCAGGCAAAGAGTCTTGGCCCCTGGCTTGAGCTCGATCTTGTGGGTAATATCCTTGCAGAAAGAGGGTAATTCGTTGCTTTCTGTCTTGGAAAATACATCCATAAAATCTTGTGCCTCTGGAGGAAGCCTGCTGTGTAACAAATGCTGAGTCTCTGAGTCCTCTTTATCAATAAAGTAATTAATGGCTTGATCAAGCTCATATACCGAAAAGAAGAACACATTTCCGTAGCTGTGTTATTAATGTTGCCCCTTCTGACGGTGACTAGCCCGTCTAAAGAAGGTACTTCCTGAGACTAGGTGGATATCCGCGCCCAGAGCGTTCACTATTGCGTCTTTGCTAACCTTGGGATGAACAGCCTGGCGTGGGGAAGTCTTTTACAAGGATGCCAAGCGGTCCCGTCCGGCTAGCTGGTCTTTCATAGTCTGTAAGGACTGATGATGGTCTCTTGCCTATGTATCCAGCACTTGGTGGCGACGTAGTATCTTTTGCGGGCGTTTCTCTTGATCTTCCCACTGTGAATCCCTATGGAGCATGTCCTACTGGGCCTGAGGATTGATAGCCCGTTGTCTTAACCACTGGCGAGCTGGGTTAGTGATGTCGGTCTTCCAGTTGATAAGAAAAGGTAGTTCTGGTGAGAAATATAGGCGGTTCCGCCGACAGTCTGATAGGAGGTTATGAGCAGCCAAAAACTGCTTGCCAACAATAAGGTCAAAATTCTTGCTGGGTCCAAACTCCGTATCTAAGATAGGGGCTTCCCAGAAGGTTCTTCCCTGAATCTGGAAGTTTGCTGCAACTATTGTGTTAACAACCTGTGAATGTCCCTTGCCAAAGCCATTCAGGGTGGCGGGCTCATTAAAATGTCTTTAAGCGAGTTCCCATTGTTGAGCCAAGCGGCTCATGATTGAACGGCTGCCTAAAAGATAAACCTCTGCTCCAGTATCAATCAAAACTTTCACACGCACTGCAATTCTATTCAATCGGATGGTTGCAGTCATCACAAAAGTACTGCTGCCAATCAAGCCAGAGAGGTCTGATCAAAGTGATATAATTTCAAGAGAGTGGTGAGCTAGTTGATTAATAATACATTGGAGGCCTAGGTAGGAGACTTTCCCTAGACCTTTGAGTTTTCTGACTCGTTGTCAGAAGTAACATCCTGGGTCAGACCAGAAGAGGCCTCATTGTCTTTTTCTAGAAAACATACATGAGGAGTTCTTTTGTTTGGACATTTGGGAGCGATATGGCCCTTTTTGCCACACAAGTAGCATGTAATGCTTTCTGCCTTATGGGGTGTGCGTGATCGGTCAATGTGCTTCCTTTCAGGGGCTGCAGAGAGACGGGGAGTCTTCTGATCAGGTGATGCTCTTGCTGGTTGGAAGGTAGTGTCAATCGCTTGATTGGACAAAGCTTGAGTTGGTAGGCTTCTGATAAACTGCTGAGGTCCAGGTGCCACAGTGATGGTATGGCGAGAGGAAGCTTTTAAGAAGCTTTGGCGCTGCTTCTTGACTCGTTTAATCTCTGTAAGCTGTTGAGCATTGCTAGAACAAATATTTTGAAATTGGTTGAAAGAAACATTAGAGTCAAGGTAAGAAGCCATTACTTATATCCTCAGGGGTGGTGTCAGCTTTTGGTTCAGTTCATACTTCCATTCTGTCCGGGACAGGCCTGTCTTACTGGCTAAGAGAACCCATGTGGAACAAAAGGAGTAGAAGTCTTGCGCCGGTTCCATCCACAGATCATGGAGCTGATCTCTGGCTTGAGCAGCTGTGTCGGGATTGCTGTAAGAGGACCGGAGAAGGTCATACACCTCTTTAATGGTAGTAAATGACTCAGCGTTCTCTTCAGAGATGAATGGTTCCAATGTTATAGCTGCATCACCTTCTATTAGCGTACAGAGCCAGTCAAACTCTGATTCTTCTGTAATGAAGAGCCACCAGTTGGTCCGTAGCTTGCGTTGGGTGCTGTTCTCCCACTGTTCAAAAGTTGTGTTTTGACCATCACTCAGCTTTGCAGGGTCTGCCAGCTTGATGGAATGTCGCATGGGCTGGGTCTGTGGGTCCTAGAATGTGATCCTGGAGGAAGATGGAGACGATAAAGCGTTTGAGTGAGATTTGCTGTGGGTCAATGCGGCCTTTGGTTGCGTGTTTGGCTTGTTCTGGCCCCCTCGTGTCTTGGTTCTCTGTTTCTTTGGTTCTTTCTTTGGGGGAAGGTTATTGGTGTTGGGAGATGTTTGGATAGGTTGGGCTGGTCTTCCAGGCCCTTCAGAACTATCCTGATGTTCTAGAATGATAATGGTACTCGTTATCACAGTGTGTTGGACGGAATCAGTAGTAATAATAGGTGGGATAGTGAAGGGATAATAAAGTCTTATGATAGGTGGGTATTCAGAAACACTACACCTGTCACTGATAGAGACAAAACTCCTTGCAGTGGTGATCTGAAGACAAGGCTTCTGATCTGGTATGGACGAGTCTTGATATTATGTCACGGCAAGCATATTGGGGAACTGGGACATGGCCTGCAGCAAGCAGCTATTACTCTATTAATAAGAATATAAAGACTAGAGAGGAAAGGAAGAGAGAGAGAGATAGGTACAGCGGGAGGTTGCCCCTTTAGGGGTGTCACGAAGCGTAAATATAGAGTGGACGTAACAGTTGTTGAATACACGGATGATGATTGATTCTATTGATTGTTGTGCTCTGTGTGCAGAGATTGATTATCTGTCTTCTTGGTGGGTCAGATGCCCTGTGCGTCTCTGCCACACTGGAGATCTTCCGGTGTCTATCGCCGGCTCCTATTCAAGAACAGTCCTGCTTTCACTACGTACATGTAAGAATCTCTCAGTGAAGAGGGAAAGAAGGATCTGGCCCACCATCTAATGTAGTAGCAGTTAGGGCAACACGTCCTGTGCATCAGGTCACCTGATGCAGCGCATTGACCACTGCAGATGGTGTGTCAGACCTGATGGGAGGTCAGACCATCACAAAGAGGATCCTCTGGTCAGATCCTTCCCTTATTGGGAAGTATCGGCTTGTTATGTGGGAAGGTCTGCGCAGGCCGTCACAAAAACGCTTTCTTTTTCTTTAATACAACTTGTTACTTACTTTATGTGCTTTTAAGCCCTTTCGGAGTTTTTTGGATTCTTTTCCTTAAATTAAATCCGTTTTTAAGCCCTTTCTCTTTTTAAGATTTTTCCACCGCTATTTTACGTAAATTATACTTACCTCGCCTATATTTTTATTTAAATCTGTTTATAAATCAAAAAAGACCTTTTTTAATAGTTGATAAGTATATAAATAGCTGTAAATCCTGTTTTTTCTGGTTAAAGCGGTTTAATAAACCTTCTTTTTTTACGTGATTATTATTTAAAAAAAGCAGATCAAAACAATAATTACTAGACTAAATTTAAGCAATATTATATATATGGTATTAACTACTTACCCGTATATTTCCGCGTTATAAAGGGTATTAAGAACATTTAAAGATACATTAAATCTTTGATGGTTCCACCATTCACCAGTCTAGCGATGGTCCTTATAGTCCCCAGGTCACGTGACTGAGCACGTGACTGATCGGATGATAGGTTGGTCCATGTCCTGGTGGGTCTGGTGGGGGACAACTGCCCACATCTAGCTGCACACCAATTTGGGTGCATCTCTAGATCTTTCTTTTCCTTCAACCAAAGTTCATTATACATTAATAATCAATAAGGGTACCAGTATCTTTACGATATATTTACGGAATCGTGACACTCTTAACTTTTAAAAAGCTTAAATTTAAATTTAATATAAATGTAATAAAAATAGAAAAATTAAGAGTTTTCGTTACTGTATAAAAGGTGTTATATATCGTTGTATTAAATAAATAAGCTGCTATATATATAAGCGGCATAATTGAAGTAAGCGAGTTTGGCGGTCAAATATATTGTTGTGTGTGAGTTGGCTATCTAGCTAAGTAAGAGGACTGCACCCCTTATATGGTGGCCGCTTCTTTAGTTTATCTATCTGGCCGCACTCTGATTGTCCAGGGCACTCACGTACAGTGGGTCTCTCTGGTGACGTGTGTCAATAATATAGCCTTTAACCTTTAAAAGGTTTTAAATCGTATATAAAGCGGTTTTAACCTATTATAATGCGTATAAAAAAACCACTCAAAAAGCTAATAAGCAATTAGCCAATAAGGATAATAATATCATAAAACAATGTATTTATAATGCTTTATTAGTTAATTTATTACACATTGTTTTACCTTAAAAATATAAAAAAGGCTAAAATAAATAAATAAACCAAAGATATTCACTTATAAATAGTTATAAAATATAATTATATTTATAAAACTATATTATAAAAAATTTAAACGGCAGAAATGTTAAACAGAATAATATTTAATAAGTAAAGGTTCGATATTAATCAACTAACAATAATAGCATTGCGTTATAGCGAATCAGACTTACAGCTTGTTGCTCAAGCTAAATGATACGACCCTCATATTACTATTGGCAAGCTTTCTAAGGCTTTGCACGTCCTGTATAATTCCTTAAAGGCTAGAATTGCCGGCCGACCATCACGACGCGATAGCATGCTCAATACTTTGAAACTTACGGTTTCCAAAGAAAATGCCATTCTTTTCTTCATTCTTGACCTGGATGCGCGAGCATTTCCACCCCGGCACAGTTATGTTGAAGATATGGCGAATCAATTGTTGGCAGTACGTGGGGATAGACGCATTGGAAATAACTGGACGCAGAACTTCATTAAACGCACACCAGGCCTGCAGACGCGTTTTTATTGGAGGATAGACTACCAGAGGGTCTTGAACGAAGATCTAGACGCGTATTGCGCGTGGTTTCGCCAAGTTGCGGTGGCAATCACAAAACTTGGTATCCAAGATGCGAATATTTATAACTTCAATGAGACTGGGTTTATAATGGGCATTATTGGGTCCGGCATGGTCGTTATAAGTACCGAAAGACGTGGTAGGCCTAGACAAGCTCAGCAAGGCAACAAGGAATGGTCTACAGCAATTTCTGCTGTCAATGCTGATAGTTGGGTGGTCCCGCCGCTCATCATTCTACAGGACAAAACCCACCTCGCGTCATGGTATTGCGACACAACATTACCACGCGATTAGAAGATGACTGTGTCAGATAACGGTTGGACTACGAAAGAGATTGGTTTGAAATGGATTTGGCATTTCGATAAGTATACCAGACTGTGTATGACTGCCAGTAAACGCCTCCTCATCCTAGTTGGTCACAAAAGCCACCATTCCCAGATCCTTGAGGATTATTGCCAGAATAACAGTATTATTACCCTTTGTATGCCTGCCCACTCGTCACACAGGCTCCAGCCTTTATATGTCAGTTGTTTTAGCATGCTCAAACGAGCGTACGGACGCATGATTGAGGATCTCATCCGGCGTCATATAACCCACGTTTCAAAGGAGGACTTCTTTGCAGTGTTTTGTGAAGCACACAATGCTGCTATAACGCCAGGAAACATTTGAGCAGGTTTCAGTGCCACTGGGCTTGTTCCTTTCGACTCAGAAAGTGTCATTTTGAAGCTGGATGTTGTCGTTGTCGTACGAACACTGTTGCCAGACCCCAATCTGCCACCCATAACTTGGACTTCAAAGACGCCTACCACCATCAACGAAGTGGTAAACCAGTCAGTTTATATCCGAAATCGAGTCAGAAACTACAATAGAAGCTCACATATATCAATAGTTGATGCGTTGAGCTCATTTTCAAAGGCTACATACGGTCTTATGCATAAGGTCGCTTTGGTTGATTCCTGGGTCCGCAAGCTAGAGGAGGCCAATCACTTACTAAATAAACGCCGGAGAACAAAAAACAAATGCCTAATGAAAGGAGGAATACTTTCCGTTGAAGACGCAGTAGGTCTCCAGGCTGTAAAGGATATTGATGAGCTGGCAAGATAGGAAATGTGTGAAGATAGTCGTCGTCCAAGGATGGCAGCAGCGCGTGAGCGATGTTGTGGCATTTGCAGCAATACTGGCCATAATTTGCGAACTTATACAATACAGATAGAAACGTCTGAAGAAGAAGAATCCAATTGATCAGATTGAATTAAATGCGTTGTGGTTCAGTTATTTGACATGTTGGTTAGAAGGTTAGTGAAAAGTTGCCGTTTGCTTGTAATTACCAGTCGCTTGTCATCCACGTTATGTTAAAATAAAATAAAACAAAACAAAATAAACGAAATTACTATTAAAAAAAAGCTCATAAAGGCTTAAAGCTTGATTTCAAACCTAGCGGTATTAACTAGGTAATAAAAGCATTTGAAAATTTCAATTCTTTTATTTAATGATAAATAAAAGTTTATTAAGTGTTGGAACAGGCTTGAACGATCAATCATAACAATAACACTCAAGTATGGGGTCAAGGTCATGATGTTGCTGATGGTTGGATTGGGAAGTCTAGCTGGACCTGAAGGTCTGGCTAAGTGAACTCATAATCGGGTATCTAATCTCTTACCTAATCATACATGTGGGTTTCATATGGATGGTTTGGCTATGGAATCACATGGATCCAACAATAAGAATAAATATAAGGTTTTTGAAAAGATATACTATATATACGGTATAAGGAATAATTAATTAATATTTAGTTATTTAAAGGTTTATATAATGGATTTTTTATTAGTTTTTACGGTATAATATTTATTAATATTTATTACAATAGTTTAAAAATAATTATATCGTAATAAGAAAAGATTATATCAAAGAAAAGTTTTTATCTTACTTAATTTACCTTATTAACTATATATAGCCTAGTTTTTAATCTATTACGTATTCTTTTTATATGAACCTTATCTTATTCAATAAACGACTTTTTTAGACCCTTCTACGACTTTTAAATAATTAAATTAACTACTTATTTTTATATTTGTACGTTAATCGTTACTTATATAGACTAGATGTCTTTTCGGCTGGAAGTAAGTGTTAATTATACCAGCAGTTTGCACCAGTATATTATAATTGATTTAAATTTCGACTTTTACAACCTAAACTTATAAAATAAAATGAAAAAGCTCGAAACTTTCTTATCTTAATGAAAAGAAAGCTATCTGTTAGATCCATGGGATTCCACATTCAAAGCATTTATACCGAACCCATATGTATAATTAGATAAGAGATTAGAGACCGGATTGTGAGGTTATTTAGCCACACCTGCGAGTCTAGCTAGACCTCCCAATCCAACCATGAGCAACATCATAACCTTGACCCCATACTCGAGTATTATGATTGATCGTTCAAGCCTGATCCCACAATTATATTTACTTTAATATAAAATAAAATATTTTAATAGCTTTATTTTTTAATAGTTGTAAGATCGGTATATTTTATACTTATTATATATGATTAATAATTATGTTATTCTTGTATAAAAGAAAGATTTTGAATTTAATATAACTTGTTTTTATAAAGTCTTAAAATAATGCTATTTCTTACCGAAATAATATCTTAATAAACGCAGCTTTGTTTAGGCTTATTGATTCGAGATTCTTTTAAAATATTGTAAGGCTTGTGAGATTAAGTTAAATACTTTTAAATGCCTTTATAAAATGTCAATAAATATTTATTTAAAGGCCGTTTTATAACATCATCATAAAGCCTTTTAATATATCTTTAATTTAATTAAAAACGTTTTATTTTTAGTCAATAAATTTCAATAACATCGTACTATTAAAAACGAACCATTTTTTCAGATTGTTTAACGAGATTTATGTTTATATATAGTATTTAAATAAACAGCCGAAGGAGAAAGGTTAAGATTAAAACAAACGGGTTTTTATAAAAAAAGGTTTAAATGGTTCGTTAAACGGCTTATTTTCTTGATAAGCCAAGTTTTGAGTCGTTTATATTAATTAAAATCTGCTTTCTTTAAATCGATTCTAAAAACTTTTAAAGCTACATCTTTATTTAAAGTTTAATTATAAATGTTTTTATACAAATAATAAGTCGACGTAAAAATTAAAGAATAAGGGATTAATCAAGTTAAAAATCAACTTATTACTAGTATATATATCGTTTATTTATTTATTTAATTTATAGTTAGAAGCATATAATTAGAATTTATAATTAAGGTTATAATAAAAGTTACAATAATAATTATTAAAGTTGAAAATTGAATTTCAAAAAATTGTGGGTTTTAACGAGTTTTAAGGATTGAAAATATCTAAAATTAAAACCTTAAAAAAAGGAATTATAGATTAATCGCTATATGTTTTAAAAACCATGGGTTATTTTTATAAAATAATATAAAATACTATAAAGATGGGTTAAGAAAGGTGATATTGAATTTTAATTATATTATTATATAATAAACAACAATTGATTTTGATAAAATTGATATTGAAAAGGAATTCTTGTTTACATTTTTTTCAATTTTTAAAGGATTTACATATATAATTATAAAAACCGTATGAAAAGTTATTAATAAGTATATTTAAAGCCCCTAAGGATAAATAACTTATTGTTTTGTATTATAAACTTTAATCTGTTAATTTTCGAAATCGGCAGTTTTGGAAAATGAATAAATTCGTTACAATTTACAAATATATTTTATACTATATATAAAGTAAGCCCTTTTTATTCTTTATAATACTAATAAAACTTTTGAACAACTTTATAAATCTGTGGTATTAACTCAAGGCTTTTATATATTTAATTAATAAATAACTGAATAATTTCATTGCTTTAAAGCAGTAATTCGGTTCTACCGTTTATTTGATTAGTAATTCTTTTATCACAAATTAAAATAAGTTTTCACCAAAGAAGTATAAAGAAGGCGTTATCGTATAAAATCATGCCGGCTTTTAAAAAGGCTTTAATAACGTTGCGGTAAAGCTATTGATAATAATAAGATAAAAACTGAAATATAAAGTCGTTATAAAAGGATTAACACTTTTTTATTTTATTATAAATATATCTAAGTTAACAAGCCGAAGAAGTAAGCTTAAAGTAAAATCTCACCGTAAGGTCTTTTAAAAACATTAAAAACCGGTCGAGATTAGTCGACTTCAAAAGCTATAACTATTAAGGTAAATAAAAAGCAATATATTATAAAGCTTCTTCAACCTTTTTTTCATTGTTTTTACTTTTAACATCTAAATTAAAAGTCAAGCCTTTATAAAAATCCGTTTTAAATGTCGGTAAGTTCATAAACTATCCCTTTAAGTTACCTAGTTAATATCATTTCTCTCTTTCCAAAGAATCTTATTTATTTTTAATAAAACAGTATACTAATACAAATAAACCTTAATGATGAAAAGCGGTCGTTTTAATATTGAGGTTCTTTTATTCAAAGCATATACTTATATCATTTAAGGAAAAAATAGAAATTAAAACCCATAATGTTACGATGCAGCAAGTACACGGCCTGTTGGAAGGCCAAGGGGAGTACACTAAGAACCAATGGAATCAGAAGGCAGGAACAGAACAATAGGTATTACGGATTACATAACAAAGGGTCACGTGACGGATCACTGGATCACAAAGTGAGCCTGCGAGGATCACTAGATCAGGGAGTAAGCCAGTGAGCATCACTCCGGGACAAGGTGATCCTACTCCATCAGTGAGGGAGAGATTGGATATATAAGGACAGACATTTCCCAGCTAGATAGATAGACAGTCTCTACCTTAATGATCAATCTAAGCATCTTAGCAAAGCTTAAGTTGGAAGAAATCTCCTGACGACTCGACTACGCAGTGAACCCAGTTCAGACCAAGCCCCAGCATCTGAGTGTCTTCTAGTTGACAGAAGCCTCTATCGTCTTTTGTGTTGACTTACCTCAGAACATAAACCCTATAGAACCCTCTAGCCTTATAGGTTAGACGACTCATTACACATAAGCGTTTTTACCTTATAAATTAAATTGATTTTAATTAATAAGAAATACGTAGCCAATATTGATATAGGTTTTAAATAGGCTATTTTTTGGGAAATAGATGTTTTGAATGATGTTTAAGAATAAATCGTAAATGAACAATATATTATTCGGAACCATTTTTAGACATATTGATAAAATATAATCGTATATTCATTGAATTTTTTTACTCCGTTTATTAACTAGTTAGTAATAAAAGTTAAAAAAGACAGGATTCTAAAAATAATCTTACGTACGATATATACCGTAATTATTAAGTCGGTAATTTTTAATATGGCGGTAATCTTAATTTAAAGAAAAATTTCGTAAAAACTTCAATAATTTTAATTCGAAATATATTTGCCGGGTTAGAAAACTTGATATTATATAAAGTCGTTTAAGGTAAATAAGAAAAACGGTTAGTTTTATTCTGGTAGAAATATTGCTAAATTCGCTTTATATAGTCTACTTAAATAAAAAATGAAATTTTATTTTATTTAAGCAGTTGTTGGAACAGGCTTGAACGATCAATCATAATACTCGAGTATGGGGTCAAGGTCATGATGTTGCTGATGGTTGGATTGAGAGGAATCTAGCTGGACTCGAAGGTCTGGCCAAGTGCCCTCTCAATCCACTATCTTATCTTATCTAATCATACATATGGGTCCTGGTATAGATGGTTTGCAGTCTGGAATCGCATGAATCCAACACAGGATACTCTTTCTTTCATGGTTGCGATTCCATCAAACCGTCTTTTCAGGTGATCTCAGCGCTGAACTCAGCCTTCAACTCGAACCGTTGTCTTGTTATTAGAAACAAGACTATGAAGAGCTTTATTTGGAGACGATTTGGTCATCGAGTCAGCAGGGTTATCCTCACCATGGATCCATCGGATTTCTGTGATCTCATGATTCTCGTATGACTGCCGGAGCGCCATGACATCGATCATCAGGCGCTTCTCATTGGTAGTGCCGAGCTTGACAAGGCACTGGTATAGCGAGTATGAGTCCGTGCAGAGGATCAGGGGGATCGTAGGTACTTCGAGGCGTTGGCAGATAGTTGCCAGTGTACGGTGGATCACGTATCCGTAGTCATAGCCAGCAACCATGCCATAGATTTCAGAAGCTAGAACGCTCCGTGTGACTCTCTTGCATTTGGTAGAGGACCAATGAACAATGTTTCCGGTCAGATCAAATGTGAATGTCTCACCATTACCAGATGATTCACTCCCGAGGATAATGACAAATCCGATCTGTGATGATAGGTCCTTGTTATTGGCGAATGATCCATCAACGAACACAAAGAGTTTAGCAGTAGACAGATCAGTCGTCACGAATCGAAGTCCACGTAACTTGTTGTCTAGTTGCTACTGAATGCGTTTGTTTAGCATCTCGACGTCCTTGTCGGAGGGTTCTTGGGCTTGGGCTGCGATAGAATAGTCGAATGCGGCTTCTGGTTGACAGATGGAGGCAATGTAAGCGCCTCTTGCTCGTTGCTCAATGAATCTCTGCTTGTAGTCCTTGTCACTCATGTCAATCAGGACGAGCTTGTCAGCTTGTCCCTTTTGAGTCGCTGTCATGCTCTCAGTCTGAAATTCTAGGCGGTATCCGTTGAAGTCGCCAGAAGAACCAGTATCAAACTGGGTTCGTGGCTTCGTCTTGTAGCCCGCTTTCCTCGTTTCGTCTTTTTCCTTCTCTAAGAAGCTGGTAGTACCAATGACAAAGGTGTCGTCAGTTTGAAGGGCTGCGATAGCAAAGTGGTTGCCTTTCTTTGTAATAAATAAATAAGGGTCGTATACGGATGTCTCCATTTCTAGTCTTTCCTTGTGATGGGCAGAATATGTGTCATACCAATGATTCCCAGCTTCTGCGATTCCGTATAGGGGTTTGTCGACGCGAAGAATCGTACCCTCTGGATACTTCTTCTTTAGTTCAATGGGTAGCTTGCATAGGACAAGACGATTCATCGGGTGTCGTGACTGTGTATAAGCCATAGTGATGTCTCGAGAGGCGGCGAGGCAACCCAGCCGTCGTAGAGACGGTGTCAAAGCCATGGCCAGTCGTTGGCTACATCGCATGATCGTCGGTGCTTGGGTCATGATACTGTGCTTCTCATGATCGTTATATCCTTGAACCACGAGTCTGCTCTTCTCGTAAGGGCGGTCATTGATGCCTTTGACAGTGCGGACGAGACGAGAGTTAAACAGTCGGGTATCACTGTGAATCTTGCTGTCAAACAGAATGGGGACAAGCACTTCATCGGCAAATAGAGACTCAATCTCAACGAGATCGGATTGCTCGAAGGGTGCTCCGGGGGCTGTGATCTTGCCTTCAGTGCGCAGTTTCAGGGCGAGAGCGTGATCAGCACGCTCCTTATGCGAGAGGAAAATGCCATATTCATCTTGCTGGACAAAAGAGCCAGCAAAGTTCTCCTCTTCGCTTGTAGTCGTAGTGGCTATGTGTACCACGTATATTTTTCTGGGTCGGCCTCGCGGTCGCTTCGTGCTTTGGATGGGTGTAGGGAGCTTCGGAGGGCGGCCGCGACGACGGGGGAGTGTCGGTTCTGGATATTCGAACGGAACGGGGGCATCGTAGTCGTTAAGCTTCTCAGTATTGAGGGTCGCGTCAGGGTGACGGTTGTACGGCTTGACGTGCGTGCGGCTGAATAGGGTTGGTCCGTTGATCATCTCAACGGTCACTTCTCGGTCTGTCACTGATAGAACCTTGTACGGGCCTTGATATTTGTCTTTTTCACGATAGACAAGGACTTCACTGCCGATGGGAAGAGAGAGAGGCAGTGTTTGGGTTGTATCAGGGCCATTCCTTGTGTTCAGAGCATTTTGAACGTTTCGCTTGACTTGGAGCTTACGTAGTTCGGCCATTGCTTTGGCCTGGGCCTGGGCACGTTGAAGCTGTGATAGTGTCGGGGGTGAATCCATCGTAACGCGTGGATAGGCTCCAAAGACCAAGAGCGTTGGTACAAGACCATCAGGACCGGCGGTATCGTTCACGGCTTTTACTGCCATCTGCAGGGCAGCTTCTCGAGAGATCCCGGATGATTCGGCTCGGATGATCTCGTAAGAGCGTCGAATGGGGGTATGATACTGTTCAACCTTGCCAATCGACCAATGAGCTTCAACGGGAATCTGATGACAGGTGATTCCAAGCAATCGGGCTTCAGCGCAAAATTCTGTGGCTGCAAAGTTGGTACCGGCATCGTGCGTCAGGACATCTGGAGGGCCAAGATAAGTGTCAATCCAACATCGTTTCAATGCTTCCCAGGTCTCCTTGGCAGACAGGTTGAGAAGGAATTGGGCTGCTTGGAAGGCTGTAGCGGCGTCAACGCAGTGAAGAACGGGCTTGCTCTCCAGGTACATGACATCGACGATGACTTCGTAGTTGAAATCAATATCCTTCTTGATGGAGAACTTGAACCGCTGTGGTGACGGGCCTTTGACCTGGCAGTGATGGCAAAACTTGTTGATCATTGCAATGGCATCTCGATCAGCTTCGTTGCCAGATTTCTCCAAGAGCTTGTAAAGCTTGCCAACAGAAGGGTGTCCAAATCGGGTATGAACGCGTCGTAATTCAGCTTCTGTCAGGAAAACACCGGTTGATGCAGTTGTCATTGCTGAGGGGAAGAACCAGGGGTGGCCCCATTTGCGGGTGATTGGGATAGACTTGCCATCTCGTAGTCGGATCATCCTATTGGCAATATTGTCAAACATTACGCCAAGATTGTCGAAGTCTTTCAGGCAGAGGAGGAAGGGAGTTTGGGTGTCAACGACATGGAACGTCACGTCTCCAATGGGGGTGTCAACATGGATCGTGCCAAGGGAATCTAGGGGCTGTCCTTCACCGAATTTAACCGTAGCTTCTCCAGCGCGTGATTTATCGAGTAAAACTGAGGGTAGCTCACGCTGTAAGGCTAGGAATTGACCCTTGCCAGCTGTTGAAACGGAAGCAGCGCCAGAATCAGGCATAATTCCTTGGAATGTAGAACTGGTATATCTATCCAGTATGAAGCTGTCAGACTCGAACCCAACCTGGGAGTTGTCTGTGGCAGTAATTGAATGTTGAAACGCTCGGTCACTAAGTAAGGTGGCTGTGAGGTACTGTACAGCATCGTTGCTACTGTCGCTTCCAGAATCCATGACGTATTGATCATGCGTGTTATTGGGGTCGGAGTCAAGATCTGGCTCGTAGTCGGCCAGGAAGTGAATATAGGCAGGGCCTGTGGTCGGTCGTCCACGGAACTGTTGATCGTGCCGCCATTTCTCTTTGGATTTTCGTTGTTCCTCTGGAGAATGCTTCCACAATCGACAGTCAGGGTCACTACAGATGTAACAACGTCTGGTAACATTGCTATCTCGTTTATTGTATTGCTTGTCTTTCTGCCGGTGGAACTTGCGATCAGTAAAGTACTGATTGGCAGCATGCTGGGCGCTGTTAATTGAGTCTTCAGAGGTTTGGAGTGATTGTCGGAGCTTGGATGCAAGAGCCTCGAATGTATGAGACGGGGTGAACAATGCGTATTCGAGTTCCTTGACGCCACGGCAGGCGCGTTCCACAGCTGCAATTAGCTGTGTCTCGCTGAGATATGATGGGCCGAGGGCGCGTTGACAAAGCTGCAGCTTGTCAAGTAATGCCTCAAGGACGTCCATATTGGACTTGTTGGCATTCTCGAGTCGTGCCTTCAAATTGCCGTAGGTAATTGTAGACCAATCCCGATGATACTGCGTCCTGTTGACCTCTGTGTCAAAATGTATCTTGAGACGATTATACATGTCAGAAAACATGGAATGACGGCTAACATGGTGCATGAAATATATTCGGGCTGCGCCAGTAAGCACTTGAGGGAATACCGCGTGGAATTGACCAGGTTTGATGCCAATGGTAGAACACGTGTTCAGGAAATAACGCATCTTGTCGTCCAGAATATCATACGGTCTTCCAGAGTAACAGTCTTCCTTTGTCCATATCTTAGCGAACGTAGCGATGGTTGCAGAAGCAAGATCTTCGTTCGCTACCGGGGCAGGGGGAATCTGTGTATATGGGTCAGGTGGCTGGTTCTGAAGCCATTGATTGTGCTGCTGGTAGGTCTTGAAACCGGGGTCCGGTGTAACAGTAACATGTCGAGGACCGGGGACGAAGCTGTCAATTGCATATGCCATCGGGGTTTGTCCGGGTATGAATCCGGCTTGCGGAGTCTATGAGGGATTCCGATATTGGGGACGTATCAGAGCAGGTGTTCGTAAAGTATCTCTCAATTGGTTGCTGTCAATGCTCTGGAACGCGATATGGCTCTGTGAAACATGCTGCTCAGTAGGTTCGAGGTTAGCAGTATTAGCAGGAGGGGGGTCATTTTCGTCTTGAAGATCGAAACCAGGTGTGTTGGTATTGGATGAATCAGCGTCATCGCCGTTTTTTCGTGCTTGGATAACCATGTAGCCTTCAACCATTTTCCACAGGTCAGGGTTTGGATATAACAGTTTTGTCCTGTCAAGCGTGATCTTGTCCCAGACAGGAAGGTCTTCTGCGGTTACGAGGTTGGCAAGTGCGTCCGCGATAGAGTGGTTTGCCTTGCCTAGATAGATTCCTTGGGAAATAAGGCATTTTCGGAAGATACCTCGGATGGTTCGTTCAATCTTCTCGAAGTTGTCTCTTGTCCATTCTTCAAAGTCCATTCAGAAGCTCTCAAAGATGTCGTAAGGGACAGGCTTCTCATTGCTATTATAGCGATCAATGCAGGCTAGGGTGTACGAGTTGATGTGAATAGTGTCGTCATCTCTCAGATCGACTGGATGGATCATATCGAGGTCGATGGAGTCGACAAGGTTGGCATGTAGATTGTGCTTGCCAAGGTATCGTAGCTTCTTATCTCTCAGGATGTCAGCAGGGTCTTGAGCGACTTGGATTTCGCTGTTGCCATTGCTGGAGGCCATCTTGTCGGATGTACTCGTGTCGGATGTACTTGTGTTGGATATGGGCGTGTCGGATGGACGTGTCGGATGGACGTGTCAGATGGGCACGTGTCGGATGGGCGTGTGGGATAGGCGTGTGGGATGGGCGTGTGGGATGGGCGTGTGTCGGACGGATGTGTGTCAGGTGGTTCTGTCAACAATCTGGCATGTGTCGGATGGGCGTGTGTCGGACGGGTGTGTGTCGGACAAGCGCGTCAGATGGATGTGTGTCAGGTGGTTCTGTCAACAATCTGGCATGTGTCGGATGGGCGTGTGTCGGACGGGCGCGTCGGATAGATGTGTGGGGGAGGGTTCTGTCAGCAGTCTGTGCTGCCGCGCGGGGATGTGAATATTGCTGTGATTACAGCGTAATCTATTGCCTCGAGTCGCCTCCTCTGGAGGAACGTTTGCAGTAGAAAACCTCGGATCTCGTGCTGTGCCTCGAATCGCCTCCTCTGGAAGAACGTTTGCGACAGAAGATCCAGATCTTTGGCTGTATCCCGAGTCTCGTGTCAGGAACGTTGATACAGTAGATCTCTTCTTTTCCTTGCTTATCTGTGTTGCCTTGGGAGACAACACTGATCAGTGTTGGAACAGGCTTGAACGATCAATCATAATACTCGAGTATGGGGTCAAGGTCATGATGTTGCTGATGGTTGGATTGAGAGGAATCTAGCTGGACTCGAAGGTCTGGCCAAGTGCCCTCTCAATCCACTATCTTATCTTATCTAATCATACATATGGGTCCTGGTATAGATGGTTTGCAGTCTGGAATCGCATGAATCCAACAGCAGTATTTATTAAAATATCAATACTTAATTAACTATTATACTTCAAAGCGTTAAGTTAATATCTTTTGAAAATACCATTTTAACTATTGTTGGATCTATGCAATTCCAGCCTGCAAACCATCTATACCAAGACCCACATGTATGATTAGATAAGAGATTAGAGACCGGATTGTGAGGTCATTTAGCCACACCTGCGAGTCTAGCTAGACCTCCCAATCCAACCATCAGCAACATCATGACCTTGACCCCATACTCGAGTATTATGATTGATTGTTCAAGCCTGTTCCAACAACTATTGACTTTGTTTAAGCATCTTTTTTGCTAAAGATATTATTTTCTTTATTATCATCATTGTTAGTTTTACTAATACTAATATCAAAAATTAAAAATTTACCGCTTAATGTAGGTCACAAGCGAGCAGGACACACAAGCAAGCGGGACTCTTTTATGAACCTTATAATCAACATGTCAAATAACTTAATTATAACGCGTTGAATTCGATCTAATTATTCGGAATCCTCTTTTTCAGACATTTCTATCTCTATTGTACAAGTTCGCGCATTATGGCCAGTGTTGCCGCAAACGCCACATCGTCGCTCACGCGCTGCTGCCCTTCTCACGACTATCTTCGCCCATTTCCTGTCTTGCCAGCTCAATACTATTCTTTGCAGCCCGAAGATCTATTATATTTTTAACAAAAAGTATTTCTTTTTTATTAGACATTTGATTTTTATTTTCTAGCATTTATCCAATAAGTGATTGGCATCCTCTAGCTCGCGGACCCAGGAATCAACCAAAGCGACCTTATGTATAAGACCGTATGTAGTCTTAAAAAACAAGCTCAATACGTTATTTATTGATGTTGGTGAGCTTCTTTGGTGGTTTCTGACTCAATTTTTGATATAAACCAATTAGTTTCCGCTTTATTAATGGTGGTAGGCGTCTTTGAAGTCCAAATAGTAGGTGGCAGATTGGTGTCTAGCGATGTTGTTTGTACAACAGTGACAGCATCCAGCTTTAAAATAACACTTTCTGCGTCAAAAGTAACAAAGCCAGTGGTACTAAAACCTGCTCAAACGTTTTCCAGTGTTATGGCAGCGTCGTGTGCTTTGCAAAACGCTACAAGAAAGTCCTACTTTAAATATGGGTTATATGACCCCAGATGAGATCTTTAATCATACGATTTTAAGCTTGTTTGAGCGGGCTAAAACAGCTGACATCTAAAAGCTGGTGTTAGATACTAGCACGAATGTGTTGAATGAGAGCCGGTGATAGACACTGGAAGATCTCTAGTGGTGCAGAGACGCATAAGGCATCTGACCCACCAAGAAGACAGATGATCAATCTCTGCACGCAGAGCAGAACAATCAATAGAATCAATCAACATCCGTGTATTCAACAGCTGGAGCCTATGTAACTAGTAGTGTTAAATACTAGCACGAATGATGTCACGTGTGACGGTGTACGACTGTATCCACCTGGTTGAATGCTGAGTCATCAGGTCATGTGTAGATTAGATAAGGAGACCAGGACCATATGTACTGTAGCCTCGGCTGTACGCACACCTGCTCCTTTTCTCCCACCTTGTCATTTTTTCTTGTAATCAACCTCCGTATGCAGGTATACAAAGGGTAATAATGCCGTTGTTCTAACAATAATCACCAAAGACCTGGGAATGGTGGCTTTCATGACCATCTAGGATAATGAGGAGTTTACCAGCGGTCATACGCGGTCTGGTATACTTATCGAAATGCTGAATCCATTTCAAACTGATCTCATTTGTAGTCCACCCGTTGTCGGATACAGCCACCTTCTAATCGCGTGGTAATGTTGTGTTGCGGACCCATGACGCGAGATATGTTTTGCCTTATAGAATGATGAATAACGGGGCCACCCAACCATCAGCATTAATAGCAGAGATTACTATAGACTATTCCCTGTTACCTTGCTGAGCTTGTGTAGACCTGTCATGTCTTTTGGTGCTTATAATGACCATGCCGGACCCAATAATGCCTATCATAAACACAGTCTCATTGAAATTATAAATATCCGCATCTTGGATACTATGTTTCACACTTGCTGCCGCAATTTGGCGAAACCATACGCAATACACGTCTGGATCTTCGTTCAAGACCTTTGAATAGTCCATCCTATGATAAAACCGTGTCCGGAGGCCTGATGTACGTTTAATGAAGTTTGCCTTCCAGTTATTTCCGTTCTGTCCAGCCCCACGTGCTACCAACAATTGATTTGCTATGTCTTTAACATAAGTACAACAAGGCAGAAATGCTTGCGCATTCAGGGCGAGTATAAAGGAGCAAATAGTATTCTTTTCAGAAACCATAAGTTTCAAAGAATTAGATATGCTATCACATTATAGTGCTCAGCCGGTGATTCTTTGTGCCAGTATAGAGATTAATACGTAGAATGTTTCAGCAAGCTTTTGAACAGAAATATAAGAGTCTTATTTTTTAGCTTGGTCAGCTAGCTGCATGTGTGATGGATTTGCCATCCATCATGGTGTGTGCGCTCCTACCACGTAACTTGATGGGGTGGACGCGTTGCCCTGCTGCACAGCTAGATAGATTATTGTGGGGCGGGATTGATGATCTATCTCCCCACCAGAATTTGGTGGGATGTCAGATCCTTCTTTCCTTCCCCAGCAAGTATTTTCGTACAATACAAGTCATTGATGGGCATCTTTGTCCTGTGCTTGTATCTGCCCCATGACCATACTTTGGTCAATCACAGTCGTCTGGGAAGACCGTAAATTTCCACGAACGAAAGAACCGACCTGAAAGACCTGATCCTGATCTTGACGCGCCTCGACTAGCGTGTCAACCACACATCGCCCACGAACAAACCGATCCCTCCACAATGATACGATCAGACAAAGAACGCCAGCAGCAGGCGAGCGCAAAGAAGCAAGTCCAGTACGACGAGACGATCTTCCAGAAGCTCTGGCCAAAGAAACAAGTCTGACGCGACTCTATCATTAAGCAGACTGCTAACGCGGCAGAGCAAAACATCATCCCCACATTCACCGAAGATACCGAGAGCGAGACTCTCCACCTTTACAAAGGTCAGGCCTGTAACCTCAGCAATCGCGAGACCTTCCTTAAATAGGCCAATAAAGAGCTGTTCACTCATTACCAACTCAACCAGGACCTTGGAGATGTCCACGACGAGATATACCAGTACATCACTCACTATGCCGCTGTCTGTGTCATGAGAGTGACAAGGGCCTTGCTATGCCTTTTGTCGTGCTGACTGAAGATGGTCAAACAGAGTGGCCTTCTTATACAGGTCTATGTGACATTATGAACTTCAACAAGATGTACGCTGACAACACCGACGCATTGTTTCAAGAGATGAAGCTCAGAACCCTTGCCTCGATGGTTAATCGTGACATGACCAACCATCTCTGGAACCTGTTAGTCACTTTTAATGTCAATCTTGGCTCAATGCACTGATACGCGACCTCATACTTCACCGAACTCCTTGACGTCCACAAGCAAGTCGCCGATCTCAAGGCTGAACTTGACCGACGTCCTGAGGCTGAGGTACAGGAGATTAACGAAGACGGCCGACCTGTTTGATCAGCTCAGCGTGTTCGAGAGGATGATGAGCTCATAGAGACTGTCAACACCAATTGATATGAGGAGCTCAAGACGAAGGACAAGACAATTGCCTTACTTAAGGAGAAGATTGTTCTCATGGCTGGTAACCCCCGCAAGAACACCCCCGGTTCCAATCACTCTGAGGGAGGTACTCAACGCTCTGCGAAACAAAAAGATCCCCCCATTTTCACTAATGATACTCCTTTTCCCACGGACAAGACCCCTCTGGTCAAGTTTCAGACCTGGTTCTTACTCCTCAAAAAGAAGTTCCAGAGCAATGCGGATCATTTCGCCACTGATGACAAAAAGATTATCTATATCATAGGACATCTCGGTGGTACAGCCTCTGACAACCTCCTACCCTTCATTGAAGAAGATGAGAACGGAAAACCCATTCTCACGACAAGCCAAGCAGTCATTGACTACCTGGATGAGAGTTATAAGAATCATCACGCAAAGGACAAGACGAACGAATTGTTCGATTTCCTGAAGATGACCAAGGGTCAGGACTTCCCTGTTTTCAAGCTCGAGTTCGTGAAGCTCGCAGGCATGAGTCGGAAGGTAAAGTCTACTTGGAAGAAGGAACTCTTTAAGCGACTTCTGGATCGCCTTAACTCCATCTCCTTTGATAAGAAGGATGACGACTTGGTAGACTTCTCTGCGTTCTGTCAATATGTTGATCGCTACGACTGTCAGCAACGCAAGAACTTCTTGCTCCGATAGATGAAGGCAAAGAAAGATAAGCCTGACGCGGCAAAGGCCCCGAATAACAACAACACTCTCCCTGGTCCTCGACTCCCTCAACCCATCCCGGGTGGGAACGGCAATCGCGGATCTCCCGAACCTGTTGATCATCATGGCATCGCTGTTGCAGGTACTGCTTCGAACGGCAAGAAGATGTACGCGAAGCCCTCGTACGACCAGACCCAATCCTTAATCCCTAAGGGACAGTACTTCATCTGTTACGAACCAGGTCATCGCAGCCCTGAGTGTGATCTGAAGGCCAAGTATAAGAAGATCGAGGAGGCTCGAATCAGAGCGATCATGAGAGCCGCCCACGCTTCTAATGCTTACAAGCTGAGCGAAGAGGAGGTAAAAGATTAACTCAAGGAAGAACAGACACACATCCTGGGGTTCAGCACATGATTTTGGCACTTGATATTAATGCGTGCAGGAAGATACCATTTGATTTGACGCAGGTCTTAGGAGGTGATCCCTTCCTACTGAATTGTACAATGGTCAATATGGCTTTTCTCTCTCCGCGCGATGTCTTGCCGATACCGGTGTGGGTGCCTATTTGCTCGTGAACCTGAAGTTTGCAGCCAAGATCTTGAAATACCTCAAGACTATTAAGATCGAAGACTTCAAACCAGTACCTATCGCTGGATTCGATGGTTAGGCAACACAATCTGTTGACGTAGTCTTGAAAGCGCACTTCCGCATCCAAGGTCGTATGATCGACGATACTCCATTACTGGTTGTGGATATGAAGTACGATGTTATATTAAGAAAGATGTTCCTGGATCACCACGATGTCCTCGTGGATTCTCCAAGGAAGAGACTTCTTTTCTCCTCGGATTGGACGCCTGATTACCAGGGTGGTAAGGAGAGCTCCATGGATGAGGCAGGTGACCTCCTCAAACACCCAGCTGTCGCTCAAGATGCTAGAAGACGAGACGAGCTGATGGAAAAGGATGACCAATAATGACAGGATGGACATCGCGGATCCCCTCTATTTTGAAGTATTCTGAAAAAAACAAACTAAGAGCCACCTACTCAGGTTACTCCAGATCCTTCGAAAACAAACTATCAAAAGCCTTCTGTTCAATTTGCTCTAGATCCTCCTCACTGGCGTAATAGAGAAGGTTCTGAAACGCTACTTAAAGATGTTGACCTCTGCCTCATCAAGGCGAGGATTGACGAAGTGGCTAATCCTTCTCTTCCTATTCAGGAACCTCTCAAAGATTACATATTGACTGACAAACCTCTACAACAAGCACCACTAGCTATTTTACAGCCTCAATGATCGTCTACCGGCTCGTGCTATGACAAGATAAAGGAAGCTCTCAATTAGGAGTATCTTGAAGACATATCTCGACACCCCCACTTACTGCACCATACATCCCGGTCTGAGATCGACCTGAACCGTCCTTTTCCGAAAAGGTACAATATGATGCCCAAGGCCCTTATGTGATGCGGAGGGATGGCATCGGATGGTACAGGCACTGTCCTCTCGAAGTGGCAATGGTAAATGCAGTCTCCTTCACACGAACAATTGCAGAACAAGATATAGAATACAGTATCACCACTCTGTTCAGCATCGACGGTGTTATTACTCAGAAGAAGAAGGAGTCCATGCTGAATGACGATGATAATGATCTGCGGCGCAAGGCGGAAGAGCTGGTACCACGCCAATACCACGATCACTTGGATGTGTTCAGTAAGGTCAGATCCGATGAGTTGTCACCTTCACGACCTGGAGTTGACCACAAGATCGATCTCGTGGGGAAGCCGGAAGACCTCGGTTACAGCCCCCTATACAAGATGTCTCTGGAGGAGATGGAGGCCTGCCGGAAATACATTGTCAAAAACCTCTAGAAGGGTTTTACCAAACCATCTTCCGCGCCCTGGGCAGCACCAATCCTCTTTGCGCAAAAAGCCAATAGAGGTTTACACCTATGTGTCGACTATCGGAAACTTAACGCTATAATAATTAAGGATCGTTATCCTCTTCTGTTGATCAAGGAAACCCTTTCATGCCTTGGTCAATCAAAGATCTTCATGAAGATTAATATACGACAAGCCTTCCATAAGATACAAATTATTGAAGGAGAAGAGGATATCACCACTTTCCGTATACGATATGGCGCTTATTAGTACAAAGTCCTCCCATTCGGTTTAACCAATGGACCCTCCACGTTCCAACGTTACATTAATGACACTTTCTGTGAATACTTAGACGAGTTCTGCACAGCCTATATTGACGACATTCTAATCTTTTCGGATAGCGTGGAAGAGCACGAGGTTCATGTTTGGAAGATCCTGGATCGCCTGAGGGAGGCTGGTCTTCAAGCCGACCTCAATAAGTGCGAATTTTATGTTACAAATACGAAGTTCCTTGGGTTTCTCATCGGGACCGACAGCATTGAAGTCGACCCGGAGAAGATCCAAGTGGTGCGCGATTGGGAGATCCTTATGAATAACGGCAAGGTCGTTCTGAAAGGAATGCGTTTCTTCCTTGGTTTTTGCAATTTCTACCAAAAGTTCATTGAGAATTACGGACGAATAGCTAAACCTTTGAACGAACTGACGAAGAACGATTCCGACCTTCGTTGGTCCGAATCTTGCCAAACAGCGTTTGATGCCTTGAAGTAAGCTCTCTTGACAGCGCCCGTTCTCCAAAACTTCTTATACAAGAAGGAGACTCTGGTTGAAACCGACGCTTCTAATGGAGTTGCTGCTGGCACGATGTCTCAATGATCGTCTTCCGAAGAACCCTGGCATCTTATAGCGTTCTTTTCAAAGACTTTGCAGGGAGCGGAGCTGAATTACGGTATTCACGATAAGGAATTACTTACAGTTATAAAAGCATTGCTGGTTTGGAGACCCCAGCTTATGGGACTCTAGACTGACAGGTTATTCTCAGTGATAACAGATCATTCAGCGCTCGAAAACTTTGGAACGAAACGAGTCATTAACCTGAGACAAGCCAACTGGCAAGAACTCCTATCCCAATACAACTTCACGATCACATCCTACCCTGGATCAAAGAACACCATTACAGACGCATTGTCACGACAAGATGGGGATGTCAAGACCCAGAAAGAGATGCGGGACTACCAACGAACCACAACCCTGTTCCGAACAGTGGCTTCAGACCATATGCATTCAATCGATATCACCTCTGACGTACCCATGCTGACAGCCGAGATCTTCGTCCTCGATGAATCTGATCCCCCACACTTGTCCGGAATCGTTCTTATTGATGAGGTCTTGAAGATGAATCGGGAAGACCCAGATCTTGATGAGTACTGACAGAAAGCTGACGACAAGACCAATGAAGACTTTACAATGATGGGTGGATTGATCTTATACAAGGGGAGACTCGTTGTTCCCGAACAGGACAATCTCTGAACCAAAATTACACGGGAGGCCCATGGTACTCTTGGTACTGCTCATCTAAGGAGGGGAAAGACTTAGAAACTCGTCGCTCAACAATACTGGTGGCCTGGTTTACATACTTACATGACTCAGTACGTTGAGAACTGCGAATGCAAGGCAGCCAAGAACCCGAGGAACAAGACTCCTGGACTGCTTACCCCATTGCCGATTCCTGAGGGCACATGGCAAGATCTTGTTATTGACTTCAAGAACATGCCAAAAGACGAACAAGGATATAACAACGTGTTTGTAATAATCGACCAATTATTAAAGACCTCGTGGTCGATATCTTGTTTCGATACGCCACAGCCAAAGACGCCGCTTGGATGTACTACAAAGGACCATATGGCTTGCTCGGCTGGCCAGAATCATTCACTAGCGATCAGGGCCCCCAGTTCATCTCAAAATTCACTGAGGAGTTGTCTAAGATTCACGGCGTGAAGCTGGAATTTTCGATGCCCGCGCACAAGCAATCTGTGGGACAAGTCAAAATCATGAACGAGTATATTGACCAACGACTGCACCCATTTGTTAACAACTTTCAAAATGACTGGTCAAAGGCTATCCCTGCGATGGACGCTATACAGTCATCTCTTCCACATGAATCCTTGGGAGGCCTCTCACCGCAAGAGGTTATGACGGGACGACCAATGAAGATGTCATTCGATTGAGAGGCTCGTACCAAGGCCCTGGCCTTCCTACCAAAGCAAGACCGTATTACACAAATGGGAGCACAAGAGATGGCGCAACAGATCAAGGCGTATACCAACTTTGCACGAGCAACGATTAAAAAGGCACAAAACCGGATGTACAAACAGGCGAACAAGTATCAGAGAGTGCCCGACTTTGGATTGCATGATCGAGTGTATATTAAAAAGAAGTCGGGTACAATGACTGATTGATCAAGTGATAAGCTAGACTATCTGATGATACGCCAGCATTACAAGATCATCAAAGAAAGCTCTGATCGTCCGAATACGTACAAGCTGAGGCTGTCCAATCAATGGCAAGGCTTGCAATAGTTTCACGCGGATCGATTGAGGAAGTTTTCTAACAATCCCGTCCCGGGACAAGTTTCTAAAGAACCAGAGGGTGAAATTGTCGATCCGAGTCTCGAAGAAGAAGAATAGGAGGTTGAAAAGATCCTCACATCACAAACACATTACGGAAAACTCTAGTACCTGGTTCTGTGGAAGGGCTGGGACCCAGACGGGCTTTGGTGCCCTGCGAGCGACTTTCGCAACTCCGCCGAGAAGTTGAAGAAATACCACAATGAGTATACCAACGAGGCGAGACCCCCGATGAGGCTGCAATAATGGCTCAAAGCTGCTAAAAACGACGTTTTCGCTAAGAAACATGCTGACGACGATCTACCCGCGCGAATCACGAGATCACGTGCGCGGAAACGGCAGTGAGATGGCTGTATATGAGGGATGTTACCACGAATTTTTGCCAACATGTGTGTGGCGTGGTTGGTTAATCACAAGGGAATTGAGGGCCCCCAACTGATTGATTAATTACGACCTCCGAGGGCGTCCTTCCTCCGCCTGGAAAGTGCATGATTTTTTTGTGAGGGGCCCAAGGTTCAAGCCTCGGGTCGAGTCTTTTTTGAGCCGGGGAGTTGTGATGGATTTGCCATCCATCATGGTGTGTGCGCTCCCACTACGTGACTTGGTGGGGTGGACGCGTTGCCCCACTGCACAGCTAGATAGATTATAGTGGGGCAGGATTGTTGATCTATCTCCCCACCAGAATTTGGTGGGATGTCAGATCCTTCTTTCCTTTACCAGCAAAGTATTTTCGTACAATACAAGTCATTGATGGGCATCTTTATCCTGTGCTTGTATCTGCCCCATGACAGCATGTCTAATTCGTTATAACGCGGTACCATTGTCGTAAGTTGAGGAATACTGGTTAGAAGTTGAAAGTTTGAGAGGTTTGTGAAAGTGTCCCTCTCGTTTGTGTGTCACACTTGCTTGTAACCTACGTCATAATATTATCGTAACTTTAATTAATATTATTATTAATATGAAAAGTTTTACTAATTAAAATTATTAAGTTATTTAATTAAATAACGTACTTTTAACAAGTATTATATATTGGCTTTTTTTAGCTAATAATTTTATAGATATATATTCCATAGTTTTTAATTTTAACAGTAAAAAAAACCCCTCTTTAAAAGCAGCTGCTGATGACGGTCTACCTAACTGGTTCCTGGTCAAGTGACCCACCTAGTCACGTGTAGATTAGATAAGGAAGGAACGGGACCACCACTTAAGGTGGATGCTGTGCACACCACTTTAATGGCTTTCTTTTCCTTCCTCATCCTGTTATTTTCGTAATCAATCTCAGATTGCAACACACCGCCGCAGGCATAGTGACACTGCTTTATTAATATAATATGGTTATTATACTCAAACTTAACTATTAAAAAGTTTAACTTTCAATTTTAATGCTTTTTTCGTTAAAACGTAAGCGTTGAATTACTATGTTAACGTTTTCATATCTTAAATAGACGTTATCAACGCCGAAAAGATCTTAGAAATTTTTATTTTTTTAAATGCCTTTTTGAAGTTCTTTTAATTTAAAAAAAAACTAAAATTAAAAAGTTAAATGCATAATGGCCGGTTTTTTTTATACTTGCGAAATAAATGCGTTGTTTTAATATTGATTTTTTTTAATATATTAAAACAAATTCGTATAAAAACCCCGTTTGCTTATCTATACTTGTTTATATAATAACCAATTAAACCATACTTTAAAATAAAATTTCCGTATTGAATTATTTAACCTTAACTTGCTAAAATTATTGGATTATTATATAATTAAAGATTTAATAAACCAAGTTAAAAGATGTGAAAATCAGGTTTTATAAACTGGTTTATATTTATATAAAATTTAGCTTTAAAAATGTAAACTATGATTTTGTTGGAGAATTCATATAAATGTTTTGTCGTTATTATTATTATTAAAGGCTTAAAAAACAAAAACGGACGTTGAATTTTTAGAGAAAAAGTATCCATAAGTTAACGTACATTTGTTTCGCTATATCCATTAATATTTTAATTACTAAAATTAAGAATTATTTTAACAAACCGGTATAAGTTTTTTAAAGCTTACTAAAATTGGTATCGTTTTTTTCTTGAAATTAATAATAAGTGTATTTACTTGATCATTTAATATATTTATATTAATCTAGTTATTAATTCTTTAAAAAATTTAAACCCGTTCATGTTTATCGAATTGATTTCTTAAAAATATATATAACGGCGTTGAAACTTTAAAAAAAAAAACCCCTTTTATAAACCTTTAAGTTGTTTAATTCAGCTTTAAGAAGTAAGTACAATACCGATCAATTAAAGAGGTTCCTAGTTTCTTTTCGTTATTATTTGTAAGAATTAAAATTCTGGTTAAAAGCGAAAGTTACGTTCTTTTTTAAAAGCGCGTCATTTAATGTTTAAAAACCGTAATTCAAAATATAAACATGAACGTTAAAAATCAATACTGAACTACGAGTTATAAATCGAAGACTTTCCAAAGCCGTGGATAAACGCCGATTTTTTTACACAATATTTAGAAAAAGATTAGATAGTTCTATAATAAAAAATAACGATAAGGATTTTTTTATTATGATTTTAATATCTCATTCACCCTGTTATAACTGCTTCAAAAACCTTAAATTTAAATCGCTCATAAAATAATAAGTTGTAATTTTCTAATAATTGAATTAAAAAAAGGTTTTCAAATTGCTTATATTTAATTAATGTTAAAAAAGCTTTGTAAGGGTAATTTTTTTAAGCGAATTAAAATAGTTAATAACTTTTTTGATAAAAATCGTCTTTTTTATGAAGTATATAGTTATAAGTTTTTTAAAACCTATACTAGTAATTTTGACACTTTATGTAAATGTTTCGTTATATAAAACTGTATTATAATCTTGCATTATAATTATTTGATTATTCAATTCTCGTTCTTGCTTCATGATATTTAATAGAACTTTCATCAAATTAAATTAAAAAAAAAGTCTTCAATAATTTGTTTCTTAATAGGTATATTAATTTTATTGATTTTATATATATATATAATTTATAAACAGATTATTCGGTCAAAAAAATAAAATCTTATTAAAGACGGTTAAAGTAGCTTAATGATAACTTATATTAATAAACCTATTAAATATCTAGGTTAAATTTAAAATGTTAACGTTATTAATATTACTATTACTATTATTATTAATCTTACTATAGCGGAAATATTTATAGTCGAGATGAATAAAATAAAATCCTTTTATACAACTTGTAATAAACTTTATATTAAAAGTTGGGATTATGGAAAAAAAATTTACCCTTATATAAAGAATGATTCTATAATAAGCAGCTTTTTAGTTTTAATAATTTCAATTAACAAGCCGTCATTCAAGTTATTTAAACGGTATTATTAATTTTTGTTACTAATATATATATAAACCTTTTCGTTTTAAAATACTTTATATGAACAAAATTAAATATAGTTAGTTCATAATTTTAGAATTATTAGAGATCTACTTTGCTTTTAAACCAAAAAATTATATAATACTTAGGTTTAAATGTTTTAACTATTTAAAGTAACATGGTTTAAGAAAGTGGGTTTTTAACATTTAAAGCATCCCTATTTATAATGGAAAGGCAAAAACTATTAATTTAATTAACATTAAAAATGTTGGATCCATGTAATTCTACAGTCAAACCATCCATAAAGAACCCACATGAATGATTAGATAAGATATTAGATACCGGATTGTAAGGTCACTTAGCCAGAACTGCAGGTCCAGCTAGACTTCCCAATCCAACCATCAGTAATATCATGACCTTGACACAATATTCGAGTATTATGATTGATCGTTCTAGCCTGTTCCTACAAAAATACCCTTTATATTATTATAAGTTTTAAAATTTTTATTTTTAATATATTTATAGTTATTGAATTATCTAAATTAAAATAGCTAGTATAATTTAAAGCCGTTTTAACCCTTTTATAAACCTACGTAATTCTATTTCTATTAAGTACATTGCTCTAATTTTTTAACGATATTGTTTTCAAAATCATCGCGAAGGTAATAACTATAAAAAAAAAGGCTTTTGCTAGGCAACTTAAGCCTTAGATTCGGTTTAGACTACTTATATACGGGCTTGAATTTTTACTCGTTTGCCTTATGAGGCTTTAATCTTAATAAACGCCTAGTCGATATATGAAGCCGAACTATTATAATCCGGTAATAATATTAAGAAATAGAGTAGCGTTATATAAAAATAACTTTTCTTTTAAAAACTTTTCAATCTTTTAATTCATTCTTTGATAAATATAATGGAAAAACTATCGTTAGTTCCTGTTCGCGAAATCCTATCAAATATTAGGTTAAAAAATAAGGTCTTAAGAAACCTTTTACAATAACATTACTATTATTTAGATTTTGTTAAATGTTAATACTATAATTTAATACGTGATTAAATACTTCGCAAAGTATATTAAACCGTTATTATTTTCTGAAGGCTTTAAAGCCATCACCTTTCCTTTTCGATTGTTAAGAGTTTTTGAATCGAAAGTAATACTCAAAGTTATCTTTGAGTTAAAATTAAATATTACAATTTTAAATAAAAGGGTATATATAAGGATAAACAGTATTACTAATATTTCAAAAACTAATTTTTTTTATTTTTTTATCGGCAGTAAAATATGACTAAGTAGAAAAGCAACGAATAATTATAAGTTAACATATAGGATTCATATTTTAAATTAATATTATTTATCAAATTTCAAGTTGAAACAAACGATTGATAAATTTTTAGAAGTATAAAGGTAATAATTTAAATTTTTAATTGAGTAGTAAGTAAGACCGTAACTTTAACGAAAACTTATAGTTTACTTATATTAATATAGTTAGCATAAAGTTTTACAATTTTTTTAAAATAAATTTATCCATTGATAACATGTTTATTAAGAAAGGCGCGCAATAAAACACAATTATTAGATTTTAAAAAATTTAACAAAAAATAATAATGTTTCTTAGCCAAAAGATAAAATAGTTATAATATAAATAAATAAATAAAGGCGTGATAAATAATAAACAACCTTGCAATTTTATATAATATTAAATTACCGTACTAATTAAAACATAAAAAACTTGAGCAGCTTACTAAAAGCTTCATAATATAAAATTAAAGATTGATACAAATTTAGAGATTTTAATTATACCAATAAACCGTAAAAAAAAAATTTTTTTTTACCCGCAACTTTTTATAAGAAAGTCTTAATTTTTATAAGAGCTTTTTTTCAATCTTTAAAGTAGCTTTTTCAGTTCTAACTTAAAAAAGTCTTGTTATCTATTAAAAGTGAAATAATCATTCGATAACGATACTATTAATAATGCTTTGTCTAATTTAATTGAATATTTAACGTAAAAGAAAAACACTTAATAAAGGTTTTAAGCTCGTATTTTTCAGGTCTTTGAGCCCAATATACGTCGTCGATATACACATAAATAATATAATATTATTCTTATTATATTTAACGATATACCGTGGCTTATTATAAACTTAGCGTTTTATATTTTTACGGCTTTTTCAACCTTAGTTTTAATCGCAAAAGTTTATAGCTATTAATTACTTAATTAACCGGTTGTGTAAAATGTTAACTGTAATACCGTAGTATTACCTTTTTACGAAAAAAAAAAACGTTTAACAAGTATTAAAGCTTGATCTTTCTTTATTAATTCATAACTTTCTTATATTGTAATTATAACTAAACCATATTAAAAAAAAACCTGTTTATTTAATTAATTAAACCTTTCCACAGGAAATAGCAAATTTATAAAGGATAATTTTAGTAACGTATTAAGCTATAAATCTTATATTAGCTTTCGCTTTAAGCTAATAAGTATTAAGCTTGCGATATTTTAGAATTTTCAAAAATATTTTTAGTCTTTTATCTTTAATAAAAATTTACTTTTAAAACATTTAGTTTGTCCAATTTTAAAGTTTTAAAAAGAAGAAATAATTAATTAAGGCTGGTACTTTCGTTTAAAATAAGTATTAGGCTTTTAAAGGTACGATCCGACTTATCGACAAGGCTATAAATATATATCTATTAAAGAATTAAGGTAAAATATTAATATAGCTAAAAAGACATTTAGCTTATATAAACGAATCTTAACTTACGGATATAAAAGGAAATAGTTACTTTAATTACTTAAAAGTTATAATAAGGGTTAAAAACCTCGTATAATAAGAAAGATAATGTTTTTTTTAAAGAGTGCCTAGTGGTTAAACAACCAGGCTATATATAATTATCAGGCTGGATTAAGTAGGATAAGAGCCCTGCCTTAATATAATAACGGGGGGAAACGTATAAACGTATAAAATAAGTTTAAAGATATAAAAATATCACGCTTTATAATAGGTTGTATTAAAAGCGTTTTATAGATATTTAAGTCGAAAATTTAAAAGTTAATTTAAAAGCGTAAATCGAATAATAAGCGATATAAAGCTATTAAGTTAATAAAAGATAAAGCGGATAAGGCTACTAGTCGGTTATCGTTTAACTAAATAAAAGATTTATATCGTAAATGTTAAGTTTAAATATAGTTTAAGCTCGTGCCGGACTGCCCTCGGCCCTTTCATCTACTCTCTTATCCTTCTTTATTAACATCTTTTACAGCAATTTGATGAGGCACCCGAGCCTATTATGAGGACTGAGGCATTTATCTACCTGTGATGATTACCAGAAACTTATAAGATATCCATAGCCAGGAATCCTAGCAGCGAGTTCGCTTGTAAAATACAAATGTTGCAGGCCAGCATGATCAACGAGCCTGGTCCGACAAGTTAAGTAGTCCTTTAACATGAGAGCACTTAAGGAGACATCGACGGATTGTCGATGTTGGTGCAAAACAAGCCGCACAAACCACAGGAGCTGAGCGCTTTTACACGAGAATTGTGACAGCCTGCACAGACCTTCCCGCATGACAAGCGGATACTTCCCAATAGGGGAAGGATCTGACCAGAGGATCCCCTTAAAGGGGCAACCTCCCACTGTACCTATCTCTCTCTCTCTCTTCCTTTCCTTTCTAGTCTTGATATTCTCGTCAATAGAGTAATAGCTGCTTGCTGCCGGCCATGTCCCAGCTCCTCAGTACGCTCGCCGTGACAAGAATGAGAAGGGCAAGACACGATTGCAAGCGGGGAGCCCCTGGGGATATGGAATGATGGCCAGACAGGAACTTCATGTGATTCTTGCAACAGGTATTGCGTATGGTGACTCATTCAAGCAACTCTTAGAGAAGTCTGCTATCCCCTCAAGAGATGACGTACCCAGTCGGAATATCTCTATGCTCGTGCTGGCGCCGGCTGATCTAGGATCGGAAGGGCTGCTGCTGGAAAAGGCCGCAATCGCTTTAGCAAGGGAACCTTTTAATGCTCCAGCCAGTGATAAAGCCTGCAGTCTATGCGGCTATGGCCTCCCTTCTGTCCTTGTGTAACTACCTCATCTCGTATGGACCCATATGATAATGGACACCCCAGAACAAGAGGGCATATATACTTTATGAGTGGTCGTTGTCTACCTTCACCCCAGTAATCAAACGCGTCATTCAAATACCTACGAGTCGTATTGCCAGCGCTGTTCTGATCTCCAAGTAGCTTGCCTTCCTCGATGCTAGGCTTGCTGCTTGGTTGATGACAGCATCTTTCCGAGGCGATTTCCGCACCAAAGAGAACCAGGTGAGAACGAGGTGATCGCCTGGGATGGTAGATACCCCAGTCACAACCCATTAACTGGCTAGAGTCTTCGGAACTTAGTGTTCATTCAAGGTCAGAAGATGGATTGTTACCGTCCCTGTGCTATTCAAGTGAACCAGCCAATCGTACTCTGGTCGGGGCCCAGGGGTTTGGGAAGACGTCGCGATTCTCAGCGACAGGGGTGTGACCGTGTGAGGGTTGTCAAACAGCGTGTATGATGGTTCATATGGTTGATATTCGTGTATTCAGTGGTTGTACTTGATCTTTGTGTATCTGGAAGGATCCCTCTGTTGTGTGCTAGGTGGTCCAAAATGTCCTACTAGCCTTGTTCAGTGCACTGCCACCTCCCTTAACGCCACAGTTGCTGGTGTTGGATTTTACCCCTAGACCAAAACGGTAAGGTGTACAGTCATTCTGCGCACGATGATCTTATCTGTTTTATCTGACAGCTGGCGTGCCATGCAGCAATGGTAACGGCGGGGGCATGCAGATGGGACAGCCCCCCAGATGGGACAGCCCCCCAGATGGGACAGTTCCCCCACCAAAACACAACATTTGCACCCACCCACATCTCTATCGGGATTGAAGCTGTAGATATCATAAATATATCGTCTGAATTGTCTTTTCTTGGTGTTTCTTCCAATGTGGAATTTATTAGGTGTCCTACAGCGGGATGTCCCGTGGCGGGGGTCGGAAGCTAGTACGTCCGGCCCTAATCTGAGGGGTAATGTGACCCGTGCCCCTTATCCCCTCCAACCAGGCACAAGTTCTGTGGTTCTTTTTTTCCTTTTTTTCTGTAAGCATCATAAGATTCGGTACGTCAAAATGGCGCCCTTATACACCGAAGAAGACCTTGCTGAGGCGATAGCCGCCGTGAACAGTGACGATCTGTCCCTCCGGAAGGCTGCCCAGCGCTATGGAGTACCAAAAACCACCCTTTCTCACAAAGATAAAGACTCCACAATGCCTATAACTAGCACTTAGAATAAAGGACATGCTCATAAATAGAAAATAAGCCCTGCTCAAGAAAAGAAGGTAATTTTATGGATTCTGTACCAAGAAAAGGCCGGCTATGCCCCTACTCACGCCAATGTGAGGTACATCATGCAGAAGATCCTATAATCCCAGGGAAAACCGCCTCATCTTGGGGGCCATTACATGCAAAATTTCATCCGCCAGAACCCAGAGATAAAGACCAAAATGAACAGAAAACTTGAATATAAGCGTATCAATGCTGCCATTCCTGACAACATCCATGACTATCATGACCGCTACACAGATTTCGACTTCATCAAGCCCGAGAACCGCAAAAATGTCGATAAGTACGGCATTATACAGGGCCAGCAATACGTACGTCCAATCTAAGTGTTTTTCAGACGGCTAACCAGAAGGTTATAGGTCTGATAGCCTTGTAATAGGCAGTTCTGGCTCAAAAGGGGCCAACGTCAAGTCCAACGATAACCGCACGTGGACTACCGTGGTAGAACCGATCACTGCCACTGGGAAAAAGCTCCGGCCGCTGATTATCTTTAAGGCAAAGTCGATACAGACATAATGGTTCAAAGAGCAGCTTATTCTCAAGCATCCTGGGGTGGCAGACTGGATAGTGACTTACTCTGTTAATGGCTGGTCTTCGAACGCGATCGCGCTCAAATGGCTTAAAAAGATTATTTTTTTCTTATTTTTTAATGTTAACTATATGCTAAATAACCCCCTAGATCTATCTGTTAAATACTGCCCCTAAAGACCCGGATGAGTTCTGCCTGTTGGTGCTCGACGGCTATGACAGCCACTGCTCATATGATTTTATGTATCTATGTTATATAAACAACGTCTATTTGAGCTTTTTTCCTGCCCATACGGTAGGTTATATCCTTAATTAGTAGTTATTCCGCTAATAGGGGTAGTCTCACATCTTTCAGCCCCTGGATCTGACCGTTTTCTCTGTGGTGAAGGCCGCTTATCGCCGCCTCATTAACCAGCTCGGTCACTTGAACGATTCGGTCCCTATTGGCAAGATTAAGTTCCTTTCTTGCCTGGCGGAAGCCCGTGACAAAGCTACTCCTGTTATCGTACATTCAGGATGGCGTGCTGCTAGCCTTTGGCCCATAAATAGGAACAAGACACTGGCAAACGAGCAGCAGTACGCACGGTTGCGAAGTCATACGATGAGATGGTGATTAAGTTAGCCATCCTAAAGCTGCAAAACGAGGCAAAAGACAACAAGATCAAGCATCTATAGCCTAAAAAGCGCCATAAGGCCCCCCAGAAAGAGCCTGATTAATGCCTATGGAGGATAAGAGACGTTATTCAGGAGCAGATCAAGCATATAGAGGCCGCACAAGTGCTGATTAACCAGTGGGCGGAGAGACGACGACTTTTGCGTAAAATACAGAACTTAGAGACCAAAGAATCAGAGGAATCGCCTTCTGAGGACTCCCTCTCCTCTGATTCAACAGATTTAGAAGATCTAGACAAAAGGGTGATTGTTAACAAAGAGGGCGAGAAAGTGTCTGACAAGCCAGATAATAAAAAGAAAGAGCCCATTATGATGCGATCTTGACGCCGAGAAATCCGCCAACCCGCGTGTTACCGCTAAAAGCACTGGTATTGCTAGAAACACCAAGAAAAGGTGATTCTTTTGATATATATATATTATCTATAGCCTCAATACCAATGGGGTTATATGTGGGTGCAAATATTGTGTTTTGGTGGGGGAACTGTCCCATCTGGGGGGCTGTCCCATCTGCATGCCCCCGCCGTTATCACGTGATATCGCGATGGCGCAAGATGGTCACAAAGCACGTCACAGATAACGGCTGGGGATCTTACCCACCCACGCGCGTTTCAACATGATCTGATGCCAAAAGCCTTGCAAAAGAGGCACTAATGGCTGGAGATACCCAATACCATGTCTGCTATTTGCTGGCCCCAGGTTATCTCGGGGCCCCACAGCCGCGTCCTGGGAAACGAAGGAATCGAGGATTGCGTAGTTGTAGACATGGGTGCGATTGGGTGACTGGATGCTGGCGTCTACATAAGTCGGGCGGTGCGACGTGAGCCGCTTCTTCATTCTGACCTAGGTTATCTACAATCTTCTCTGAGCAGTTTGCGAGACTCGTGTGACACCATGGCCGGCAAGCAGTCTTACGATGTCGCCGACAAGCTGGGTAGTGGTGATGGCGAAGCTGTCGCTGTCAACGTTGACGAGTCGACCGCCGCAGATTGGAGTGATACAGAAGAGCTCAAAGTCAAGCGGAAGTAAGCATTGGACAATGGCCACAGACCTCGAGTCCATCAACCAGCGCCTACCGTGCAAGCAGAGTCTAACTTAGTCCCCAGGCTCGACTTCATCCTGTTGCCGATCCTGGGACTCGCCTTCTTTGCCCTGCAGATGGATCGAGGGAACATCTCGAACGCCCTGACCAGCACCATCACCCAGGATCTCGGCGTGACCACCGACCAGATCAACGTCGGCAACAGTTTACTATCGACGGGGATTGTCCTCTTGGAAATCCCGTCGAACATCTTACTCCAGCGCGTGGGGCCGCAGAGGTGGCTGTCGGGCCAGATCGTTGCCTGGGGCCTGGTCGCGATATTCCAGAACTTCATCACGAACTATGCGGGCTACCTGGTCACCCGTATCTTGCTCGGTCTTTGCGAGGCTGGTTTCATACCAGGTGCGCTGTACACGATGTCGACCTGGTACAAGAAAGACGAATCTAGTCTGCGTATCTCCATTTTCTTCCTGGGTAACCTGCTGGCATCCGCGACGACCTCACTCATCGGTGCGGGGATCCTTAGCATGGGAGATAGGTACGGTGTTGCGGGCTGGAGATGGCTCTTCATAGGTTGGTCCCTCGTCTCACACATCTTATACTTCATAGGCCTGTCAGGTCCTTGCTGACGCACTGCCTCCATATTTGCAGTTGAAGGTGCCATTACCGTCGGGGTCGGACTCATCTTCATGCTGTTCCTGCCGCCATCTGTAGGCAATGGCAGCCCCTTGATTAGTTTCGGGCGCTGGTCTTACTTCACTCCGCGCGAGTCATACATCGTCGCACGCCGAGTACTTCTTGATGACCCGACCAAGACCTCGGGTCATCTCCGCATCACCGGCAGCGATGTCTGGGAGACAGTCAAGAACCCTAGGATTATGCTACATATCCTCATCACTACCACCGCGACAATCCCGGTAAACGCTATCAACACCTACGGACCGAGCGTCATCAAGAGTTTGGGGTACAGCACCGTGCGGGCCAATGCGATGGCTAGCGTGGGGAGCTTCATTGCTGTAGTCGTGGTCCTCATCCTGGGGTGGCTGTGCGACAAGACGGGCAGACGGGGCCCGATGTTACTGTTCGAGTCGCTCTGGAGTCTGATTGCCTTTACATGTCTACGGGAGAGCTCTAAATGGAGCCACGGCCGCAGATACGCGGCCGTGGTTTTCTCGATGGCAGCGAACTCAATCGTTCATATCCTCAACGTGGGCTGGCTGACCGTGAATTGTCAGCGTCCCCAACAACGGAGTGTTGCGATGGCGTAAGCTCTACTCTCTTGATCCCGCTCAGCCAGCGTACGCTATTCGACGGCTAACATGTTGCTAGAATGATCATTATGGGTGCCAATGCTGCTGGAATAGCTGGAAGCCAAGTCTTCCGTACGCAGGACGCTCCGGGGTACCACAACGCTTTCACGGCCTGCTTGGCACTGTCCGCCGTAGTGGTCTTGGAGATATTGACACAGAGCTCGTGGTACTTCTTCAGTAACAAGAAGTTGGAGAAAGGAGACGGCCCCGTTTTGAGAAGCGAGACGGATGAGAGGACCGATGGACATAGGGAGGAATTGGTGAAGAAATGGTGGTGGACGTGGTAGAATTGCAGGAAGACATCAATTCTTGGATATCTCGTTCATTCGTGGGATACTTTGAATAGGTAAACTTAAGGTTCTGCGGAGACGCATAGTTCTATTAGTATTCTGGTCAACCGAACCCCGAGAACGTCTGGGTATGTTCTCCTTCAGGCTAAAATTGCCTGGGAATTCTTCCTAGCTCAACTCATTGGTCATCCAGGTCAAGCATGCTCAGCCCTTTCTCAAGCCTTCAGACTTCTTGGTATCGTCAGGCATACCTAACTGCGTAGTAGGGAGACGTGGCCATCTTAGATTAACAGTCACCCCTTTTCCTGCGCAGCAATCTTACATGACAATCACGAAGACGATGATTCGCAGTTCATATCCTGCTTGCTAGACTACAGACAACACCAAACATTGACAGAAACACGCGAATCATGGTACATGGTGAAGCAACTTTCCTGTCGAGGAGGATCAACCATAACTCGTATGCTATGGTGTAGGGTTGGGAATTACAATGGCAACAGCAGGGCGGAGGTGTGGAACGAGACTTAACCTGTCTCTTGGTGAGACCAGAGGAGAAAGACGACAGCAAGGATTAAAATTTTGAGGGCCGAAATGGATTCAGCTTTAGACATGAGCACACAAGCGAAAAGAAACGAATACCTGAGACTAACCTCCGGTCGATGACTCATATCCCATACTGATAATGATGTCACCCAAGGTACGAATAGATGCTTGAGGTATACTATCACTTTAGTTTTTTCCCTCACAGGGAAACAGGTGGAATGTTTCTGTGGTTACTAACGGCAGAGACCAATGACCGCCCTGCACCCGCGATGATACTATATATGTTGTGTCCCTCCCAATATCCTTCCACTTTCCCTTCTCACCCTAGCAACATTACAGTTCCCGTCGTTTGGGGTTTTCGCCCACATCTTCACACTGCTCTCAGCTATGTCTTCGTCTTTACCAGTTGCACGCATCATCTAGTTAGATGCACCGACCACGACTTAGGATTTCTCTATTTATTAGTTATTTGTTTCTGTCACTTTTCTTATTCCATTTTATTCACTCTCATCATTTATTCTCTATATTTTTTCCTTTTCTTTACTCATTTCTTTCGTATCATACAATACCATCCATCTTTTCTTCTTCACCACTCTCAACCTGCACCAAAGCACTGCTACATCTTAACATAAATTGGTCATATGCCACGCTCATTGCTCTCCTGCATCTTCTAACTACCACCATCAGGACAACCCTGTGTAAACCTCAACGATATGGAACAAGCGCGATACGAAGGTCTTGCCTGAGGAGAGGATGATCCTGAGAAGAATACGAATAGGCGATTTCCACGTGCCGCAGTAAGTTGCCAATCACCAGCCCATTCTACGGTGGATATTGCTGATTGATCATGCAGCGTGGCCCTCGATGGCATGACAAAGCTCAGTGAGATACCACTGGGCCTTCCGCGAAACAGAGAGAAGTTTTTTGCACCGGCTGCTGCAGTTGTCACTAACCGACGCTGCGCCGATCCCTTATCATCACCGACCCAGGCTGGAGTTCTGGGACCCCACGACCCTGTGATGGTTGCGGATACGACCACTTTGTTGATACGTATCACTGGTGTGAGGTCGAATGGGATCTTGTTCCTGGTAGAAAGAATAACAATAACGGAAAGCTGACTTTGCCCCGAACCATACGCACTTGTGCAGTGTTTGTGACCCTATAATGTAACAGTAAACATATAATCACCCGCCAGGCAGTAACTATAGCCCCTGGCTTATCACGGAAAGGAACTAGCAGAGTATACGTAATAGCTTAAAACAGCTGGGCAGATATGATCTTAAATATAGGTACCGGTATACTATCGATAGTGTGTAAATTAAATAGATAAAAAGCTTTTTTAATTATTTCAAAACGCTATATATCGGTATTTTATAAATTTTACCGTATATACCACAGCTTTTTCCCCTTGTGGTATTTAATAATATAAAGTACGTGCTAGCTCGATTTTATAAGCGTTTATTAAAACCCGGTACGTAATATTATATATCTTTTTACTATGATATTAATGATATTTTATTACGTATAATAACAGGTATAATAAAGTTATTTATCAACGGATTAAGCGGTATATTTCTTATATCTTATATTATTATTTTATCTATATTAATTACAAATGCCAGATAAGCGTATATAATATATATTAATAAAAAATTCTACAAGCTTAAAATAAAAAGTTAAAGATAAACGTCTTATTTTTTATTTTAAACACGTTAGTCTTGAAAAGAAAAGAACAAACGTAATAGCATATATTAAGATCTAAATCGCAGAGACCTTCACGTACCGTTTGATAAAATTAAAAGAAGAAAACCATAACTAGCAATGATTAAAGGGATGTTCAGAGAAACGACACGGTTTCAGCTACAGATACGAGCACACATCGAAAAGGAACGAACACCCGGGGCCAATCTTCCGGTCGATGACCCCCGTGCCGTGTCACAGACGGAGAATGATGTCATGCAAGGTTGAAATAAGTCCTGAGGCAGGGACGACCTGAGGTACCTACCAGCTCAGTTTAATTTTCACCCTGACTTGTAAACAGAGGGGGTGTCTCTATGATTACTGATGGCAGAAACCCTTCCCCGCCTTGCACGCACGAAAACTTCAAATTTGAGCGTGACTCGCTCCCATTACCCCACCAACTTCTCTCCGGCTTTTCACCTTCTCCCTTGAAAATCTTTTCCCTTCTCAGCCTCCATCATCAGGACAAGTCCACAACCTGCACCCAGGGTACTGCATCTCGAGACCAGGTATTTATGCACATACCTATTCCCTGCCCTGCATTATGACTCCATCATCAAGACAATTCGCACGCAGTGCTATCTCCGTCTGCACTGATGCACTGTTGCTTCTCGGCATAAGGTACAATATTCTTACACACTTTCATTCCTGCGCTTCACCTTCTGACATCCATCATCAGGACCAGTCCACAACCTGCACCTACACGAGATTACTGCTACATCTCGAAACCGGGTACTTCTGCACCACTTCCATTCCCGTCCTGTGCCGTCTAACCTCGATCATCCAGATAATCCGACAGCCTGTGCCGGAGCACTGGTGCATTCCACCTGCAACAGTAAACAGCCGCATCTTGACATCTGGTACATCTGCACCGCCTTCATTCCTGCTACTACCTTCTGAACTTCATCATCAGGACAACTTTACTACTTGCACACGTGCATTGTTACATCTTGACAACTCAATCCCTCTCCTACAATTCGACAAGATGGCCACGTCTTTGCCGATTGCGGCGTCTCATATCGCCCGGCAGATGGCATCTGGTGATGTCCCGTTCTCGGTCATCGCGCCCATCCTCCATGGCAGACTCATAGCTATCGCTGGAGTCTGTAGCGACAAGACGAACCCTCAGTGGGTAAAGTACCAGGTTCTTGTGCAGGTTTACAACATGCTTTGTCTGTATTTCCCAGCTTATTTTTAACTGCTAATGCTAACTTGCTTTTAGTCCCGTCGTTTGGTGGCCAGTAGTTCAAACCTTGCGAGGTTCAGGAGCCTGCTCCATATGTACTGAGCCCTTCATCAATTACGAAACCCGTGGACATGGAAGCGATCAAGGCCCTGATGAACTCGCAGCACAGCGAGCTGACACTGCGGGATGTGATCCACGCTGGACGGAAAGGTTTTGGACAGAGCTACAATCTTCGCGCGAGCAGGCTCAAGGCAGTCGTGAAGTGGAAGAGTGGGGACGTATGCTTGGGCCCTGACATGGTTGCCGACATGGTTGCGGGCATGGGTGAGGAGAGACGATTTCTCATTCTGTATGCCTTCGCCACGATCGAGCTTTCCATCGCCGAACTGAGACAATGCATGGCGGTTGTGCCGCCTCTGCGTGCTGAGGAGCTGGGCCGTCTTTGGGCGAACCTTCAGGTCCCGGCGCCGGAGCCTGGCTCGTGGTACACTACGCATGCTGTACCCGATCTGTCCATTGACCCGGTGCGGAGATTTGCCGAGATTCGGGAGTACGATCCTTCAGAGGTCGGATCCGCTGATGGCGACGGTACGTTCCTGTCGCGCGACTCGTCTTGGTTTCACCAGCTAATAGAATGCAGAGGGCGCTTTTGGCATGGATCCGGGAGGAGCTGGAGCTGAAAGATCAGCAGTTGACTGTGATCCAGGAGCAGCTGGAGCTGAAGGATCAGCAGTTGACTGACATCCAATGGCAGCTGGCGCAGAAGAATGAGCAGCTGGTGCAGAAGGATGAGCAGCTGACCAAGAAGAATGATCCGCTGGGCGACAGAGAATGGGACAGCGAATGGCAGCTGGCCGAACTGGCTCGGAAGCTCGAGCTGGCCGAGTCTCTGATCAGACGTCAGAACGAGCAGCTGGAGCTGAATCGTCGGTCGCACGAGGCTGTTGAGCAGCCTCAGGAGGATCTGATAGACCTGTACAGCGACTAGAAAGGAGCACATACTCACTGCAGATAGAACAACCATAATGGAAAGCTGACTTTGCCCGAAAACCATACCACTCGTATAGTGTTTGTGACCCAGCGATGTGACAGTAAACATAAAATCACCCGCCGGGTAGCAACTATGGGCCCTGGGTTATCACAAATGAGAACTGGCAGCGTATACCTTAGGTAGGTACGTGTTAGCCCAAGACGCAGTTGGGATCTTGTGTGTGGGTGCCGAAAAGACTGGGAAAGGCACGCATAGGTCGTATTGGGTGATGCATTTGTACATCACGTCTGCCACGTCGGTCACGACGGAGACGTAGTCTGAGGTCGACTCGCGGCCTTGCCTTTACTTGCATCGACGTGCGAAATCAAACCACATCCATCTCTATTTTGATGGCCGACTGCCAGACACATCTGAGAGGTTGCGGTGATGGAGGAGGGAAGATACGCCGAGTGTCAGGCAGCACTTGTGCCACTGCTGGAAGCAGGTGCTCGTTTCATGCATATGGCGGTGGTCGCCGGTGGGCACCTGGTAACTCTACCACAACCCGCCGCTGTGCAAGCAGCCTCTCATCCAGATTGTTGAGCACATCTCCCGGACCACATCCGATATTCAACCTACGCAAGATCACCGGCCTTTCGTATACCCCAGAGTGACAAGGAGCGAGGCTCAAAGCGACGACCGACGCAAGCGACAGGATTCAAGAATGATCGGAGTTACTTGCTCTTCGAGCTGGCATGGCACGACTTCGGTCAAAACAACGAGGTTGACAAGGAGGTAAGTTAGCCGGTCTACTGCACGCTAACATGTACCCGAATACGCATACGAAATCAAATTCCATGAGAACGACCTGGACATCGCGACCGCACTGAAAAGCGGCCCGGCCAGCCAGGCGCTGTTCGCCAATAGGCACTTCCAGTTAGACACCGAGCCGGGTTTCGGATGGCTGGTGGCCATAACTTCATCCAAGCTTTACGATATGGTGCCGAGCGATATCATTCGGGACGGGGTCGAAAACTTGGGGGATCACCTGAGCCCTCAGTGCGGTATCACCCTGGGCCTGCAACGGGAACAGTATCTCCCAAACTCCCAAGCTCTCGGAGGGCTCATGCTAACGGATTAAATATAATTCGCTTTATAAATCGATTATTAATCGTACCTAATAGCACCTAGTTTACGTTTTTTTAATAAAAAATTATATTTAATTTTAAAACGTTTATTATATCGTGAATTCTTTAAAGTGTTAAGAAATTTACTTAAATACCTTTTTATTTAATTGCCGTTACAAAACTTACTGCGTTTATCTTAATAATAGCGAATTTAGTACACGTTTTATCTAGTAAACATTTAAATCAAGTGTTATGAACCAACAAATACCACGGCCTGTTGGAGGGCCAAGGGGAGTACACTAAGAACCAATGGAATCAGAAGACAGGAACAGAACAATGGGTATTACGGATTACATAACAAAGGGTCACGTGACGGATCACTGGATCACGGAGTGAGCCTGTGAGGATCACTGGATCAGGGAGTGGGCTAGTGAGCATCACTCCGGGACAAGGTGATCCTACTCCATCAGTGAGGGAGAGATTGGATATATAAGGACAGACATTTCCCAGCTAGATAGATAGACAGTCTTTACCTTAGTGATCAATCTAAGCATCTTAGCCAACCCTAAGGTGGGAGAAATCTCCTGACGACTCAACTACGCAGTGAACCCAGTTCAGACCAAGCCCCAGCATCTAAGTGTCTTCTAGTTAACAGAAGCCTCTATCGTCTTTTGTGTTGACTTACCTCAGAATATAAACCCTATAGAACCCTCTAGCCTTATAGGTTAGACGGCTCGTCACATCAAGTAAGAATTAGCGATAAGTTCATAACAAGCCGGTTTAAAATTAAATTAACCTTATTAATTGAAATCAACTTTTTGTTTTTTACTTTTTTAAATAAGACGCATTTTAATTATGTCGTAAAAATATATTAAAAGTTTATTAATGCTTTTTAAATAGTATAGTTAGCGGGGAATTTTGAAATTTTAAGTTCAATAATATTAACGAATTGATTAATAATCAAATTATAATGTTATAATCCCAATAAGTTTAAAATTAAATCTAAGCCGTTGCATAGTTTGAGAAATAAACTTAAGTTTTTAAAAGTCTTTTATCTCAATGTTTAAAAATAACTTATTAACAAATAAAACCTTTGATAATCTTATTTATTAAGTGAAAAGCCCATGAGTATAAAAATAGTTCGAAAGTAAATGAAGCGTGTGGCTATAAGGGTGTGTATTGTGTGTGGTGAGAGGGTTGAAGAACCTAAGCTAGAAGGGCAAGAGCTACACACATTTATAGTGCAGCCTTCTCTTATCTAATCTATCTTCTAGCGTACAGTGGGTCTCCAATCTGCCACCCCTGGTGCCACGTATCAGTAAAGTAAGATTGTTACGTAAACTTAAAGTTAATGAAACCTTATAATTTATAGCTCATATTGAGAAAAAATAAATATATAGTTATAATAGTTTTTCAAGGTAAAATAAAGGTGGGAAAATATCAGATTAAAGCTTGTTATACGTATATATAAGTCTGGCCTGCACTTTAATTAACGTTCAAATAGTTACTGTTAAATGTAATTATCTTTAAATGTTTTTCTTTTTCTTTTCTTTTTAATTCGACTTTTTTTCAACGCTATTGAACTTTTATCCTCTTAAATAATCCAAAACGTAATAACTTTTTTCGTTATAATAATTACAAAAGCATTTTTAATAATGATAAGTTTTTTTGTTAACGGTAATAAAGCTGCGAAAATATGAAGTTTGTTAAAATTTATGAGTTTATCTTATAACGCCTTTAAACAAAAGTTCTTCAATTATAATAAAAAGAAAAGAAAAATTGCGGATTTACTTTTTAAATGTTATAATTAAAACTTTAGAATATTCTTAATAAAATTACGAAATATTAAAACTTACTTAGTAAGATCTATATAGTTAAACCGGCTAGAAATCGGAATGAGAGCGTTTTATGGTTCTTGTGACGGCCTGCACAGACCTTCCCACATGACAAGCCGATACTTCCCAATAAGGGAAGGATCTGACCAGAGGATCCCCTTAAAGGGGCAACCTCCCGCTGTACCTATCTCTCTCTCTCTTCCTTTTCTCTCTAGTCTTGATATTCTCGTCAATAGAGTAATAGCTGCTTGCTGCAGGCCATGTCACAGCTCCACAGTATGCTCGCCGTGACAGTTCTTAATAATCCATGTTTTTAAATATTTCGACTTTTTATTTATTAATAACGGTAAAAGCGTTAGTATAATATAAAAATTAAAACAAACCTAAGTAAATAACTAGTAAGCTTATTTAAAGCGTTTAAGGTTTTAAATCTTCTAAATTGTTATATTTATTATAATTAATACTATTAAAAACCGCGTTTTTACTGAATATTATCTTAACATAATACTCTGTATTTTGATTAATATATTTTTCTTACTTGAAAATAAAGTCTTTCTTATTTTTTGAAAAAATGAAGATGTTAATACTTTCTTAACGTTAAAAAATTGTATTATTACCGGCGTAATAACTAAGTTAAGTTGTATTATCTATATGGTAAAATTGTTTTTAAAAGTAGCCGTTTTCAAGTCAAAAGTCTTAATTTTTAATGTATAAGGCTTAAAGGTTTTAAGAATAAGCCTTCTAGTGTTAAAGTAAACTAGCGGCGCTATGAAGTTTATTTTAAAAATTAAAAACTTTAAACTTCAAACGTTCAACCTGAGCGTTTTAATAATAGAGCTCAGTCGAAATAATATCGGTATAAATTAAAAAGTAATTTATAGAAAAAAATGTACAGTCTGAGCTTTTTAGAAAAGCTTGAAATAAATTAGTTTATTTAAGATTTGAAAAGCAATTCTTGTTGAGATTATTGTAAAATTAAAAATTTAAAAGGTTAAACATTTTAAATTAAGTTAATATATAGCTAATTCGTCTGCAAGGTTTAAGGTAGCTGAATGTTGAAGCAAGGTGATGGCGGTGATTCCAAGGAGTAGGTGTATGAGGGTACTTCAATATCTCCTGGTATATTTGTGGGAATTAGGCGTTTTAAAAGAAATGTGGTAATAGAGGCTTAGGGCTCCGATCGGTGACCAGTCGGCCTGACATGCCGGTACAATACCCTTACATCGTCGTTATCGAAACTTATTCTTGAGTATATAAAGTTAACTCATTTAATATACCTCTTAATAATTGTAAAAATATTAAGCTAAATAGAAAGAAAGCGAATATAAGTAGGTAAAATTAAAGAGGTATTGGTTTATTTAAAAGTAATACGTTTATAAGGTTACCTAAGTGGTCGGATATAATCTTAAGTTAAAGCGTATAAAGAGATATAACCGGGATAACATTTAGAATAAAACAAAGGTAAAGCAACCGAATTTTTTTAATTTTTTTGGAAATTAATCTTTTTAATAATATATTAAACTATTACATCTTGACTATTAAAATATTTTAAAAATAACCTTATTAATATACGTAATAAAAAGAATAAAAGTTAACTAAAAAAATAAGAATAGATATATGCAAAGGTTAACTCGTAAGGCTGTAAGGTTGACATTTAATGCCGTAACACTGGACCATAAGTGATTTGACTTACAACCTGCTTAAGACGGCGTCTTTCAAAAGGGCACAAACCTATAACAATAATAGCTAGACCTAAAAGCACATTGTAGCAAGCAACAACGTAGACCTATAGGTATTCCCTCCGCAGAGTTGACCGCGATGCAGAATGGAACTCCGGGAGCTTTTAGCGGTGTTAAAAGATATGTGTTGATTATGTCGTATATATAACAAAGGTTTTAGTGTGAAGATTTCATCCGTCAAGTCGCAACCACGCCAAGCAGCGCCAGTGAACCCACCAGCACGGCCAGACCCCACGACACGCCCATGCTCCGTCCCGCCGCACCCTTCAGGTACGCAGTGGTCGTAATATTGTGGGCCTTCAGGTCGCGCATGCTCTCGTTCCACTGGCAGCTGATCCCATCAAGGGCCTTCTCGCCGCCGCCCAAGTCCAACATGCAGCGCTTGAAGCTATCCACGGCGTCGAGATCCGTCAAGTTGCCTTTCCCCATGTACGCGTTGCCGTGCGGTAGGTAGCAGTAGTCGTCGCAGTGGTGGTTTGCGAACTTCCGTGGCGCCCAGTCGCAGCACCTGGCAAAGGTCTCGTTGCTGTCGGTCGCGGCGTCGTACACCTTGCCGCATGAAGGCGGCGATGCGGGGATGATCCCACCGACCGCGAGGGCCGGGTGTGCGAGCGCGCAGCTGTCCGCCGCGGTTGCGTTGGGTTGGAGGGACGCCGTGGCGTCGGAGTTTGCCTGGCATATCAGTTCGTCGTCCGCCACGGCGGGGAAGTCGTCGGCGTGCAGACATGCCTTCATGGAGAGGCGCAGGCGCTCCGTTCCGTTGCTTGCGCCGGTGTCTGAGGCGTTGCCGACGTCGAAAGGGGCAACGGGCAGCAGGGAGATGGATGTGTACCAGTCTTCGGTCACGTGACACCACTCGAAGCACTTGTCGGCGTTCAGGTAGTTGACGGGGTTGTTCCAGCAGCACGTCGCGAAACGCAGATTCGCGGCCGCTGGCTGCATGCAGCTGTAGCCGCTGTGGTATGTGTCCGGGATGGGGAGTGAGGGCGTGGATGCGCACGCCGCGGCGGTGGTTGTGGACATGTTGCTAGTAGCGCAGTGACGCTCGGGCGGGCTTGTGTGGTTTATAGCATTAAGGAGAGTGATGCAAAAACGAATAGTGAGCGACGAGAAAGGTTGGAGGTAAGCAAGTACCTGTAGGGTAAGATCAAAGCATAGCAGCTCTAGTTAAAACTGGAAAGGGTGGTTGAAGTTGCACAAAATGAAGTGAGGTTGGATTTTAAGGAGGTCAAAGCGTAGTTGTGCCGCTACGCCCGACTGAGTTACTGTCACTTCGCAAGGGCAGTGTCGCGCCTCGCATCGTCTGTTCCATATGAAATGAACTTCTTGTCTGCAGTGAATAGGCATGGCCAGCAGAAAGTTAATATAGGAATGAAAGATCGCTTGCTGTTTGTTCTGACGCATGTAGTTGTGATGTGTGTACAGTTGGGGGTATTCATGTTGTCGCTTGACAGCGGCGATGACTCGAACTCAACTTAGACTACCTGCCTGCTGTTGCGTGTCACTCATGAAAAGTTACTGTACTTCAGAGACCAGCTTATTATTGTGTTCAACTGACCATCATCAAAGGGTTGACAAGAGGCCCCTGAAGATCAGATATCAGTGTGACATGAAAGAGCAAAAATATATACCTAGCGACCCAGGCCAGAAGATAAAGATGCATTAGCCGCGAATCGAACGCGGGGCCTGCCGAAGTTGGATGGCAACGGCAGATTTTACCACTAAACCACTAATGCTATAGGACAGGACCGCTTATTAGGTGATGAAACACAGTACTATCGGATGTCAATATCCTCGTTCGAGACGCAGACTCATCGGGTCCCTCGGGTCTTATCAGCCGAGTTGTGGGGCAGCTTGCTCTCGATGTTTGGTCATTACGTACATGTAGAGTGATGCGAATCGGTTTACTCAGGTAGCTTGGATGGGGCATTTGAAGGAAATGTCAGTCTGAGAGCTGCTACAGAGCACATAGTGTATTAGTTTCCGAGAGCAATCTTGCTTCGTTCTCCTCGTCAATGAACTGGCGCTCGTGGGGGACAGTAGAATCATAGCCGTCTTACAGATGACTAGTGTGGAGATCTGAGCCCCTGAAACCTTATCGACACGTGATCCCTAGAGCTTGAGATAACCAATATGGATCCTAGCCAGCCCGATCTCCCTTCGTACATAGATTGTTGACATTCTGTTCTTTGCATACGACGAACAAGTCTGCTCATTGTCCAACACCATGGCAAAGGTCACCGGCCTTCCTACCGAGCTACTCTAGCTTGTCCTGGCTTTGGGTGAAGGGAAGCTAGCAGTGGAGGATATGTCCCGCGTCGCCCGTACCTGCAAGACGCTCTACCTTGTTGCGAACTCACACCTCCTTTACTACAACATCAATCATGAACGATCGTCAGTTCTCATATGGGCTGCTCAGAATGGCCAATTGGGTACCATGAAAAAGGCGTTGGATCATGGTGCCGATCCTAACACTGTCGGTCCCGGCTGTGAGGAAACACACGCTGAATTGGAGGCTGTCGCCAAAGGGGAGGGAGCCGAGTCTTCTCACACTAAGACTTACGGCACCCCTCTCCACTATGCTGCAAAGAGAGGTCATAACGAAATTCTGATACTTCTTCTGGATTCGGGAGCTAGGCTGGACGTGCCGTCGCGTCGAGTCTGCCATTGCGAGGAGCACTTCAACTTGGGTGACATACATTCCCACACTTCAGCCCCACGATGGTTTCCACTGCATCACGCTGTCTGTCGCGGACATGTCTCGACTGCCAACCTCCTTTTAGATAGGGGTGCACCACTGCAGATGATGTATGAATCTGAAGACGAGGGATACTACCGCGGTCCGTCATTTGTTCATTCGGCTGCAGCTCGTGGCTTGGAAAATCTGGTACAGCGTGCTCTCGACATCGACCCCACCATCATCAACAGGGATGGGCTTGATTTTTTTGACTCTCCTTTGCATTACGCCAGCGAGTCCTGGACCTCTGACGGCGTCATTCAACGGCTTGTAGTTGCAGGCGCTGATCTGGAAGCCAAGAATGATGATGGATTAGCGCCCTTATTCCGTGCCTGCGAGGTTGGAAACTTTGCGACGGCAATGCACCTCCTCAATGCAGGAGCTTGAACGAACCCTTCAGACAAACTTCTGCATTTTTCAGTTCGTGACAGAGATCGCTTCTGGTTCCACACCTCAACTGTGCCTCGAGACACCCGAGATCAGCAGCAGGTGGCGTTCATTCGAGCCCTGATCGATACCCATGGCTATCATGTCGACCAGCCTGAACACTGGGACGCAGCTCACGATGACAGGGCCGAGGGAGAATGCCTGATTACCCCTCTGAACCTTGCGGTCGGTGGAGAGGACGATTGTGAAACGGCAGACGCTTCCGTTGCTGTCGTTAGGTGTCTACTCGAAGCGGGCGCTGATCCCAACCACCTCGGCAGTTTCAGTACCCCGCCTCTGACGAACGCCATCTATCGTTTCTTCGACATGGAACCGTGCCCTTCTCTTGATCAGATACGCAGTAGTGACTGTTGGCAGGTTATATGTCTTCTGCTCGAGTCCGGCGCTCGTCTCGATCTCGTTAACAGCCAGAGGGACTCCCCATTGAGCCTCGCCGCGGATCGTAACTTCGATGCTGAATTTGAGGGCTACGCGTATCGCCTGCTCAAGTTCTTACTCGACAGCTCGTCACCTGAAACGCTCTCTAACGAACATGTGGACGATGTCATGGTCCAATGCTTGCTGAAAAGGGCAGAGGCGGCTCAGGTCTATGAGGTTTACGATCTGCTCGGACACTTTGGGGCGTCCTTAGGCAACATAAGTTTATCGGCAAAGCAAAACCTGGCGAAAGCTTGCATCTCCAGGGACGACGTTTGGCTTGCGAGCTTATGTGTCGAAGAAGAAGCCCTGCATCATCCGCTCAATTTTATCCTCCTCGAAGCCACAAAGGACAGGCCGTCGGCCGTAACTAAGTATCTCCTAGAAGACGTGCGAGCCCCAGTCACTGCAGTCGATTCCGGAACCGGATCAACTGCGTTGCATTACGCTTGCCGGAGGAACGACAAAGGCATTGCCGCCGCTTTGATCAAGAGAGGAGCAGATATCCACGCTGTTGATCGCTATCACAACTTCCCTCTTAGCTCGGCCATACTGCAGCTGTCCAGATCTAAACAATCTGCTGACTTCAGAACTGTGCGATTTAATCCACCTGCTGACCTCAGAACTGTGCGATTGTTGCTCGAACTTGGAGCTGATCCGTTCCGTATTCATTCGAGTACTGGCAACTCTGATAGCGTTGAACGCAACTGTCATTATGACCCGGAAGATTATGCGAATCCCTGTCCTTTTGAAGTTGCTATCATGGAGGACCAAGCTGATGCGATTAAACTAATTCTTTCCATGCACCCACTCCCGATACCGGCACCGTACGGTGTTTGTAGCTTTCTACATCGGGCTGTGGAATCGGCATGGGGCCACCTCGCACCTGCTCCTTGGGCCTCTGTTGAGATTTTGCTTAATGCAGGAGCAAATCCCGACGGGAACGACGGTTGCGCACGCCCACCACTTATACAATTCCTTCAACACACTAAAAAGATAACAGAACACGGCCATCGTTCGCAAAGTGGTATGCTTCCCATCGTACCTATAAAGCAGCTGACCCAACATAGCGCCTATGTCAACCAATGTAACGAGCTGAGGGAGTCTGCATTGACAGTACTAGGGAAGATCCTGTCCGGCAACACCGCAGTTGAACCGGCCAGTAATAACACCTACTCCGACATCCAGATATTTACGCGCCACGGTGTCCGCGAACATGTCGAGACACTTCCAGATTGCGGGCGATGGTGCGGATGCCGCAATTCGCGTACTTGATACTGTAGGGCACAATATGCTTTGGGGGTAGTAGATATTTACGCCCTTTTAGACCAGCTGCCTGGCGGTCATATAGCTTATCGAACAGGCGCTTGACTGTGGCTCGGAGATTTGTAGCTGCTGATGAGGAACGTGACTTTCCAACCTCGGCCGATATGGGGAGGAGCTCGGGATTGTACACGACATTGATATGGGTCTCATCGGCTACAATCACTCATCACAGGTTGCTTTTCTTTTTCAGCAACAGCATTAAATGCTGGCCATATAAGCCTCCTGCGAGTCAAGTGCATCGAGATTGCTTGTGCCAGAGTACAAAATTAGGTCTCATGAGCCTCATCTATGCTCCTCTGACTTTGCTTCGCCGCTCTCTCATCATCGCCGTCGCTGTCCCGCCCCGATGGCTCATAGCACCGACCACCCAATAGAAAAAGAACCCATCCCAGAATATCCATCGCGAACCAAAGAACTGCGTACCCTCGAGTCATCATGTTCGCTGACCGACCCAGCCCGGATAAGGGCACGACCTCTGGTTCAGGCTACCCTTATGAGCCTGCCAGCTCGACATCCTGAGTGTGTCCTCGCGGGGCTCACTTCTTGCGATGGAGGTCATGGCCCTCCGCGCTCTCCTCCACTTCAACATGAAGAATTAGCAACTATCATGCGACTCGCACCCTCCCTGCCGCTTCCCTCGACCCCAGGGAAAGGGGCGTCCCGAGAGGTGGGAGTAAACAATGCTTGCGCGGGAGGCCTCATAGGCAAGTACTCACGGTTACGGCCGACCTCGGCAATCGGACCCGGCATGCTTTGGCTATGTCAGCTTCTAGATGCTAAGCGGCGAGACGAGCAGGACTCACATCAATCTCTCAACCTCGGCGGCATCATTTTCCTCAGGGGGGTTTGATCCGTCGCCTCCCTGTTTGGAATCCCCGCTGTGCCCCTCAGACGCGCTGCCATCCTCAAGCGGGGTTGAGCTGGCAGTGTGGCGGTTCGCGCAGGCATATTTCCACGCCCTCACTTGCCAAAAGTCCTTGCCATAGTGTTCTTTGAGCGCTTTATCCCACATGGCATTTGATTCCGCAATCGTGGTTCTTCGTCTCGCTTTTTCCCACCATTGCTCAGCCTCCCTTGTACGTTGCTGCTCCCTTTCTTTCTCAGCAATGTGGGCTTTGTCCGCATTATAGGCGGAAGTTGACGGTTTCTTGCAGGACATAGCTGCTGTGGTTGAGGCGGGAGATGCGGTGTGATTGTCCGCTTACAATCACGATGGGATGGGCTTGTGGGAAGTTGGCCAGAGCTGTGGAGGGAGGGTAGATGGTCTGCGTGTTATGAGTCTTGCATGTCCGAGTGGTGGGGAAGGAAGATTGAAGACTGTGTTTAGAGAGATGTAGGTCCGGTACTTATAGGTGTGCGACTTGTCACTCACTTGTGAGCCTGTTTGGAGCATCTACGATTGTTGTGTCTCGGACACATGCATTAGGCCGGTCTGCGTTTGCCCTTCATACTTGGCTCTTGGATAGATTTTGTATCACATTACTTCTGCATGGAGTGTGTAAGCGGGGGACATTTGCAACGGCAATAAGGGGTTTGGCTTGTACTGCTGGGCTCCTGAAGGCTTCAGCCGAGGTATCTCGGAGGGTAGACGGGTCACAATGCCAGGGCCTATCCCCGTTTGGTGTACTTGCCAGAGAAAGACCAGAAGGTGCTTTACGAGCGGCCAGGTTCTACGCCGTATGTGCTCGAGCTCCTCAAGCACGGATTCTTCGTCCTTATAGAGCCGGGCCGCCCAGCTGCTGCGAACAGCTTCTGCATCCGGCGCGAGTAACGTCCTCGTCGGTACTGCAGGCGCTTCAACCCTTTCGACTACGTGCTCAAATCAGCCGTAGACTTCGGGTCGGGAAGAGACTTGCTATGCACGAAGTGCGAATCGTCATCACGGCACGCTACGCTCAGCTTCAGGATGCTCCCACTGCCCGAAGAGCTGAACAGTATGGAAGCCGTGGAACGGATTTTTAGGAAACCGCGCGAATGTCATGTCAAGTTGGAGGCCCTATAAAGGGCAGAGTATGGTCGTACTTCGGTCGTAATCGTGTAGTAGTCGGGAACATCATGTGTGTAACTTATAGGCCAATACAAGATGTTCCGAAATGGGTCGAGAGCTTTCTACGGCCGCCGATTTTGAACTTCAGGCGACTGGGAACGAGGTAGGTGGGTATACGAGTGACACTACCTACAGCTTAACCGGTCAAATACTGCCGTAATATTGAAGTTAATAAAAAGTTTTCTTTTAGTCAAATTACTAAAAGTCTCGTAAATTAATAAAATTAAGTCTTACTTTTTGTATTATAACGTTATTTAATCCTTTATCCTGAATATAGATATAAATACTGCATTTTAGGTTTTTGGTTAAAAAAATAAGAGCGGCAGCTGAGAAAAAACTAGCCTTAACAAAGCTTTTATTTAAATAGTCGTTATAATGTTATTATAAAAGTAATAGCTTTTTTAGTTTTAAAGGCGCGCCCAGATAGCTAACAAAGTAATATTTGAGAAAAAGTTAATTATATAATCGTAAAAATGATGCGGTAATAAGTTGTTAATTTTTTAAAAGGTAAACGATTTAATAAAGTAGTATTATTTAAATAAAAACTTAGTTATAATTTATTTATAATAAGCGATTTTTTTTCCTTTAAATATTTTAAATATTTTTATTACTTACTTATCATAGTTAAGAAATTTAATTAATTTAACTAATAAAACGTTAAAGTTGTAATTGAAAGGTTTCGTGAGCCGGGTTAAAAGCAAAAATTTTACGAAAGGTTTTTCTAAGCGCTCTTCACGGGTGCAGCATCTACAATATTCTCATCCGTTCATTCGTGTCAAGCAGAAATCCGCCAGAAGCCGAAGACCGCTCGTGCTGGACGACGTGAAGCAAGTCACAGTCGCAGGTGCCACGAAGGAACGCAACTCGACGGCAGACTACGTACCGTCCACCCTGATGGAGATCCCTTCCCACCGCGGGCGTCCTGCAACCAGACTGTTTACTAGCGGGGTCACCAGGCCGAATCGACTGGCACCACTGCCGATGCACCACAAATCTTTCCCGACGGCATATTCCACCATCGTCATGGCCACAGCTATATACTCGTCCTTGCCAGGGTCGATGACCAGTACTCGTCGAAACCAGAGCGCAGTGGATAAGATTAAAACTATCATATTATAACGTTTTCCCGGCTAAGTTTAAAAGTATTTATTAAATAATAACTATATTAATTAGGTATGAAATATAGTTAAATAGCTATTAATTGAATTCTTATAAAAGTTAGCACTCAAAAAATCTCGACTTTTTGTTCTTAATTTAAGGTTAATGCTTTTATTATATTACTCTAAACTTAACTTTAAACGGAGGAATCAATACTAGCACCCATTTAATTATTATTAAGCTTCACGATTATAATATTAAATTAAAAATATTTAAAGAGCTATTTAATAAATAAGTCTAAATTATCATGAAAGTAAAAGCTGTCTTAAATAATACCAATTATACCTAGCCGTAGTTAAGATACTAATATTTCATTACCATTTATTTTATTATAGTAGAAAATAAAGCTTAAAGTTAGTTTTTTAATATAATTAAAATCGATCTATACATTTTAATATTTTCTTATAAGTAGCTGCATATAGCGCTTCTAAAAGTCAAAAATAATTAAAAGTTAACTAACGTAGATGACAAGCGAGCGGTATTTATAAGCGAATGTCAACTTTTCACCGGCTACCTAACCTTTTCATCAAGGCTCCTAATTAATCAACCAATAATAATGGCATTGCGTTATAGCGAATCAGACTTACAGCTTGCTGCTCAAGCTAAATGATGTGACCCTCATATTACTATTGGCAAGCTTTCTAAGACTTTGCACGTCCTGTATAATTCCTTAAAGGCTAGAATTGCCGACCGACCATTACAACGCGATAACATGCTCAATACTTTGAAACTTACAGTTTATGAAGAGAATGCCATTTGCTCTTTTATAATCGGGACCTAGATGCGCGACCATTTCCTTCCCGGTACAGTTCTATTGAAGATATGACAAATCAATTGTTAGCAGCGTGTGGGGCTGGACGCGTCAGAAAGAACTGGACGCAGAACTTCATCAAACGTACACCAGGCCTTTGGACGCGTTTTTATTGGAAGATAGACTAACAGAGGGTCTTAAACAAAGATACAGATGCATATTGCGCGTGATTTTGCCAAGTTGCAATAGCAATCACAAAACATGGCATTCAAGACGCGGATATTTATAACTTTAACAACACTGGGTTTATAATAGGCATTATTGGGTCCGGTATAGTTATTATAAGCCTCAAAAGATGTGGCAAGCCTTGACAAGCTCAGCAAAGTAACAAGGAATGGTCTACAACAATTTCTGCTATTAATGCTGATGGTTAGGTGGTCCCGCCATTCATTATTTTACAGGGCAAAACCCATCTCGCGTCAGGGTATCACGACACGACATTACCACGCAATTGGAAGGTGACCGTGTCGGACAAGAGGTGGACTACAAACGAGATTGGTTTAAAATGGATTCAGCTTTTTAACAAGTATACCAGACCGCGTATGACTGTCAGTAAACGCCTCCTCATCCTAGATGGCCACAAAAGCCACTACTCATAGGTCTTTAAGAATTATTGTCAGAACAATGGTATCATTACCCTTTGCATGCCTGCCCACTTATCACACAGGCTCCAGCCTTTAAATATCGGCTGTTTTAGCCCGCTCAAACAAGCTTACGGTCGCATGATTGAGGATCTCATCCGGTGTCATATAACCCATGTTTCAAAAGAGGACTTCTTTACAGCGTTTTATGAAGCACATAACACTACTATAATACTAGGAAACATTCGAGCAGGTTTCATTGCCACTGGGCTTGTTCTTTTTGACTCAGAAAGTGTCATTTTAAAGCTGGATACTGTCGCTGTCGTACGAACAACGTTGCCGGACCCCAATCTGCCACCCATTACTTAGACTTCAAAGATGCCTACCACCATTAATAAAGCGGTAAACCAATCAGTTTATATCCAGAATTGAGTTAGAAACCATCAGGGAAGCTCACCTATATGTGATGGAACGCTCACTATAACCACCATGCCACGGCTGTTCCTCCCAAAAGGATGTCGAATATCAAGCGTGGCAGCTTGACATTTAATAGTGGTACATGTACTCATGTCCGGGCTCCAAGACTCACCACATGGTCTACCTATACCAGACCATGACACTATATCAATAGTTGATACATTGAGCTTGTTTTTAAAGGCTACATACTGTCTTATGCGCAAGGCCGCTTTGACTGATTCCCGGATCTGCCGGCTACAGGAGGCCAATCACCTATTAAATAAATGCCAGAGAACAAAAAACAAATATCTAATAAAAGGGGAATATTTTCTGTCAATGATATAACAAGTCTTGTGACGGCCTGCACAGACCTTTCCACATGACAAGCGGATACTTCCTAATAGGGGAAGGATCTGACCAGAGGATCCCCTTAAAGGGGCAACCTCCTACTGTACCTATCTCTCTCTCTCTTCCTTTCCTCTCTAGTCTTGATATTCTCGTCAATAGAGTAATAGCTGCTTGCTGCCGGCCATGTCCCAGCTTCTCAGTACGCTCGCCGTGACAAGTCTTCAGACTGCAAAAGATACTAGTGAGCTGGCAAGACAGGAAATGGGTGAAAGTGATCGTCGTACAAGGAGGGCGGCAGCACGTGAGCGACGTTGTGGCGTTTGCGGCAACACTGACCATGATACGCGAACTTATACAATAGAGATAGAAACGTCTGAAAAAGAAGAATCTGATTAATTAGATTAAATTAAATGCGCTGTGATCGAGTTATTTGACATGTTGGTTATAAGGTTGGTAAAAAGTTGCCGTCCGCTTATAATTGCCGCTCGCTTGTCATCTACGTTATATTATGACTAAAAAAAAGACTAAGAAACAGCGTTTTCAACATAGTATATTTAAAAGTATTATAATTGCTAATTCTGTAGTATGTTTCTAAATAATCGGTTAAAAAAACAAGGTTCTACTTAAATTGTGTTTTTATTTTAAATGTTGGATCCATGTGATTCCACAGTCAAACCATCCATACAGAACCCACATGTATAATTAGATAAGAGATTAGATACCAGATTGTGAGGTCACTTAGCCAGACCTTTAGGTCCAGCTAGACTTCCCAATCCAACCATCAGCAACATCATTACCTTGGCCCCATACTCGAGTATTATGATTGATCGTTCAACCCTGTTCCCACATTAAATGTATTAAATATATAACTTTAATACCTGTCTTTATTAAGTTAAATAAGTAATAAGTTACCGAAAAGTTTCGTTAATTTTTAGTTATTTCGTTTTATATTGAAATAAACTTAAACACCTTATTTTATGACTAAGTAGCTGTTTAATTTCAGTTGAAATCTATTTTAATCAGTTTTAATTTAAAAAGTCGAATAACGTAACGTAGTTTATTAGTATTGAAGTATAAACGCTTTGAAATAAGTATGTTTATACCTGAATTGTCATTAAAAGTAATACGTTTACGTTTTTCAAATATATTCGTAACAGATTTTTTTAAAAGCCTTATGAATTGATACTTAAAATAAGTGGGCTTTATTGAGATTAACTATATTTTATATACAAAGTATTACTTATTTAAAAAATTATAATAATTATTTACGCATGCTTTATTAAATAGCTTAAGAAAATAATACAAAATTAAAAAGGTTTATTACCTTTTAAACACTTTTATTTATAAAAACTTTTTAGAATAATAACACCGTAAATTTATATATAAAAAGTTATTACATTTAATTGATGACAATCAGATATAAATTGTTACGAACCAACGAACAGTGCGGCCTGATAGCAGGCCAAGAGGGGACGATTGGAAACAGGTTGACCAAGAGAGTGGGGTGCTGATCAGTGTAGAGATCGGAGCAACGGAGCAACAATACACAGATCACGCGACCAGCAGAGCCTGGGTCACATGACTAAGAATTTGGATCACCTTGGATCACCGGTGATCCAGGGTGAGCCACCTAATCAGTGAGGGAGAGATTGGATATATAAGGACAGACATTTCCCAGCTAGATAGATAGACAGTCTTTACCTCAGTGATCAATCTAAGCATTTTAGCCAACCCTAAGGTGGGAGAAATCTCCTGACGACTCGGCTACACAGTGATCCCAGTTCAGACCAAGCCCCAGCATCTGAGTGTCTTTTAGTTGACAGAAGCCTCTATCGTCTTTTGTGTTGACTAACCTCAGAACATCAACCCTATAGAACCTTTTAGCCTTATAGGTTAGACGGCTCGTCACATGAATAAAGAAAATAAGGGCCAATTATACCCTCAGAGTTAGCGGTAAAGTGTAATACTTTAATCGAATGTAAGACTTTTTTTCATTTTTCAAACATGGTATTTAACCTTATGTTTTATTTAAAAATGAATTTTTATGAGCGTAAGCATATATTCGGTTAAGATGTTATTTAATTAGTTTTTGATAAATATTTACGTTGCCGTTTTTAATTATTTTAACAAAAATTTAGCTTTCTAAAATTTTGATAATAACCTTTAAAACTTCATAAATAATCGGTTTATAATTATTATTATCAGATTTAATCATATCTTTTTAAACTATAAAAAACCGATTATAAACTTTTCTTACTAGTTATAACTAAACTCATACCGAAACTACCTTTCATTCTTTTTTAACACGGTTGAATCTAGTTTTGAAGCTAATTGATTACGATCAGGTTGAATTCATTACGTTTAAACGCTTTCACAGCCTAGCCGGTACTAATCGGAATTAAAAAAAACATAAAGGCTTTTAACTTAGCTTATTAATAAGCGAAATTATTATTAATACGCTTATTTTACATAGCTTTTTAAACGTTAACAAGTTTTTTAATAAGCGTTATAATTATAAATGATTATATTTAAATTTTATCGTTTATATAATTTTCGTTTAAAATACACATTTATACTCGTGAAAAATGACGATCTATCGAAAACGGATTCATAAAACTTTATTAATATTTCATTAAAAAGTAAATGACGAAGAGATCAAAAATTATAAGTTAGTTATAGAAATAAGTCCGGTACTATTTAAAAGCGATTATAATTGTTTAATTTTATTAATTTATATAAATCTTTTAAATAAGGTATAGGTAAGTTTATTCGGCGCGAAATTAGTTAAAATTATAACCACAAGTTCAAAAATAAGTTTATAAGTATAGTAAAAAAAAAATCGGTTTAGAAAAAGTAGCTTACTTTGAAATATAATAAAAATACGACTAAAAAATTATGAATATAAGCATAAGAACTCATTTATATCGAATAACAAGTAATTATATACACGCATTTTAATTAGCTATAACTGTGGGAACAGGCTTGAACGATCAATCATAACACTCGAGTATAGGGTTAAGGTCATGATGTTGCTGATGGTTGGATTGGGAAGTCTAGCTGGACCTGAAGGTCTGGCTAAGTGACCTCACAATCTGGTATCTAATCTCTTATCTAATCATACATGTGGGTTCTGTATGGATGGTTTGTCTGTGGAATCACATGGATCCAACAATGACTATATTTTAAAAAGTGTTTTTCCCGCTAGAAAACTAATCGATTATTTTCAATTATTTTAACTGTTTATAAGCTATTTTAATTTATTTTAATAACGGGTTTTTTAAAGTGTCGGCTTTTACGTTTTAAGCGGAGCAGTATTTTGTAAGAAATACCTGCTTTTAAGTAGTAAACCTACTTATTTTCAAGTGCTGCCTAGGTGACTATGTTTTAATTAGATACGTTATCCTTAGCTCTTTGCACAGTGCGAAGCATTACGCAGAGCAAGCCGATAGGCTTGTCTGCAATGTTTACGACTTATGACTTGACGATGTGTGTGTGCTTACATGGTGCTATGTAGATGCCATGCCAGTCTAGAGTGAGAAGTGACCGTGGCAGAAGTATATCACAGCATGTAGCGATGTATAAGGTATCTTTGCGCGTTCTTTGCCTGCGGTACGCACCCAGGGGACATCTGTACTTGCTCCTGGTTGATCCCTAGTCAATTGTCTGCGACAGCTTCCATGGCACCAGCTCTTCTTTCAAATTGCGGGCTGGTTGACCTCCGGTCAGTCATCGGAGAACTTGCTGCCCGCGGAGATTGTGTCCCTAGCCAGCCAAAGGACACTGTACACGGGAATCCTTTTGGAACGTCAAAAAAGGCTCAAGCTGCTATTTTAGTCTCACATGCCCCATCTGGAGTATTTTCAGGGAAGTCGTCTATCTGTCCACCGCCAGCTAGTCGACATACAAATAGATACAGTGTGTCAGCATAAATACCGAACACCCCACTCTTATGAAAGAACCCTCCTCATTATAACCACATTCAAAGTGTTACATAAGAGAAAAAAAAACACAAGACAAAGATAAATATATATAGTTTTAATGGTATAATATAGTCAACTTTTAGAAAAATTTATAACTTAAATAATTATAAATAATTTAATAAAATTACATAAAAATAACTATTATATATTCATTTATATATATTTTAATAAAATTATTATATATAAATATCTTTAAAAAAATTGTTACTTATTTTATACTTATTTTTATAAGATTATTATAAAAGGCTAAATTTATATAAATATATACCTAATTTTTAAATAATATTATTAATTAAAAAGAAACTATTTATAAATAAAATAAAATTGATAGTCTAATATTTTTATTATAAAGTTAATTTTGATATTTTTCTTTTTATTTCTAATTAAGTAGAGTTTTTATAAGCGTGTATAAAAGTGCAAGAAACAAATTTAAAAGATGTTCAGTTTTTTTGTCTACACACTGTATACATATTCAAGAATCCCCCTTGTTTGCCCCTATCTACACCTGTGTACCCGCCGGCCCCACAATACCGAAGTTATACTCATAGGTAGTACCGTCGTTTAGAAACCTTGTAATCCACTAGCGGCAGTGGCTTCTTATAGTGGGTAGACAAAAAAACCGAACAGTTTTTAATTTTTACTTCTTGCACTTTTATACATATTTATTAAATACTGTATTTAATTAGAAATAAAAGGAAAAATATCAAAATTAACTTTATTATATAAATATTAAACTATTTGTTTTATTTTAATTTTAAATGGGGGTTTTTTAAATTAATAGTATTACTTAGAAATAAAGTTTATATTTACATAAATTCATCTTTTCATAATAAATCTTGAAAAATAAGTATAGAAATTTAACTAGATTATATTTTAAAATTTTATTTAAATAAATTATTTATTGTCAGATGTTGGATCCTAGATATAGTGCCCTTAGGTACAGTACCCGCTAGGGGGCTGCCAGGGACCGGTGGATCTACCCTAGCATGGTGCAGTATGGTAATTAGCTGTAGATTAGCCATGCCAAGCATACTTGAGAATGACAATAACATTTGCAGCGACCGCTGACACCACCAAGACTTGTGACCCTTCTAGAATCTCATATTTATATTAAAAAATATAAGAATAAGTATAAAATAGCTATTTTTATATAATTTTATTAAAATCTTTATAATTATTTAAGTTAAAATAGTTTTTAAATTTTGATTTTATTATGCCATTAAAACTTTATATATTTATCTTTCTTCCGTATTTTTTTTCTCTTGTGTAAAACTTTGAATGTGGTTATAATGAGGAGGGTTCTTTCATAAGAGTGGGGTGTTCGGTATTTGTGCTGACCCACTGTATCATGGCGATGGCCACTACTTTATGAAAGACAGAAGACAGAAGGAGAAGGCCACAGGGAAAGTGTCGTGTGCTCCAAGTCGCGATTGAGGAGTGGGCGAGTACCGATTGGGCCCACAAAAGCGGACCGGACTGTGGGAGCCTTCGGTGACGACAACGGCAGTCTGAATCCTGCTGCAGTCTGTCAGCGGTCATGACGACATGGTCCTGATCCGCAAGGCCACGAGGCGACGTGCCAAGCACAATATAAAAGAGCGATGTGCCAAGCACACTATGGGACGGCTGGCTGGCTGACGGGAGCCAAGGCCAGATATTCTTACCGTACCGAAGAACCGGGCCGCCCTCCATACAGTCGCAGTCGAATGGTCTTTAGGGTTGCTTCGAGCCTCTGTTGCTTTCCTATATTCCTGCGATTTTGTATGAGAGCGATTTAAACCAGCCACGGATTCCCCCAAGGATGAGACAGCTGGATCAGTTGTGCCCTATTCACTCTCCCTTGGCACCAGGAGCCGCAGTCGATTACAGCAGGGGTGTCCCGGTGTACAGGCAACAGAGCCGACACCGAGTGTAAGGAACGCAGTAGGATGCGCTCCCCAGCCATCCGCCCCCTGGGGAAAGATAACGTTGGTTTGAGGCGCGGTAGAAGCGAGCCATGGAATAATAGAAAAAGGCAATCGAAATGCCCAGGTGCCAAGTCCGGGACTTTCTTCCTCTCTTTTTTTTTCCCGCCTTATTGGCAGCGGCATTCTTGGCTCTTGGCTGAGGATGAAACAAATCCACCCGACAATCGACAGGTAAGCTTTTGTCGTGACGTTGCCACCACAACCATATTTCTCTAACTCTCCTACATACCTATTCGGTCCAATCCGCCGCCCTTCCCCTGATGCAAATGCCAAGCGCGATCCGGTCGTTCGATGAAGCAGTTGATGGCGACTACTGATAAGGACTCTTGGCTCAGTTACGTTGGCTAAACTCTATCGCTGTGTCACTCTCTTTGGTCATACAATATCTTGGCACTTATAATATATATATTCGTGGGTACCACGGGATGAATCAGACGATGTACTTTGAAGACATCATACTCACTCTTGTGAAACCGACAAACTACTATCATGAAGTTTGTCGCCGTTCTATTAGGCCTCGCATCCTGTGCCTTCTCCCAGCTACCCTTTTCCGACCGCGCGGAGGCGGACCCTTGGGAGCATTTCGACCAACCAAGGGGTGTTCCTTTTCCTGATGAAGCCAGTGAGGAGTTGTCTCCCAAGCTCAAGGCCGCCACCAAGACCTTGGAACTTGGGAAGCGTGACGGGCTCTTTGCCCCCCTGAATCAGCTGGAGTTCGTGTATACAGAAAGTAAGTCGAGCGCAGATGCCATGTACATCGTCGTGGTTGCAGTGACTTCCCGGTGAACTTGCACTGATCACGCCATAGATGAACAACGTGTTGGGCCTCATGGTGTTGACATGACCCAACGAGCGACCTTGGCTGGCCTGGCGAGGTATCCAACTTATTTCCCAGAGAAATATCGGGATGTGCAAGTGGCGTGCTATATGAATACAATCCACCTTACATTCGACACCGATGAGGCCTTCCGTAACGCCCAGGAGCAGACGAGAGACTCCCTCAATGCTACCATAGTCACATCTCACTATGGATGCCAGGAGCCAGACGCCCGGAAGACCTTCAAGGTCAAGGAAGTGTCGTACCATACCGAGACGCGATCAATCAAGTTCGAAGCAGCCAAGCGGCCCCTTCGGGATGTCTTCCGCACTCTCTCCATTGAGTTTGACCAGACGAACGAGCACCACGTCCATCGCTCGATCGACGAGCGAGACCGTCTCAGAAGACGACAGGCATCCCCCACCACGTTCACTGAAAATCCCATGGCGGGCGCCTGGGCGCCCCTGCCGAGCGGGACGGCGACCGACAACCAACCCAGGACAACCGACTTGAACTGGTCTCTCATCAATAAGACGTTGGACCTCCCGAACATTTCGGCCTGGAAATTCTACCTGTGGGCCGTTGTCGGATGCAATAACTGCACGCAGACGGGCACCGTCAGTTTCTCGCACGGGAAATTCGACCTCAACCTCGACCTCCTGGACTGGGCGTCGAACCCGAACAAGGCCAATCCCCTGACCGAGGGATGGGTGCAGATGGACTTGAAGGAATACTCGCTCCACCTGGACATGTACGCCATTGGCCACGGGGGCCTGTACTGGATGAACTTCCTGTCCAACGCGACCCTCCCGCACGACGGCTGGAAGATCGAGGGGATCGGCTGGGTCGGCCTGCAGTGGGCCCCGGCGATCATCACGAGTCTCGACTTCGCGTCGCCCACGAAGTACGGCTACGGCGTCGATGTCAAGATCCCCAACCTGTCTATGCGCGTCGATGTGGGCAGCCTGAACGCGAGCACGCAGGGCTTCGAAGACGCCGAGGTCACCCCTCATGGGATGACTTCGAACACGACGACACCCCAGGTGAAACTCGCTGTGAAATTCGTGCCGCGCATACCACTCACATTCAAGCTCGGCGTCGACTACGACGAGGACGGGATGCCCGAGCCCAGCGGCGGAATCGGCTTCTACGTCGGCACCTACCTGTTCCTGCCCCTGCTGGACATCACCATGGAGCCGGGCTGTCCGTCGCTGCCCTACAACGGCACCACCGGGAACGGTACGAATGCCTGGAACGGCTCGGACAGCCTGAGCACGCGACCCGACGCCGCCGTGGCGCAATTCAAGCCCCGGATCTCACTCAGCGGCGGCATCGAGATCATCTTCGAGTACCGCCTCGACAACATCGACCCGGGCGCCTTCACGCGCATCGAGCTGGCCGGCGTCACCTCGACGTTCCCGCAGGTCTGCTACTCGCTCGAGACCGGGGTCGGCACGTGGGTCCCGTTCTCGACCGAGGGTGATACGAACACCCATCTTGTGGGTTGGAATCCGTCGACGACGACGACGACGGCTACTACGGATACGACGGTTCACGTTAGGACGGCGGCGCCCCCGACTCAGGCTCCTAGGGTGACTCCTGGGCCCTGATGGAGAGTTATGATGATGGCACGTTTTCTATACTGTTTGGCAATGGTTGGTTTGCATTTTCATGTTCATTGTTTCGTGCCACCTGACATAGATTCGGTTTTCCGCATTGGTAGCAATCGTCCGTTTTGGCTCAACTGCATGTAGAATACAAAATATCCCAGATATAAAGATTTATTTCCGCAAATGTCTCCTTGCCTTTTATGAATGCCTACGAGGTGTGATTCGGGCGTGTTGTACCGTGTCAACAAATCAACACATAGACACCAGACTTCGGGAAATGCATTGCGTGATCATCTATTTGAGTCGGTTGCAAGCCTTGCCACATTTCGGCGTCAGACGGCTCGGACCAAAAATATGGAGTTTTCCAGGCGAAAGGCGATGAGATACCCGAAGTGCAACCACTTCATCTGGAAGGCTGGGTCCCTGAAGTGCGAAGGAGTTGATTGCAGTTCAGAGCGGCAGCGCCTTCGATGCAAAGGCAAAGCGTGCCTTCTGGATGATAGCTGAGTGATGGCACCACGGTTCCGCGCCTCGAGGGCCACGACCTGGCGATGTCTAGTTGTGCCGAACAGGGCGGCTGGCAGTACGGGAAGTTGACCGTGAACAATTTCATTATTGCCGCAGTGGTTGACCCTGATGATTGAAATCAAGGGCAGTAAGATCGATGCTGACTGGCATTGGTACCCATGTGTCGGGTAGCAAGGGATCTAAGTACGACATTCTAGGAAGGAGGCGATCAGGACAACACATGCATCATTTAATCATGGGTATCTCATTAAGCTCTTCCGCATGACCTCCCTGTTTCTCGTTCCTTCATTCCTTTCCCGCCAATGTTGGGGATGGCCGCCAAAGATGAAGTGAGTTCGGAAACCAAGCTTCTTCCATGCCATGTCTCGTTGACACTATACTCTAGGTTGAAGAACTTCTCGCCTCTGTGCACTCTTTCTCTTCATCGGTTCTTGCAACTGCTTTGTGTTCCGTACCGCTAGCACCCTTGCCTACTCGGACTCAGTCCGCAGGTTACTCGACGGGCCGTCGACTTCATGCGGCTTCCAGACGGCCTCGATGATGCTCATGCGACATCCCATCGGTCTCGTGACGCCCTAAGAAAAGGCAATCAGTCAGCATCCCATCCTTAACTATCGCAACACCGTTCTGGACACCTCAGACCAAATAAGAGACAGACTCACCTTGAACACGAACCCCTCGTCCGCCATCTCAAACAGCCGGCGAAACGCCTCTTCATCGCGCTCCTGCGCATTCAGCAGCGTCATCATAACAAGGTCCATGCCGCGCACAATACGCTCGTCCCAGGGCTCCTCGGCGCCCGGCTCGCGCAGACAGTGGTCGTTGACAATAACGCGCGCGCCGGGCTTCAGCGCCGGCACCAAACTCCTCAAGATCTGGACCGCGTACGGCGTCGAGTAGTTGTGCATGATCCAGCGGAAGAAGTAGACGTCGGCGCCTTGGACAGTTTGCTCAGTAAAGAAGTCGTGCGCCTGAAAACTAATACGCCGCGCGACCTGCGCGTCGGCGCTGAGCGGCGAGGGCGCGCTCTCGACCGTCTGGGGCAGGTCCTGTACCACGAAGCGCAGGTTGCGGTGCTTGAGCGCCAGGTCCACGCACACGAAGCCGTGGCTGCCGCCGACATCTACAAAAGTGCCGCCGCGCGCGTCGGCCTCGCTCAGGTCGCACCCCTCGACCAAATACGAAATCTCGTAGCCCTCGCCGCCCGTGAGGGAGCTCATGGCCTGGCCCATGCGCTTGGCGCGCGCCGGGTCCCGGCCGAACGTCACGAACATGGGCTCCTTGTCGACGGTGTCGTGCGCGAAGTTGAAGCCCGTGCGCGTGAGGCTCATCGCTTCCGGGTGCCGCGTCAGCGCGTCGACGACGCGCGCCGAAGAAGGGTAGATGTCCTCGGTGTTGAAGCCGACCCAGGCCTGCAGGGCGTCGTCCTCGAGGAGAAGTCGCGAGGCGGCCGTGTGGGCGATCACGCCCGGCGAAGGCTCCTGGAAGATGTGATTGGTGATAGCGTAGCGGATGATGCGAGCTAGGTTGATGGCGTCCAGGGTCGTTTTGGCCTGCAGTTCCGGCAGTGTGATGCTCCCGTCGACGGGAACCAGCTTGGCTGATTACTTATGTTAGTCGAGGAGTAGAAGGAGAAAGAGAGTACTTGAGCTTACGAATCCCATATGAGTTGATCAGTTGGAGGCACTGGGTGCTCATGAACTACGTGGCCGATGCGTTAGTGTGTATCCTCCTTTCAATATCGGACCATTTCAGGCCGATACATCTTTCGGCTTCGTATTCAGTACGAGTCTCGAGACTGGTCACAATCCTGGTGCGCGCAAAAGTGAGAAGTGGCTGCAACTTACATCCCAGGCCATCCACCGAACGCTTTCTCTCGGTCCGACCATGAGATCATGAAGCTCTTGAGTGGCTTCGATGACTTCTCGGCGGCATCTGGAAACGTCTTCCGGCAACTTCGGGAAATCATCCGGTGAGTCGACCTCGAAACTCGGCATCGGCCAGCCGCGCTTCTCGAAGTACGCCTCAACCTTTCCCGTTTCCGTGGCGATCTGCTGAGCCAGGGCACCAATCCTCGAATGGCTTGAAACCGAAGGCTTTCCATTGGGATGCGATGGCCGCGAGATACCGTTCTGCGCCCCCATGGTGTTGTGCTTTTCGTGCTTGTCTTTCTCGATTTCTGGTGTTGTGGGAGGAGAGTAGTTGCCGCTGGCGGTGTCCATCTCCGGCTTCGCTGTCGGTGACAGCTGCTGCAGCCAAGTAGCTAGAATGTGCCGAACCATGTTTAGGCAAAGCATCTTAGCGATGTAAAAGACGCTGCCGCCCAGGGAATTGTGCACAATGGTGGACTCAGGGTTGCCCCCCAACGAAGTGAATGGGACGCACTATAGACAATGGAAAGGGGTGCTCGGCGGTCAATGCGCCAGCAACCAAAGACAATGAAGTATAGTATCCCAGTAACCAAAATGAAATGAAAGCTGCTTGTCACAGCGCAATGGCACAGCCTTTCAATGCTGAGCCCTAAGCCACGTGTGTTAGGCGTGGGCTGAAGCCCTGGATGCAAAGGCCGATCGTGTCAGATTCCCAAGTAGCACTGAGCCGGTGAGATTGCGATACTTTTAGCTTCTCCCATTCAACGACCCGCATGGACCCTGACGTCCCAATTGAATTGTATGACACCAGCCGGTGATCAAACCACTCTGACGAATATCAAGTGTCGGCTCCAACACCCAATTCAACACCCAATTCAACAACCAAATGCGACCAGTCGTGACTCGTCAGGTCTCTTCGGAAGATGGTGATGATCCGTACCGTAGAACTAAGTGCCCTCCGAGACGAGACCGGGGGTACGACAGTGAAGTGAACAAGCTTATGGCCTCCGGATAGAAGCTGGTCTTGAACGCAGGGCTGAGGGCCGTGCCGGTCGAGACAGCAGCAATTGACAGCGAACTGACAGCTACCGAGGCCTCGGTCTCGGGTCGTCGAGGCGCGCTCGCTTGTGGGGTGTAACACGGCAGATAGACCAACGACTGAACCGGTTCGTCCCAGTACCACGGTCGGAGGACGTCGGGCTAGAGGGGATGTGGCATGGACAGGCCCGACAAGAAGGATGGATGAAAGACACACAGGACGTGAGTATTGCCCCGCCGTATGACCCGAACGTGTCTTGGATTCTGTTGGGTTGGGGTGTTGGGGAGACGGGAACTGGGTACCCAACGAGAAAGAGTCCTCAGTCCTGGGAGCTTTACCCTGGCAGGCGTGGGGGCAGGATATGTTGGTGGGCAGTGCAATTCGGAATCCGTATGCGGTAGTCGGACGCTGTTGTGGGGGGAGATCAGCTGCGGCTATCCTTTTTCTTCCGGCTGTCTGCAATGTTCCGGGTCGAGGTGCAGTTACACCTCCCTATATAGCTCGTTGAGTCGTTATACGCCTTCCTACCCAGGTCCCAATCCCGAGAGAATGTTAGCTGGATGAGAATTGAGAAACATGGGGAACGAACATGTTGGTTCGACCGAGGAGGGCAGGGCAGTCCTTGGATGTCACCTCGGTGTGTAGGCTAAGGTAGCCGACACCGACACCGCCATTATGGCTATACTACTGCCGTTTCAGCAAACGCGGGAACGGCATATGAACCCATGCCGCCATGCCGCCATTTCCCCATTTCTCGGGACTTCCTAGTGCTGACCCTGGCGTTCGTAGAGCCGTACATACTTGCCGTCTTACCGCATTTCCTGATAAGGAGACGTGAGAAAATGGTAATGACAGGTAAGACCGAATTCCGTACGGAGTAAGCACTGCGAGGCAAGGGTCTGTGTCAGAAGGCCAACCATATGGGGGGGGTAAATCTTGTTATTCTGCAGAGAGGCGCAGTACTAATCAGTTGCGGAAGCCCCGTATATGTACTCGAATGGTTCCTTGGTTCTCTACGTGCTTCCCGACAGTCTCGGCTCCAGGAAAGAGCTTCTCACTGCTCGTCAGGGTACGATGCCTCACACCAGCTCTGGACAGGAATACAGAAGGATATGTACTTTAGACGAGAGAAACTCTAGTCAGACTTCAGCATAGACCTCCGTTCACCAAGTACGTGCACTCATCCCATGACACGAACATCGCGAGACCTGTTGACCTCCATCCCTCCCCTTCAAAGCATTGCTAGTGCAACCAAGTATATGATAATTCCCCATGGCGTCTCCCGGTCCCCCAACCATTCACATCCTCAAACGAGCCGACTACTCCCAGCCCCGCCTCGTCACCCTTCCCGACTCGCCGGGCCCTCTCCCGCCCCTTGCCCCGTCCTCCCTCCGCCTCCAGCCCAGGATCCTCGGCTGAACAGCCAGCAAACTCACATATACGCGCCTGGGCCACCTGCTGAACTGGTGGTCCATCTACCCCTCGCCGCCCACCACTACGCCCGCCCTCTACAGCGACGGCGCAACTTACGGCCGCATCGGCGCCCCATCACAGCCAGCACCGTCCCGGCCATCACAGCCGGCGCCACCGTCTCCCGCTTCCTGCCCATCAGCACGCAGCCCGAGGGCGTGCAGTTTGCATCCACGGGCATGAAGAACCAGCTTCTCGTCATCGTGGACGCCCACCGTCGGGGCCTTCGGCCCATCTACAGCTGCACCCGCCTTTCGCCGAGCTGGCGAAGACAAAAGGGTGGCAGAGCCTCTTCGGCACCGCCTACCTCATCACCTACGGCTTCGCCTGGGCCGCCGAGCGACGCATCCACCCCAGCGGCAGCGGCAACAACAAAGAATGGACCGCGCAGACGCGACCCTGGACGGTAACTTAGTGCGACAATGGTCGTGGTAGTCCTCAAGGCCAGCGGCAAGACGGACCTGTGACTGTCATCCGCATGGGCGCTGCGCAACGCGCGGCCGGCGGAGCACCGACCCAAACAGTAAACCGATCATCGGCGTCGGGTCGCCGACTTTGCAAGTCTTGCTCCGGACGTGCGGGCCCTACGATGAAGTCGCGTTTCATGGTGCCGCTGCTGCTACTGCCACCAGAGACATCGTCGTCGAGGGTTAAGTCCGATAGCACCCGCCGCGTCGTGGAGGGCGAGTTTCGAGTCATCAGGCGTGCCTTGTACCTTCCTGCTCGTCGGGGCCGAGGTCCAAACACAAACCCCAGACGTGGCCACCAGGCGAATGGGCGAGTTGAGCACACACTACATTAGTATATCCTGGTTAACGGGGACGCGCTGCGCGAAGAGGCCATCGCGGCAGCTAGTGGCGAGGCGTACTTTGACGAGTTCGACGCCGTGCAAGAAGAGCAGTGGTGGCGTCGTTTTTGGCGCTGGCGTCGTAGAGCTGCGGCGGGAGGAGGAGCATAGAGCCTTGGGAGCTGCGAGGGGGTCTGTTAGGAGGCGCTGTGTAGAGACGAGTTTAAGGCTGGAACGGGATGGGGTTGGTATACCGCATCTAGGCTAGCAGACTGCAGACAACGAGTAGTTGGACTGGCGGTGAGTAACGAATAGATTAGCGAGAGGCATGATGATGAAGTTCTGACCTACTTAAGTACCTACCTTAAGCAATGTCTTCCCGTGAAAGCTACGATGGGGGTGGCATGTTTCTCTATCGACAAATCAGGAAACCTGCCGAGGGGAACAAACCAGCCAAACCAAGCTGGTAGCTTCGTAAAACGCGCGATCTATGAATCCGGAGAAGACAACCTCATACGAGTTGACCTGTGGATTGCAGGTGCAGCCAAAGCCAGGCCGGTCTCGGAGAGACTTATGTAGGTGGCAGCAGGCCATTTCCTGCAGGTCGCACAGCACAGCTGCCAGCATATGCACATTGCCTTTCATCATTTACCGCGTACGGAGATTACTCATCGTGTTGGTTACCCTCAGCTGCCTGCAACGTGATATGCTTCTCGGTATGCGATGATCGAGTCTACGGCTCATTCCGGCTTCCTATCCCAGTCTCCTCTCGGCCTGTGTAACAATCTGGGGTCTGGTAGCTGAATCAATCCCGCACCCGCATCCGCATCCTGTGCCTGCCTGCCTTTCATTCATCGCCGACAGCCAATAGCTGCCAGCCAAGCCCGTGAAGCCGAACGTGACTTGCAGGTATTCATCTCCCCGGAATACCACGGGACGATCGGATGCCACCGTCGTAGGTGGCGGGTGGCAGTTGGGCGGGGAAGGGCAGCTCCCATGCGGCTGGTGCAACTATGCGTCGGCAATACATTGATTGGCATGACCTGCATTGAACATCACATGCAGGGGAGATTTGGGCTTGGCCAACGGCCGAGTCGGAAATCATGGCTTTCGACTTCTCGACTTCGGATCGTAGAGCCCCCGTCCAGGTGTGAATAACGTCACTTTGGCTGCATGATGGATGAGAAGCCGCATTGCGCATCCAATGAGACTGGTATTGACACGCTGCCTCTCACCTCTCACCGCGCCTTCGGCTGTCTCCATGAGTGCACCCACTGTCACACGCTTCCCCTCACAGTTCAAGACGTCGACGAGATCGCCACCGAGGCCATTTGTGGCATCCCGTGGTCCCGTGGCATGGCAGTTTGAGCAAGCTAAAGTTTTAGGCGTAAATCGAACTCCATTTAATGATTTCCCTTTCCGGCGACAAGTCTTCGTTTCCTCCAATGGGAATAACTTCCCTTGTGCACTTACACTAATTAGAGTCTTTGGTGGGTACCACAGCATCAACCTTCCGAGATGCTGGGGCAATAGGGATCCCCAAGTTATCTTCTCTCAGTAGTTGTGCTCAGGTTTCTGCCCGTAGACACAGACAAGGGGCATGAACATGAGACACGAGTTGTCATGATACGCCTTCCTGACCGTAGCCAGGAACGTCTCGACCTGTTCCACCCTCCACCGCAGGCCTCTGGTCATGGGCCCCAAGGCAATGGCCTGCACGCCGTCGAGGAGGATCGTCTTCCAGTAGAGCCCGACGCTCTTCAGCTTCTTGTTACGAGGCCAAGTTCCGATGGGGACGTGGAAGATCTGCTCCGTCACGTTGATATATCCGCACTGCCGCATGAGCTCGGCTATTCGACCGCCACTGGCGAATTTGAAGTTGACGCCCAGTTCCGCGAGTCCCTCGTTGATGAGTCGCCAGTACTGCGCCACTGGGTGGTCTGGCGTCATACTGTCGTTGGTGCTCATCGGGAAGTGGTTTATCTCTTGCATCTCGACCCATCCTCCGGGTCTCAAGTGCCTATGGCATGGCTGGTTAGCTTCCAGAAGCACAGGCGATGTACTGCCGTAGGACGTTGATTGCACTCACTCGTGAGCTCTTCTGAGAAGTCTGTCCCAGTCCTTGATGGCCATGACGGTATGCCTCGAATGGATGTAGTCAAAGTGATTCCTTGGGTGAAGCCACGGACTCTCCACATCGTCGACCATGAACCGCACGTTTGGGGGCACCCAGTCCGGCTGTATGGGACTTAGGTCTATGCCCAATACGTTGGCGCTTGGGTAAGCGTCGCCCACTGCGAAGACGATGGTCAGCGTCTGGCGGTGATGCTCTGCCGCGAAATGAATTGAGCAGAAGGCAACCTACTTTCAATCGCCCATATGCCAGTCCCAGTCCCGACATCCAATACCTCGTGCGGATTCAATCCGATAGGTGCAAAGTGCAACTTCTGAGTAAGCATCTTGACCATGGCATGCTTCATATCTTCGCGCTGCTGCTCAACATCGTCATTCGGGAAGTTGTAGCGACCTTCTCTGAACTTGTGGTATCTCCTGCCGTTCTCGTAGGAGTAGTCCCACATGCTTGAGGCGATAGAAGTCGACGCCGTCGTGGCCGTATCCGACTCGTAGCCAGCGTCTGTTACCGAATCCATGTCAGCGACAATTATCCCAGCCTCTACCTGCTCAGCGGCGTCAATATCCTCCTCCGCCTGCTCTGCCCCTGTCAACTCCTCGTATGCAAGCTCACAGCTGGTGGTCGGATCCAGGTGGGGGATGGAAGAAGACAGTTTTGGTAACACCAAATCATCTAGGCTTGCAATCGCGGTGTGGTGATCAAAGTCGTGTGCTGAGAAATCTTCAAAGGCGCGCTTCCTAGTAGAAGACAAGTGCGCTATGGAAGCTACCGGTGGCGTTGATAAAACATCTGGAGAACGTGAATCTGCACGGGGCGGTTCAAATGAGCGGAATCGAAAGGGTTCGCCTCTCGTGTCATCAGTGCGTGGTACAGGTGCAACACTTGGAGGCTCAGGTCGAAGAGGAGGCCGCGGAGAGTCGGAGCGTTCGATGTCTTGGCTTCCAGTTGGATCAGGAGGCTGGTAGGGGTCCTCTGCTATATCATAGTGAGACTGGGGACGTTGAGATGCATGTTGTAGGCCTCCGCGGATGATGATGGTTTCGCCGTGACCCAAGTCGGCCATTTCTCGCAGAAGAAGAGACAGTAACGGAGCACAAGCGAGGGACTGGGTGTATTTCAAAGCTCGCGACAGCTGGGCTGGGGGCAGAGCTGTGATCTGAGACATTCACGCGATGACGGCGATAAGTAGACTGGCTACCTGGTTATCGATCGTGGGACATGCAAGGATTCGCCAGCGAAGCCCCAGGAACGAGCGGGATGCCAGATGGGTCTGTGTTTGTGTCACGAGACGAGAGACGAGCGACGGATGGAAACTTGTTGACAAGACCATCAAAAAGAGGCCGGCAACAGCTCAGACGGGCGGCCGCATGCGTAACGGGCGGTAGCGGTCTGTCCACGGGTAGCGGGCGAGAGGCGACGTGCGGTCGACTGTGCGAGTGGAGGTAAGTGAGTGCTGGTGCAGTGATGCCAGATTCGCAATCGGTGCGCAACAAGACACAATCGACTATGTAATCAGCAGCGGCAGGGCCGAGGGTCTGACGAGATGCGGCAAGGTCAGAGGCGGTTTGGCTTGTTGGTGGTGGATGGTGGATGGTGGATGGTGGATGGTGTTTCTGACGGATGTTCTTCGGCTCGGAAATGGCAGATACATAAGGGGCGAAACGCCTCCCACCGATGAGGCTGCCAGGTACCTTACTGGCCTCCCTTTTCTTGTTGTTAGCTGCAGGTTTCCTTTCTTTTTCTGACAGGTCACCTGTCGTTGCGAGTGTAGATTGACGCGCCGTTTCCGAAGATGATCTACCTGCCAGGGATCAATGAAGGGGAAAGGAACATTCTCTCGGGCCGCCGACCTGCAGCCGAGATTAGGGGCATTGCGTCTTGCAGCTTGCAGCGTGTAGCTACTACCTCACCAACGAAAGCAGCATGTATGTCGCCGCTTCCTTGCCTTCAATATTACCGTACTCCTCTGCTTCTTCCCCGCTCCTGTTCTTGCCGCTTCAGGTTGCAGGTGACTTCCCACCCCGGAAGCGCGAATACCTAATGTAACCGTCGAATGTTACGTTGAGGATGAGAGGTCAGGGCAACGACCACATGGCCGATCAGTGACCATCTCAAGGGTTCGCCGACAATACCACCATGAATCGACACCGGATAGTGGTATACCATACTCGCAGTACATGGCACAGAACACAGCTATTCCGTCCGTTCTGCGGCTCCGTGTTTGCTCGTATTTATGGAACCCTCTCGCGATTGGGGAGAATGTCAGATTGCTCGGCTGGCTGCAGCCGTTCCTGCTCCGGCACTGGGCATGGCGCCCCTCGCTTTCGCTACCCTTTAGGCCATGTGACACGTGTTTGCCAAAAGTTCAACGGTTCCTTATTCAGTCAGTCCTGAGTAATGGTGTGCGACGTCAACGGTCGGACCAGAATACACCCACCCGGGCAGGGCAGAAGACACCCGTGACCTGGGAAGGGCAGGAAGACTGCCGGATGGGCCGGAAGGACCGAGTCTGCGCCCAGAGCTGTCGGCCTTCAAACCCGACCTACTTGTTACCGACTGAGTGGTAGACGTTGGAACTAGCCGGCTGACATATGTACGGAAATAGGTACCGCACAACGACAGCCGTTCTATTGGCGTCTGTTGGTTTGGGAACTTTGCCAATCTGACCACACCAACATCCACGTCATGCTTGGATACGGTGTACAAAGCAATGATACTCGGACTATGTGCCGTCGAGAAAGATTGGCCATTGAATGCAAGGGACGAGAGTTGTGGACGGGAGTTTGTAGGTGTGGGATGAAATGGTGACTCCGAGGCAATGAAAGGGGCAGGCGCGCAAGGCCTCACCACCTGCGCCCATCGATGTGGAAGTAGCACTCGCACGGCATTCAATGTTCAAAGCAGGAACAACCAACCTTAATGCCCAACAATGCAGGCCCCACCTTCGAATGGGTGCATCTGCCCATTGCTCGCAGCTATCAAATGGTCTGGAGGCTGGAGGCTGGAGGCTGGCCACCTTCTGGAGCAAACATTGTACCACCACCTGCTACCAACGCTGAATTGCATTCTCCAGTGACGAGCACTCTAGCATCACAATCACGTCGCTTTGCTGTCTCAACCCAACATTGAGCCCGGACGCCGTCTTGCCCACACATCTCTAGCATACCTTGTCTCGGATTACAACGGCATCGTCGTCGTCGTATCACCCCAGCAGCCCACGTTGAACCGAGAAGCATCAACAGCCCTCCGCGCATCGCCCGTATGAAATACCAAATACCGCCAACATGAAAACCCTACTAGCATGGGCCCATCCGATCGATAGCTGCACGACGGGAGGCCAGAAGGGCTGGCACCGGCGCATCCGTCGCTTCATCGCTATTGCCGTCGTCGCCTGCCTCTCTGTGACCGCGCTCCTCGCCCTGACCTCCAGCTACCACCATTACGATGCCTTCGGCCACAGCTACAACACACGAAACACCCAAGGTCCAGCTGATAGACGGAAACCGCCCGCGAGTGACGGTCCTGGTCGGCCGGAATATTTCCAGTGGGAAACAAGTAGCTCCTTCAGCCCCGTCGCGCAGGATATCAAGGGCGCGTCTTTGGAGCAACTGTGTCGCTCATTCCCAAAGCATATCCTACAGAACTCAGTCCAGCCGATATTGAGAATGAGTCACGGACAGGACTCAAACAAGATCAGGGCCCAGTTCGAAAGCGTCTCAGCATGCATCGACAACCTCCTAATATTCTCCGACTCCGGCGAGCTCATCCACGGGCGTGAGGTGGTCGACATCCTGAAGGACTTGCCGGCCGCATACCGGTTCAAAAACGCCGACTTCAAGAACTACACCATCCTACGAAACCTACACCCCAAGCCTCAGATCCGAGCCAACGCCACTGACGAAAGCCGGACGATCGATGGCCGGACCCTGGATGCCTACAAGTTCCTTCCCATGATCGAGCGCGCCTGGGAGACACGACCGTCGCAGAAGTGGTACTTCTTCTACGAGACGGATACCTATGTGGTCTGGGACAACCTTTTCCGCTTCCTGGAGAACCTCGACCACGAAACACCGCTCTACATCGGAAGCGCCGCGCCGGAACGGTTAAAATACCCGGGAAAGCCGGAATCTGCGACCTGGTTTGCGGACGGGGGACCGGGGTTCGTGCTGAGCCGCGCTGCCATGCTTAAGCTGCTTCACCGGAAAGTAGGCAAGGATGGCGACTATCTGGAGCCGCCGCTGAGCCGTCGCTGGCTGGACCTCATGCGCCGGGATCGTCGCGGGGATCGGATCTTGGGTTGGGCCCTACACGATGTTGGGATCAGGTTGTCCGGATTTTGGCCCATGTTTAACCCCCATTCTCTACAGAGCATTCCCTTTTCCCAGGCCTATTGGTGTCAGCCCGTTTTGACTTTGCACAAGACGAAGCCTGAAGAGATGGTGAAGTTGTGGAGATGGGAGCACAGCAGACGGAAAGTCGGGGTAAGCGCTCCAAGGCTTGAGTTCCCTTCTTTCGTCCTCCAGTCCATCGTTTCAACGGCTTCGTCGAGAGGAATACCACTAACCTTTATCGTTTAGAGACCGCTTATTTATCGAGACCTCTACGACTTCCGCCACAACGACCGACAAGTCTACCGCGAAGACTGGGACAACACTGGGTGGGATGGCTACAGGGGACCGCGCGTGAACTCGTTCGCGGCGTGCGGTAAAGCATGCGGCGAGGACCCGGAGTGCTTCCAGTACAACTGGCACATGGGCGACTGCATGTTCATGAGTTCGATTCGATACGGCGAGCACCGAGGTCCCAAGTTGTCCGCGAACGCGCTCATGCGTCTCCAAGGAGAAATAGGGAAAGAATGGACATACGAGCTGTCGCGCTACATGAGCGGATGGATGTTGCCCAGCATCGACAAGTGGTATCAAGAACAGCAATGCGAGGCGGTGCAGTGGGTGCGGCCCAGCTTGACGAGGGTGTATTAGCTCGTGGGCGTCACACCAACCAGAAACCGTTGAGAAGACACCGCTGCGAGTATTTTGGAGTGGTGCTATTGTTTGGACGGGCTCAGTTGCCGTACCTATGTTATATAAGGTCCTGTTGGATCTGGGCAAGCTGTCCATAAGCCCTACAATCACCAATGAGGAGAATGTGTCTTAAAAACACGCTATTTCCGGTAGTCTGGTATGGTCTGCAGTAAGGCTCGGGTTCTGAAATGATGAATAAAATAATGACTGACATGCTGACATGGGCAGAGTAGGTGTCTTGTTGAGAGGACCTCGGGAGTCTCTTGGAATGAGCTCTCGGAAGAAGCTAACCCCTGAAATTGCCCCTGAAGCTGCCCCTGAATGCGGGGGACGAACCCCACCATCGTCAACGTCATTCTCTTCTCCCCCCAGCAGAGCTTTACCCGGCCGAGCAGACTCAGGCCATTCTCTACATGTACGCTTCACGGAGAGACAGGCAGACAAGTCACAACTCTGATGGCACGAAGCAGAGCCGCCGCCAACGGCAACAAGGCCTTCCTCTACTGCGAGGGCTCGCCTTCCTGGAACCCAGACGCCTACGCAGCCGACACGGCGCTGCAAGCGCGCGCCGAAGAACAATTATCGAAGGACGACCTGCAGTCGGCCATCGCGACGTCGTTCGCCCTGCGCCGTAATGATTCATATGTTTACCACGCCATCGTCAGCGTCACGCTACCGCAGGTCCAGCACGTGGTCTCGCTGGGCGGCGCCAATGGGCTGCATGCTTGGTACCGCACCGCCGCCGCTCCTCCCCCTTCTGCTCCCAAGAACGACGACGACGACGGCGGCAACGGCAATTCGACCGCGACCGCGAACGCGAACTCGGAGTCCTACGATGCTACGACCTCCTCCACAGACCCGCGACCAAACCCGAATTCGACTTCCAAGCCACCACAACCACAACAAAGACAACAACCACCGCCCGCCCTCCCGCCGCCCCCGCAAGCCGACATAGAAACCTACCTATCCATCTTCTCCCCTCTGACCTCGACCCCCTCCGCGCTCAAGACCTTCTCCTCCAACGCCAAGAAGGGCTCCTTGCGATCCGAAATAGCTCATTACCTGCTCTCGAAGCGTTACATTCACCCCTCCCTCCCAGCCCTCGCCACCCTTTCCAAATCCAAGTGCAAAACCGCGCCGCCGAACCCATACCTCACGTTTTTGTCCTGGGCGTGCCGCAACCTCGAGTGGGCCGGCCCAAGCCCGAGCTCCGCGGGTCGCAGCGGCGGGCACCACGTCCTGCCGATACTGATGCACCACTTCGGGTGCGTGTGTCCGAGCCACGAGGCGCTGCAGATTTTGGTTTCGCTCGCGGACGGTAGGGAAGTCATTGATATGGGCAGCGGGAACGGGTACTGGACCTGGGCGCTGCGGCAGCAGATACTACACCAGAACCAAACACAACCCCAAAAACAGGGGAAGAAGAGCACACCCCCGACCCCGACCCCGACCTCAACCATAACCCCAGTCGACAACGCCCAGTCCAGCTGGCGCATAACCTGGGTCCCCGACACTTACACAGCAGACGGCCCATCCTACCTCCGAACCACCCGCCACGGCGCCCCCGACGCCGTGCTCCTCCTCGTCTACCCCATCGTCGGCGGCGGCGTGGCCGGCGGCCGCGAGGGCGGCTTCACGTGCGACATGATCGCCGCATATACGGGCAACACGCTCGCGGTCGTGGGCACGCAGAACCGAAACGGGTACACCGGCTTCCGCGACGTGAGCATGGACGAGTACATGGAGCGCGAGCACGGCGACGAGTGGACCAAGGTGGTGCAGGTGCCGCTGCCCAGCTTCCCGGGCAAGGACGAGGCGCTCTTCGTGTTCCAGAGGGGCGAGAGGGCGCCCGCGAGGATAAAAGGAGAAGAGGTGGAGAAAAAGGGCAATACTGAGGATGATAAACCAGGAGAGAAGGAGTAGACAATATTACCCGTGAGTCTTGCCCGGGTCTTTCTTGTACATCATGTCCCACGCCAGGACGGGCTTATTCAGGGGTATGTATAAAACTCAACAATGCCGCCGGCGATGTGTAGGTACAGTCTATCATACTCACCCGTCGGAATGCAGTTTATAGAGACAAAGTAGTTGTATTGCAAGTGAGACGGCTATCTGATCTAGCTGACTGCGAAACTGCCAACTACCAATCACACCGAATCGCCACCATCATTGCTACCAGGTCTATAGAAACCTAGGAAATCGAACAAAATCGGCAAGTATTCCCCAACCACTATCTTTGCAATATGGTCGGAAGTGACGCATACTGATGTTGTGATGTGAGCAATCGCGGTCGTGGTCTGATTTTGAGGACAGGCCCTTCAAAGTCCACACAATTACCGAACAAATCGAAAACTCTGGGTTCCTTGGTAAATTGTCGCAGAACGAAAACGTGCCAAGTTCCCAGTATTGTCAAGATTTCGGTGTTGAAAGTCTGGGTGACCATGGGATGAACTCTGCAGAACATAACTGCCGCAACAACTCGAGGTGGTGTGGAGGAAACAGATTAATGTGCGCCTGGCAAGCGAGTCTCCAAATCGCTGCGGACTCAGGCCGAAACCATCCACAGTTCTGTTGGAGGCTGTAGGAACTGGGTGAAAGCTGACAGGTAGTCGGAGAGCGCGCTTGGTGCCGCGTACTCGTGCCGCTGCCGTGAGGATGTTGAAAACAACCTCGGTGGCGTAGCATTACTCCAATGGACGGGTGAAGGAAAAGAAAAGTCAGAAGTGAGAATGGATCTGAATGTCAAGAACACGCAGATACACGCCAGGGCCTAGGAGGCTGGAATAGGACCCGACAGCATCTGCGTCAATATGGCGGCAGTAACTGTTTCGCGAACGAAGACGATTCCAACAGTGTTTTTCGTTGCCGATGGGAGCTCTTGTATGAGAACCGTGAGTTTATCAGATACCTCAGATGCGTGCTCCTCGAGTGGCTGTGGCTATGTATCTTCCTTATCTCCGCAAGTAGAGACACAGGCCAGTCTGTTTGGGAAGAACTGTGTTTTGACACCCATGTCACACTTACTTCCGAAGGCGCAAGTGCGGCGGAGTTCGGCGAGGCATCGGCGGAGCCGTATCCTGCTGCTTGGCCGGAGTCGCGGGAATGCTCTCACGAATTTCCCCATTCTGCTTCAGGGCTGGTGAAGTTCTCAGATGAGGAGGAGCCCATCTACCAGCGGGGCTCGCACCAGATGTTGCTTCAGCGATCCCCTGCTCGACCTCTGAAGCTTCCTCGGCGAGATAACAACCAGCGTTGACGCCGTTCGTGGATGCTGTGGTTCTCAGATGAGGAGAGCCCCATTCATCAGTGGAAACCACACCGGATGTCGTTTCCGCAATGTTCTGTTTGGCTTCTGAAGCTGGCTTGGCCGTGGTTTTGGGGTTTCTCAGATGAGGAGGAACCCATCCTCCAGTGGAACTCGCACCGGATGTCGTCTTTGCAGTGTTCTGCTCGGCTTCCGAAGCTGGCTTGCTGAGATCAGCACCAGTGTTGAAGTCGACAGGCGCCATAGAACCAGGCTCGGGAGCCTCGTTTACGGTAATGGACGGGACCACGAAAGCAACAGAGGACTTGGCGATGTCTCTCATTTCCTCCTCAGCCTCTCTTACAAGCGCGCGTATCTTCTCTCTAACCTGCCCCATCTCAGAGATGAGAACGTCGCGGTGCTGCGCATCCGTCGTGGCAAGCAGATCCTGAAAGAGATGATCCTCATGAACCCGAGCGGCTTGGATTCGCTCCGCGATAGTAAGAGGCAGAGGGACTTCGATGTCCTCCGCGACAGGCGGTGGGGGAAAAGTGGAAAGTACAGGCATCGCCGACTTCGGTCGCGCCTCTTTCTCGCTCACAAAATTCTCTGCAGCTGGAGCGGCAACGTTCTCAGGCTTCTGCACCTCGTTTTCTTTGTCCTGCACTGGCAATCGCCCAGCGGCCATGCGCGTAGCGGCGACTTCAACGTCACCGTCGGTTTCCTTGAGAGCGTAGAGAATATCGGCATCAGACCACTCCGGGAAGAGTTCCTTGATGAGATCTAGCTTTTCGCCGAACTGCTTGCGCAGCTGGCCGACGTCGCCGTCGTCAAGGACTTCAAATCGCGGGACAGGCGAGGCAGGCGAGGCAGCAGATCCGTACAAGTCGAACAATGGCGCCGATGAGTTAGCAGGATGATCTTCTCGGCTGACAATATAATCGCCATCTTCATCGTCGGGCGCATAAGCCTTCTCGGGAGCCGCAATCCCCTGCACATCCCCAGCAGATGCCTTGGTATCATCCAGCCCTCGGATTGGCATGTCGATGGCATTGAGCCAAGCCGAGCACGTATCACGAAGCTCCGAGTCCATGACCAGCAGCTCGGCTTGCCGCAGTCTGACGCCATCAAGTACTGCAGCAAGTTAGCAAATCACCAACCAATCAGTGTGGAAGTGAGAGAACTTACGCTCTTTGATAAGCTTCACTGCCGTGTTCGCACCCTTGACATCACCAAGGTATCGAAGACACAGGGAGGCGCAAACGTAGTTCGCGTAGCTCTCTAGGCGACGCTGAATCTTGCTCAGGTGGTTTGGGTTAATGCCAGGAGGCACGTTGGGACCGGGAATGTTGGATACGATTCCCTGGAACAAACCAAGCAAGAAGTACTGGTCCGCCGAAGAAGTGACGTCTTTCCAGCGCAGAAAGTTCCAGTCTCTGCAGCGATCTTCGTTAGGCTTATGGAGATTCAAGTACTGGACGATCATATCGGCGAGCACCGAGGTAGTTGCGCGATGCTCCAGGACATTGAAGATCTCATGGCAATCCAGAATTTCGGGCGCCACCGTGTTCATGAACTTTTCGAAGATCCTCTTGGCATTCTGACCAAAGCCAGTAGCCCAGTAGCCGGGCCACGCTTCGAAGGACTCTTTGATGAGGTGCTTGATGTGGTTCAGCTGGGACGATCTAGTACCGCCGAATGCAGTCCCCAAGAAGGCAAGATTGTCCTGATTAGACTGGGTAGCTCCAAGACTCTCGACCTTCTCCCATCTCTCCTTGATGGTGTCGAGCGAGGCGTGCTTGCGTTCCCCGATGAGCATGGCCCAGTCGTCCTTCTCAATATCGAACGAGAAAGAGTGGTCTTGGTGGTGGGTGCTGAACCTTCCCACAAGGTAGGACTGTACCTTGGTCTTGAGGTTGTCGATCCGGGTCCTCACTTCTTCAGATGGCTTCGCTGGGCCCGGAAAGCCCTCGTCAGCTTGGTCAACCTTCTCCGCGTCCAGCATTGGACACTTCCAGCCCAAGAACTGCTCGACGAGGACTTTGGCAAAGATACCGCCGAATTGTCTTGCGAGAAAGTCGGTTCGATCAGCATGCGTTGCAGTGGCTGGTGATCTGCAGAACGATGCATTGACTTGCCATCCAGCAGAAAATAAGGCCGGGGTAATGAGAATGGCCTCAATGTCTTCGCCAGCCTCGTTGCGAATCTCACTGTTTGTGCAGCGAGTAGCAGCCTCGACGTCGTGGCCACCTTGACCGCCTTGTCCAGTCAAGGAGCCCCGTTCAGACTTTATGTCCTGTTCTGCGCCATTTTCTTGTCCATCGTCGTTCTCGGGCCCGGTCTCGGTATCGTCAGTTGAGGACTTCTCGAAGAAAATGTCTTGCTCGAGCGAAGTAAGTCCGCAAACAATGATCACGAGGGGGTACTTGTGCTTCTTCACAATGGCAGCTTTCTCGCGAATGGCAGCAAGGAAGGCCGCCTTTAGCTGCTCGATGGAAGACACAACACGGGTGTTGTCCTCGCGATCAACGTCACCATTCTTCTGCTTGATGGTTGCCGTCTCGGAGGCGGGTCCAACAACTCGACGGTCCTTGCCATGGACGTAGCGTTCAGGATGCTCTCGGACAAGACCAGCAATGTCGGACTGGGATAACCAAGTTTGGGCTTTGGGGTGGTTTTTGCCATTGAGAAGGGTCCTGAAAGCGAGGAAGTCCGCAATGTGCCAACCCATGTCTTCCATACCCGCTCGGTCAGAGGGAACGGCACAGAGACCAACAATTCCGGAGTCGGGATGAATGTCGGGAAGGGCTTGGGTGACAAAGGTCGCGTCGAGAACTTCATTGGCGACCGTGATTGTTGGAGCAGGGGCAAATTCGCGCGCTGTGGCTGCAAGTGGCCGTCGCGACGAAGCCCGAGTAGGTTCTTCGGAGTGCGTGGCAGACATCTTCAATGTGGAAGGTCGCCGAGCAGGGAAGCTACAGGTCGGCAAACCGTTGTTAGCAACACATCGCATGTATTGACACGCGGATTGAAGTTGAATTGAATTAGCGTATGCTGGTAGTTCTTGTTGGGTGGTCTCGCGGTGTTTGACGCAAGCAACACTGTAGTACAGGCAAGGAAGGAGGTAGGTAAGGTACGCAGCAGATATGCATGGGCAATGCAGGCAAAGTGAGTGTATGTGCAGATTTGCTGTGGTGCATCGCGTGGGGTGGGATTGAGGTTTTGAGAAGAGGTCAAGAAAAGCAGGATAACTCACTGTGGGTGTATGGTTTCTCGATCGATGTTTCAACCCAGACGAGGTCTTGCTGGTTGTAGGACCTCGAATAATGAGGCTGTGCAGGTTGAAGGTAGGCAGTCCCTTGGTGGAGGGATATGTGCTCGAGGTTCAAGACTTGAACTTGAGTGTGAAAGGATGTTGGTGGGGGGGGGGGGGGGGGGGGGGGGGGGGGGGGGGGGGATGGATTCTCCCACCGGGTCTGGAATAAATAAAGGTTGTGTGCAGCATGCAACGGGGTGTGCCTGGCGACAGGTGTTGAGGCGTTGAGGTGTCGCCTGGGTGATGAGGGAAAGAGGCAGCGACTGCTCGATCTGCTGCAAGTACCTGATTAGAAGGCCAAGGCACCAACGGCGATCAGCAAGGAGTGCACTGCTTACCTTTGTCGATGTCAAGAGAAGTTCGAGCAGATGAACACTCGATGATGGTCGAAAGAAGAATCGCCGAGCAGCTTGACGAGTCTCGGCGTTGAATGTTGTGATCAAGATCGACAACCAACGTGGTGGGTTTGGGAGTGGTGCCTTTTTTGTTGCGGCAGACGTGACGGTACTGCCAAAGCAACACAGGCCTGGAACCAATTGGTGCTGTGTCTGCAGTCAAGGGCAAGGCATTGGGCTACATGCCTCAGGGAGAAATTAGATACGTCCTTCAACCCCTGGGATGTGTGATCATGTATTCTGACTGGACTTTCAAAAGGGCTTATATTCTTTCTGCCGGGAAATATTGGATATTAGTTGGTAGCGCTGTGTTTGTTTACTGCAGGTGCGTGCAGAATTTAAAGAAAGATTATGCATGAGAACCATCGATCTGTACTTGCTTCCTTTGAGGCGACCTTCATCTCGTTCGTGCCTGCCTCATGATTCCTGGGCCCTTTCATGCGATGCAAGGTACGTACCTTCCTCGCATGGAACCTCTGATACATGGGAGCTCGTCCAACATTCCACGTGGTATTCTCCGTCTTTAAGTATGATTATTCCGCCTTGTGTCGTTGATATTCTAGCTATCTCGCGAACTGCAGCATCAAAGAACGTAGCGGGAATCAGGGTCGTCGAGGAGTGGGATCGAGATCCATGGAAAGGGGCACCTGCCCTGAGGTAGCGTGAGCTGCACCCACAGACCAAATAGCATCCGAGCTGCTTCAGGACACGCGCTCCAAAATCATGGGCACTGCAAAGCCCTGTATTTCTCCCTCTCCAGGCGTCGCCAACTCACTGTTTCCTCTGGACCCATGTGATACGAAGCCTATGCTCATCGATCAACTATCATAGAGCGAAACGCAGTCTATCCAGGTCCCAGGCGCGACAACCTTCATGCAGTAATCTCCCTACACCACTCACCCAACCACTGCTACTACGTTGCCATGAGGTGGTCACTGCTGTCTATACCGGTGTTGCACAGCATCAGCATAGATGAACTCCCTGACGAACTCAGGCAGCAGCGTGCGCCACCACGCCATGACCGCATGCGGCCAGTAGGGAATCACGACCATCCTTCCACAGCCAACGCGCGCGAGCGCCGCCTCCACGAACTTGTCCACGCCCGGTCGAAAGAAACCCTCCTTTCCCCGGTTCATGCCTGTGCCCGCCACCCCTCCCGCCCGAAGACCGATTACCTCTATTCCGCGGCCCGTGACCTTCATCTCCCGCGCCAGCTCCATCGACGAGCTCATCAGGAACGCCTTGGACGGACTGAAGGTAGGAAAACTGGGCAATAGAGGCATGCCGGTGTCGGCCAGGGATCCGATATCGAGGATTAGACTCGGTCCGCTCTTCTCGAGCTGCTCGAGAAGGACCGAGGTCATGAGCGTCGGTAGATGGCGAGGAGCGTGATGCTGTCGGCCAGCTCCTTGGGAGAGTACTGGTCGATGGTACGGTACGTCTTAGTCACGTTGCGTCCGTCGCAGTTGATCAGGATCTTGAGGTTCAGGTCGCTGACGGTGGCCTCGACTTCCGGGAACGAGGCTGCGTTTTCTTCGATGTAGAGCTCGTGATTCATGACTGCAATGTCTATAATCAGCATATATCTTCTCATGGCGTGTAGGTGGACAGTCAGGAGGCTTGAGCCGTAGACCAGGGGTAGCTCTCGTTGAGAGGTAACTCGGTTCCCGATACATAGGCAAACAATAGAGTAGTGCTACTGACTGATGGTGCGAAATTCATTGTTCGGATACTTCCGCTCAAGTTCTCGACGAACCTGCGATACTTTCTGCGGATCTCGGCCGCAGAGTACGATATTGAAGCCGTGGTAAGCGAGCTTGTCTGCGGAGCCCTTGCCGATCCCATCACTGGCGCCGGTGATCAGCGCCCACGCACGATGGCCATCTCAGGTCTGAAGGTAGGTGCGGAGCTTGGACGGTCGTCTGAGGATGCCGAAGGGGAGGCCGAGCGGGATCCAGCGGAGCAATTCGTAGAGAATGAGGAAGCAAAGCGCGTGCCACAGGACGCGGATGAGGAAGAACGATGCGATCGCGGTGGTTATGTCCATGGTTTCGGAAAGCCTCGTCTTGTCGAGCAATGCGTTACCTGTGAGACGCAGGGGATGGAAAGGCGAAGCTGTGCAGAAATAGAAGAAGCGCGAGGTAGAGAAGCTGAGGAGCATGTTCACCTTTTCATTTCATTCGGGTCTGCTTCTTTTGTGGAATGACAGTGGACCACATCAGTCGCTGGCTATGACTCCTATTCGACCCTTTTATTGCATCACTGCTTACATGCTAACAGCGAATGCCCACGAAGTCACAGTCGCGTCCACGCCTATTTTGCCATTGTATTTGGAATAGAAGTGGATTTTTCAAATTCGCTTCAACAGTATTCAAATCGACCTCAATCGTGGGCCGTCACTCGCAGTTCACGTTGCCGGCTCACCCTGATTCCTGTGGAACACAGCCCGAAGCCAGTGGAAGAAAACTCCAAATCCGGGGAATGTGTCGTTACTTCGTGATGTGTGTGAGAGTCTCAACTGAGATATACAGATATGCGGCCCTGACCCAAGCTGGTTACCGCTGCGCTCATACAGATCCCATCAATAAAGCCGACAAGTCCAAAATCTCCCCACTCCAAGATCCAAGAAATATTGCTCCAGGCAAAACCCAGTCCAGCCCCTATCCCCCATCAGCCGCCCCTATCCGCTATATGCCGGTGCTAGTGACACTCTGCCAAGGCGATCACTTCGTCTTCGGCTTGATTCTGTACACCTTGTAGCGGCCCTTCCAGCCCTTTGGCTTAGCAACTTGCCCGGTGAAATAGTTGGCGGCATCTTGGTAGTCCTTCGAAGCCATTATCGACCGTCCGTTCTCCTCTATCCAGTTCCAGAGATCCGCTAAACCACGATTAGCACCGAAGACATATATCTGCAGGTTGGAACCACGACTCACCAGTTCGGGTCGGGCTTTTCAACACCGCTTTCGTATTGTGGGACATCTCGAGCTCTCCCGCCTTGCTCCCTGCTATCGCAGGAAGGCCTGCTAGCGCAGCGCCCGTGTATGAGTGACAGTTGTGGAAGTACGGGTCCATGTCGTGGTTGTGAGGCCAGTTTCTCGCCATTACGCCGACGCGATTCACGGTATCATTGTCTTTCAAGGCGCCGAGCTCCAGTAGCAGAATGAGCCTTTCCTTGAGCAGTAGTCTCGCTGTAGTGATAAGAGCCGTGTCGTTGTCTCCTTTCAACTACTCCTTTCGCGAAGAAATCTCCATGATATATAGACAACAGAAGCCAGCCAGAGTCAAGCTTCACATGGCTCGAGAGGACCAGATCTGCGTCAGGCGTATGATCATTGCACTCATACCTCTTACATGATAGTGAAAAGAACGTGTTTACACCTCTAACATTAACCTTTACCTTGCAAATGTCACCCATCGGGTATCGTTCCAGGAGTGTTTGCTCTCGACCCCGTTTCATATGGTGCACGTGCGTGAGATATGTCCAGCCTGAGAGCGGAATGACTAGAGTATGCGAAACGTGGTGAATGACCTGACGCAGAGCTCCATGGGTAATGCCATCAACAACGCTGGTGAATGAAGCCGGCTTCATCTTTGACTCCTTGAACACCAGGCCACCACCGAAAATCACCTGTGGATTAACTCAGTCTTGGTACGTGGATGTAGAAGACCCACGATTGAAGTCCTCAGACCCACACTCATGACTGATGCTGTGGTGGACAGTGGTCCTGTCACCCCTCAAAGCTGACTGAAAGATAGGGGTAAGTCTGACACATAGACGGTGGGCAGTAGTCCATTCACCCCTCAAAGCTGACTGGAAGATAGGGGTAAGTTTGACACGAAGACCGAATCGAGAGCCAACCAGCATGGCAATCACGATCCAGCCGGCATAGGCGTGTTCCACAACTCTACATTTTGGGTATTGTCACGGCACTAGATTGCAACCCCGTAGCCCCACAGGTTCAACCCCTATATATACCTGCTCCTGTCTCCTAGCTAGCTTCATAGTTTCTTTCCTTCTTCACGTACATCAACAAAGTCGTTTCTGGAGTCACCAGCAGTCGGACTGTGACAGGTATGTCTTGAGAGGTGCAAAACAAACTAGATGACATATTAAATACCCAAATGCCATGCTATCTACCAGGTATGATATGTATGATGAGGCCTAACAAGATAGTAGCCACGCTTCCCGCGAATCAGCCAGGAGACGTTTCGCACTCGCCACTCGGTTTGTATCTCAACACATTCTTGTCCCGCAGCCTGTCTCTTGCTCTACTTTCGTCTGCTTCTCTAGGAATACAGCTTTTAACTTATATTCGATGTCGATGAGAGGCATCACTTACACAGGGTGTAAGGGATACTGCTTTGTCTTGGACACTCAGATACGTGGGGGTGTATGCGGCCCGGGGATCGACCCTAAAGCATGTCAACAATGCATTGTGTTCAGACCAGGTAGTCTTACCGACCCTAGCACATCTCCATTGTCACGCTGCGAGTGCACTCTGTTCCCAGTAAATATCTTCTATACAGCCATGGCGAGGTAACATTAAATAAGTTTACCTAGGACTTGAGTCGCAAAAGCAGCAGATCTGACATTGATTGAGATAACATAATCCACCTATTTCCGGTCTACCTCCTCACGGGCCCTCTGTTAGTGGGCAACTTGGGAAAACACGACTTTGACAGGCCATTGCCCGCGGCAGATCCGTCATACCCTCCATTCGTATTTGATCCAAGAACGGAAATACAAAAGTAGGATAGCAATGACAGGCAACAACCGAAAGCCAGAAGTGTCGAACTCTTCTCAAGGAAACATTCTATTCAAAAAGAGTCTAAAAGCCTAGCCCAAGAGATTCTAGAGGATATCAATGAGGTCGTAAAGATCGTGATGTCGTGAGACCGAAAGCATGAAGCTCCTCCAAAATATTGAATTTACCTTCCCTTTCAACCCCAACTCTTCTAGCTTTTCGAGAGTCTACGCTGTTCTAACCCTCCTTCTTGACCTTTGAAAATATCCAAACCCGAGATGAGAACCAGTCTATATAGGGCCCAAAAAATCAACCTGGGCGCACAGCTTGCAACACTGCTCTACGCCGCACTCAATGCAGCATTATGTCCCCTCCAGGAGAGGGTTTAACATTCCGCACGCCCACGGCGCTCGCCAGCACCCCAATGCCAGCCAGCCCACAGCAGCACCACAGTCCCGTGCCATACTGCTCAAGCAAGCCATGGCCCTTATTTGTGTCGACAGCCTGCACGATGGCGCTAGCGAGCGCGAGGCCGACGCCGCTGCCAATCTGGAAGGCAGTGTTGATCATGCCGCCGCAGAGGCTCTTAACCGATACGGGGACAGAGGCCAACATGACAACGGTGATGGTGCAGTAGACAATGGTGGTACCTGCGACGCCGATGACGGTCGTGGGGAAGATGTGCTTCCAGAAGTTAAGGTCGCCAGTCTTGGTGAGCGCGGCGGGCACGGGCGCGATAGTGCAGAGCACCATGCCGGTCAGTAGTAGAGTTTTGGTGTTAACGCGCTCGATCATGCGGGACATGGCGAGGGAGATTATGAAGCCAGTAGCACCCATCTGTGGAGTTGTCAGATGACGGGTTCTCGCGGGAAGGGGGAAGAAGGTCTTACGGGAAGGAAGCGGAGGGCTGTTTGGCCGGCGCTGAGCTTGTCAATATCTTGGGCGATGAGCGTGCTATAGTAAATGACGGTTTGGTAGCCGCCGTACATGACTGCGGAACATGTCAGCAAGAAAAATACGGTTTCGAGAGCGTAGGTATCTCGTACCGAAACCAGAAATCCAGAGTCCGGCAAAGTTCTGGAACTTCCACATCTGGAGCGGCATGATCGGGTTCGACACTTTCTTCTCCACCAGGGTGAAGACTCCGAGCATCGCGATGGAGAGAATGAGCAGTACAATGATGAAGGCTTTGCCCCATCCGTAGACGCCACCACTGGACAGCACAAAGCTGAGCAAGATCAGACCACCGGTGGAAAGACCTGCACCAATAAAGTCCAGCTTGGGCCTGTTCGTCTTGTCTACCCTGTCCCTGGGGAGGGTTATCCAGCCGATTATTCCAAGGACACCAGTTACAATAGTTGAAAAGTAGAAAACGTAGCGCCAGCCCAGCGAGCCGGTCAAAAAGCCGCCGAAGATAAGGCCCAGACAGAACCCTACGGCGCCCGCCGCTCCGAATATGGTCAGGGCCAGAGTTCGATCTCTCGAGATAAAGAAGTTGCTGATGATGCCGACGGCGGACGGAACCGTCATGGCGGCGCCGATGCCCTGCAGAGCGCGGAAGATGGCGAGCTGGATGAAAGAGCCGGCGAATCCGTCGGCTATGGTCCATACGCTCAGCGTCAACATGCCCATGCAAAATATATTTTTTCTTCCGTATCTGTCGGACAGCACGCCTGCGAGAAGAAGGAACCCTCCGAAGGTCAGGGTGTATGCCGAGATCAGCCACTGCAAATCCGCGCTGCTGACGTCGAATTCTTTCTGTATGGCTGGCAAAGAGATGTTGACGCTGGTCATGAAAATGTTGTCCATCAATTGCGCACCGCACGTCACCAAGAGGATCATTGCTCCACGCCATGACTTGATAACGCCGACGTCCGGGTATCTCTGAGCCACGTGTTCCTGTTCCTCTATCGCAAATTCTTCGGGGGTCCGCAGGCCAGATTGTGGCGAGGGCGGGCGGCTCGGGAAGGCAGAGGCGGGCGACGGCGGGCGCGTGGACAGCGGCGTGGTCAGCTCTGACGGAACTTCACGGATGGTATTGTAGGCGCCAGGCATCGCGGCTTTTGGCCTGGCGATGTATGGTAGATGGGGAACGTCATCTTGCGACTCGCGGCGAGCTTCATGGTGGCCGCTGATGGCAGAAGCGCTTCTTGTCAATGAGGCAAGGTCTTCCAGGGGCATCTCCTCGTGGAAGGTAACCCGTGAAGTGTGGGAGACATTGCTGCGGCGCCGGGTGCCGCCTACGAAGCCTGGGAGACCGGCTGGCGCAGCGAGACTCGCGGCCTCTTCGAGAGCGGAGACACGCCTGGTGATGGGCTCGCCGTCATATTCATGAGATGGGCGGTATTCGACCGACTGGCGGGCGTCAGGGCCGGATTCTAGCGGCATGGTCAGGACCTTATCAAGGGCGGAGAAGAGGTATCAGGAGGGGAAGAAAAACTCGAACCAAGTGTATGATTCCCCAGCCGGGGTTCCAGTTATACCTACCTGGGAGTCTGCCCACGGGCACATGGAAAACCTCGAATAGCCAAGAACCCCGCGGCCCACCGGCGGCGCTTCGTGATGTCAAGCGCGGGGACCAGCGGGGTTGTCCCTGGAGTTTTGCTCAGCCTTATCGCTATCTCGCCGCGGATCATCCCGAGCTTACAGCTTGCCCGTCTATCTCCTTATCTACCTTATCTAATCTGCACGTGACCTGGTGACCGTTCTTGTGCGAAACAAGGCGGGCGATCTCCGAATGCCAAAGACTTACGAGGTCATGTCAACCTCCAGTCTCAGAAACGCCTTCTGATTACTTACAGTGCACCAAGCTTTGCTCTTGTCGGATTTTCCCCTGACCCATACTGCGTCTTGGCGGCAGTGGAAGGTCATCCGGCAGTCTTGTACTACCTTGGTGTCGCCTACCTCGAAGTATACCTACCATGTACGCCTTTGGTCCATGGTTAAGTCACATTGTCAATGGCAACCTCGGTTCGCCTGGCTACGCTGACTTATTACTGCGCAGATTTCACCGCTTCGAACAGTCGTTCAAGAGGCTTCAGAAGCTATGATTCAATGACTGACTTAGCCTGCCGTGTCGTTTGACTACCGGGACGACATACATACCTTGAATGGTCTAATGACTCTGACAGTCCTCAGCCGTTGGTATCGTGACTTCACACCAATCAGTATCAGTTTCTAAAGTGACACACCGCATATAACCTCGATTCCACCGCATACACGAGGTGCAAAATACCACCACTGGTCCCCTTGGTGTGACCCCTTGGTGTGATCTTAGACCGGTCACCGCGTCTGATGTTCTACACGGCAACTTTGACAGTGATGTCGTGAGACAGTCGTACTAATCATGAGCAAAAGATTACCCAGGCGGAGAAAGCTTGAATACGTTATTTATGACCAGCGCTCGCCTTCGCCGCTTGGTATCCTGCGATGAGTTTGCCGTCACGTCACGTCACGGCCCCCATTCATTGCAATAGCGGCACTACACGACTTCGTGTTCCCAACCCAGCAGATTGAGATGGTATCGATGATGTGGAATTAATTCAGGCTCTGTCGTAACCTTGAGCAAATTAACGATGAATTTATTTTGTGCCTCATGGCTGAACTCTGTTCGTCTTCTCCCTCAACCTCAACGCCACTGCTTAATATTGCACCAGCGAAACCTTCATCTTCATTCGATGAGTCCCGAGAGCCTTATATAAGGACGAATCCTCACACGGGAATCTCGCGAAGATCTTCTCCACGAACCACACACAACTCTTCCCAATGCCACCCAGAACATACCACACGAAGCGGCACTACACGACATCAAGTCTATTCGCAAGCTTTGTCACCAAAGACCAGGGGTAGTTTGAGTCGAGAGTCGTGCCTTATATTCGACTGATCGTCCCTTCTGCTCGGAAACATATAGCAGTCCTTCTCCCCCACCAACCTATAGACCGCGATTTGTACATACTTGGTACACCTAATCCCAAAATGCGAAAGTGTATCCTCGCAGTCTTGGCTGCGATCGTCACGATCGTAACCGCAGACTTCAACGCCACTGGCCCGCTTGTACTACGCATCACGGGCAAGACGGACTCTTCAATCGACGGTAGGACATATGCCCTCGTATCAGATCATCAAGCCGCCTCTTCTAACAGTTTCCCTAGGATATGCGAATGCTTGCCATGCCAGCGCGGCGACAAAGGGGCTCTGCTATACCGCAGGACCAGCGCCAGACAACAGCACCGACTACCAGTTCTACTACAACTACACCTTTTCCGAGACTGGTAGGCAGCCAGGGATCTTGACCTACAACGGCGGAGAAACTACGCCAGCGCTCATGCGGTTCGACTTCGACCTCGTTTCCAATGTCGCGACCGCCTTGTTCCTTACTGACACCGGCGGCTCGTACATCAGCATGGACCCCGACAGTGGCAAGTTCTATACCGGCCCCACCACGGACGACTTGGGCTTCACCGAGACGGGGCCCGGGCCGGACGGTCAACTTAAGAACGTGACGAATTTCCACTTGTGTAACCTGTGGACTGGAGACTATTATAATGGTGCGATCGCGTTGGTGTCCGTGCCGCCGGCGCAGAATCCAACCTGCCAGCCGGTTGACTTGACGGGAGAAGTGATTAGCGGAGGTTCGTGAAGATCGGCTTGCCACGTCCCGCAGAGATTCGGGAGTTGCTCTTAGGGTTAGGATAAGAATTCGTCGGTCAACACTGGTAGTGTCAACAAAGGGGCTTGACGCTCTGCGATCCTTTGTTGGTCGATAGAGTGTGGATTGCCTGGAAAGTAGAGCTGCCATCAAGAAATAAATTCACCTTTCCAACTTCTCCCGGCCCTTCTCATGAGACTCACTCGCGTTCTCCGGCCGGAATTTCAAGGTCCTCGTCAATTCATAGCCAGTACGCCGTCACAGCCAGCACGTTCCCATCCGCATCAAGCTCGGTGCAAATGAAGGAGGTGATAATGGGTATCTTTGGCTTTGCTGGCGCAGCTTCCTGAGAGGCATGAGTCGCGAGGGTTTCCTAGTGCGACTTGGCAGTGATTTGGATATGGTGGGTGGTACATGTACCGAAGCAAGAACAGAACCAGACAACATCAATTACACCACCTGCATGAACCACTCAAAGTTTATCTGATACAGGTTTCCAATTGCAGTCGGCAGGGACCAATGTGAATGTGTTTGCCAGTCACGTCACCTGTGACGTTCCTGCTGGTGAGAACTGGAAAGCAACGACTTCCATCGCCTTCTTGGCCTCGAATTTATTGGTTCGTCAATCTCTCCCTACCGCAGATTGCATCTCGAAGCGGCTCTAAAGATGGCATCAAGACATGGCGACGATGAATCAATCCCGCTCCTCCCATCGGTCATCAGCCGGCTTGTCCAAACCATTAGGAACCGCATCACCCACGATGGCGAGAGCGGAAGAAGTGGCATCCACCTTGGCCATTTCTTTCCCGTACTCTGGCATAGCTCGTGCACCGTGTCCATGATGGTCAACGTGCTCTGGCCATTCGTCCCCATCGCCATCGTGTTATATTTCGCCACCAATGCCCACCTCTGGATCTTCGCCATGAGCTACATTGCCATGGTGCCCTCGGCCAACCTGCTCGGCTTCGCAGGTCAGGAATTCGCTCGAAAGTTGCCGAGAGTCGCGGGCATCCTGATCGAGACCACCTTCGGCTCTATCGTCGAGATCATCCTGTTCATCGTCCTCATCGCGAAGCAGGGCGAGGAGAAGAGCAACGGAGACGAAGCCAATCTCATCCCAATCATCCAAGCAGCTATCCTGGGGTCGATCTTGACGAATCTCCTCCTGTGTCTGGGGCTGTGCTTCTTCTTTGGTGGGATCCGACAGAAGCAGACGTTCCACGGCATCGTCTCGGAAGTCGGCAGTGGGCTCTTGCTGGTAGCAGCTTTCGGCCTGCTCTTTCCCGGTGCATTCTACTCTGCCTTGAAAGAAGAGATCGTCCCGTCACTACCCTTCAAGGTTCTGCATGAACGGTTCACCAAACATAAGCTTGAGGCCGATATGCTGAGCATCAGTCAGGTGACCTCGATCGTTCTCATCATTGTTTTTTTACTCTACATCTGGTACCAAGCCAGCAGCCAGCAGCCAGCACAGCATCTTCGATGAGGTCATTGAGCAGGATGAACACCGCGATGCCGACCGCGACGCTGATCTGGAGAAGGACAAGTTTACCATGACCGAGGCAATCATCGCCCTTGCCGTTTCCTTGATTTTTGTCATCTTGCTTTTGTTTATCCTCGTGGAGGAGCTCGAGCATGTTGTTAAGAGTGGCGTGCCCGATCAGTTCCTGGGTCTGATCCTGCTCCCTCTTGTGGAGAAGGCGGCGGAACACCTGACTGCGATCGATGAGGCATGGGGTGAGAAGAAGTCTTTGGTCGTTGAAGTGTTTTCGGCAAGCATTAGCTGACATCTTCGCAGATGGAGTCATCAACAGCGCCCTTTACCACTGCCTGGCCCCATCGATGCAGACTGCCCTGTTCAACAGGCCCCTCGTCGTTCTGTTCGCCTGGGCCTTGGGCAAGCCGATGGATCTCAACTTTGAGATCTTCATGATCGCTTTGCTCGTCCTTTCGATCCTCGTCGTTGGCAACTTCCTTCGGGACGGCGAGTCCGACTGGCTGGAGGGAGCTCTGCTGGTGGTTAGTACCTCCCATACTAGATGCTACTTGCGAAGACGCCTCGCTGATTATCTTTCAGCTCGTTTACGTTATCATCGCTATTGCTTCATGGTTCTATCCACAGATGTTGCCTCGTCGAACGGAATAGAAGGACTAGGGGCACAGGAGGTTACCCTCAGCCCGGAAATGCTACAGCAGCTGAAGGAACAACTGAAAGAGAACCTCGCAACTCGGTGAGCTTCAAGCGGCGTATGTGTTTCTGGCCGTAAACTTCACAATCTAGTATACATGCTGAGGTAGATAGGTAGATACGCAGGTCAGTTTGTATGATATCATGCGAGATAGACTGCTGCTGCTCTTAATAAATACAGGATTGCTACTACACGCTCCTTTCCGAACCAGGAGTCTCAGCATTGGCGTGAAGTTACTGTCTTTATCCCATTACCACAGCTTTCTGCCTCCGCGCCTTGAACTTCGCCACGCATCGCAGCATTCTCATATTCCTCCCCCAGTTCTCCACTGATCACGATCACCTCCAACCCCGTTGCATCGTGCCACGCCCCCGTCAGCAAGCCTTCCCGGTGTCCCACGTGCAGCAAGAGGTAGACATGCCAAGCAACGCATCCCCAGCAGTACACGCGCACCTCGCAAAACCGCTCATCTCGCGAACACCGAACCCCCCAACCAGCCTCGCCCGTCCCGATGAAATTTGCTAGAACCGCCCAGGACTCGAACTTCGCCCTCTCACTCCAGGCTGAGCAAGTCAACTGCTAATGTCCTCGCTCGAAGGCACCTAGAGCTCTGGTTGCTCCGTTGGTCCGAGGTGGCCCGATATGCTGCGGTCTTCTGCGAGTCGCGCAAGGGCTGGCGTGATGAGTTGATTCACTGAGATGTGCCGAGACGCCGCGACCGGTTCGGGGGAGCGTATCTCCAAGCTCTCGAACGTATAGCTGTGACAGCGGTGAAATACGGACAGCCTTCTACACAATCGGCTGGTCGTCATCTCTGCGTCCTCGCTGGATAACGGGTTTGCGCCTGAGGGCGACGATTCTGCGTTGATCCCATTCCTTCTTTTGAAGGATGACCATGAGTGGAGTGCTGAACTCTGCAGCTCATTCCATGATGACTTGAGAGGTGTTTCCTCGACGATTGCATCGTCCAAAAAGACTGCATGATCGCTGCTCGCCAAGAGAGCCGCAGGCAGGGGCTGGCCAATGTCGTTTTCGTGGGCAAGGGCCACCGGTGATGAGGACGGAGGCGCCAGGATGTCGGATGTGCAGGGGACGACCTCGAGGTTCTCGGCACTGACTAGTGCTCTCGAATCTTGGCCACAGGGAGGTTTGTCGTCAGAAGAGATGATGATCACCCATTGCGACGGGGATAGTGACGCGTGGGTATGGCTCGAAATTCTGTCGGGTAGCTCCATATTGTGTTCAAGTACGCCAGTTGGTGATGAGAAGGACTGGATTCCCATGGTAGTTTCCGGGTCCAAATCTGGGATGTCGCTGGAGGGGGAGTTCCACGGAGATTCTGATCCCGGCTGTAGCGGTGTCTGGACAGTCTGGGACAACCGTATAGCAAGGCAAAGCTGTGCTCCCTCGAGACTGGGCGAGTCTGCATTATCTAGTACACTGTCGAATGATGGACTCGGACTTTGGGTTCACGATGGAATACTCGTGAATATATCCAGACTTGTTCCTTTGCTTTTTGCCACATCTGGCTGGCTTGGTTGGCTGTCGGGTACCACGCTCCTCTCAGCACTGCAAAGCGGATTCCGGTGTGATGCCGATGTGACAAAGCCTTGGTTGCCGATCTCGAAGTTTATATAGGACCAGCCTAGAGCCCGGTATCGTGTATCGTCTAAGGCTCTACAAGGCGCTCCGATGTGGACCAGAATTTCGACATCCGCTGTATCGGTAATGTTAAAGTATGCAAAGCGGGCTTAGAAGTATGGGTGGTATCACATTTCAGTCGAAATCATGAATGGCGGGAGCAATGAAGCAAAAGATAGGACTGTGTCGTTCTTTCAGGTAGGATTTGATGTGAACTTCCATCCGCATGTATATGGAAAACGAATTCATCCTCGGAGCAGCGAGCACTGTCGTTATAACCTAGTACCTGTCGTTGTCTAAGGCAACAACATTCGGGCAGAAAACCATCATGGCAACCACTGCAAAATACAGCAAACCTAATAGTTCGCCCCCTGGGCAACGGTACCGAGCGAACACTGACCAAACCCTGTTCCAGCGAAACCGTGTAACATTGAGAAGTGAATACTTATTCTGGCAAATGGCCGGCTGATCACAGCATTGCCTCTTCTAGCTAGTAGCTACAGACTCGTACTTCCTGATGATACCATCGTGCATAGTATGCATTCATAAAAATGTATTCGCCTTTAATTGGAGGGATCTCGCTGACATTTCGCCTCGCAAGACCAATCCTCTAGTGTCTAGTAGATAGTGCATCGAAAGGTGACGAGTTGGTGGACGAGCACGAGAGAACGAAGACGGGAACGACGGCACCAATCAACTGGCCGTTGTCACCCAAGTGGACTCGCATACTTAGGTAGATAGGGTGTATTGAATCTAACGTCAGCAATTCTACACGTGAGCCGCACCTTGCAGCGATAGGCTGGTGGCGGCCGTGGTCATGCGGCTCATACACATGGGGTCTGCACGAAGAGTGATGAGCGTGCTGGCCCGTCTCACTGCTTGGGGACCAAATCTCACGTGAAGCTAAGATCATTTATCTCGTCGATAGGGGAGCGTGGCATCTGAAATAGCAGTTATCAGCTCGAATCACCTAACCTTCGAGGGGTGTTTCTCGATTTCGTCGTCTTGTGTTCGTAGTGACATAATAATAAGACTCTTTGGTACATATCTGCAAGTTTACATTGACTGAGGCAAGCTATATATCAGAGCAACACAGTGCTGTTACCTTTGACTATAGGCTGCATTCACCCCCACCCCCGGGAATAATGAACAGTGAGCCTACTGACAAGGCACTGGCGTCGTATCCCTTGATGCAATGAGACACTATGGTTTTATATTCAATAAGTGTCGATCTAAAGTTATCTCTCACGCGGGGAAGTCGAAATCGGTCCACTGTTCATTATTTCAGGGGTCGACTTGTACACTCCATGTCTCGTGGTTTCGGCAGATAGCTCTGCCGATGCAAGGGTATAGTTGAGCAGTGCATAATTGACTCTGCAATCATAGGCCAGACGACGACCGGGATGGCGACGGCTCCAGTTTCGTACATCCTCACGGCGGCACGGGCGGAGTCGAACAAGAAGGTCCCGAGGTCCAATGCAAGCAAAGCAGAAGGTGCCGCCCGTCGTGGCGATATATGAGAAGGTGTCCTGTCCCCCGCTCCGAGTCGACGTAATGCACTGCACCAAACTCTGTCTCCTCTTCAGAGCCAACTCAATTCATCATGCCAACACTGTTTGGCTTCGAGGCGTTGACGCCTTCGGCGGTTGTTTTGGCTACTTTGTCCATCGTGAGTGAAGCGCCTATCATCTATGCGTGAACCCCTGAACCTAACGAATGACATAGGTTGTGCTGTACTATGGGGTGCAGTGCGTTTACCTGCTCTTCTTCCATCCGCTGGCAAAGTACCCAGGCCCCAAACTGGCCGCCATATCCGAGGTGAGTCCATGATTAGGGTTCGGGTCAGCCAAGTGTTGATGACCAGCACAGCTTTGGTACGCATGGGGGTTGACAAGTGATCGCTTGCCCTTCATCGTTCATGATCTGCACCTCAAATATGGTGAGTAGGGTCAGACAATCGCCCTCATTTTCTAGTATGCTTACCTCGCACTAGGCGATGTCGTGCGCATCGGTCCCAACGAGGTATCCTTCGCGACCTCGCAGGCATTCCAAGATATCCATGGCCATGTGTCCAAGGGCAAAGGCCGCTTCCTGAAAACAGACTTCTACGACAACGATGATCCCAATCCTCGTATCACTACCGCGCGGGACCCGGAGGTCCACGCTCGCCAACGCAAGGCACTTTCACACGGGTTCAGCGCAAAGTCGCTGCGCGATCAGGAAGATGTTGTTCATAAATACGTCGACATGTTCGTTGAACAGCTTGCCAATATCGGTGAACATGGAGAAAAGGCCTTGAACATGTCCGATGTGTTCAACTGGTTGACGTTTGACATCATTGGTGAGTTGCTTCGCGAACTTACCTCAATTGCCGCGGCTGACCATCTGTCACAGGCGATCTGGCCTTCGGAGAGCCATTTGGTGCCGTCGAAGATGGACGCACGCATTTCTGGGTGTCCCTCCTCTTTGGATCTCTCATCATGGCTCAGATGACAACGCTACGAAGGAAGCTTCCTATCCTGAATCTTGTGCTTCCATATGTCCTGCCAAAGGGTGCAGCCGAGGATCTCAAAAGACACAGGGCACTGACGAGGGAGAAGACCCTGAGGCGCATAGCACTCGGCGACACTGGACGTGACGACTTCTTCTCGCACATGCTGAAGAAGAACACAATGCCAGAAGGAGAGATGATCGGCCAGTCTCACACTCTGATCTTGGCCGGGTCTGAAACGACCGCCACGTTTCTATCCGCAGTTACTTGGCACCTACTCAAGAATCTGGAGTGCATGAAGAAGCTCCAGGAGGAGGTTCGCGGGGCATTCACGTCCCAGGAGCAGATTACTGGAGACTCCACGGCGGGTCTGCAATATCTCCATGGTGTCCAAGAGGAAGGCCTACGGATCTTTCCACCTGTCCCATTGAACTTGCCTCGATACTCCCCGGGCGCCTCCGTCGATGGTCATTACATCCCCGAAGGACTGACGGTCTCGGTCAACTCCCTTACCGTGACGCGCGATCCCCGTTATTTTGAAGACCCCGACGCTTTCCGGCCGGAGCGCTGGATCGATGAGGAGTTTCACGACGAGAAAAAGGCAAGCCAGCCATTTTCGGCCGGGTCGCGCGTCTGTCTGGGCATTAACCTAGCGTATCTCGAGATGAGGATCATCTTGGCCAAGTTGGTTTGGGCATTCGACTGGGAGCTGGCCGAGGAGCTCGACGATTGGCTGCATTCCAACAAGATGCGTATCTTGTGGAAGAAACCCGATCTCTGGGTCAAGTACCACCCTCGCACTGCTGCTTAGTATACCAGTAAGGAGTTCTGCGCTGATTGATGGCGTTGAGTGGACGGGGGTGTCTATTCTACATCGATGATACCACGGGTTACCTGCATTCACTATCCTAACCACGGCGCATCTCTTCATAGTCCGGGAGGTCCCATCCCTTTACGTTTTCCCGCATGTTGAACTTCGCAATGACATCCACCTTGAAGAATGAAGCTATTCCCATGATACAGTTGAACAGTGCAATGCCAAATGCCGAAGATGGCATCATATCCAAGCCGCCCTCGTCCTCCAAGATTCCCTTCTGCACCTGATCCATGAATGGCCGGAACTTATCATCGTAAGCTTTAAGCGCGTTCGCGAGACCGCCGGTGATATCGCCTTCTCCACCGGCAACTTCTGTATCAGAGCGTCCACAGTGCCGCCCGATCTCGCCGGCCAAGATATAAGCACCCACCATCCCGGAAGTTGTGCCCATGCCCGTTTTGACCGACGGGCAGTAAGCTGCATCCCCCAAGAGCGCCAACCGGCCGCGGGGCCAAGACTCCATCTTGACGATGCCCAGCCGTTCGCAGTAGAAGTCGCCCACATCCTCCTGCAAGGCCTTCAAGATCTCCTCCGTCTGCCATCCGGCGCCCCGGAAGATCTCCGCCAGCGCTGCCTTCTTCTCCCCCACGTCTGCCTTGGGGTTTGCAAGGCCCCCCTTGCCGCCGGGCTGGGTGGCCGGGAAGTAGGCCCATCGCCTGCCCGACTTGTCGACGACCTGCAGGCCGGTTTCGGGCGCCGATTTGGACCGGACGGCGGCCTCGAGACCCATGCGTCGCATGACTTCGATACCGTGGCCCCGCAGGTCGACCTGGAGTCCCGAGGCGCGCAGGCTGGGGAACCATTCGACGACGGTGACGTCGTGGCCGAGTTCCGCGAGCCAGAAGGCGAGGGTGTTGCCGGTTATGCCTCCGCCGCTGATGAGGACCTTGAGGCGTGGCATGGTTTTTTGGCCTGCTGTTTTCGGCGTTCGGACTGTTGTGAGGAATTGACAAAAGTGTGTATGATCACCTAGGTAGGTAGGGTAAGAGAATTATGAAAAGCTGTGTAGCTGGACTTTTTATAGCATGATACACCCAACGTTTATATGTGCTGGATATGCTACCGTAGCGAGTCTCGGTCAATTGGCGGACTTGTGTCGTCGTCTTGTCAGCCGAGACTACGAGTGCTGCCGTCGCTGGGGCCTTTGCCTCGGGGATAGTCCCGCACCACTGTATCGGAATGTCAAGACTCAAGAGGTTTATCTACGATCATTGCCTACTACTATGTCACATAACATGATACTGTGTCACGTCACCGACTACCGAGTCACATCATGGATTACTATTTCACATCCCCTAGACTCGTACTGTGTCTGCCATTGTTGGTGATTAAACCAGCTGAGAGTGGCCCGAACATACAAGACAGTTTAACACGACAACTTCAGCCTTGGAGTGCTGCATGGGGTTGCCGATTGATCGCTGTTAGACGGTTGGTCGGTTGTGGACTGATGACGCTGTGTGTTGAAAGCCTCTACACAATCTCAGATCTCCCGCAAGGTGTGAAGGTGCAAAGTCACTACGATTCTACCTATACTGAACTTCCTACTGTCTCCGTACATACCTCCCTTATCAAGCGAAATTTATTATAACTGGAATGGAATGAGAAGTCTGATATGAGCATCAGATATGGCTGACTGGTTTAAACCTGCTTATTCCAAGGTGGTTATTCTATTATTATGAAAGTGGCATTGACATCTCAGAGTTGCCAGGAGCATGACGGACGGAGACTCATGAGGGGTGACCGTTGTTGTCGAATGGGTAAAGACCCAGTTAAGATATCACATATATGTGGTGTTAGGCTCGAATCTTTAAAGCGCTAATTTGGCTTCACCCTTTTGGTGCGTCCATCTGTGACTGTAACGAACTGGGGCAATGTGACGGGACAAGCATCACATACTCACAACCGGGAAGGCAACCAGCCAATGAGTAATTAAGCCCAAGTCGAACAATAGGAGAAAATACGGACCATCGTGAGAACAGTGGCCATAGCCCTGCATCAACAAACAAAAGTCTACGTACTCGTTATGTATAAATAATCTAGTGCCACCTGCAATTCAAAACTGAAAATTCCACTCCCTCTTCAGCAATAAACAGTAACCATGAATTTTGTATTCTTGTTCTACCAGGCATACCACGAACTACAGACTCAGCACGATGAAGCTCCTGTCCCTCCTCTTCGTACTTTCCACCGCTTGGGCAGCCGCCGTCCCAATCAATTCCAATGCGCCGGCTCTTGCTGCCCTCGACCGGCCAGCCTACCGGGACAACTCGACTCTGGGGCTCACCAAGCGAGCCGAGCCGCCGGCGGACCCCCCACCACTGGAAGGCCCAGATGACGCACCTATCCGCGTAGAGTTACTAGAGACCCGCATAGCCGACTACAACCAGTCAGTACAAATTTCCCCACCTTGCAACTCCCTCTCCACGCAAGTACGAGACGTGCCTCGCCCGGTAGCCTCAAGTAAAAGGAAACGGAGCCATTCACATAAAACAGGGCGCATCCACATAATCGGATACCGTCGAGAGTGATGGCCGGAAATACCAGAGGTTCAAGGGGTGCCGAATGGAACGGGTTTGAACCCGTACAGTTCCACGAGTATCATGTCTACCTGACAAGTACGTAAAGCCCGTCCGCGCGACATATACGTACAACCTGTTGACAGTGGCTTTGCCACGCAGTGATGACAGGCCACGACCATTTTCTAGAGCACAGGGCCAACCCCGTGCCGGACACGCGCCCCAGTGCATACGGCCAACGATATCCCCAGCCCAGCTCGTGGGGCTCGATTGGAAATCTGGCTGGGCCCCAGGGGATGACTCAAGGTGAACTGGTATGGAACCGAGACACGATCCTCCAGATCCCGCTCAACGCAGGGACCGCGTATTTTGGCAGGCAGTCATGGACCCCGGTCGCTGCTAATGGACGGCCATTGCCAGGGGCAAGTGAAACCTTCCATGCATCTTGCATCTTACATGTCCCGTACGCTGACTTGGCTTTATTGTAGCGTCACGCCGTTGTGTTCGGGTATCATTACCCTGACCTTCAGTTCAACGACCCTATATTTGTTGGTGTCGTCACTCGGCCAAGCAACCAATATTAGTACGTCGTCGATGCACCTGTGTTACTTTAGAGGCTACTTTTTACTAAGAACAATCCACCACAGCTGGTGCCCACCCGTCAACTACGACGGATCCGATGCTGGTCAAGTTAACCCGGCGGGTAACCCTTGGACTGGTCAGATGAACAACCCTGGACGACGCACGACCCTCGAGACCCTTCAGAAGACACCCTCCTCCGGCTGGTAGCAGCGGCGGCGGTAGCGGGAGCAAAGTGGTAGCGAAGCAAGACCCCCACGAACGATGAGTTCACGAGGGAGCAGGAAAAGGGCCATCTCTTTGGAAAGAATAGAGCCGAGATCCTCCGATTTTCTGTAGCTGTAGTTTTCAGCGAGCTCGTGTGTAATTGTAGCCAGCTATAGGGTCAATAGTGAGCGAGAGCATCGTATTCTGGGCCCTTGCGTAACTCCTGAAATTCCTGCGCCTTGTGTCCCTCAGCCACGCAGATATCATATACTCATGTGTCTCAAAGCGCTACGCAAAGTCCGCATCTGGCAAGAAGAGCTCCAAGTCCAAGTCCCAATCGAAATCCTGACTACCATCCAGACTACCATCCAGACTCGTGGACATGGGGCCCGCATCATGCATGCATGTAGGGGAGACAGTGCCAGCCATCGTCTGCAAAATGCCATGACAGAACTCAAGACTATCCACTGCGCTCTGGGCAACCTTGAGCTCACACGGTATATCCGCTTCCGCCGCCTCAATCTGAGCCATGACCATGCTGAGGAACATGTGGCTCTTGATATTCGTCTCGCCCTGCCGGATCCGCTCTATAGATAGCGAGATCAGGTCCCGCATGGCCTGCTTGAGGAACTCTCTGTGTTGCGAGCTGCGATGCAACGTTCCGTCGAGGCGCTGGGCCTCCACGTGGACGAGGAATTCGAGGCTGACGACGGCGGATGCGTACCTGGTGCCCTCTTTGAAGAGGGCTCCGCCGATAGCCATGATACGGGAGAAGCTTACATCTGGTTCGGGCGATATGATTGCCATGGCAACATCCAGACTGATCTTGAGCGAGTAGTGGAATAAGGGGTTCGTCCGTGCCTTGCTCGCGAACGGGCGGTGCAGAGGGATCAGGAATCGTCGCACAAGGAAGTCGACCAGGTTTCGGTGGAACGTTGTCACGCCGGACGCCTCGTTCTTCTTCATGAAATTACCGCATGCCCGACATGCGTCGGCGATCTCCGAGCTCAGCGCAATAACGTCCAGGTAGGAGAGCTCGGTGTTCAAGCCGTTCAGAAGCTGGAGTATCCTGAGACGGGTCGGCAGGGAATCCAGGAGGATGAGCTGCATCGAAGCCCCAGTGTAGGTCTCTTTCGGATGAGGCTGCAGCACCATGGTCGACTCGTCCATCTCGTAATCGTTATTGTTGGAAGGTGCCTCGGTGTCGAACTCGTCGAAGGATATCCTGGGTGGCATCGCCGAGTCCAGAGAGGACTGCACGACCAACTCGAGGATTGTGGCCCATAGCCTCCTGCGCAGTTCTGCTTGTAGTACGGACATTGTCGGCAGATGTTTAGGATCGCGGTGTAAGCCGATCTGCATAGCCCTGTGGATGAGCGATCCCATTGACATCCAGACAAGGTCGCCTCCGATTGAGAAGATCTGTCGCGCCAGGACTGTCAGGCAGTGGACTTGCAGCCCGGTGATGTCTAGACGATCCTTTTCCAAGGGTCCGGACAGCCACGTCTGAGCAGTATACACCCATTGATGGACCATGTTGCGAAGTCCAGAGTCCGCGGCTGTGTGATCGCATAGACTTGATCCTACCCCAATGACAAGCAGGATCTTGACGCGTACGCCAGTTGGAACACTCTGCGGATCATCCCAGTACCTAGAGTACTCTGTCCAGAAGGTAGGCACGTGTAGTATCCTATGGGTTGACTCGAAATGACGGAAATACAGGCCAGCCATTGTGTCTGCCACCTCACGAGACGGGGGTGCAAGACCGGACCCAGGGCATGAAAGACATCTGCTGGGTCTTCCTCGCTTCATGCTCTTGGCTATTGCTTTGCATGTCTGCATGAGCTCACCCATCCGGGCAACCAGCGCTGCAGTCTCGCCGGTTTGGAAGGATGGCCCTCTGCCATTGCTGCCAGCCTCCGCAAAGAGAGCTCCGGTGCTTTCACCTCCTTGGGCCGAGGGGGCTTTGCCGTGCTTGCCAGCCTCAAGAAAGCAGGCTCCAATGGTTCCGAACTTGACAGGTTATCAGTGAGAGATTACTAGGGCTCACGCCGATGCAGATGGTACCGTACCTCTTGAGCTTTGCCCATCCAGTGGCTCCATCCCAGGATCCTCGTTTTGTTTAGAGTTATCTGTGAGTCCTGGCGCGCAACTATGTCCTGGCCAGTCTCAGGCAGCCCACGAGCAGGAGTGGATGCTGAGCGTTCCTCAAGCTTCTGTACTCGCTGTAGGAGATCCCGGATGTCTAGCTCTGCATCCTGGGAACGGCTTGGTGCCGGAGAACCGGGGCGGCGAAGGGTACTAGGAGTGCCGGTCTGTTGAGCTGCTGCTGCTGCTGGGAGCTGGGTTACGCACTGGATGCCTACATCGCCTGCTGTTCCTCTGGCTGTGATGGTCTGCTGAATTCGAGCTCCAGGCGAGTGTACAGAAGCCGGTGGGCTTGATGTCGAGCCCTCGGAGTTACCAGGCGGGGGCCGCTGCCGGACAAGCGGTTCATTGCCATGAACTGCGTAGACGCATTGGGTCTCAGTGGCGGCACAATGACGGCAAGGGTTGATCCGGTCACACTTGATCTTTCTCTGACGACAAGGTATACAGGCCAGTGTTGGTCTTCGACGTCGGCGGATTGGTTGCTCCATCAAGAACGCGCTCTGGTCTCCTTCGGCCGTATCAACAAGCGTCGTGTCCGGAAGACTCTGGATGCAGCTGTGAAGTAGAATCTATAAGGTGAGCAGAAGCTTGAGTGAGTTGTCTAGCCAGCGTTGTAGGATCCCTATCACCTACGTCGGGAGGAGCTCCGGATGTGACATTGACCGAAAAGACCGAATATGCCGAAAAGACCGAGGCTTTGCCCGCGCTTATGTCCGCGTGACTCCAAGTCTCGGCCGAACAGCCCGGGCCCACTTACACAACCCCTGAGCCCCGTTCGATATCTGTTGACAGAAAGGGGCTGAACGCGGAACTCATTTCATCTTGACATCTCAGCGTGATACTCGGCAACACGTCATGGGTACTTCGAGCATAACGAGCTAACCTGATGTACTACTGGAACAGACGCGCGATATTGAAGCCAGCTATACAACTGAATGTTAAAGGACAGGATGGTAGAATAGGTAGGGGCTAGGGGTTTGCTGTGGCTTCCTCGTGGGCGAGGTTATTCCTAGCGGACTGCCCGTGTCCCGTAGAGAGTGTCCTGACCCGTTCAATCTAATATGATGAACCTCAATTTTTGGGGAGGACAGAATAGATTGGACTACGTCATATGTTTTGCGCGTGCCTATCTTTTACCCTCATGCTCCCCAAAAAGTGTATGCCCATGGTCCTACATATTTCTTCCTAGCACAGCTCATCATTCTACGGTCAACCACGATAACCGCGATCGTTACTAGTCAGCACATAGCGAGATGTCAGAGGCCTCCTCCCATTGTTTGCCCTTGTTGTCCAACGCCAACAGAGCACCTCCTACTCGGTTCTTTTCGCTTCGGGGTCGATCATGGCCGAGAATGGACTTGGATACGCTGCAAGCACCAGCGTCATGCCGTATACATCAGATATAACCTAATTATGTTCATATTCCTCGACTTCGAGAGACTGAAGGCGCACAGCCTGCTAGAAAAGCCCAGAAGTGGCGAGTTCTCGGCGATACCCATGTCGACGCGAGTGCGTCGGTCAGCGGCGCAAAGGATATGATCGCAAACAGGATAAATCATAAGCGATGGAACAATTCAAGATAATGGTCGCTGACTTGTTTTCCTACCCTGATAACCAGCAGTTGGAAAGACGTCTACCCCCGGGAGACAGTCTCACACATCAACATTCCAATGCCTTGGGACCCCTGCCCAGCTCTAAGGCACTACACCCTACGATCACAATCCATAGACAGCAATTCTCAGCCCTAGACCCAGGTTTATAAAAGCTTGTGGCTTGAGACCATGTGATGATGAAGAAAACTTCTCGTGGGACCCCTGCCCTGAGACCGTACTAGTTATTTAGCAAGGCCGACCCTGTTTCTCTATGAGCTTCTTAGAATAGATAAAGCTAGAAGCATAAGTGAGACACTATCATAATGATTGGAAAGATTTGGTTATATGATGGTTGGCAACGACAGTCAACATGTGCTGCCTTTTCGTTCGTCACCCACTGCAATCGAACCCCTTTCCAGCTCACTCAATCACCCCGAAGCACATAACTACCCCGTCACTTTACCACGAGCAACCAGATGCCGGATGGAGTGGTACAATACACAACTGCGTTCCTAGCCCTCGTCGCCTCTCCGACTACCGACCCCAACTAATGATGCACAGGCCGACCCAGCATCCCAGTAGGCCCAAGGGCGGATACCTACGACTACTGATGAAGTGCCCCAAGGCGTCAACGGCACTTTGAAGGTGCTGAGACCGCCGCCGAAGAGGTGCTGCAGTACCTATCCGTACGTACCTACTCAGGCAACTATCCCGCTGACAGTCGACCCAACCACGCACGTCTTCGACGTGCCTCCTGCCATCACGTCCTTGAGACTGTGAACAACGCCTTTGCCGGGGATCAAGCGAACCTCGCGGCCACGACAATCAACAACCAGCGTCAAACCTGCCCGCTCCGAAAGAGGTTCAACAAGTCAAGTCTAAATCACCTTCCAATCCAGCCCAGCATCGCATGACAGATGACCTCGAGGATCTGGAAGGCGCTCAGAGCCCGGTCTTGGTCTCCAGCAGAACAATCATCTCTTCTCTCAAGTTGACCCCTTAACTTAAACCAGCCCCTTTCCATAGGTAAGAACACCTTCTCCCGTTCCTACCATGCCCACCACCACACCAAGTGCCGTTAAAGACAGAACACACGCCCATAACCCCCCTCACCAACACCAGCTCCAAGCCCCGTAACGACAACCCCAATCATCCATCCCCCCACCGGCACGAACGCCACGGCGCCGCCTCAACCGTCGACGACACAAACCCTAAAAGCCCAACCTAAACGCCCCAACCGCGCCCACCACAACGGAAGCTTTAGACTTCGCACCTCTAACGGGGTTGTAACGGCGCTCAGCCATACCTTAATATCAACGTCCGGCAACCGCCACGGCGGAACTCTAAGAACCCTAAACACCATAAGCACCTTACCACCCACTTGCCGTACGCCTCTCCCGCAGCGCCTCACAGTCCCGCGACGGACGTACGCACGCACGGCCGCGAGTTCACGGACAACCGTTGGATATCACCTGTCTATCTGTGCGCCAGACAGACAGCCCAGGCTAGTTCTCCCGAGAACCCTATACTGAAACGAGAGGGCGTCACTGGCACGCACAAACAGCCCGGGGCGTGTACGCAGCAGCAACAACGTCCCGCGCTGTTGCGGGCGCGGGCGACACTTCGATTCTGGCCGGCGCTCACGATACAACAAACAGTTAAGGACACAGACTCCATCAAATCTCAGCGACTCAAATTAATAAGCTCAACAATGGTTAAATGAATCCATCTTCTTCCTACACTGTCCTTGCTCTCTGCCCTCCTAACAATAGTAGCAGCGACACAGTCAACTACATGAGCCTAATAGCTCGGGTATCAAGACCACGACGTGACGACCATGACCACTAACCGGTACCTCTCACTTGGTTCCTTCGCCTGACATCAAACAGCTACCCCTTCGAAAGATATAATAAAATGAACGCGTTGTGAATGGTATCTCCTCCAACATGCTGCCCTCTGTCGCAAGTCGCCATTGACGACGTTCCCTTTTTCTTTTCTTTTCTTTTCTGCCTGCCAAACCATGCGAAAGCAACTGGACTCCGTCCTCTGTTCTCCTCTGTTTACGTGGAAACCGCCGAGTTTTGAAAATGGACGCGAAAAAAAGCAGCAACGCCAGCAAAGGACCAAGCCAGCTGGCGCCCTGCCATGACACCCAAAGATGATGAAAATGATCCGAGTTTGCCTAGAGAATTAGAACAACGGCTTGATGCGGTAAGGACAGGGCAAGGGCCATCGTATCGAACGACGCTGAAAGACGCAGCAGGAGACGCGTTGCGCATTGCTGATCCCCTCTCTCTCCCACCTTCGACAAACTCATAGTTGCGCAAGATGTAGTGACGCTCATTTTGTACCGCAGTACGATGCAAGGTCGTCCACTGGTCGTATCGTCGTAATGGCCAGTATGTTTGGCAAGTATGTAGTGCGCGTATGGTACAGGCGGCCTAGTAACGCTGTGTCGAAACACCGCTGAACGAAGGTCACACGGCAGAATAGCTGGCGAGATCCCAAGTCAATGTGCGGTGAGAAGCGCATCAGGCATTGCTGAAGTGCGGCAAACCAAGGCGGGCTTACAACACAAGACAGGAACAAGGGATGGCGCAACCCTAAGAGCTGTCCCGCTTATCGCCACTACCCATTCGCTCAGTCCACTTTCTCTTGCCGATGCGGGTTTCGTAGTGAGGTGCCGCGGTCTTGACGTCTTGCATGACATTATCGATAGCCTGGCGCGTCTTGTTGCGATAGTTGTCCACTGTAACCGATCAGCGTGGTGAAAAGGGCAGAAAAGGGTCGTGAAACTCACAAGCTCGCTGTAAGAAGATGGTCCTCCCAGAAAAGACACGGCTCTGCAACCACGCCATTCGGTAGCCCAGATCGTTGAGCCGAACCTCCTTTCCACGAGTGGCCTTTCTCGTTCTCGGGATGCCGACCTCGCCCTCGCTGCCATCAGACATGGGAACCTTTACCATACGGCGTTCTCGGGTGTTATGACCCCTCGAGCGTCCTGTTCGGCCGCCGTCGACTTCTACACCATCGTCATCGCTCAGATCCTCCTGGAAGAACTTGCTGCCAGTCGCGCTAGGTGGCGGACTCTGCATCTCACGCGGGAAATAGCTGTGCGGGAATACCGAGGAGCTCTTGCGGAACGAGTCAGGGATCTCCTTGGTGTCGACGGACTCCAGTGTGACGCGTACGCGCAGCCGACAGCCACGTTTGTTGTCTTCCACGAGAATGAACTTTCGTTTTTTGGCCTCGGGAATATCGGGGAACAGGCCGTCCGGACTCACATCGTCCTCTTCTTTAGCCTGACGCCGAGCCGCGATGGCACCGTGGTGGGGTCCGTCGTGGATGGGCGGCATGGAGGATCCGGATGTGGCATGACCAGGGTATTGCTGGGGGTAGCCGGAGAAGACATGGGCTGGTCGAACATCATCCGAATTGCCCGACCCCGGTCCACTGGGTGCCTGGTGGTGATGATGATGCGAGTCATCATCCATGTACTCATCATCGCCTGTTGGAGGCAATCAGAGTCAGTATGCTGGGTCCTAGTCGTAAGGCAGGTTGTAAAGTCAAAACGCAACAAAGCAAGGTGTAATATGTGTTGTATGCAGCTCTTTTTGCGACGGAAGGGGTTTGCAATGCAGGAAGACAATGACATGAGGATGTGGTATGTGTGCGTGGTGTTTGTGCAGCGGGATGCAAAAACAATGCGCGCAAGGTTTGCCAGCGATCAATCGACTGACCACTTCAGCGATCCCCGAGGCAACTAGATAATGTACAAAGCATGCCAAAACCCCCAGTATTCGCACCACGCCTGCGGCTTTACGCCGTTATATAAACAGGAGCATCCATCCCAAAGCAGCCAGTAGGCACGAGGTATAATGATAAAGGTATCACGTAATTGCACAACGACAACAGCAACACATCAATCACATCTGGTACATACCGACTTCGTCCCCTCCGCCCTGAGCACCCCCTTCGTGAGCGTGGTGATGCATCGACGGGCCCATGTTGCTCATCCCAGGCTTCCCCATAGGCGTCCCGGCACTAGGGCCCATGGCTCCAGGGGTTGACATCCCTGCCGGGCCACTAGGACCGGACATGTGTGCGGCATGGGGAGACTGGACCGCCTTGCGATTGTTCATCTTGGCCATGCGTCGCACGCGTCGACTCCGCAGTCTCGGGTCCTGGTTGCTGTTTCGCCAGCTGTCAACAGCTCTCTGTATGAGGCCTCTCTTTCCTCGAAGACACGCGTTGAGCTGAGCTAGGGCCCATCCGACCGTGTTGCATTCCGTCTCATATTGGAGACGATTGCCGCGGTATTGATCCTTGGCGCAGCATGCTCTCGGGTACACGCAGTTCTCGGTCTTGAAATCGGCAGACAGTTCATCGGTGTTGACAGACTCAACGTCACAGCGGATGGTGTATTCCATCTTGACCCGGTCTCGAGAGTATTCGAAAGCGATCCACTGGACACCGTTACCGTCCTGTCGCACCACTAATGGGGTCGTTGCCGGGATCGGGCCCGGGGCCGCGTTATTGTTGTTCAGGCCTGGTGTGGGCGGGCCTGTGGGCGTCGTGAGCTGGCCACTACCATTTTGATTCGTTTGGGGCGTGCCCAAAGGACCTGATGAGGGGCGTTGCAACTGCGGTGGCATTTGCGGTTCCATCTTGGTGTGCCTCGGGCTCCCCGTCATGCCCGGTTGCGCATGTTGACTGTTGTGCTGCTGCGCCATCTGATGCTGGGACCCTGACTGAGACATCATCATGCTGGGCTGCGATGTCATGGACTGATGCGGTTGCTGAGCATGCTGTTGATACGGAGAAGGCGCCTGCGGTGGCATGGAGGAGTATTGCGGTTGTTGCGTGCCATAGTACATAGACTGGTGCTGCAGTTGCGATGGCGGCTGTCCATAGATACTGCGGTGCTGGTCATGGCCTGACGGGGACGCGACGGAAGCTGGAGAGTTTGACTGAGGTGTATGATATGACATCGGCGGGTAGGGTCGAGGCATTTGAGCCGCGGCCATCATCTCGGAGGTGTCTGCGGATGGATTAGCTGGCGAGGTCCAATGTTGTGGTTCAGACACGCGACGCGTATGTGATGTAACTCACCTGCGGACGTATATCCGCTGGTCGTCCCTGGCGTACTGTAAGGGCTCTGCTGGTGAGCGTAGTAGGGCAGGTCCTGCGCGTGTTGTGCGCTGGGGGCGTGTGCGCCGGCTTGGGCTGCTTGTGCGGCGGACTGATAGGCTTGGAGTGAATGAGTCGATGAATACGCCGAGGGATGCTGAGATGGCGCTGGGGGTGCCTGGTGATGTTGCTGGTGAACAATACTCGAGGGTCGAGAATGCTGCAGGTGCTGGGGAGGCGCCGGACCCTGCGAGTGGTGGGGATGATGCTGCATAGAGGAGACAACCATTAGTGCTGAACTCGAGTGCCAAAGCCAAATAGTAATGACAACCAAGGAAAGTCAAGAAGCTGGACGCGTCGAATGTTTTATTTTTCTGACACTGTCATGGTCTGGGGAACTTTAAGCACCCCCTGACGACGAGGTTCAACGGGTGAGGCTTGTTTAGGCGACGGGGGTAAGCTCCAGGTCATGAGACCAGGGCCCAGGTATTATACCGTAAGAGATAGAGAAAGGCAGTACCAGGAAATGACACCACCAGGTGCTGTGCTTCCTCCTTTGGAAGAGGAGTGGATAGGAATCGGAAGCCGAACCCGAAAGTCCCCCAGTTCACCAACTAGGTTTTGCTTCAAGCTTATCAAGGGCGCGACTACGATGATTCCTCGCGGGGGGCAGGAGAGGTACAATGGGTACGACAAGGGAAGTGAAAAAATAGGAACAAGAGATTTGGAGATCGGAGCGAGGGTTCAGGACGCGACGATGTGAAGGGGCAGGGTCCACGATATTTGAGGTATAAGGTGAGGAGTCCAGGTATGAAATATCGAGGTAAGGATATGTTTAGGTGATAAAATGGGGCTCAGGTATGGGGAATATCAGGTCTGGAAGTACCGCCCACCCAGAAGCTACTAAGCATTGGTCCAGGAACGATTAACAAGGCGCGATATGCCTACTTGTTTGGTGGTGCAGAGGACGGGCGATGCCTGTAGCAAAGCATGAAATGCCAGGAGAAATCGAAGTTGGAGATTGTGCCCAGAGGGGTGAACGGATCAAGGTGTGGGATGGCGCATGGAAGAAACGTGACAGGGGGCAGGGGAGCTGCACTTTAGATGAAGTGACCAATGGCGACACGACTGGCACCACCGAGCTGGAGGCAAAGACCCAATGAGGCATTGAAGCCCGGGGCTAGACAACGCAGCAGGGGGTGCAGCTCATTCGCGATCCCTCAGCGGAGCAAGGCGGTGTGTCCAGCTCAAGTACAGGTACTTCGAAGAAGAGTGCGCCTGAGCCTGAAGACCCGATGCCACGGGAGGTAGCCAGACCGAGAGCCCTCGCTCGTGAGGCATAGAAAGTACACAAGAGCAGCACAACTCAAGTATATTCTACGCCGTAGGATCCCTTCGCGCATCGCTGGGCTTTCGCTCACTCGAGAGGGAAAGCTGGGCAAATGTCGTTCGCAAGACCCGTCCACCCTCCGCTGGAGTGAATCAAACCGGATGGTGTGGTGGCGGCGGCGATTGTTGGAAGCCGTTAATTGGAGAATCTCATCCGGCCCACCCAGGACCAGCATCACCACCACCATCACGCTTTGCGCTTGCGAAGTGAAGTTGGGCAAACGGCCAACAACCTCTCCTCCTCGAGCTCCGAAGGGGGGCCAGGATGACGGTGGCCACATAGCCGGGCTCTCAGTTGGTTGGAGGAAAGGGAAGCGCATGTGTTGATGACGGGACAAGCTGAAAGTGACTTCGCTGACGTTTTCACGCCGTTTCTCCGCCTCGCTCTAGCCCCTCAAGTGACCGTTTTTCTCACTGGCACTTCATCTCCCCATCCGCCACTTTCTTGAACTTGTGCACCAACACCACAACCGGGACCACTGGGCCATAGCAATGGGGGAGAGTTGACAGTGACTAATGCACTAAGATGCCGCTGATCGCGAACGAAAGGAGATGGCCTACACCCGTACCCCCATCCACTGCTTAGGGTGTCGCAGGCCAGCGGGCAGGGTCGATGTCGGTGGACCACACGTTGGCAACGGATCGCTGCTGCTGTTGGGCTTGTGTGCTGATGACTGTTGACTGATGGCTGAGAGGATGAGACCCGGTCGGGGACGCTAAGGAAGCCCACACGGCTCATGCCCTGTTCCAGAAGACACCCCCCCAGTCACTTGTGAAACAGGATGCACCCCTGCAATCAATCCCTTCACCTCGAGTCCGGACCTGGTCAAGCTTGCGACCGCCCCGCGGTCTTATGGAAGCGAAGGAAATCGCTGTACCGTTTTGGCATTTGGCAGAGCTAGGAAGACCCCGAGGGCAAGGATCCCCGTCCATGCCTTGATCACGCACACTTGAGGCTGAAGGCTGGGAAATCGTCGCTCGTCGAGGAGGCGAATGCAGGTAACCGACCGAAACCCACGCGACAGGTTCCGCATGATGAACAATAGGATATAGACGCGCCCATAACAATGGAAGGTGTGACCGCAACTGTGAGGGAAGAAAAACTCAAAACTTACCGGTTCGGCATGATGCTCCTCCTTCACGTACGGGCCGGGGGCCTGTCGGTGTTGTGCCATCTTCATTATCATCGCAGTGTGTTTCTCGTTGCCTGCGGGTGGAATGCAACCGTTAGTTCGACAACTATGACCCATGATTGAGGTGAGTCGTTCTCCACTCGCCTCATCTCGGGACGGCCGTTAGGGATGCCACGCGTCTAGGAGAAGGACCGGTAACAACGATATGAGAATGCGCCTGCCCAAAATGTCTCTGGAAGCCAGCATGACCATGGCAGGTTGCCATTGAGTGCACGTGCGCGAAGACATTCAGGGAGATGCATGTCTTTGGTTTTGGAGGAAGACCCTGCAAGTGTAAGGGAAGGAGCGCTTACCGGTAACAGTTGATCTCGAGGACTTGGTTGATGCAGTGAATGGTGGATGAATGAGCTGGGCCAGTCGCGTATCGAAATGGAATGATGGCAGCAGGTGCTTTTCTATCAACACACAGGTTAGAACGCATAAGGTACCAGGGTGCGGGTACAACGTGCGGATGTCGAGGGGAGGCGATAGGAAACATGTAAAAATAGATGCGTAATCGATAAGGAGGGAAATTGGATATGTAGCCCATGGCTTCGTTCATGCAAGTCTCTCCCAGCTGAAGGCTGCCGAGATTTGGGGGACGTGCTTGCTCGCCGAAGTGTTTGGTTGCCAGCCCACACGAAACCGGACGGATGAAGATTGATTCGATGGATGGATGAAGACACGTACCGAGTAGTCTCCACCGGCTATTCGTGGCAATGTATTGATTGACCAGTTGTCACACCGTGGGTGCGCAAGCAGTCGGGTCGTGTCAGAATCCCACTCTCCCTCGTGGCGTGGAGTGGACGTGCAAGGTTGCACTCTTCCCGTGATAGTCGGAGGAGTTGTCTCAGATGTAAACGCCTGCACGGTAGCTGTTGTGGCTGTGCCTCGGGGTCAGATCTGTGTCGCCCTGTCAGTTCATGCAACCGACCTGGTCTGCACCAGCTGCAGCCGAGAAAATGATAGGGGTAAGAATGGACGGATGGAGAAATACTGCTGCGGCGCAATGCGACAGCTACTGCTGCATCTCTGGCCAGTGCACTTATCTGATGGCTGGGCCGAACAGGGAATGAGTTCAGAGTTGACGTCTGCGTGTATAGTCGGGGCAACCAGACGCTGATCTACTGGTGGGAAGGGGTAACCACGGGTTGTCACGCAGGGGTGTCCAATAACCACTGGGGATCTTACTGAGAAGATCGGTCTATAGTGCAGGGTATCATGAGGCTTTCGGCAGGGGGTGAGGAAAAGGCAGGCTGCTCAGATATAGGGAGAGCTGGCGGCTGAAGGGTAAGGCGCATTGCATCCGGGACGCGATATTAAGAGTACCAGCTGCGAAGCGATTGCGACCACCGCCACGTACGCAACGGACGTGAATATCCAGACAGATGAGAAGGGTTTGCCTTACCAGATGAGAGAGTTTCGCAAGTCGGTCTTTTCGATGGTAGACGAGCCGTTGGAACTAATAATTAGTCTACGAGCGGGCCGTCGACAGTCAGGGTACGGGTATGCTTCGCGCATGTCAGCATCTGCGGTCTCCTGGGATCAGGGTTTGTGGTGTCAGTCCAAGGTATCTCTCACCTCTTTGGCATACGTCGGTCGAAGATACTCTTGTATATGAAGACAGCTGACCGCCTCGGTTCTTTATTGGTAACGGTGTAGCAGAAACAGTCTGACTCAGCCAACAGTCAGGCTTGGCGTTACGCAGCCAGCTAACCTTAGACAGATCGCGGGGCCGTGAAGATGGCAGGCTGCAGAGGAAATAGGGAATACGGAAGTCGGGATTGAAATTGGTATCGATTGGATCCGATCCACGCTGTGTGATCTGGGATTTCTCAGATATATATAAGCAGCTATCCGTCGTGAGGTAATGCCAATGGTAATTGATACGGGTCGGGGATTCGGCGAAAGGATACGCAGGGTGGCGAGTGGCTGTTCAGTACGCCCGCGAAGAACTTTGGTACTGATAGTACCTTCCCTAGAGCCGGTTGCTTATGAAAGGAGCTCGAGAAGTCTGTACGGTACAGTTAGTCGGCAACCTCGTCGTCATGTGAAGGTATATGGATCCGTGTCGACGAACCCTCAGGGGTAGATTTTGAGATTCAGCCAAATGCGGGAAACGGACAGGGATAGCCCACGGTCGCGGGTGAGCCCGGAAAACTTGAATCAGATCAACGACCGAACCTCAGTCTGAACAAATTGTAACGAGTTGCGACTCTCAAGTTGGCAGCGCGATCTTGCTGAGACCCGACGTCATGTCATCAGGTAGAGAACTGCACAGCTTGGGGCAGCACAGAGGCAAAGCTTGTGATAGTAAGGTGTGATGAATCTCGGAAACGTTGACGCAATGTGTGTCTGTCCCTGCTGGGCCAGGGAACCTGCAGATACAGGCATGGGCCGAGGTCAGACCAGAGGTGCATGGTCGCGTGGGAGGCATGCCCCCCTGGACTCTCAAAGCTGAACTTCATGCCTGTCGTCTGATCCGTCTACGGCAGAGTGGGTGAAGGGGTGGAATAGGACGTCGTAGAGTCATGAAATATGAATTAGACCTACAGTTGCTGATGTTACTCCACAAGATGGACTGCTGCTTTGGACCAGAAGTTCGCTAGGTAGAGCAGATGATTGACAGTATGCTGAGCCGGCCTGACAACTTTGGCGCGGATTACCATGCAGCAATCAGTCTACCGTCGGTTTGTGCGTATCGATTGGGTCCGGCGGACGATGGCTCGAGTTCGTTCAACTTGAGCTGGTAGATTGCAGTTTGCCTGCAGGTACTTTAGCTTGGCCCGGCTCCCGAAGATGCGATGCGAGGCGGGATGGTGATAACGGCGGCTCGTCCTCGAGGAGTAATGGAACACAGCAAAGCGACAACGCAAGCGTCAGAGGCAGAGAGGTCAGGTTCTGGGGAGGCAGGAGAGAAGGCACAAATAAAGTAGCTTCTGCGAGGAAATATGATGTGAGATGATCTGATTGACGGGCGGGACGGAAACTGGGCTGACTGGGATTCGCGTTGGCTTCCGCTTTACACGCGACGGCCCCACACAGAGTCAAGCTGCGCGGCCGGCGGCGGTTGCTCGAGTCCGGCAATTGGGTTGTGGATGTAGTTGTGCGCTGCTTGTGTTCAGGTGACGCTGAGACAAGAGGTTCCGTACAACATCGGGAAGTAATTGAAGCTTAAACGTGATGACGGCTACTTACAAGGCGGGGATGGAACAGCCGACAGACAGGTTTGAAGTCTTTGGGATTTGTATGTCTTCGCGGACAGCCGAGGAAGACTGTACGGGGGTCGGCGCCTACGTTGCTGCTGTTCTTCTTTCAGGATGGAGCAGGGCGACTTCAGTAACACCTATTAAACCCGATCGTCGGGTTGATGGGTGATGAGTTTCGTCGGAGGGAAAGACTCAGTTATTGCGCAATGGCTCCCAGCGGTAAAATGCGATATCACTCGTACCGAAGTGGCGAAGAATGACAGGCGGAGAGCCGAGTGATTGTGAGAACTAACGTAACCTTCCGAATAGACAGGCGTCAGTGGTTCTGAAGCGTGAAGTCAGTCGATTGCTCAGTCGCGGCCGACTAATAGAGCTATTCTACACAGTACAGCTCGACAGTCGGAGATAATGGAGTAACTGATGATAGGAGGGTGTACGACTCACCTGCCTAGAGAAGAATGACCGGTCTCTTTCAACGGTTTCTACAGGTACCGAAACGGCGGAGGCGACCAGGATGATGAGGTTCGCAACAAGGGGGTCGCGGTATGAAAGTGGAGAGACTTGGTGTGTTCTCAGCGACCGTTGACGGGAACGTCCTTGGTCATGCAATGACAGGGGATTAATCTCACTCCAAGTTCAGTAAGGTACCCGCAGTTGGGACATCAGGGATTCAGGATGAAGGGATAACCTGGAATTAGGGGCATGGGGGCAAGGGGATGCTGTTAGTGGATTATCGTGCGCAGCGCCTGATCATGGTTGAATACCTACCTAGGTACCTAATGGAGTGGGCTGGATCCTCTCTTCGAAATCCCATCCATGCGAGGCTCGAAAGCCTGCTGCCTGCGAGGCAGGTGCATCCAGGTCCTTGATCTGGTGCTGGGAGCAGCAGCAGCAGCAGCAGCACCAGGAAGGAGCGAGGATGCAGGGGGTTCCAATTCTCGGGGAAGAACCAGCCCAATAGGTCGCCCTTGTCAGATGTTTGTGCAGGAGCCCTTGCAGAAAAGCACAAAGGGGCCAGATACCTATATACTTTAATAATAGAATAGGACGGCATGTTTTCTCGTTCAGCTTGTGTTTCTATACCGGGTGGACAAGTTTTCGATAGCTGGCTGCTCGTTTGCCTTTTGCCTGCATTATGAGAATGCTCGTACTTTTGCTGTCCTGAGGTTTTCTTACCAGTCCACAACCTCGAAAGTCTGAAGCGCGCTCGACTCACCGAAGTCCGTAAACACAACTGAGCCAAAGCCGCGGGTGTCTTAATACTAGTATGTATCAGGATCGTTACCGAACCGAAACTGGGAGGAGGATGATACGGAAGGGTCTAGACACGTGCTAGAGTGAGAATCAATTGGGATCGGCATGGCTACCTTACGGAATCTTTCTTTCAGTGTCTCTGCTTGTCGCGTCAAATGTCAAATTTGGGTGAGGACGAATTGCTACCCAATTCATGCAGAGCTGAAATGACTGCTTGTATCTTACGAATTGGGACGAGCCGCAAACCGGATAGGGCCGATCAGGCGCGGGATTGGGATTGGGTCGGTTCACGCATACGAGTCGCGATGTCTCAAAGATGATTGCTTACACGAGCATATCAATTTAGGTACTTTTCGTGATAAGAGATGGAGTATTGACCATCCATCTCGTCCAACGGCCTCCAGTCGTCTGAGACGCCGAGTTTGAAGGCGAGCTAACCCTATTAGCCTATCTGCATATGGTTAGTTCCATTGGCCGCCATCAGAATACCGAAGGCAGTTGCATTTCAATGTTGGCTGGCACCTTCCCACTCACTGATCAGGCTGTTCACTCTCACTGCCTCTCACTGTGCTGTGCCATACCGGTCAGCCCGGTATACCCGAACTGTCCGAGTCCCGAAAATCAATGGCTTCAACTCGGAGATGAGACAAGTTCAAAGCTCTGACTGCTTCCAGTCTCCTAATTATCACTGGGCGCGCACGTTGTGAACGCGAACGCTCGCCTGTCCTTGTCGTTTTCTGAGTTTTCCCAGGCGGTGGTAGGTAATGAAGCGCAAGCTCTCCGTTTCTTTCTGACCTTTTCTTTCTGTTCATCCGCGGCCAAACCCTACTGCGAGTACTGCGTATGTATGCACTCCCCCGGACTGCGGTCGATCCACGTTGGCGGCTGGCCAGCTCTTCGACGGGCTGCATCATGTATGTACACTGTATACACTGCATCACCCTTGGCCGGCAGATATCTCTGGTCCCAGCGCAGAGGGCAGAATGATTCCCCCACATTCTCCTCCACCGCATGTTCCTGGCAGCCTGGATGGTGGAATCGACCCCAACCATAGGGCAGACCAGCATCACCTGCGCGGTACAGTACAGTAGTGCTGGACAACCCGACGGAACAACAAGGGAATACCTACAGGCCTAGCGATGCTTGAGATGTCTGCCCGGCGAACCTCTCTCTCCCGTCTACTGCCGTCGCCGGTCACGATCGATGGTCGGCCACCAGATATCCCGGGGCCTGCTTGACTCCCCCCGTCCCTGTCCCAGCTCGGGGATTTTTGCCGGTCTGCCCTGTGCCTGTCTGTGGATGCGAGGATGTCCCCTTGCATCGACAGGCCAGTTCTTCGTCAACACCTTCGCCAGGCCTGACCTACATACCAACGGTACAGCACACCACAGGCGGCCATCAATGGCCTGCAGCGCAGCGACGCCCAGTCACTGGATCTGATTACCCACATCGAAGAATCTCGACATCCCTTGTCCTCTCCCGCTCACAGGTTCCAAGGGACGCATCCTTACCGTCCACCCTCAGGGTTTTTGCTACCCGCGTTGACGTCGAGGCACGTCCTGGAATGCCAGGGCCAATCCACGTGCTGTCGACATATTAAGGACCACCCGTTCTACGAAACGGTATTTAAGATATTGTAGCAATGGAGGCAGGCTAGCGCTTGCACACGCTTCCAACGGCTTTTGCTTTTTAGCAGATCTCCACCGCGGATTTCGATTGCAACATTACACTACCGTCGGGGGGAAACCCGAATCTCCAATGCCGTTCGGCGATGCCAGAGCTTCGGGGCGAGCCTCGGCCTGAATTGTATCGAGCACCTACGCGAGCACCTCTGGTCTCACCTGTAGCGTCACCGTTCGCCATTGACTCACCCCTGTCGACGGCCGGTCAAGGATTAGGCAGAATTGGGACATCAACCTCCCCACGTTACTTGGCCCATGTTGGTCTGGCATCAAGCAGGCTCAGGGATGTGGGCGGCACATCGGCACCAAGCTATGGGTTAGTCCCAGCTAGTAAGTTTAATGGAGTTGATGGATCATGGGTGTCTCTGGCCAGTGGCCTGACAGCGTTGGAGTCGTAGCGTAACGGCGCAGAAGCTCTCCTCACGTTCAAATTGCATGGCAGCCATCCCGTCCGCTGGTCGTCCACTACTGCGGTAAAGTATCTTGGCCTGGCCCAACCCCCCACCCCAATCTGTCGACAGACAGGCCGCAAGCCCTCCCTTGCCAGCTATCCTAGCCACGTTTACCCAGGGCGGCCAGGCCCAATCTCACGAGTTACTGGCAAGTGACTAACTATTGTGGAACATTCATTGCAACCGAACCGTCTTCCGGAAAATTCTCCCACGCTTAACCTCTACGTTTCAAGTTGCCACCGTTAACGGCGCAATGGCCAATTGCCGCTGAGATTCTAGGTGGGTGAATACCTCGTTTGGTGCCACATACATCATGGCGTCACGTCAACGTCTTGACACCAAATGACCAAGCCGGCTAACAACTTGGTCAAACCTTGTCGCTACCGACCGCATCATGTCATGAGCTTGTTCTCATCGTCGCTACTGTGATGTATCTAAAGGTATCAGGGTACTTTGGCTACATCTACACCCCCTGTAGGCGAAGCTGCTCAGAACACTGCGTAAGGCATCCTAGGTGGGAGCCGATGCGAGATCCCGAGTTACACACGCAGACACGACGAGACCGCTCACATTCGACATCTTACAAATCACATACTCAGTAGAGAATGCGGCGATTGCTGCCGGTTGGTACCTGTACCGAATTAGGGCGGATTGAAAGTAGCCCACGGACTCGACGGCCATGCTAGCCATGCAAGTATGGTCTGATTGTCGACGCATCCAGGACCACTCATCCCCGAAGCCGCTTGCTGCTCAACCTCGAAACATGGATGTTCCCTCCACGACGCGGGTTCGCTAAACAAACTCTCAGGTCATTTCTTCTTCCTCGCGGTATGACGGTATGGGCCGGAAGTCCAGAGACATCCACCGTGTTTGATTATGGGTTTTCACATTTCTTCACACGCGTAGAGCAATTTCCCAGTCGCATCGAGTTGCTTGTGACGGATCAGTGACCGGCCAATCTCGCCTGTATCAAGAAAACCGTTCCGCCCCGTGAGGGTCACTGGCCGGCACGAGTTTCGTTTTGAGTTTCCTAGATCGACATATCGTAGTAAAGTCAAGGTAGGCCACGGCTTCGGTGACCTGATATGTAACAGTCATCAGGCAGGATGGCCGCTACGGCACGGGGAAGCGCCCACAGCGAGCCGGAATCAGGAAACGAGTGCAGATTCCGCCTGAATAGTCACACCCCATCGAGACGACGTCATGTTTCACCCGCATGTGACGGCGACTGACAACGGCGACAGCACCCAGACATCGTAGTTACATACCACACCAGCTCCTGACTATGAAGCTACGCGCCTCTGGTGTTGACGTCTGTCTACTCGCACCTTGAGCTCGCCACTTGACAGAAGTCTTGAGTTTTGAGTCTGACAACGCACGGGCCTGTCTCACAGAGATTGTCGTAGAAGTCTCGCGAAAGCTTCCCGTCGCTTTTCATTGCACAAACTGAGGAGCATTTCCATCAGATATCGTGGAAGCTGTCAGTTTTCATACTCACTGTCTGAAGGCAACGTGTGTGGACGCCACATACGCAGACCATGCCCACGGGTCGTCAGTTCTCAGAACCAACTGTGGCGGCTAAGCCAAGCCAAGCCAAGTCGTCATAGGGAACGGTCATGGTTGTGGCCACTGACCTGGTTCATGAAGCTTTCTTTCCAGCCCTACGACGGCCCGGTCTGTTGAATCTTCACGGCTGTAGCCGGTAACCACTACCTGAGCACAATTTCAAGGGTTGGCCGGCCGTCTGGCACGCTGGCTGGGGAGTGCTCTGATCTCACTGAGATCATGTCAGGGGGCTCCATGCCACAGAGCTGTCAGAATCCTGCCATCCCGCCTACCCCCCGGGGTACTGGATTCCCTGACAAGGTCGTGTGCTATCGCAGGGGGTACCATGAAGAACGTTTTCAATTCTGACTTCAGTGCAACACGGGTATTAACCCGACCTCTTCGAGCATTGATACTCCCAACTCTAATCGCGGTACCTCGAAAGCTGTCTATCTGAGCGAGGCTTTCCAAAGAAACGCGCAGCCCGGTACGCTCCAAGTCGCGGGCACGCCCCGACGTTGGGCAAATAAGTCGCCTCTTCCTCCAATGACGACGGCCTTCCTGGCACCGTTGCCCGTGATGACAGGCCAAAGACTGGTGCCGAGCTTGACAAATCCTTTGATCGAGCTTCGATAAAGATTGGTTAGAGCGTGGAGGACGAACGATCAGCCAGTGAGTGAGGCGAGAGGGAAAAAGCAAAAGGGTTCCAATGAGGCGACAAAACTGCAGGATCTTGCTTCCTCTCTCCTTGCGTCGATACCCAGCCCAGACATGCTGGGACTAGCTGTCGCCACAAGCAAGCCAGAAGCACAAGTATTCCTTCGTCGCCTCACCGCAAGTTCGGATGCAGCTCTGGCACTTGGGAGGGTGGTCAAGACTACAGACCTACGTGGCCGTCCAACTTGCGCCCCCAAACTGCGTGGCTTGGCCGGAACAATGGTCTGCCCGACTTCCTTCAAGTGAACTGTTCGTCTCACCGATATGTCTGCTGCGTCCGAGTCGCCTCCTAAGGTAAGAACCCTGTATCCAGGGGCAAATTCACGAGCTGCGGAGGAATCACGAGGAGAAAGGGAGGCGACTTTGGCTAGGCAACTCATATTGCCATGCACGCTTTGCGTGGACTTCCTTCCTACATAGTAGAGCTCGCTGCAGTATTTTGAGGTGATAGTCGCGCGTCAACCATGCCATCTAGGCTTGAAATAGCATGAAGGATCGAGGAAGGGAAGACAAGCTCCAAGATACCAACAAGGACCACCCCTCCTCTCGTGTACATCGGATAAATAAACTTTGTCATCAATTTCCAAGTTTCACGGTCTGTAGAGCGTCTCTGAGGGGCGGTCTTGAAGCTTTAGGGTCCTCGTATATTCTCACTGACCGCTGGAAATACAGCTTGATTAAAAGTGTTGACTTAAAGCTACTGGAGAAATCACAGTTGATCTTGCCACTGCTTAGCACTCATCGTGTCCAGGTGGTCTGAGAATGTTCTAGCTTCTCCCACGGCTGTAGATCGCCACCCTGAAAGCCGAGAGTCAGGTCGTCAAGAACTTTTGCCTCACTTTTGCCCCAAGTCATCACATCGTCGTCCCACCCGCTCTTCCTCGCGGCCTCGCCTTGATGGCGATAACTTACCATGGCTGATCACGCTTGGTTGTCGATGAACTACTGACAATCGGACAATAGTTGTGGTGAGGGCCCAGGCTGTAATTCTACATGGAACCCGAAGTACACATGTCACAATGTCCTCTCAACAACACTCACCGAGTAACTTATATCAGTCTTAGGGCCATTGATCTCATGTTGTTCTTTCGTAAAGCTACATTTCGGCCGTTTCAAACGTTACAAGTGGACTTGCTATGTAGCATAGTAGATCTCACCGGTTCGTGAGCGTTAAGGGGTCATGCGAGTACGGTATGCTAGCCACTTTGCCCCTTTCTCTGCCCAGCAACTATGTAACCACAGCTGCATTTGCCAGAACCTGAACCACCAGACGTTGGTACAGTACAGTTACGCGCTTCTCACGTCGGACGTCGTGTGAAACGCATTCGCACTCAGAATATCCGCAGAAACGCATAAAGTTACACCGAGCTACCTACCACTCGACGTGACCAGCCAGTCACAGCTCCCATCCCGAAGATCGCCCCTTAAAATAGAGCATTCCTCGTTTCAACGCTTGGTCCGTCTGGTAATTCCCCGACAGCAGGCCCAGAGTCGCATGGAGAAGCGAGAAACTCGTGGTGATCATGCGGCGTGTGGTTGGCATCGAGCCCGATTGTCACAAGCAGGAAGCTCTTGATCCGTGGAACTTCCATCGATAGCCTAGCCTCCATTGCATTGTCTGACATGACTGGCTGAGGTCAATTTCAGAAATACCCTCTGCAGCACCGTCGGTGCAATTGGGGTACCGACGCCCATCCTGTTGGTCCAGCGTGGGGAGATTCGTCCCTCCCCAATACCACCCTGCCGTACGCCGATACGTTACGTGCCGTCAGCACGCATCGGCAAGGTTCCTTTGTGCAGCGCAGCCCTCGATGCGTCCTGCACTTATTTCTTCCGCCGTCACGGTGTCCGTTTTCCATACCGTTTCCCGTCATCTATCCATTTCTTCCATGGGGGCCCAATTGACCCCCTGAGATTCTTGTCATCTTAACAGGGCCCCCGACTATAATCTCACTCGCACAGACAGCAGCAGCAGGCTCAGGAGCAAGCATCGGGGGGTGCTCCCGGCCGCACCATGACAGTGGGGAGAACAGAGTCCCAGTCATCCATCCCAGAGAGCAGAACGGACAGGGGGCGGCTGGGTGGCTCGGGGCCCCTGAACCTTGCAGGCGACCATGGGCCACCTATACCCACTCACCGCGCACCCACCGACGGGGTCAGGAAAGAGGGAAATTTCCTTCGCGAGCACGCAGATGGGAGGGGGCCCCGGTTCCATTACCCATGCAACGGTGATATCGTTCCACTGCGTCCTTTTCGTCCCCCTCCCTGGTCTGGTCAGGTCGATGTACCGTCCCAAAGGTGTTCGGTACCGGCTGCGCAGTGGTGTTGCCCTTCATCAGCGGAATAATGACTGCAGTAGCAGCAACAGCAAGCAGTTAGCTGCCATGCCTCTCTGCTTTAGCGGTTTTGTGACAATCCATGTTTCCATCAAAGTTCCATTTGAAGCCCTTCGGTGATCGAATCACCGGCTCTGACACTGCACCGCCCTGTATCTGGTACGTGACTGCGTAAGCGAGTGATCTTCGTGTTGCATAGTTAGGTACACAGTGCAGTACGTATCAGTCGGGACTTTTGTTATTTGGCTGCTGCTTCTGCGCTTGCGTCGCTTGCTCCGAAATAAGGCGTGATCACATCACACCGTGGAAAAGATTCCGAGGGGAGGTTGCAGCACTTGCATCATCACGAGATATTGATAATCATGAGTAAGAGACGACATCAGGACGCAAGGTGGGTGGTCGTTCCAGTGACGCGGCCCGAGTCCTCGAATAACGACCTAATAATCTCCCAGCAGCCACACACCAGACTATCGGGCCCAGCCAGGCAAGCAAAACAAAGCAAGCCAGCAAACCGCCGCGATCCCACGCGCGCACTTCTAGAACGAGCACCAAGTTGACGGGCTTCGTTCACTGAGAAGACGCGCAGATATCGCGACACCGCCGTCTGCGCATGAAAGCCCAGGATGCCGTAGTGTCGACGAGGATTACTCCCAAGTCGTCCGGCTTCCCCATGCGCGTGGAATCCCTACCATGCAAGTTGCAGGCATTCGGAAACGTCAAGTAAATATACCACCACCAGCATTGGACAAGCGTCCAACTATCTGTGCCTGGGATAGATGGGGGTTGCAATCGGGAAAACAGTGTTCCTGCAGGAGGTGTCCTTCGTCCAAACAGGAAAGATTACGCTCGTATGTGTACTGTATCTATCTATTATTGGTACAAGACTGGTTTTCTGCACTGTACGTGTGCTATCAAGATTCAACAGCGCTCAGATCTTCTGCCGAGTACAGTAACGAGCTCGCTAGATCTGAAATGTGACATCTGATATGATATGACATGACCTGACCGGCCTTGATTTATTTGCTTTTTGCCTCTGTCTTCTCCGCAGTCAATCAGATCTGATCCTACCGCGTACACTACAGTACGTGCACAGGTAGCCTATGCCGTTCTTGTTTGCGCTTTGCGCTCCTTTCATTTCGCAAGCAGAAAGGTCCGATCGCTGACTCCGTGCCTGTGTTTGACTCGGTGTGTTTCCCCAGAGGTGTGCCTGGTCTCGTAGGTTGCCAATCAATGTGCCGCATCCGGCTATTTGATACCATACATAGACGGAAACATCAGGTAGGGAGCTGTGTCTCCTCACGTGGGCGTCTCCCTATGCCAGGGACGACGTTGCGGTGCGTGCTACGTTATCTTGCTTGTCGATATGCAATCGGTCTGGGCCATGTACAGCGGGGACGGAGCATTAATAATCAAGGGATCTTGGCAAGGTGCAAGGGAGAACCCGCCCATCGATGTTTGTGCAACTCTGCACATCTCAGGGATGTCGAGGTTCACGGAACCGTGGAGCTGGGGCGCGCCCACTCGATTGCTTAGGAAGCATCTCAATGCCTGCCTCCCTGCTTGTCTCCCTTGTCAGCAGCGAGGGTTGGCCTGCAGGAGTCAGGGGGAGGATGATGGGAGGCTGGGAGCTGGGGGAGTGGGAGTGGGAGGGAGGGAAGGGTTTGGGGTTGCGCTGCGCTGTGCAGGGCAGGGGGAGCTTCCCACGCACATCGCAGGGGGTAGAATCAGCAGGCAGGGCCTGTCAGCCGACAGGCATTCTCCAGCAGCGGAGATAACATTAAGAACGAGTTCACGATAGGTACCTCAAATATCCGGATGTGTTTCATAGGCGTGGGAGCATGTGCCAATTATAGACAGCGAGTTCTCGATCAAATGCTCAAACCGGATCGATCGAGAGAGTGCGCGGCCTGGGCGATCGCAGATTTGTGGAAGTCATTGGGCAGTAGGGGCTGTGGGAGAGTCCCCAATGTATCCCAGGTGCTACAAACTGGTTGTGACACGAGCACTCAAGTCTCAAGCAACATGTCTGGCTGCAGTGACTCGGACGATATTGAACGTGAACGAGCGTCTGGAAAGCTGCGTGGTCGCCGGGTTCACGTTGATGGTTTAAGACTTGCGTCGCCCAGAGACAGACAGTGCAAAACACATGACATCGGAGCTTCGCTGTAGTAACGTGGAGATATAGATGAAGCGCTCTACAAGAGTGTATATGAATCTACTAAAGCAATAGAAGTAGGCACGGCGTGAATGAATCGTGATTATATATATTAACGTTGGTATATAATTCAGACAATCCCCTTTTTCGTTGAGTTAATGTCTAAGCTACCTCCTCTGCCATTATGATGACCGCCACATGTGTTCGAACAATATTTAACTATAATAGAGTACTAGACCATTAGACCGCTCACTAGGTTGGTGCTATCGACCAGTTCTCAGAATCTCCAAGTCCCTATTCAAAGTACCAACCCAGGCAGAGTCAATAGGTTACCAAGTATCATAAGTGAACGGTGAGACCGAGTCCAACCCAGCAGGCCTCGTAGCCCCTTTTACTTTCTCCTCATTTGCGGTAATCCGGGCCTGCCTAGTAAGTATACATTGAGGTTTTCCCGTGAATATCACATCGAGCTTCGTAGCACTCATGCCTCATAGACCGCCAGAATACGCCGTCGAAATTGTATTCATCCAATGATGTACCCCCTAACATACTCAAACCTCACATCTTCGCGGCAATCGTAATCCTGTCACTTCATCACATCGCGTAGAAGAGGGCGCCGGGCAAGCCCTACGTCTGCCATATCATGACACCTGCGGAACCCAGCCTCGTTGACCTCAGACCACGTTCTTATCCATCGAGGAGTCAGTTCCAATCCAGAGCCTTGTGGGAGGTCATACTTGACCCCGTACCCCGTACCCCTACGCGGCAGTATTGGATCAGATCTCTCAGTGGTCCGCCACAGACTTATCCCTCGGAGCTCTCGTCAAGGCAGTGCTCAAGGGAGAGATGACTCCAGGCCTTCGTTTTTAAGTGTGTGGTCCTCGGTTAGGAAGCGAAGTCGTGAGACGAGAGGGTTGATAACACCGGGGTCCGACGCCGCGGGCACGAATCAAAGGAGAAATCTGGCTGCTTCAGTACCGTGATACCTCCTCTATCAAGGCCATACACTAGACCTGACTACCAGTAATTCGACTGAGCCAGAACGCAGTATTGGTCTCGCGTCCGCGCCTCACCGCTTAGATCGCTTCGCCCATCGTCCCTTTCCCTTCCTCCAAGCCCCCAACTTACTCGAGCCACTGAGATACTGAGCCCCTTTCTATCCTGGCGGGTTCGAAGAGCGTGAGACTCCAAGTCGACTCATTCAAGAAACCACGGACCTGCAGGGTGGTATCTGGGGCAACAACTTCAAATCGACATGAGTTGCCCGTGGTACAAGATATTATACTATTCAAGGCGTAGGATACTGAGGAGCAGGTACTTTATTATTGCGTGTGTAACTAACTGTAGACTATCCTAGGGATGGCCCATCGCGTACGTACCAAGCGACAGGTTGCCTTCACAGTCCTCCCAGTGAAGATGGCCCAGCGAAAAGCAGACACTCCATCAATCTCCCCTGCCCTCCTTGCCCTCCGCGATGCTCGTCCCCAGCATAATGCTGCCGCTCAGCAGGTGGGCCCTGATCTGGATCTAGATAGAATTGATGCATCTGGCGCCATCATTGTAGCTGCTCACAGCACCTGTGCCCAACTGGGTCTTTGTCGTGCCCACGACCGGCAGTTGGAATTTCCAGAGCTGACCGCTGGTATTCTCGGTTCCGAGCAGCGTCTGGTTGGGGCCGGCGTACACAGCGCCGAAGGTGTTTTGACCCGCAACGTTTCCGAAGTTGGTCAAAGCCGTCCAGGTGTGAGCTGTGCGGTCGAATCGCATGAGTGTGGTCGAGGTGAGGGCAGAGTTGTAACCTAGCGCCCACAGGTAGTTCCCAGCACCAGGGACATACGCCCAATCTACGACCTGGAGACTGGGGCTGGCAGTGCCGCTCGCAACAACTTGGCCGTATGTTGCCGACCCTGGTTTGAGGTCGAGCTGGAACCACTGCTGGCCATAATAGGAAGCCCAGTATTGCCCTGACTCATCCACGTCGCCGACGAGCCAATTTTGGGCGGCGGGGGCCGTAGGAAGGCTCGTGACGTTTGTATAGGCGCCGGTACCTCCAATTCTGATCAGCGTCCATGTGTTGGCGTTGGTGGTGTTCACATAGTTCGACGCGTATAGGTAATTATCGAGGGAGTTGTAGCCCATGGCGTTGGTCATTGTCCCAACATTGGCAGAGACTAGTGTCGTAGCGGCACTGGCCAGGTTGACACGGTACAATGATTTGGACTGAATGAGATATCCCTTTATTTCGAGTTAGTGATTGTGCCGACACAGGGCAATGAGCTGGTAGCCCGTTAACAAATAAGTTTGCTTACGTTGGCATCGCAAGCTGCGGTCGGCAGAGAGCTGGTGGTGGTTGTGGTAGTCGTCGTCCTGCTTGTCGTGCTCGTGGTCGAGGCCGAGGTCGTAGTCGTGGTGCTTGTGGTGCTTGTCGTCGTGCTGGCCGTGGTGCTTGCCGTGGTGCTTGCCGTGGTGCTGCTTGCCGTCGTGCTTGTGGCTGTCGCGATTCTGTTTGAAATCCTCTGTGTCAGTAAACGATCTTGGAATAGAAGGGGGTCTAGATGCTTGTCTCGTGGGAAAAGACCTCATGAGACAGGCCTGAGTGAGAACATTCACTTCCAAGACATTGGCAGAGAATGGGCCAAATAACTCCTGAATTCACATACGTCGTGGTGGTCGTGGGGCAAGTGGCCGGATCCGTAGAATTGTAGTAGCCAACGGAGTCGGCCACAGTGTAATTGTTGCCGTCGGCACCGATGCTGCCCGGGTTTGTGGCCCATGACCTATCGAAAGTTTGAGTATACTGGGCGAGCACGTGTCAGCCTATCGCACCAGCAGCGGTATATTGCAGGGTGTATATACCAAAGAACAGTACTGCCCGAAAATAGCTCCATTCAACATGAGCTTGTAGGTGTTGAAGAACCGGCATGGTCGGTTGGTGAGGCCGTGAGCGAGGCTATACGTTGTGTGTGCGGTGCAGGCATCGGCGCAGCGGTTTGGGTCGAAAGTGCCATCCGTGAACAGGGAGCATCCCTCGTGAGTGTTGACGCCATTACAGAAGGGAGCATTAATAGCGTAGTTGCCGTAGGAGACGGGCCCAGCGAAGGCGTCGACAGAGGCGAGAACTCCAAAGTTGTCTTGGATTGCGCTGTGATTTCCCACCTTGCTGTACGCTTCCTCGATGAGGGTCCAGTTGAACTGGTCCGCATATGCCGGGACAGATATCGCCATTGACGCGACGATTGCAGCCATGTTGGCCATTGCAACGATGGTGAAGATACGTCGCGCTGCCATGATGGACAGTTGCTAGTAATGGCAGTCGAGGATGATGAACTCTGGTCTGTAATGCCAGGAGACGATGAACAATTGGCAGTAATGATAATCGAGGATGATGAAAAGACCAGAGAGATCCTTTCCCGGACCGCTTGGGTCATGCCTCTTATATAGACCTCGCGAGCGCACATGTCTGGTATACACGTGGCAGTCTGAGGCCATAGGTATTCGGAACAAAGTCTCAGTCTCCAGACGCGACAGTCCAGCATCAGGGTAAACAAGCCGAGATGGTCAAACCCTATTGGCGTCTATCGCATCAAAACCACTGCACGCTAGGTCGACGGCGTCTGGTTATCAACTCCCTTCTACAGCCTCAACAATCGGTAGTTGAGCGGCTCGACTCCAAGTTCCCCATCACTTGGACTGCTTCCTGACCCAATGGCGCCACCCAACTTACTAGGAAGCCGTGGGGCAGAGTTACCTCAAGGACAGTAACATCTCATTGGAGCAACTGCTATGATTTCCCTCGGAACTCGAATGGGATCCAGCACATGGTCGAAAGCCCCCTTCGGTCATTTGGACCACAATATGGAGCCACACCATGAGCGACGGTCCCACGCCCAAAACAGAGGTACGTGGAGGGTGATTGCCTGAGAAACCCGCGCAGCCCTGGCGTAAGACTTTGACTCCAAGCCGGTGCGAAACACATTCCCCTTGACTACCCAATTGGCGCAATGTTGGGTGATTGGGGTTCAACAGGTGTCGATGGCCAAGGTCACCACGCAGTGAGAGATTGGTGATTGAGTGGCTGGACGCATCCTCCAGAGTCCAGAGACGTAAGTATGGCTCGAGGCTCGAGCGTCTTCTTCACTTGTTCGAAAGACTAAGAGCAAGCGCGGTGATATCCCAAAGGAAGAGAAGGACGGGAGCCTGCGCAACTATCGACCGCATTATAGGTACGGGTAGCCTACCGTCCAATGTCGGCACCTCATTCAAGAGGCATCACATGAGGTTGCCTCAGCAGAAAATCCAGGGGTAATTCCCGTGAATATGACCGGTGGACAACAGAGACAGACCATAGAACGTCTAGCTTCCTTGGAATTAAAGACGGCACCACCCCCGACTGCTCGAACGGGTTCTGACACATGACACATGTTGTTCTGTTGATGCCGAAAACTGGCGACACTATGGCTGATGCAGAATCGCACGTGATGATGTCTGTGAAGAGCACAGCCAAGGGATTCCATCACGTGGGCTTTTGGCCTCGAGCCGGTGAAGTTGTTGAACACGCAGATTGGTGATTTCGGCCGCCGGTGGTCATAAGGTTGGACCGGGCCGCAGCCCGATCGCTGCCGCTTCCGGTGGCGACGCAAAGCACTATCTGGTCCTGCTGCTCTTGGTCCTCCGATCGTCGATCGGGCCCGCAAGAGGTCAACATATGAGAAATCAAACGTGATGTGTTATGGTTCGTTGTGGTGATGATGCTGGTGAGCAGATTCTCCAGGGCTAGCGGTGATGTGAGATACAGTGGATTCCCACGGTCCTAGCATTTGCCCAACAGATGCTTGGCTCTGCATAATGTTGGATACCAAACTCTTGTTGCCGAACTCGACGTGATTTTGCGCATCGTGGCTGCGAAAAGGCTGATGAAACATGTGCTCTCTCGCGCGGTCCTCGGTCCGACTCCGACCCCCGGTCTGCCCCTCGTCGGTCAACCGATAGATGAATCAACGTCAGGGGGCGACCGACGCGACTTAGAGGCTTCGACCTTTCGGTTGGCGCTGGTGGTGGAAATGGTGAGAATGCCCGGGAGGGTGAGGTAGGTAAGGTACTTAGGTTACCGCGGGCCTGACGGATCTTCATCCCGACCGTGGCTGGTCCTCCTGTTGTGGCGTCCTCACGAACAAACCCCCAAATTGAACATGTACCGACCCTTTCTTGTTACGCCTATGGTCAACTGCTGCCTGTTAGCGCTATACTGTTGTAAGCTTCAATGTTGAGGTGTGCGGCAGTGACATCCGATATGTAACATCTCACCCCCCCCTGCGGACCACCCCCCCACGGACCACTCCACACCACACCACTCTCATTCAGATGAAGCCATCTACAACCACCACAGTTGCTAAATACACTAAGGTCGTGGTGTTCTAACCATAATACAGCTCCCAGAATCCGATTCCGACCCTAAATCTTCACCAGGGACCTCTTGTGGGACCTCTTCGCCTGCAGCGGAGTCCCTATAGACCCTCCTGTTCCTCAGCTCCATTTTGGCCTCCCTTATGTTAGCCATTATGACGAATCGTTCCCCTGGTGTTGGTTTGACTGCTTTTCAAGTGGTATTAGTCTTTTTAGCCACTTGAGCCTCAAGCAGCTCACATTTGGCCCGTAGATTTGTAATGGTAGTAGCCTGAATATCCATGGCTTTGCCAGCCTTTCACACCAACAAGCGCTCAGAGGGCCCCCCAAAAGAAGGGTCCTTTCTTTTGAGCTTTCGAGCACTTTTCTGCAAAGCCCGGCTTCCAGAGGGTGTTGTGATAATGGTTTTAGCTACCATCTCGAGAAAATCTGGTGTTGTGGCTCGCTCGGAAGTCTTAGGGTCCCTTTGGCGTGCCCTGGCCACCCCCTTGTCCTCCAGAATCACATATTTCGACTTCAACGCCTCCACTCTGTTACGAGGAACAATCCCAGTCTTTTTCTAAGCAATTCTGATATTGAGGAGCGTCATTGTGTCCTTCCGGGCCTGCTCGTAACACTCCAAAACCTCCTCCTTAGATGGCCTGAGTCCCAGACGGCCGCTGGGCGTTTCCTGGAGTAAGGTCTTCAACCTCTTCTTTACCAAATTGAAGACTCCCACATCTAACACCTGGACTACATGGGAGCAGTGAGGTTCATAAAAGATCAACCATACTTTGTTTCTCAAGCAGGTGGCTAGGAACTCGTTATTCATGTGGGAGTCGTGGCCATCACACACCAAAACCACCCATGTGTTGCTATGGACCTCCCGAATGTGAGGAATAAAGATATGTTGAAGCTATTCTAACACAATGGATTCGAGGTCTATCTATTGGGCGACATAATAAACCTCCAGTTGGTGAATTTGCCCTTATTTTGGTTGCTTAACCACTGGGCTTGTACGTTAACCCCCTTGAGAATCACCAGCGGCGGCAAGGTCTTACCAGATCCGCTCACACACTCTAGGGCAGTTATCCATTCATTTTTCTCGACCCTTTTCTTCATAGCCATGTTGCCGGAGGCCTCGGAGACCACCCAATGGGAGTCCCCAACCCCCTGGGCGATTCCCATTTCGTCGACGTTGTACCAGCGTGCTGGCATGAGGTTAACCACGTCAGGGGCGTCACACCGATCGAAAAAAATATTGATATTTGCCGCTATAGCACCATTCATTCGGTTGTAGTCGATAACACGAGACTTCATTATCTTGATTTCTGGGTTTCGAGACAGGAACTTGGATGCCTAATTTTTCCCTAATTCTCGAGCATCCCCGGTGGCATGGAGTATCCGTTAGGCTATGAGACGGAACTTAGAGACCGCCGGAGAATATCCTAGCCGTGCTTGCCCCAGGGCCCAGCTTGCCAGCTTATGTTCGAGATACGGTGAGAGAGCCTGTTGGAGAGCGCTGGTCTCATTCCGCGTTAGGGTGCCAGAGATTCGTCGGTTGACGTACGAGCGACTGATTTGCCATTTGAGGGCTGACGAGCAGACTGGAGCTCCGCGTTGGATGGCCAAAATGGCGGCTTCAGCTTTTATTTGACGGTCGTAAAATGACATCATGAGATTCAGCAGTGGATAAGGATTCAAATAGTGTGCTTTGTGAAAAAAAAGATGCAAAAGTGATGGTATAGATGGTGGATCACCATAATCCTGGTGGTTGGTGAATTACGCGTTTGTGGGTCAGAACGCGCTGGTCCGCGGGGGGGTGGTCCGCAGGGGGGTGGGAGATGTTACATGTGTAGAGAAGTGGGGTGTCCTTTTCCCAAGGAAAGTACGGAAATATAGTCGAAAAAGGGGGCGTGGTAAGGGGTCCAGTTGGTAAACATATGTGGAGTGCTCACAGGCCACAGCATGTCGTCTTCCCCCTTTTCCCCGCCCCAACCTTGGGGAAACTCCTGGGAAAGTCGATGCGCCGAACCGTGGAACGACCACCTGCCAATGCAAACCCTCGGGTCGCACGTAATAAGTCTGGGCGGGCACCTACCTAGTCAGTCGAGGATTGGTAACAACCAAGGGTTCGGGATCGCATTCGTCAACCCACCAAGGAAATCCCCTTGTTATGCTATAATTCTGGCTCCATTCCATTTTGGGTATTCCGAAAATTGGCAGCTCACCACTGACTAGTTTTTCGTCCTGATCGCCCCTATCTAGCCTATTATCTTGAGGCTTTGCACGTGATATCCTCCCTACTTATTTCTAGCCAGTCGCCGACCAGCCAAGATATTTTCCAGCTGGTTGCAGTGCTAAGACGTCGGAAATGAGGTGTGGCCGGCTCCATGGACATCACCACCATCCCCACCATAACGATTCACTATCGTAACCAACGATGGCGGCCGCGAAATCCAGGAGACGATGTGGATAGAAAACAGGGGAGCCACTGTGGTGAGCGGTCATTCCGTGGGAGTGAACGAGCAGAGACAGGCAGGCGAGCAGTTTAAAGGTTGGCTATCTGTGAGGAGTCTGACACTTAGGTCAGAGGCTCCAGCCTCGACAGAGTATTGACATCCTATATATTAAACCAACGGCACTGCGCACGAAGACCACGAAAAAGGTGGAGGAAACTCGTATTGATGGGATGCAAACCGTTCTCATACCTCAACTATCGCCCTAGCTATGACCATCCGTCGCATAATACCCAGTGACGTTGGCATCTCCCCTTAACCGACAAAGTGCTCATGAGCTGTAGCAGATAAGGAGAACTTCCCATCCCTCCTCTCTCAATCACCCAGACTTGTCTTCATGACAATCGCCTCCTGTCCTCCACCATCATACCAAGACGCCCCCGTGAACAAGATCTCCCGCTGGCTGGCGAGGTACAGCAACAAATAGGCATGAGGCACGGTCTGGCCCCAACAATAAACCCGAATCCGAGGAAATTCCTCGTCCCGTACTGCCCAAAAGCCCCAATCTCCCATCCCGCTAGCAACGTAATTGGTGATGTAAGCCCACGCCTCGAACCGGAGCTGGTTGTCCCAGCCCGTGCAATCTAGCTGCCAGAAGCCGCGCTCGAAAAGCTGGATGTCTTTGGTCCGCTTGTCGACCCGCTTGTCGAACCGCTTAGCGATATCTAGGTCAGCCCTTAGCTTTGCTAATACCAGAGTAGTAAAATCTTTTAACATTATAAAGGTATTTACAATAAGTAGTTCTAGCCCGCGCACTTTAAGACCTTAAAAGGTATATATATACGCAAGGTCCGGAACAACTTAATAAATATCTACGATAGATTAATATAAACGTAAATATCTATACTAACTTAATTTATAAATACCCTTACAACCTTAATAACTTACTTAACGATAAAGTTATCACAAATTAATATTAACGTAAATATCGTGAACTTATAATAAATTATTACCTTGATATTAATAATTATATAATTATATAATAATAATATTATTATAATTATAAAGTTAGTATATTTAATAAATAATGTTACTTTAAAGTAGATAGTAATTTGTTAATAACTTAATTATCTTTAAAGTTAAAACTTAAAAAATAATATTACATAAATTTTAAAATGTTTTAATTGTTTTAATTAAAATAAGAATTTAGTTAGCATATAAATATGGCTCTAAATTTATTTACAGGTATAATTACGATAGTTTTATAATATGTGATAACTTCTAAGTTAAATTATTGTATATTTAAATATAAATAACTTCTTATAATATATTTCGTTTATATTAATTAAATATTTTTAATAAAACAAATTTGTTTAATAATTAAAAGTTTTAAAATTCGCGATATTCTAATTTCTTTAAATCTAGTAATTATAAACTTAACATACTTTTATAACTAATAGTATAATCTTTTTAAGATTAATAACTTGATTATTATTCGGTTTTCTAATGTTGTTATTTAATTAATTTAATTTAATTTATTTTAATTGGATTATGACTTTTAATATATTAAACGGCCTTTTCAATTCAAACGAGATTGATGCATTATAAAAATGTTATAAAAATATATTAGTTGTGGGAACAGGCTTGAACGATCAATCATAATACTCGAGTATAGGGTCAAAGTCATGATGTTGCTGATGGTTGGATTAGGAAGTCTAGCTGGACCTGCAGGTCTGGCTAAGTGACCTCACAATCCGGTATCTAATCTCTTATCTAATCATACATGTGGGTTCTGTATGGATGGTTTGACTGTGGAATTATATGGATATAACAGATATCATATTTAATTAGTACGGGTAATTATATTTGAATATTAAATAATCGACTGATACTTTATATATAAAAATTAAACATATTAATAATTAATTACTAATGCTGGATCCATGTGATTCCACAGTCAAACCATCCATACAGAACCCACATGTATGATTAGATAAGAGATTAGATACCGGATTGTGAGGTCACTTAGCCAGACCTGCAGGTCCAGCTAGACTTCCCAATCCAACCATCAGCAACATCATGACCTTGACCCCATACTCGAGTATTATGATTGATCGTTCAAGCCTGTTCCCACAATATCGTTATTTCTTTTGTTAAGCTTTTTAAAATAAGTATTTCTACATTTAATTAAACTTTAAACCAATCCAAATTTACTACCTTAACTCTAATTTTTCGTTATTAAAAACTTAATATTGACTTTAATCTTAATTTTAAACCTTATTCGAAGAAAAAAAAGAATTAAAGTTTTAGAAAGCATATTTACATTTGATCTTTTTAAAAAATAATATTTATTTACTAATAAACCTTTAAGTTTGATATTAAAAATTCTTTTTTCAAATAAATTCACTGCGTGTATATTAAAAGTAATATAAAAAACTTAAAATCTTACGTAATTATTGATAATTATACTTTAGGTATAAATCATTGGCGCTTTTAAAAAAAACAAGATTTGAAACTTAATTTGAAAATAAAAAAGGCCTTTAATAAACCTAAAATATACTTGTTTCTTATAAACTAATATAATTCAAATATTAATAATTTTCAAAAGTAATAAATAGCTTTTTATTTTATTAATATCTTTAAAAGAACACTTTTAACCGCTTTTAATTAAATAGATCATAAAACAACTTTTTTATAATAACGGAGTTTTTATAACTTAACATTATATTTAAAAACTTTAATATAAATTTTATTAAAATAAAAGTTACCCTTATTAAGAATGCGATTTAAATAAAAATATATACCCCGTTTTAAAGATATTAGAAAAAGTCAATTTAAAAAAATAAAATACGCTTAGCTTTATTTATAACATAAGTTATTAAAGGGTGTAAATAAGTTCCTTATTATATCCAGGTAAATAGCGTAAATAAGGGCTGATATATTTAGACAAGCGCCTCATACACCTTAAGTATGTACTGCCGCAGCCCTTGAAATTTAAGATCTTTAAACGGCGAAAACGAGATAAGTAAAAGATAACGGCTTGTTAACCCATTTCATTCAAACCTACGCATAAAGCTTATTAAATATATCGTTTACAGATTAAAAATCCTTAATGTTAGAAAAGTACAAGCGACTATTTAGGTTGTAATTTTACTAATCTTTTATTAAAAGGGCTTTTATTATTTCATCCTCGAATAGATCAATTAAACCTCGGTTTTTTGAAGCTTTTGAAAAAGAATTAATTAATTAAAGCATATTATATATTATTTAAATATTGCCGTTATAAGCGTAGTAATTAGCGACGATAATTACTTTTAATACGGGATTGAACATTTAATATTAAAAATATTAAAAATAAAAGAATTGTAAATCGGGATTCATGTTATTTAAACGTTAACGCTTTGATTATATTATATTAATAAAAGTCAATATATTATGTTTTAAAGGTAATATAGAAATATTAAAAACGATTAATATAAATGACAAGCGAGCGGCAATTACAAGCGAACGGCAACTTTTCACCAGCCAACTAACCTTTTTATTAAGGCTCCTGATTGATCAACCAACAATAATGGCATTACGCTATAACAAATCAGACTTATAGCTTGCTGTTCAAGCTAAATGACGCGGCCCTCATATTACTATTTGCAAGCTTTCTAAGAATTTCTATGTCCCATATAATACCTTAAAGGCTAGAATTGCCGGCCGACCATCAAGACGCGATAGCATGCCCAATACTTTGAAACTTACGGTTTCTGAAGAGAATGCCATTCTTTCCTTCATTCTGAACCTGGATACGCAAGCATTTCTACCCCGGCACAGTTATATTAAAGATATAGCAAATCAATTGTTAACAGCATCTGGGGCTGGACGTATTAAAGAGAACTGGACGCGGAACTTCATTAAACGCATACCAAGCCTCCAGACGCGTTTTTATTAGAGGATGGACTACCAGAGGGTCTTGAACAAAGATCCAGACATGTATTGCACGTGATTTTGCCAAGTTGCGACAGCAATCGCAAAACATAGTATCCAAGACGCGGACATTTACAACTTTGACGAGACTGGATTTATGATGGGCATTATTGGGTCTGGCATGGTCATCACAAGCATTGAAAGAAGTGGCAGGCCTAGACAAGCTCAGCAAGATAACAGAGAATAGTCTACAACAATCTTTGCTATCAATGCTAAGTGTTGAGTGGTCCTGCCGTTCATCATTCTACAAGACAAAACCCACCTCACGTCATGGTATCGCGATACAACATTACCACGCAATTAGAAGGTGGCTGTGTCTAACAAAGGATGGACTACAAATGAGATCGGTTTGAAATGGATTCAGCATTTTGACAAGTATATCAGACCGCATATGACAGCTAATAAACGCCTCCTCATCTTAGATGGCCACGAAAGCCATTATTCCCAGGTCTTTGAAAATTATTGTCAGAATAATAATATTATTACCCTTTGTATGTCTGCCCACTCATTACATAGGCTCCAGCCTTTAGATGTCAGCTATTTTAGCCCGCCCAAACAAGCTTACGGTCGCATGATTAAGGATCTCATCTGGTGTCATATAATCCATATTTTGAAAGAGGACTTCCTTACAGTATTTTGTGAAGCACATAATACTGTTATGACACTAAGAAACATTCAAATAAGTTTCAGTGCCACTGGGCTTGTTCCTTTTGACCCAGAAAGTGTCGTTTTAAAGCTGGGTGCTGTCGCTGTCATACAAACACTGTTGCCAGACCCCAATCTGCCACCCGCTACTTAGACTTCAAAGACGCCTACCACCATTAATGAAGCGGTAAACCAATCGGTTTATATCTGGAATCGAGTCAGAAACCACTAAGGAAGCTCACTTACATCAATAATTGATACATTGAGCTCGTTTTTGAAGGCTATATACGGTCTTATACATAAGATCACTTTGGTTAATTCCTGGGTCTGTGAGCTAGAGGAGGCCAATCATTTACTAAGTAAATAATAAAAAATATAAAACAAAAAACTAATAAAATAAGGAATACTTTTTATTAAAAATACAATAGGTCTTTAGGCTACAAAGGATGGTAATAAGCTGGCAAGACAGGAAATGGATAAAGATAGTTGTCTTCCAAGGAGGGCGGCAGTGCGTGAGCGACGTTGTGGCATTTGCGGCAACACTGGCCATAATGCGCAAACTTGTACAATAAAGATAGGAACGTCTGAAGAAAAAGAATCATTGATTAGATTGAATTGAATGCGTTGTGATCAAGTTATTTGACATGTTGGTTGGAAGGTTGGTAAGAAGTTGCCATTCGCTTGTAATTGCCGCTTGCTTGTTATCTACGTTACGCTTATTAAAAAAACTTTGAAAATTTTTTTTTTTTTTATTAATTTTAAAAGTATGATAACATAAATGCTTTTTTAAGAACTTTATTAACTTAAAAAAGGACGTATAATAAATATATTATTAAAGATTGGTTTATAAACTACATGTGATGGATAGTAGACATAATTAGGCTGGGGTCTCCATCACAAGCCCTAGAACCGCTGACTGACAAGCAAGAAACAGCACGCCAACTAAGGAAACCCAAATCAAGGCCTGTTCTTCACCTATACCAGAGCCGTGTTCCCATCACAATGACCGTCCGACTTCCCCTACAAAAACCCAACCTTCTCGTGAAAATGACCTCGGTGACTCATTAAACAGAGCTGAAAGTAAAGGCAACCAGGGTATTGTCTCACAGGTATTCAGTCAATTTATGACCTAATTATTTACCCCTGGCTATGATCATGAAGCATAGCATGTAACTCCTATCCTTCTCTGTGAACCCCCTTTTCCCAACCCCCTTTTCCCAACCCAGTTCTAATCCCTGAATCGCTTTCGCATAGCAATGATTTCCATGCCCTCCGCGTCAAACCAAGACGCACCGGTGAACAAAACCTCGCGCTGGCTCGCAAGGTAGAGCACCAAGTAGACATGTGCCACGACGCTACCCCAGCCGAACACGCGAATCCGATGAAACTCCTTATCCCGTACGCCCAGACACCCTAGCCTGCCACGCCGCTGGCGATGTAGTCCGTCAGAAACGCCCACGCTTCGTACCTGAGCTGCTCGTCCCAACCTAAGCCGGTGCAGTCGATCTGCCAGAAGCGCCGCTCGAAGGCATTGATGACGCGAGCTTGTTTCTCAATCCGTGACTCGAAGCGCTTGGGGATCTCAAGCGTGGCGGCGAGCTTGACGAGTGTTGGTGTGATGAATTGTTCAGATGTGATATGGTCCTCTGCGACAGTGGTGGAGAGATAACTGCGTGCACGTTAGCATCCTGTCTTCGTACCCGTATGGCAAACTTACAGATGAAAAGGGAAGGGGAACAACAAAACTTGTTCATGAAACCAGGGGCCAGGGTCTTGTGATGGGATGTTTTAATACGTACCATGGTTGCCCGCCAAGCGCAATTATAGCCAGCAGTTGCTCCAAGCTGGGCACTGCGGAGTCTGGGTCGCTTCTGTTGACTGACGGCACGTCGTTGGATAATATGAATATTGTCTCTTCAATGACCTCGTCATCGTCAGACCTGGCAGGCTTTGGAATGATCGGCAGGTCGTCTGATTGGGGAATGACAAATTCTGGCTCGCTTCTGGTGGCTGACGGCACGTCGGTGGACGATGTGAACCGTGTCTCCTTAATGATCTCATCCTCATCGTCAAACGTATGAGGCTTGCTAATGGCTGGCAAGTGTACTAAGTTGGGTACAACGAAGTCTGCCTCGCTTCTTCTCGTTGGAAGCGGGTCACTGAATGACATGAACCGTGTCTCCTCAATGATCTCATCCTCAAACTCGTCTTGCTCGGCTCCGATAGCTTGGTGCTTCGCGTGACGGTGAATGCTGTTGGGAGGACTGAGCGACGCCGATGAAAATGATCTCTTGAGAGGGGTATATGGAACCTCGCGAATATCGCTCTGGTCGAATGACGGCGGATCAATGTAGGGATTGGAGTGTAGAGAAGAAGTGACAGGATCATGTCCCAGCTGGGAAAATGAAGGATCCGGTAGCGAGTCTGAGTCGAATTGTTGGAGATAATGCTCCAAAACCCGTGTGGGGGACGAGCGCTGGGCACAAGTGATATTGTTTTCGGGGTTTGAGTCTTGGACCTCCATCTAGTAGCAAACTAGAGTCAGCAATTACTCCTTTCAGATATTGTGAGGAGAATAAGGAGAGGAGATGCATGTCTCGGGCGCAAAGGGGGTCCTGTTGCAAGCTATAAGAGGAAATGTAGCCCAAAGACATGGCCATAAGGGGCAATAAGAGACTCTAAAATATATATACGCTCGGAGATGACTGGGCTGATGTCCCTGATTCCATCACCTGAAACGGTTGCTCCGTGAATACAAGCAGTTGTTGTGGAGGCCTCATTGGAAGAAGAGGAGAGTCCGCGTTGCCCCATACACTGCTGAAGGAAGCACTGGGCGATTGAATTGGACCGAGATGACCGGTGAGGGACGATGTCATGAGATGTCGTGGTGCTCTGAGAGCAAGAGGATTGTCTGAATTACCCCATACGCCATCGAATGAAGAACTGGGTGACGGGGCAGGACCGAGGTGGTAGTTGAGTGATGGTGCAGCGAGCCCCCCAGGCAGTCATGGCTGCACCTCTCGCGGTTGGCTATCTGGGATTACCAGAGTTTCGTTGCTACTGGGCGGAACGACATATGACCTGTTGCGTGGACTGAAGTCTATATACGCTGATGCCATCGCGCGTAAGCGCTCATCATTCGCCGTAGTACACGGAGCGTCAATGTGTACGAGTATCTCGACGTTTGGTGGTCGGTTCATGACGCCGGTTCTGGCCAGATGGGTATGCAGATGAGTATGCTGCTCTCGTCAGTAAATACTCTGACAAGTGAAGCACGAGATGTGACTTACAGATTGGCAAACCGAGTGAAAGCGCAGAACGCAGGGAACTGATAGCAGCAAGTTGTAACAGCACCCACTATAATGATGTGTGGGACGGAGAGATTGGACTGCATCATGATCGTAGAGCAGTGTTCTGAAGTATTGACTTATGGGACAACCAGTTCTGGAGTCTCAGCAACCTCGCCGTTGGCCAGCTACCCAGCGTGGGCAACTGTTGAACGGGTTACTTCGACTGATACAGCAACCATCAAGTCTGCTGCTGAGGAACCCAATCAACCATTGAAACCATGACAGCCTCAGTAACGAAGCATGCCCACCCATTGTAGCTGGTGTCCATTATTCAGTGATGTACCGACGAACATCTAGCCTTGAGCACCTTATCTCCCTTGATGACCAGATAATGATCAGACTTGATGGTATCATATGCCTTCATTTTATACCTGAGGCATGAAGTTAGTTCAGTTCGGGAAATGTAAAAATCTAGGAGTATACCCTCGAGACCCGTACATGCAGTCGCAGTCGGTGATCACATGATCATGTATATATCGATAGGTACCGCCATCATTCGCAGCAGATTGTTCTTGCTGGAGTAACGGAGCTGTAAAAGATGGAACTATTTATGCAAAGTGGCTTGATTATACTCAAGTAGGGATGACTGGTTTCCCGTGCGCGGAAAGCAATGGCAGTGGTGAACAAAACACCGAAGGCTTCTTTCAGCTCTCTTAACTCCTCGGACATAATCCAGAGCTTGCTGGGTTTGCCCTATCGCCACTTGGTGTGTATGTGTATGCCGATGTGTCAAGCTTGTTGGTGTTTTGTTGGCAACCATGCTCTCTGAAGTTCCCGGTTGGAGAATCTTGGGGTTGCACACTTCGGACGCTCCAGGTGGGATTTACCGTGAGTGAGTGAGCTATCAGGCAGGCGTACCTGTACATCATCCAGTGACCTGCCAACTCATTTTTCTCACATTTTTTCTTCGTGAACTAGATCCTGCGTGTAAAGCAATAAGTACTGGTACCCACTGCCAGATCTCTCGTCTGCCCAATCGCGGGTGACTTGCCCCAAGGCCAGCTTCTACCTCTTCAGCTCAAACCCTCAGTCCCCTAACCCCTCCCGGTGAGCATAGCGACTGTTGTGTTTGCTACTCGCCGTCTTATGGTAGCCTTTGTTACATCCAGCAGAATCGCCTCTGTCGTTGCGGCAGGTCCAAATTGAGGTTTCAGGCTGTGGCGTTCTCTCAAGCGGTATGCCGTCGTCATAGTATTCGTTCTCATCATCTTCCTCCGCATTGGAGTCATGTTCCATCTCGCCTAGATCACAGTGAGCATGAGCTTCCCGGCATTTTGAAGCAGGGGGCTCCCATTACCATCATGCCAACAGCATGCCTTCTTGTGGTTTTCATCCTCGTAAAAGGGCTCATCACACTGCACGCAGTACTCCATACCCGTATCTGCCTTTTTCTTCGGGCCGCTACCCCCGTTGACTGACTCCTCCGTGACCTCGTTTTCCGTGGCCTTGTCCTCCGTGTCCTCGTCCTCCGCCTCCTCGTCCAAATCTGTGTCCGTCGCGGCGCTGCTACCCTCGGTGGCTCGTTCCGTCTGAAGGCGGCGCTCGATCGCTTGCCTCTGCAAAACCTCTATCATGTCGAGAGCGACTATGGCTTTGTCCAGCAACCTGGTGTCGCGGCAGAGGACATTCAAAATTGCGCGTACGACGGGCTCGGGCGCCCGGGCGATCCGTTCCATATTGAGCGCATCCATCTTCATTTACTTTTTCGTCAGACAGGATCCGCGGCAAAGTTGACTCCAGGACTCAGGAGTGCCAGAGCTTTATTGCAATGTTGGTGACCAGCGAAATGTACGAGTAAAATTTGACGCGTGAGATCGCGGTTACAAGGAAGACCCACGTTTCATTATAGCGCGGTGTACAGTACGAATAACAACCAGCTTCGACATTTTGACATGTTGCCTTCATTCGAAGCCCTGAGATAACCTCGCAAAAGAGGAAGCAGAGGGGCTCTGGAAAACGATAATCGACCATTGCCCCTGAACAAGTGTTTCCGCTCCCTCGATATAACCAGCGACTGCTCTTCACGACATGCTCTTCACGACACGCTCGACACAGTGAAGAAACATCGCACTGCCAACCGCAAAAGTCCACCTATGTCGTCCCATCGAGGAGGAAGTCATACCTCCTGGTGGACAGCTTGTCGTCGCTCGTCTGCCTCGAAGCCGGGAATCGAGGTCTGGCGGCCCATCTTCGTGACCATCTTCGTGGCCTCTAGGGACGTCGTCCCCGCCCCTATCTACGACCACGACAGATACGCGAAGCACCCCAAGCCGTGGATTTCTAGGAAGCCCCAAGTCCTCAATCGTATGTGCCATGTGCCATGTGCCTCACGTAGGTCGCAAGCCAAGTAATGACACCAAGGGCATGAAATACGTCAATCTACCGAAGACCGCAAGTAGTGATCAGGGCATGGCGGGCAAAGCCAACACCAAGTTTATGCATTATGATGAAGGGGATAATACACGTGCCCACTATCGTGTCTATAGCACGGATCGTCCGCCACAATTCCAATATCGTGAGCTGGCCGCCTCAAGACCCATCGCATCTTCGACTCCCTTCAAGATCACCTTTCTCAGGCAGTACAAGTCCAAGTACCACATACACAAGCCCCATTCCATTGACCACGCGGTCCCACGTCAACCACCGTGATATTCACCGCTGTAAGCTTGACGACACCTCCCAAGCAACCAAACGCCCAAATACCAAACGCCATCAGATGTCCAACATCGCCATCACTGCCGCCGCAAGCTATCTTAGGCATTCAGGCCGTGCTCGACCCGGGACCAGTGATACAGAGCATATGCCACAACACCACACCATACCAGGGACAGAAGCAGCACCAACACCAGCAGACCGTACGACACGACACGACACGCAACTATTTTCCGCAGAGGTCCAAGCAGGTACTTGTAGATAGCGCCACACCAGTTACAAACATCAGTTCCAACACACACCACATATAGTGTTACCAATCCACCTGTTAATACCACCACAACACGAGCAAAACTCCCAGGAATCCGGTCCCGCCAAGCCCTATACGACCCTGATGATGCGTCTAAGACACATACTAGGGAGGTATGCCACGATATGACCATGTAAGGCAAGTGCTACGTATGACGAGCATATACCTTAAGCATATTCGTGTGCTGTGACACCATTACATGTACGCATACACACACACACACACACACACACACAGACCTACATAAATGGTTCCCGCCGCCCTTCTTTTGACGTGTGTTTGAAAATATTCGCGTGCGCATCCTTTACCGAGTGGTTGGAGTGTGATGTGTGATGTGTAAAGCGTGGTGGCGTATGACAGCGTGTAAGCAAGACTAGCAAGAAGGTAAGAGGATGAGAAAAGTCCGAAGTCATGCTGAGTAACGTCGTCGAAAAGCAAGGCTGCCTGTCGGGCAGACTGCATGCGACACAGATCCGAGTTCGAGGGTGACGGCGTGTGTGGTACAGACTGCGGCGGGTGCGGGCCGAGTTGAGACACCGTGAGACAGACGCAGCAGATCCCAAGGCCGTCCGAGTTCGGTAACTTATCGGGTGATACCACATTAGGATCTTCAGCTCGTACTTGGGCATCGAGTATCACAAGCAGTCCTCGGACATTCAAAGATGCCGTCAGTCAACACAGGAGCATACATCACGTAGGGAAAAGGTAATTTTGGATAGCGTTGACCTCTCGTGAACAGTGTACAAACTCCCAACAGTCCCCCTTCAGACATAAATGCGAGGCGCTTGCCTAGATAATGCAGCTCATAGATGCTCCTCACACATGCTTTGGTATCTCTCTACTATATCACATGATCCAACAGATATCGCAAAGAATGGAAGGAACAAATCGTATATCATAAGTCGATCGCCACAGCTTTATCGCCTGTCATCCGAGCTTGCGACTGACTCGTAGTCTCGCTGAGGCCGAACATGGTGGTGGCTACTGCTGCTGCCGCCATCATACTCGATCGCCTTTGGCCGGATTTCGGTTTCATCCGAGTCGGACCCATGTCTGTGCCGTCGGTTCCGACCCTCAGCATCTCGTTCTCTCTGATACTCGTCGTCCCCGTGTTCCCTGCGGTGACGGTGACGTCTTTGTCGCTCCTCGTCAGAACGATTACGCTCCTCATCCGAGAGACGTTCATGCTCAACCCCATTCTCAGCCTCTTGATTGCGTCTCGCTGTTACCGTTGTTAGCGGGCTCCCACCAGGGAAAAATCGGATTGCTGGTTGTGGTTGTGGTTGATGAACTTACCTCGGAGCTGTTGAGTGGCAACGGCATAAGCTTGGACCTCGTCCTTGCTCAAGACACGCAGCACGATGACAAAATTATCACGGACTTCGAAGCGCTCCTTTCCAATGGTCAACGCCTCAGGGTTCACCATCTTACGGTGAATCCGAGTCCAACGTGCACCAGGTGGAACATCCTTCTTGGTCTTGTCATCCTTATGTGGCGCGACGCCCTCTCGGATGGGGTGGTTGTCTTCTGGGAACTTGACTTTGGGTTGCTTCAAGATACCTTTGATGGGTTTCTGGTCGCCCTTGTCCCGCGGCGGGGACAGTACTCGCACTTGCTTGTCCTCACGGGAGGGGCCAGCATCGCGGCCACGGGGAGACGGCTCACGTGACTCGCTGGGTACGTCAGCTCTATGAGATGACGCAGACACTCCAGTATCCTTATCCGACGGAGTAGCCCTTGCGGCCGACTTTTCTGTTAGTCGGTCTTGGCCATCGATCGCTGCTAGTTCGGCTTTAAGGTCCATCAAGCCTTTGGTATCTGTAGGATTGAAGGCCGCCGCGGGTCGATGGCGTCTGCGAGCAGCATTCTCTGAGGCATCGGGTGTAGGTGAGCCATCTCTTCGGTCTGGTGGCATTCCACCAAGCCTGGCGTCAGATTCTCGTCGGTGGCGCTCATGTTCGCGTTCTCTTTCCAGTTCCCGGTCACGTTGATCACGTTCCCGGTCCGTCTCTTTTTCGCGTTCGCGCTGCTCACGCTCACTGTCCCGTTCCCGTTCCCTTTCCAAGTCCCGCTCTCTGGAGCCCGACCTAGGTTCTGGACGTTCTTTTCGAGGCTCCTCCCTTCGAGGCTCATCTCTCCGGGCCTCATCCTTCCGGGGCTCGTCCCTCCGAGCCTCTTCTCTTCGAGGTTCTCTCCGGGCCTCGTCTCTTCTAGGTTCTTCTCTTCGGACCTCATCCCTTCGAGGCTCTTCTCTTCGGGCTTCTCGTCGCTGCTCCACAACAATTGGATCTTCCCTGAGAGACGGTTTGTGCTCTAGGACACTATCTCGAGGTTTGTACTTGTCAGCGGGGTGTGAGGCAGCTGCCTCCTTCTCATCATCAGATTCCCGTCGTTTAGGCGAGGTTCTGTCGTCATCTGCCTTGGTGGCTGCAAGGCCCATAGCGGCGGCAGCGACGCTCAACCCAGTGGCTACCTTCTCGCGGGCCCGACTGATGCTGTTTCTTCGGCTCACACTTTCCCTACGGTCCCGGCTCCCCTCTACACGGGGTCGCGGTTCGTCGATAGGTCTTCTTTCGTGGGCACGAGTACGATCCAATGACTCATCAGACCGACGTTTCGGCTCACGGTCTGCTACATCGCGCCGCGCGCGACGATCATCGAAGTCTCTGTGAGTGATTGCGCTAGCCGGGCGTATTGGCTGTTCGAAAGTGTCTGTGCGGAGGCCAAAGCCGCGCGCCGCGATGTTGTCATCACGGTATCCTTCTTCACGCTCGCGACGATCTCTGGGGATTCGTTCATCGTCGCGAGACCTGTAAAGATCGTCGGCATGTGACATGCGTGCAGGAGTCTCTTGGTAAAGCGACACTGGGCGTGGCCGTGATACCCTGGGTTCGACTGAAGGGCTTCTGGTCCCTTCTACTGGGGCGGGTCGACGCACAGCTTCTACAGGAGGAGGAGCCGGAACCACTGGTAAGCTGGGCATAGTGACCGAAGGACGGTCGTAGATACCCGATGCCGCAGCCCGGTTGAACCGGTCAATAGCAGCGGATGTCGGAGGCTTCGCGCGGCTACGGGCGTCATACCGGGCTGTGTCACTGCTCACGTTTACATGTGGCCGGTAGTACGGCCGATCCACACTGTCTCGCCGACTTCTTCGCTGGTCCCGCCCGTGGTCCAGGTCGTACCTAGCCAGGTCGCTGGGCTTTGTGTACTCGTACCCTTCATCTTCGTAATCGGCCACCGCCGTGGTACCAGTATTTGCAGTATTAGCGTATACTGTTGAATGAGGGCGCGAATGACCGAAAGGTACGGTCCCCGCGCGTACTGGGGCCCGGAGCCTATCGTCACCACCTACCCGTTCCCTCAGGCGATAGAACTCATCACCCAAGGTCGCGCTCTGACTGTAGCTGTGGCTATGACGGTGTTGGCTTCGTGCACGTATCGAGGATGCTGGCTGGGCATAGTAAGTCTCCTCGCTCGAGCGATAAGGGTCGCGCGACGGACTGGTGGCCCTGGCACTGGATGATGTGTGAGATGAAGAACCATGAGGACGACTGTGATGGTTCGTCGTCACGATGATGGGCTTCACAGGAGGCGCTGCGTCGATCGTCGAAGAGCGGTGGCGTCCAGTACCAGTGCGGCTAGTACTTCGAGCAACAGGGTCTTTAGTGATGTTATAGGTCGTGATTGTAGCAGTCGGCGGGTTAGCTTTGTGTTCATGGGCTCTCCGGGGGACGGTCGCATCGTAGCGAGCAGTTGGAACGGCATGGACGTCTCCAGTGTAATGCGAGTTGTATCCAACATTCGCAGGCAAAGAAGCCCGCGCGGGGTTGTAGGTAGGTGACCGACGGCCCGAGTGGCCCGAGTAGCGATATCGCGGGTCGGCCATCGTGAAGCACTTGGGAGTAGTTTTCGGGAGATCAACGATCAGATTCGGAGTCTCGCTGACTTTCAGCGGCCAAGGACAACTGCTGGCAATTGATTCCGAAGGTCGTTGCGTCCGCAGAAATGAAATGACGAGGTGAATACGACAGGAGCGAAGTGGGACAGCGGGCAGTCAGTCCGCTTTAGCTTGATAATTCAGCCAAGTTCCGTAGAAGGTTCCGGCCGGGTGGACTTGGGCTTGGGGGCGAAAGGACGAAGCAGCTCCTCGCCGGCTGATCGAATCATAAATATGGGTCGGTCTCTCTTCGCTATGCTCTGCTGCAGAAAATCATGCATCTTAGCTCATATATCCCATGGTAAATATGCAGAGATCACCAGCCGACAGGTGCCGCTGGGCAGAAGTCAGGCAAGATGATTAGAGTATGGCGAACCTACCGTGTCAGAACACATGCAAGCCAATACCAATGACGCCAAGGGTAATAATAAGGGTCTCGTCGTGGGGTAGAGAGGGATGCGTGATGGCTGTGCGCGTCGGGTTGGGCTGCAGGCGGGAAGCAGCGGTGAAATGATCTGGGCCACTCAGACTACTGTTGAGCCACGAGGACCCGCGGGACTGGAGTTGGAGGTGCGAGTTCGTTATAGTGCCGCTGATGACTGATGACCTGGTCCCAATGCCCATAGGCCGACCGAGTCTGGTTGTCCACGTCGGAAGCAGATCACAGCAGGCTGGCAGGGCGACCAAGCGATTCGAACAGTAGGACAACTCCAGATCTGTCGGTCAACTTGGTGCCGGCAGATGTGATGGTGTAGTGATGGTGTATCGATGGCCTTGTCGATCTGATTGTTGTCAAGCTCCTCGAAGACGTATGAGGACTGGACTGTATCATGTGAACATGCAGCTACATATGGACGGTAGATCAGCCAATGTGCAGCTTTTGTCACTGTAGCCGGGCGTTTTGATGGTGTCGCAACCAAGACGAGAGGCGTTCGTGAGCTCGACAACCCCTCGGTTACATGCGTCGCTTCCCGCTGACTTGTGTGTCGGGAGCAGGCAGCACAAGCACAATGCCTTTGATTTTGACTTCGACTCGAAATGGGGGGACCTGTTTTCTGTTGGTTCGAGAAGCGTGGTGGTGAAACCTGCTTGCTTGCTCGACTCGGCCAGTGTTGAGGCTCTGCAAGGGATATGTAGATATGTGTACCGAAACTGCGCGGGACTTTACAGCGAACACGTCAATGGATGAATAATGAATCGCCGAGCAAGTGTGCACGAGAAAGATTATAGCGGGTGGGTATGGCATGCAGCTATTCTGTATAGTCGATGCGGCAAGCAGCAGAAGTGTCATGCATTGCAGGAAGGGAAGTGGGGTGCCAAAGGGAGGACACCAGACATCTATCTGGCCAAGTGGTCGTTGGCCTGATGGATTCCCGACAACAAAAGTTCAAATGGAGCTGCAGCCTCACATGCGAGCTGTGGACACGGGGAAGACTGAAGGGACGGGAGGGATCGGGAATCGGGAATCGGGAATCGGTGGGGGAAGGATGAAGCCTGGTTGTGGCGGTGGTGACGCTGGCGAAGATGGTGGTGATGATGATGATGCTGATTCTGATGGTCGACGGAGGGGAGGACGCGCAGCCTGGAGGAGGTCCCGTCGTCCCGTTGACAGGTGAAAATGGAAATAACAGGTACTTTCGGACAGGTGTAATGGCGGGAATCCACGAATCCAATGACATGTCCCAAGCGATGACGTCCACCCCTCCGCCGCGCAAAATAGAAACCATGGATAGATGACCGTGGGAGGGCAGGACTCAGGAGGCAGGAGGGGCAGGAATGGGTGGCACAGTCCACTGATGACACCGGGGCAGCTGCCACCTCAGCCAGGGGTTCCGTCTTCAGGGTCGTCCAAGGCAGTCCGGTGCAGTCCAAAGTGAGGTGTCAGGGGTGTCAGGGGTGTCAGGGGACTTCCCAAAGAGGCTTGGGACGGCAGCTAACGATGACCATTGACACCGGACGGGCACTTGCCAACTTTGTTGGTAACGTAATAAAACGCCGTACCAGATTCCCAGATTAACCACCAGATTGAACCATTGTGTCAGTCAGCAACCGCCGAAATTGCAGTACGGTTAGGTTGCAACTTGGCCACGGCTCGGACAGACGGGATAGATGCCAGATGGATCAGACTGTAGAGATGCCATCGGCCGTCCTCCTAGTTGCCTTGCACTTTGTACCTTTGTACGAGGGCGTCCCTGGTGTTGGGTATGCGGTGCGAGTATATGCACCGGCTGACCTCTCTCCACTTTTAAATTTATCCCTGCCCGTATCCATTTAAGATATGAGTACTTTATGCCATTTCAATACGCTAGATATGCGCTAAGCATACCTTTGCTATTTAATTTTAACGCGTTAAGCATATACCGCTTATAATCCGCTTATAAGTTGTTAATAATACTTTATATGAGATTCTAGAAGGGCCACAAGCCTTGGGGGTGTGAGCGGTCGCTGCAAATATTGTTGTCATTTTCAAATATGCTTGGCAGGCCTAATCTACAGCTAAATATCATACTGCACCATGCTAAGGTGGATCCACTCTTCTCTTGACAGCCCCTAGTGGGTACTGCTCTTAAGGGCACTATATCTGGGATCTAACATCTGACACTTTATTATATTTTTAAAAAAAACTTTTAGCTTTCACTGTAATTTAAAGTATGAACTATTAACCTTAAGCCTTATCTATTAATGTCGGATTTAGGGGGCTGTACTGCGGTGTGCTGCTGACTAGTCACCTGACTAGTTACATGACACGTGGTGGTTGCCATGACTAGTACCTTGACTCGTACGCTGGCTCGTAAAAGGATGGTCCGGAGCATCTACTCTAGCATGACCAGATGTGTGTAATGGTTCCACCATCTATCGGGTTTAGCGATGGTCCCCATGGTCTCCATGGTCCCTGCGTCACGTGATTGAGCACGTGACTGATCGGAGGACAGGTTGATCTATACCTTGTTGGGTCTGGTGGGGGACGACTGCCCACATCTAGCTGCCCACCAATTTGGGTGCATCTCCAGATCTTTCTTTTCCTTCAACCAGAGTTCGTTATACGTTAATAGTCAGTAAGGGTCCCTATATCCTTCCAATATATTTACTGAATCATGACAACGTGTTCAAATAGCTGTAGCTGCCACCCAATGTGGTAGACATGAATATGACAATAACGATTGCAGCTACTGCTCAACACCACCGGCTTATCAACCTTTGGTAATCTGACAATTAACTTTAATTATTAACTGTCAGATTCAAGGGATCTCTAGGGGTGTATGCCCTGTGGAGTGCTGGCTAGTCAGGTGGCTAGTCAAAGAGGCTGCTATGACTAGCACCTTAAATCGTACGTTGACTCAGGAAAAGGTGGACCAGAGGATCGTCTCCGGCATCTCCGGAGCTGTACAAATAGGTGCAGATACCACCCAATTGGGATAGCTAAGAAATGATAACAATGATTGCAGCTACCGCTCAATACCACCGGTTTGTCAACCTTTTAAAATCTGGCATTAACCGACTTTAATCTTAATCATTAATTTTAACCGCTTATAATCGGACTTTAAGCGGCAGTATAGTCCGTGCATACTTAGCGTATTGAAATTAGGTGGCAGAGGTATGAAGTACTTATACTTGTAGGTGTGGGGTGGCGTGGGTGCGACATAAGTGGGGAGGGGTCAGCTTGTGCATTTCTTCTATGCGGTGCTACTACTGCCAGCTGCCAGCTGCCAGTGCATGATGTGTATGTTGGCTCGACGCCGGCCTGCGTCGGTGCCACGTCGTCAGCCAAATCCTTCACAGAGGAGGACGAGATGCAGATGTGTCCCAATCAGAAGGAACACCTTCCGCGCTGCTATTAATGGAAATGTTCCATCGTATGTCAGTCATGTCTGCAGTTGCTATGTTGCAAGCTGTTGTGGATAGGTATCGATGCATATGTACCTTCGACTGCAGCGAGTGCACAAGTACCGACGCAAGCAGCACTGGCTGCTGGTAGCTCTGCGCGGTACTTCTTTAGGTACAATCATCCATGGATGGTGTACTTGTCCGGCAAATGGCTTATCCTGTGGACTTCAAAGTTCCCGTCTTGTCGGCTGACAATTGTGGCGTAGATGCTTGTGGCCCAATGCCGCAGTGCTGCCAAGTAAACCGCCAAGTCCATCAATTCCAGCGACCTGAGTGGCCAAATTGTCTGGAACGGCCCACTTTTCATCAGAGCACAACTTGAAACCCGTCACGCCCGTTCTCGATCTTGAGGATTGTACCATCATCTCACTGCTCAGACTTGGAGTAATAATAATATTGATCAGCTCTGCGATGCACCGTTTGACGATACAGGGGCAAGCGTCTGTCGCTCGAACTCACCGAAGCCTATCGAACTCGAGGCTGTTTGTTTTTCAAATCCTTCTCATCTTGTGTCTCCGTTTTGGTCCGTTTGCCATCAAGGATGAACTCTGGACAACGCGCCAACGATGCCAAAGAGGTATGGGTGTTCACTATTTGGGCCTTGACGCCATTACTTGTTAGTTGGAACCCAATGGGTCCATCTCGCACCAAGCCTCATTACCGTCTGTCTACTCTGGGTTAGAGACTTGACTTTTTATTTTAACCGCGGGAGAGTCCGTTGTTGCATGTGAAGACAACACACGACACGCGACATCAACTCACTAGATGCTTACTCCTGGCTGCTGTGTCACCGTCGCTTTGACAGGTCAGAGAACAGCAACAGTCGCACTGCCGACGCCTCCCACGTCTGCTGAGAGATCAACAGCCGCGTCAAAAAGCTGCCCAAGTGGCGAACTATCAACCGCTCAGGCTGCCACACAGTCGAGCGACAGCAGTCAGCGCGACGACCCCACGCGGGATTTGTGAGAAGATCAACAAGGCGCGCTGGCGAGGTCTCATGCCGCAGACAGGTCAATGCTTCGGATTAGAACCTCGGCGGTTCTGCTGGAATGCCATCGCGGCTTTTAACGGCCTCTAGACCCAAGAGGTCTTAGGACCTGAGGCCGGACTGTCCTCACGGCAAAGCGGCTTTCCCATGATGAAGTCGTTCGGCTTGCTGACAACTGACTGGGCTGTCCCGGCCAGCAACTTGACAGTGAGGCTTCCAAGCCGGACGCGGCATAGGCAGACCTCTCTCAAGCCTTGGCGCAGTGCACAAGGCAGAGCGCGGCTAGGCCTCGATGCCCTGTCTGCCGTGCACAGCTGTCATTCGAAGCCTCCAGTCGCCATCCAAGAAGTAGCCCCGGACTGAAAGGATTAGCGGACTGACCTTGTCCCGTTCGCGATAAGCTTCATGTAAGATGAGAATAGCGAGGGGCTCATCTCAGATGTCTCCAATAAAAAGATTTCCGTACCCGAGGCCAGAGACGTCAACGTCCAGATCTGGCAACAGGCTCCAGAGAAACCCACCAGGAGGCCACGATGGTGAGGCGAGCGTGGTCACTTTACTACACTTTGCACGTCACCCTGTTCCACTTCTCCCACACGACACGAACAGAACAGTCTTCCAGAACGTTTCTAGTCTCGGCTCCGAAGAGCCGCGGGACCATGCCGCTGGTACCCAGCCTCCTGGACTCTGGACTAGAACAGTGGCACGAGGGCAGTGTAGCGGCGTCACCTTGGTCACATCGATGCCCCATGGCTGCCGGGCGAGACCAGGCCCGACAACACATTGGGTAGGTTGTGAGTTTCTGAATAATTGCGAATATATTGAAGACTAACTATTACCAATAAGTAGACGCTGATACATCCCGTTGTTTGAGAGCTATGGTTACACGCTGGCAGCGCCTAACCTTCACAACCTCGCGGCGTCGTGAAGCGTCAGTCCACTTAACAGATATCTTTTGACCAATATCAGAAGGTTTATCTACTCTTCGATCCGGGAAATCTTCGACTCTTGTCGATCCTAGGTTGTATTCGTCTTGTTGCGGCAATCCTGGCGATGCAGCTTTGTCGCACGACGAACCACTCCACCATGAATAGCACCGACGAACATTGCGAGACGCAACATTCCGCGACTAACTGAGGCTACAGGACTTCCACGTATTGAATCACCATATGTAAAACCCCTATACTCCCCATACCTCCCCCACTGATCCCACGAAGATCAAGCTAGAGGAAGGAGTAGAAGACACGTCTCAATACAGAACATATGCACGGAAGATTTCGGCCGGCTAGATCGCTTTGTCCTGCTCCAAGAACATACCGACACACCATTTAATGTCTCTTGAGACATGCCGCTGACGGATTATCTTCGTGCATCTCTAACCAGCGATGCATAAGGCACTTATGCGGGCCGCACAGTCGTTCCTTGACCGAGGCCTCAATAGTCGGGCGGGCTAATAACCAACGTCCTCAACGGGCACCCGCGTCCACCCCGTTCCGTCCGTGGCATACAGTCCTAATGCTAATGCAAGGCCTCGGCCGGCGACAGAGAGCCCCATCTCTGCCGGTCCAGCCAGCTTTTCGAATCCGACCGCGTCTACCGCCGCGACGAGTGAGCATACCGCCAGAGCAGGGCTTCCCTGGGTGACACGTCACACCACAAATCCCGCAGAAACACCGATTCAGACCTCTAGCTCATCGCCGCGTGCGCTGTCTTCCCCCATGCGGATATGCCATGCGGAGAGAGGGGGACCACCACCTCTCAACCGTGCATCTTGCCTGCAGTCAGTCCCCTCAAGACCGTCAGGACCTGATCGCGCTGCCCCAGAGATTCTTAGAAACGGGTCATGCGGCCGGTCATCCACTCTGCGGGGAAGAACGGGAGCTCTCCGAGACCGAACTCCGGGGTGCCGGTCGTTATGCACGCCGCTGCCGCGAAAAAGCAGTATAGCCGCGGCAGCCTCATCTGTCTCGCTGTCGGCCCTTCTTCATGCCCCCGTGGACTCTTGCGTGCTTAATTACCTAGTTGCTCATGCTGTTACTTGGCACGGTCTACCGGCTCACGTAGGAATGACAGTATGGCACTCGCGTTCTTCCCAGACTGACGAGGAACAGTCATGTGTGCTCTACTGTCGACCATTCTTCCCTCGACACCTGTGCTTGCATCCTGGAGTACCATCTAGCCGGGATGGGGCGGGCCTTTTCGCGGCTTCCCCGCGTGGGGAGATCGTGTGAGGTATTTTCTTTCCATCGTTGAACCTTCTTCAGAAGCGAGCGGGGTACTCTGGTATCTGCCCCTTCGACGAAGTATAATCCTCAATGTCCGTATGACTTTTAGTATCGTGCCTGCTTGGGTGTAGTCGCCATGTCTACAGCCAGTGTTCAGTATCTACTTGATCTAGGAGGTAAGCTCCAGTCAGTACGATGCTAGCACTCGCCGAGTGACACATGTATGAACATCTGTTTGGTCAAGTCGACTGAGATTCTCATGGCGAAGAGCCTACGCGTCCCACTTCGTCCTTGCCATCATAGCCTCCCTATGTCTGTAAATAGGGGGCAAAGGCTTCGGAAAGGCTAGTGACTCGAAAGAGGTCTTGCCATGCCTGTAGCCTATAGATATACGATACGTAGATGTAAGCAAATGGCGTCGACAGAGCCGTTTCAATGGACATCCGGATTTTATTCACTCGGAATATATGAGCTTCGCTATCGCTGCTTATATCACGAGATATTTGAGTGAGGTATGTTAAGCGTAGTGCTGGACGAGCTGCACTGAGTTGAGTATGCGTGTTTTCACCAGCCATACAACACAGCCACCAGAGGCGCCACACTTGCGATCAATCCCGCTTCCTGACTCAGGTCTCGGTCTCAGGGCCACCCAAGATCAACGTGCAAGCGAGACCAACAACATTGAAGCCCTCCACCCCTACGATCACCCAACACAATCCAAGCATGTCGTCCCAACTCAAGGAAAGCAAGATCGCCTTCATCGGCGGCGGCAACATGGCAGCCGCCATCATCGGCGGCCTGACCGTGACAGGCATCGCCAAGCAAAACATCGTCGTCTCGGAGCCGTGGGCCGTGAACCGGGACAAGATGGCGGCGCAGGGTCTCCGGGTCACAACGTCCAACGCCGACGCCGCGCGCGACGCCCACCTCGTCATCCTGGCCGTCAAGCCCCAGGTCGCGCAGGGCGTGTGTCGGGAGCTGGCCGATGCGTGGTCTTCTTCTTCTTCTTCGCCGCTGGTCATCTCCATCGCGGCCGGCATCACGCTGGCGAGCCTGCAGGCCTGGTTCAAACCGACCGGTCAGGAGGGCGCTGCCGCGCCTCCGCACATCGTCCGCGTCATGCCCAATACGCCGGCGCTGGTCGGAGAGGGTGCGTCGGGCCTGTTTGCTGCGAACGATGTGTCGGGAGCCGAACGGGAGCTGGCGACTGCGCTGGTGCGCAGCGTCAGTAAGGCCGTCGAGTGGGTGGACCGTGAGGAGTTGATTGATGTTGTCACGGGGCTGTCAGGTACGTTGCGTGCATTTTATGAGATTGAAACTAAATAGATGTGTGCCCCTGTTCTCTCTCCTCCCCGACTAGGAGGCGAGCAATGCAGCGAAGCCTCATATTGGGAAACTTGAGGCTGACTCGAATACATAGGATCTGGACCCGCTTATTTCTTCGCAATGGTGGAACACCTGGGTAAGACACCTTTCTGGTTACTCCATGCCCCTTATCATATGCATCTTGATGGTTTATCCCGGTACCAAGAAAGCTCTCTGCTTACTCCATGCCCGTTATCGTGTGTATCTTGATGGTCTATCCCGGCACTACATCGCGAGTCACACTCCGGAGTTCCCCAACAGGCCAGACAAGCCCCAACGCTAACGCCAGCTTTATAGTTGAAAGTGCCACAAAGCTAGGCCTCACGCGCGAACAGGCCACCCGCCTGGCGACGCAGACATGTCTCGGCGCTGGCAAGATGCTCGTCGAGTCTCCTGAGGAGCCGGCGCAGCTGCGCAAGAATGTGACCAGCCCTAACGGCACGACGGCCGCTGCGCTGGACAGCTTCGAGGCTTCTGGTTTCGCGGGGATCGTGGACAAGGCTGTTAATGCGGCGACGGTACGTTTGAAACATGCCATCCCAAGACCGCGAACCTATCATCCCAAGACCCCAAGCCTATCATTTCGAGCAGGCTTAGTTGTTCCTTTCCGTTATTCTTCTAGAATAGGCGAGGAGATGCTAACATACAGCACACGCAGACGCGGGGAGAAGAGCTGGGCCGGACGCTGGGGCAGTGATAGAGAAGGGGTCTCGGAGCAACCTTTCCTGCATGGTCGATAGATGGGTTTAATTCGGCAGCCCAAGCATGGACGTGGCTGAGCTACTCGGCCTGGAGGATGCCGGTCTTCGTAAGATGTTCCGGGATAGACATCTTCGCATCAAGACACAAACTTGAGAGGACAGGTTGATACACACAAGTGAGCCCCGGATTAGATACTAAGGATCGTCGTTCACCATACTTGTTCCTGCGCCAGGCAAGACATCACCTTTCATACCTCCCAAACATGCTCTGGCCTAGTGGCAGCCTCATCACACACAATTTCACCCTTGCCCGCGACTTACAATCCCACTGCTGCCTGCGCATTATGATCATCTCAATCACACAAACTCACATCTGCGGAGTAGCCAAAGTAAGCCCTTCTCCTTTCACTTGGCGCGACGATCAGACCTCCATTGAAGCTGCACTAATATGGATGACAGCCTCACCATTTCTGCACGCACGTACGCTCTCCTAATCCAATCCCGCTTGTCTTTTAGATCTGAGTCCCCCCCTGACGTGGTGTACCTTGCCTACCAAGGAGTACTCCCGCGTTGGCCTTCTCTTCCAAGTGATCTTACGCAAGCATTTTCAGACGATCATCACGAAAGCCGAGATTCCCGCACTACTGCGGGTTCATCCGGCGTTCGGGAAGTCAAACGAGACCGGCAAAGTTGCTTGGTCGCAACTTAAAATGGGCCGTCCAGAGGTTAGGACCACCAACGAACCATGACGCGAATCCGCGTAACTTGGTGACATGTCGAACTCTCATGTTACGAAAACTCGACGTCTTGTCGTCACTATATGGCCGTGCGTTGCCGAAAGGGTCGGTCATCTACTGGTCATCGTTGATGTTCTATATTCAACGAGTGCGGAAGGTAGGGGACAAGGCAATGGGACAAGGCAATGGGACAAGGCAATGGGACAAGGCAATGGGACTTGAGCGGGCTGCAGGAGATGTGTTACGCGGCAATCATCATCATGATGCTCTAGACTTGCTCCCTCATCTATACATAAGAACCAGCTTCCGCACCCTTGTCCAAACCACACCGCACCACATCCAGCACGTCACATACTCACACGCACGCACGCACGCACGCACCATGGCAAGTCGTCACTTCCTCGCCGGCCTTCTCCTGGCCGCCCACGCCCACGGGTCACCCGTGCCGGGCCAGCAGTCCGACCCCGTCGAGGCCGTTCCCCAATTGCCCGACGGGCAGCCCAACGTGCTCAACGGGCCCTTTCCCCAAACCACCGCCACTCCGGGCTCTGGGTCTCCGGGTTCCGGGTCTCAGGACTCCGGGTCTCAGGGCACCGGGGCCTACTCCCAGGCTTCCGACGAGTCCAGCACTTGCGACACTTCCGCGTCTCAGATCTCCGCGTCCGTGCAGCCGTCGACGACCGGCTACCGCGTCCAGGTCTACGTCAGCGGCTACACCAGCGCAACCTACCATGGCCCGTACACCGGCACCCCGACGACCATCGGGGCTGCGGACGGGCCGACGACCCTCGCTGCGTCGATCCCGGCTTTGCCGCCCAACCCGACGGCCACATACTACAACACCCTGGGCGTGCCGCTCCACCCCTTTCCCGCGCCGTACGAGCCTGCTGGCGGTTTGGGCACGAACGGCACGCTGCCGCGGTACATGGTCGAGAGCGACTTTGACTTTGAGAGTATCGCGCTGGGTCTGTACCAGGAATGGATTGAGTTGGACCTGTTCCGTAAGTGAATTCCATGAGTCACATCAACCTCTATTTGGGCACTTTGGAAGTGGGCTTCACCTACTCAGTCCTGTCTCATAAGATTTTGCCCCCTTCCCGCATCTTGTTGAGCCGCTCGCAAATAGTAGTAACTGACTCCTGACCTCTACAGACGACGGGCTAGCTCGCTTCACAGACCAGGAATTCCTCGACGCCGGGCTCGGCCCAGAGGCGCGCTCATTGATCGAGTTCATGGCCAACCAGGAGAGCGGCCACGCCACGCTCCTGACCGACATGCTCGGCCCGCGCGCGCCGGCCGAGTGCTACTACAACTACCCGTACACGACGGTGCGCGAGTGGCTCGACTTCTGCCAGCGCGTGACGCGGTGGGGCGAGTCGGGCGTCTGGGGCTTCATCAACCACCTGGACTCGCGCGAGGTCGGGCAGCTCCTCGCCCAATCGATCGCGACCGAGGCGCGCCAACAGCAAATCTTCCGCCAGATGGCCGGCCTCACGCCCATGGACGTGTGGTTCGAGAACGGCTGGCCGCAGTCGTGGGCCTGGACCATGCTGGCGCCGTACATTTCTTACTGCCCGGCCAACGAGACGCGGCTCGCGTGGCAGAACTTCCCCACGCTGCACATTTTGAACAACGCCAACATCAATCGCGTCGCGCCCAACAACACCGCGCAGGACGGCAGCGAGCAGGTCGGCGACCGCATCGGCGACCCGTCCGTGTCCAACATTACTTGTGGTAACTGCATTAACGCCACGGGGACGGACGAGAACTGCGGGCCTGCCATCGCGCACAACAGGTCCGAGCCGCTCTCGTTCCCCGGCAAGAAGGTGCTGTTCGAGTGGGACCCGCCCGGCCAGGCCGTCGGGCCCAACAACTCCTACGTCACGGCCACCAACGCCGGGGCTCCGGCCTGGGTCGCGTGGAGCCAGCAGCTGAACCTGACGTACAGTCCCCTCACGCTCACGGGCAACAATTCCGGGTACACGTACCAGCCGCTGGGCTACGTCTATGGGGATGACGGCATCATCAACGGGACCATGGCGGTGCTGATTACGGATCTTGACCTCTTTGTCACGCCGTTCAATATCTCGATGTTGAACCCGCACATCGTGGCTCTTGGGTTGTACATGGCTGGCTAAGTCGTATGGATGGATGGATGGATGGATGGATGGTAGAGGGGTCTGACACACATGATGTACACGCCAATCAATGTACCGTAATAATCTGTAATCAAACGTTTGTTCCTTTCTAACCACGTTTCTTATCAATGAGAGATGGCCCTAAAACCCGCAAACCGAAGTTTCTAGAATTTCCATGACGTAGCTGGCTGAAGGGTTGGGTAATGAATCTAATAATCACGAGCATAGACATGACTGGGCCGAGAGGTGTTCCTATTTCCTAAACAGGGACGGAGGCGTCGACGTGATTAGTGGAATCGCAAGCTCTGAGCATCCAATGTGAGACTCGACAAAGCTTAAAAGGAGGTAAAGACGAGCTGTCTCACATTGACGGAGGCCAGTCAAGGAATGGTTCCAGTCTACAGAGCGCCACACGCTCTATACTACCACAAGTTCTATAGCTTCAAGTCAAGCCATGAGATTCACGATAACTCTAGGTATGTTCGACTGCGATAACACCGTTTTGTATTACCAACCATATACAGAGCTATCTATCTACGGCGGATATGCCAGCACCCATATCATTCCTTACAATATCGATAAACCAGTCAAAGAAAGATCCGTTGCCCAAACTTGAGATCAAACATGACTCCATTGCCTGTATAAACATGCTGCAAGATAACGTAGCGTGCCAGGGTGTTGTGCCAAAGCTATATGACTCTAGTTGATTGATTGCGTACATCGTTACTTAAAGGGGCGAGCGACAAGAAAGTGGCAGGCACTCGTCTACAGGCGAGAGCCGTGGACCACCTTCATGTCGACAACGAGCTCCTGGCTGCCGTCATGGAGGACGAGAACGCGGACGCTGCCGTGGCCCTGCTGGAAAGCAGACGACAGGCGGGAGTACAACCCCGACTGGTCGATAACGGGGATGGCGGTCTTGACGTCGCCGGTCTCGGTCATGGCGACGACGGTGCCCTCCTGCATGTCGAGGACGCGGTACTGCTTGAACACGGGGCCGAGCATGGTCTGGACGACGACGCTGGGGGCCGGGTTGGAGACGAAGGAGGACTCCTCGTGCAGCTGCTTGGTGAACAGGTCCACGCCGAGGTAGCGGTGCTGGCCCGTGGCGCCCGAGGTCGAGATGCGGATCACCTGGCAGGGGCGGCCCTGCAGCATCAGGATGTCGCCCATGCGGATGTGGTGGCAGGGGATGGTGACGGTGTTGGGGATGGCGGCCGAAGAGGCCGGGCGGGGGGCGGATTGGTGCGAGTGGTGGCTCTCGCCGTCATGGTGGAAGACTCGGTCGGCCATCTTGTGTAGGCCGTGGCGGAATGAATGGTAGTGTCCTGCGACGAGATATGTTAGTGGACCGTGTATGCAAGTTATATAATGAACTGTCCAACTTACCGTCTTCGTCGTAATATCCCATTCTAGACTTTTGGTAAGCCGAGCTGTGGCGGGGAGCTTCAACCGTCTCCTCGGTGATCTTCACGTCCTTGTGGTAGGAAGATGAAGGAGCAAAGCGAGGTGCGGCGTCAACGGTTTCCTCGGTGACGCGGACTTGGTCCCGGTAGTAGGGACGCTGGGGGGCGGGAGCGTCTACGGTAGTTCCGGTGATGCGGATGTCCTCCTTGTAGGAAGGCTGGACTCGAGCGCGGTACTCGTGCTCGATACGGTCAATTGGGCTGTAATGGGGCTTGTGCTTGGTGTCGACCTCGATGGAAGTCTCCGAGTAGCTGCTCTGTGGCCGCTGGTGCTGGTGTTGATGGTGGTGGTGGTGAGACTGGTGAGACTCTTGGTAGACAGCAGAGGGTCTGTAGGAGAGCGAGGGCAATGGTCAGTCAAAATTGCTTCTCTTGTTGTGTTGTCACTTGGTCAACAGACGCCCGGCCATTGGTGTCCAAGCTCTGTCATGGGTGGGATCCAAAACGGAAATTGTAGCAGGGGCTTCAGATTGGTCGAACCAAGTTGTGTCAATACAACAGTGCGAGGCCATGGCCACTCGGACGCGTCACAAAGCTCGCCTGCTTCCGCTCTGCTTGCTACCCAACCCATCCGTCATCACATGGAGCCCGTCAGAGAGCTCCGAGTGAGACACGAAATCTGAAGTCCATGGCTGTATCCCATAGCCCAGATGGAAGCTGCCAAACAAATATAAATCTTCAAACTGACCTGTGCTCTTCGTACGAGTACTCCTCGCGGTGGACACCTGGACGGTGGTGACGTTCTTCTTCACGTGTGAAACGGACCTCTTCTTCGCTGTAGCGGTGCTCTCGACGCGGGGGAAGCGGAGGAAGCTGAGCGGAGGCGTCGACAGAAGAGTATTGACCTTCCCGTCCGGGCTTGTCGTGGCTGGCGGGCAGGTTGATCTCTAGCTCTTCGTGGGTCTCTGTGGTTGTCGCGACCTCGGCGTCTTTGTAGGTGCGAGGGAAGATGCTGAAGGGGACGGGGACGCGGGCCTCAAAGTCCAGATTGGCGACTTTGCAGTGCGCGAGAGTCCTCTTCTCGACTACCTTTCGAACTGGGCGAAAGGAAGATCAAGAAGATTTCTCTTGCTCTTCTTTCTAGATCTGAAAGAAAAGAAGGGAGAGAGAAGGGCGGACGGGGCGCGCTTCTTGACTCGATTCTATTCTGGCAGACGGGCAGAGAGGAAGAGAAGAGCGGAGACGGGTTGGGTCTTGCGGTCTTGCGGTGAGCTGTTGGGCAGGACTACTGGTGGGTTGATGATCAGAAGAGGAGGAGGAAGAAGAGGTGAGCTGGCAGCACAGACGATTGGCGAGCAAGAAATAGGAGAGAGATGGTTCTGCAGATGAACTGGAGCCGGGCTGGGGGGGAGTGTTGTTCGGAAGATGGCGTGGCTGGGCGTGGGCAGCTGAAGTACAGGGCTCAAGTGGTGCCGTGTTGTTTACTCGGGTGGATCCAGGGGGTGGGCGGTCTGTTTATCGTACCCCTATTCGGACTCTTCCGTAGTACCTTGGTCCTTGGGCTGCTTGGCGGCTCCAGGGTCGGGGGTGCACGGTGCACTGTGCCCGTAGCTCCCCGCCCCTTCCAAGTTCCCACCGCCGCCGCCCCAGAGGCTAGAGCCACTCTAACCACCACTAATAATCTGTAACTCATGGGCCATGGCAACCGATTGGGAGCCCTTCCAGACTCCAAACGGTCAACCCTGAGGTCGTCTTTTCAAGAGCCTTTGCTTTGCCCGGGGATGTCCATCCGGGCGGGTTTGCTGGATAGGTATAGCACCGTACCTTCACTCGATTCACTCCATCGTCGGCTGTCCAACCTCCCCTGCAGTTTGGGACAGCTTGTCCCGTCACGTCCAGCAGGTACGACAGTAGGAAATCTGACCTATCGAGGACCCCAGCTTGGCGCCACCAGGTATTGAACTGTCACATTCAATCATTTCCTTTGGTGCCGTGTCGCATCTGTCAAATATGCATAGGAAAAGTGACTTCCAAGTTGCAAATGGACATTGGTTGTTCTCCTCATGTTGCACTTGCAACACCGACATCAGTTCCCAATGTACAGAAAGTTGCAGTTGAAGAGGTTGGAGCTTCTCGAGGCGTGGCTGGGGATACAACACCATGGTCCATCGCACACCATACCGCAACTCTGACAAGGTAGATGGCTGGGCATCAATCGCATTCCAACCTCCTCGCCTCCTTGCTGACGCACCATAGCAGCATCTTCCATGGACGCGCAACGGCGTGGTTGTTGTTCATTGGGCTGTGCGTCGCGACTCATGCAAGCCCGCATGCAGAGCCGAGGACGTGTAAGCTGAGCTTTCCCTGCTGCAGCAAGCACTCTGGCACTGTGTGTCCACCCCCGATCTCCCCCTAGCCTGACCGCGCTTTTTGACCCGCGCTGCCGCTGGCTCTCTTGCACCTTCACACAGTACTGTACTCCTGAGTCCTATTGATTCTTGGATCGTGGCGAGTGTCATTTGTTCAAATTGACCTTGGTCCCGTCTTCGACTCAACAACCATCTCGTCCCTTCTGCCCTTCCACCGCCTCGGCATTTCTGGATTGACAATTGCAGCATCTCGATGTGATGTGCGCGACCCCCGGACGGATCCCGGCTAGTAGCCCCTGACCATCAAACCCCCAATTCGTTGCTACGACAACAAGCGGAGCCGAGACGCGCTATGCAGCTTACCATCCGATCAAAAGCGGGGAAGGCGTAGACAAGGGGTTGCGTCGTTCAAACGCGTCTTGGACTCGTAATCTGGAAAAGAATCAATTTGGCCGACGGAGATTTCGCTTCTGTCACATGAAAAATGAAATGGTCGGTCGGCAACCATGATGGGCTTCGTTGATGTATCATGTGGGTACGATGCCTTCTTGACGATGGATCTCACCCGTCATCACCATTGCACGTCCAGTCTGTGTAGGCCGACGTCTTTTCAGACCCATAGATTCTCCCCAAACGAAAGCTACTGTCCAAGATACCCGATCTCTCGACCTCGGCCTCCGTCGTTGACCTAACCCACGAACAGGAAAGTCTAGATAGGGTCAGTGCCTAGAAGGTGCGCTTCTGGTCATGTTGGGACGGCTGAGCGCTGGCAAAGATGGTACACGCCTTCTCAAGGATTCTTCAGTAATTGATGCTCTGATCAACTCACCAGAGCCAGACAGCACTGCTTCGACCACAGAGCCAGAGTCTCCATAGTTCTCGAAGTTCGCGCCAACAGCCTCCCCATTGTTCAAGAACGGTCCATCTATGACATGACATGAAGCGCCTGGAGACGAGGTGCCTGCCATACTACAGTATAGCACGATCACATGGGGAATATGTTCTCCCATGAACGCAGAATACCGATCTTGTCGTGATCCGACGTGCTTCCTATTTACAGCAACCCGTAATCAAAGCACTTCATTCTGGCGCAGTAGTAGACAGCTCTAGGTCGTACAATCGATCGCGACGCCTGAACCGGTAAGTACGTAAAGAGTAAGTGACAGATGAGTACATGCGGAGTAGTTAGACAAGAGGCCGAGTCTCCACATCGTGACACCTTGAAGCCGAGTTGCGAGCCGGGCAGGTCAGGTCTCGAATGCACCGAGGGACGAACAAGGCGAAATGGGACGAGGTGTCAGTGACAAAGTGATGATGGTCCGGCCAAAACGTTCGGGCCTGTCTGTCCACGGAAGGAGAACCCTAGGTTAAGAAAGTAGTCCGTGCGTTTTCATGCAACAATAAATGTGAGTATTCAAAGCTACATGCATATCACTATCACCATCACCTAACTATCTATCTATTTCTTCTTCTTCCCCCTAGCACCACCCTTCCCCTTCCCAGCCGCGCCTCCTCCACTGGCGACACGACTCCCCATGACCTTCAGACTCTTGACCGGGACGACATTAATAATATCCTCGGGCTTGACGGCCTTGATGAGCTCGACCTCCCTCGGCCACATCTTCTCCTTGTCGAGGCTCTGGTCGTCGACGACGCCCTTCTTGGCCGAGACGGCCTTCCAGGACTCGAGCATCTCCTTGACGGCCTTGCCCTTCTTCTGCCCGCCCGGCTGCAGCTTGACCTTGTACTTGCACCGTCCCACGGCGCTGTAGGGCGCGCAGACGGCGATGACCTCGAGGATCTCGTCGCCGGGCAGTGGCGTGCCGACGATGGAGTCTAGAGGTGTGAGGCTGGCGACCTCGTCCGGGTCGAGCGTCTCCATGCCTTCGTCAAGCATGAGCTTCCGCACCTCTTCGTGCTCCGCTATCTCCCGCTGTTGCCGCTGGTGCTGTGCTCGTCGGCGAGCCTGCGTGGCTTCGACCTGTGCTTGGCGCTCTGCATTGGCTTTGGCTTCTGCTTCTGCCTTTTGCTTCCCTGCTGCAGCGCCGATGAGTTCTTCGATGGCGGCGCGGTCTTCCTCATCTTGGTGCTTGTACTTGGCGGCGATTTTCTTGGCTTTGCCTCGTTGACCACGCTTGGGCTGTTGTTTCTTCGGTTGAGACGCTTGTTTGGCAGACGCAGCGGATGCCTGGTTATCGGAAGTGGTTGCGGGCGCCGTGTCTGCGTTGCCTGCAGTGTCCTGCGCGTCGTCCTCATCATCCTCTAGGCCTGAATCATGTTCCATCTTTGAAGTGTCCGACGCGGGAGGCTCTTCCGAAACGGCCAAGTCCCGCATTTGTTCCGTTGGAGCGGGCTCGTCCGGTGCGTCTCGTTCAGCGTCTTCTTCGTCATCGTGATCTGACGACTGAAGAGGGTTCGCTCGCGGCTCTCCATCTTCTTGCACATCTATCGCACTGTCTCCCGAATCACTTCTGGCATCATCCATGTCATTTCTCTCTTGGTCTTCGGGTTCCTGATGCGCATGGGCAGCCGAGGTCGAGGCTTCTGGAGCAGGTTCCGTCCCTGAAGGACCATCGTAAAGTCGATGCTTCACGTGCTTTGCCTTGCTCTCTTCGCTAATTTTGAACATCAAGGCAAACCCTAGAACAAGCTGTGCCGCAGGTAAGAAGTTCTTCTTTCCTCGTATCATGAAGGACCCAGTAGGTAGGAATTCTCCAGCAGGCGCCGACTTGGAAACTTGATCAGCGGTGACCCACCACGCCGACATGGCTGCCTTGGAATCCCATGCACTTGACGAGCAGACTGAGAGGTTTCCAGCTTGGGACAAGGTTGAAGGTGGTATCGGGGCGTCAGGCGTACTCGGGCTATTCTTGATAACCACGCTCGCCGCGCCGTGGAGATCAGCGTGCACGTAAATGTCGCCCTTCTTCAGATACCGTCTGTACAGCATCTCGTTCTGATGAGCATCTTTGCCGCCAAGAACAAGGTAGCCATCGGACGAGATGAACCAGATAAACTTTTCAAACCATAGTTGTCGTCGAACCGGGTGAAGAACCGGTTTCTCCTGCTTCAATCCCTTCTTCAACTCGGCCGTGATCTTTTGCTCCGCGCTCTTCAGCGCAGTCTCTGATTGCTGCAAAGTCTTTTGCTCTTTGACGAGAGCCGTCTTTCGCTCATCGTAATACTCTTCCGCGTTGCTGTAGGGAGAGATGCCGAGGTTGATGTCGACTGCGAGCCGGGTCTCTCGGCTCTTTCCTCTAGAAGCCTCACTGCTAGCGAAACCACTGTCCGTGGACATGGATGAATCGGTCTCGTAGGCATCTTCATCGTCTTCATCCTCGTCGGCTTCAGCTTCACCCAGCAGTACGGTTATCGTATTCTCGTGAAGTTTCAGTGGAGGGATGATAATGGAAGCCACTGGGTTGTTCCGCCGCCTCTCTCTGTCAATCAGTTTGCCGATATCTTCCCAGTCCATGCCTTGGTGTATCAACCCGTTGACGGCATCCATAGCTTCCTCGACCCTCTCGATATTTGCTTCAATAGCATTGGCTTTCCGGATATTGAGTTGCTGAGCTGCTTGCAGACCCTCGATCCTCTTTGCTTGATCGGCCTTCGCGGCATCCAACTTTCGCTTCGCAGCAGCTTCTCTCTCAGTCAGGCGTGATTCCAACTTCTGGCCCTCGAGAGAAGAAAAGAACTCGTCCACCATCTTATCAAAATTATCGAATGTGAGGACAGTGTAAGCTGAATCCTCTTCGAACTGCCGAGGTAGGAACGGATGGAAATCCTCGTAGAGTAAGCCCTTCCTCGGTTGCTGCTCGCCCTCGGAGGGTTCGGCTTGCACATTCTCTGAACCTGGTCTTGTTTTCGCTAATATGTATCCCTTGCACGTGTCAGAGCTAGTCACGTCCTCGACGATCTTCCGAGCTTCTTCGAGGGACCGTAGGAGCTGATCCAGGAGAGCCTCATTTTCTAGTACAGCTGCGGGCTGTACTTTGGAGTCGAAACCGGTAACCCTCATCGCATGGTCGACTAGTATGGGAGGCAACTCGGTGATGGTGGTGGCAAGCCCCCTTCTTAATTCGTCGCCAGGCTTCTTCTTGATTTTCTTGCCGGCCACGACTGAAGTAGCATTCCTGTCGACGGTGGTCTGTAGCGCAGCTCGCAAGCGGTCCTTTGTCAAGTCGGGGACACCACCGTAGTTCTGGCGGTTGTCAAGCGAATATGTTAGGCCAGGGCGCTGCGGCTCTTGGCCCTCCCCCTCGGGCACATGGCGCAACAGGGTCAAGATCTTGAGCTCGCTGTCGGTCAGGATGACGTTTCCGCCAGCGAAAAACTCCAGGTATAATCTGTATTGGCCATCGCTAAACTTCAACTCTATGATGCGGTCGGTTCCTATCTGCGAGATGGCGGTGACGCGACGGGTTTTGAGAGCCTTGCGCAGCTTCTGGACAAACACGGAGGGGGCAGCGGCCGTGGTACGCACGAAGTCGGTAAGATGGCATCGGAAGCCGGAATCGATCAGGAGTTGCTTCTTGACCTCGGGCTTGGCGAACTTTAGGAGGAGGATCTTGGAGGAGAGGTCGTAGATATTGGAGAGTCGAAGGGATACCACACTTTTGGAAAGCTCATGAGCGATGACCTGTAGGAGAGACTCGAGTCAGCAACGCTATGCGCGAGGAACACAGGCACGGGGCGCAGAACTGGTTATACTGGCCTTGACATCTAGAGAGGAGAATCTCTGCTTCATGTTTGCTGAGCCGTTGTGTTTTCCTTTTCTTTCCTACCATGCAGTGAGACTGCCCGCGGACTTTCAGAGAGATGGATGACTTTCAGAAAGACTGACGTTGTGAGATGTATGCCGCACCCGAATCTGGTGGGGCCGCAAAGAAGGAGTTCGACACTACGTCATCTGAAAGACGGTCATCACACATACCCCGCTTAAGTACATAAACTATTTAAGTACATATGTCGCCCAGATGCATCATCTCATGACTCGGCAGTCTCGGGTCCCTGCTTGATACGGTACCCTTTTTTATGACTCCCAACATGAAAAAGCATAGTGCGGTATCGTCCCTCATACACCTCACCCAGATTCGTTCTGCTCAGGCGCAGGTTCACAACCTAGAACCCAGGCTGATATCACTTTGCGTAAGCTACGAAGAGACCAACACTCTAGCAGCCGTCAAGAACTCCAAACTGCCTCGGGGGATGTGTGCAACGGTTCACCATATGTCCATCATACTTCACCTTCTCAACCATCAACTTAACCAGCAGACTGTTCGCCTGAGCACTGTACACGCGAGGTTGCCGTGTTCAGATTCACCGCAAATGGCGGCGCACTCGCTGTGCTGACGACTTGGCTCTTTCGTGGGTTGCTTGCGCCAGGAGGATCACCTAGCGGTACGACTCTCCCTCGTCTTTGGTATCGAAACCATCAGGGCCTCGGAAGCGTGTTGCTTCCCAGTGGCATAACGTATTCGCACCCCGATATCAAGCTTCAGGGCCAGCAAGGCGCGCATGCCGCTTTCGAGTAGGAGATTCCACGAACGGAAACGCGAGGAACGTTGTATGGTGATGTGGTTCTGTGGGACGTTGTGTGGTTCATTGGCTGTGAATCCGGGGAAGCCAGGTCGCATGTTGATCGTCCGATCAAAAACCTGGGGGAGTTAATTATACGAGAGAAACCCCGGAGTGATGTGGTTCTGCCAATATTCAGGAATACACAAAGTCTTCGCTATGCAGGCAACTGTGCCACTCGAGCCGAGTGGGCATCAAGAACTAGAAGGATTTCCTGACGAGATATGGCCAAGGTGAGGTTCCCAGTCTGTTGCAGTCACTTGCGTCCTGCTGGAATCGCGAGGCGTTTTTTGTTGGCGTGCTGGTAACGACGACGAGATGCCACTAAAGCGTCCACTGATCATATCCAAAAGTCCCAGATTCTGACCGTGCTGCTTCAGCGTTCGGCTTGTTCCTAACCCATCTCTATTCTATGCATATGATAGGGAATGCCCTGCCAAGAAGGAACGATGCCTGTCCCACTCCGCCGTTCCTGATTTTCTTGGTCCTCTGTGAGCTGGGGCAAAATAGAGCCAGTGGCACAGCACATAAGAAGAAACGACAGGCTCCAGGCTCCTCTCGACTCCTAGAATTTCAAACTGATCTATGAGAGATCCATCGAGGCAACTGGAGAGATGAAGCTATCTCCATCAGGCACCAAGCTCGGTTTGAGCAGCGCCCAAACACCATGAGGTTTAACGTTATCTCAGTGAGTGCACTTCACTAAAATCACTTGAACTGTTGAACTGTGGTATAAAGTGTAGATGTATGACCTACGTAGGTGGCCACATAGCATGCGGTCCGCTTAATGCGAGAGTACGCCACGGACATCGACACAGGGGCAACAGCCAACAATACGATGAAAATAACTCCCCCCAACTAGCGAGATACCTCCAGACTCGCCCAACTTCACGGTGGTGCCATGTAGCAGTGGAAAGGTGACAAGGGGTCGACTGTTCGTGCCGTACTTTCACATCAAGGGGGTATAGCTGTGCCGCGGGTAGCGTAGGGCACCGAATCTTTACGCCACGGTCAGCATGTGGCACTGTTGAGCCTTCACCCAAAAGCAGCCCACGATCCTCAGCGCTGCATGGAATCGATCCCACCTTGAGTAGGTGAATGCGTCTAGACTCTATAGGATTCATTTATCTATACAGCGGAAACATGTGTTTACTCACCCATCTAGCAAGACGCCCAACCCTAAACACAGGGGAGCTCCCATTGATTGACCAGGAACAGCCCATGAGTTCCTTCAGCTGAATCCTCCAACCTCCCACGCCATAACGAATATGGCAGGGGCTCGCTGCCCCTTAATCACACGAGGATTCAAACATCAAGCTGTCATCTCACGCGCTCGGAGTTTATAAGCCTCGTGATGTACGGTATCTTGGTCTCGAACGGATGGACGACACAGGCCCTTCACCACCTCACCTCCAGCCTCTATTCACTTCAACGGCATTCGCTTCAACAACATTCACTTCAACGGCACAATAACAACCCGCTGCTGAACATCACGGCAAGCCACCCACCATGCATCTCTCCACCGGCCTAGCACCGGCCGTCTTGGCCCTCACCAGCGTCCAAGCCGCCCTCATCCCTTCCACCACCACCGGCTCCCCCCTAGCCGCACGAGACGACACGGCCTGCACCTGGACCGACCCTGTCTTGGGTGTGCTCACCTGCGATATATGGGTGGTGCACCTCTTGCGCGACGCCATGACGGTGCAGAGCAACGACTTCGTCGTCAACGGGCTGCGGCTTGATTGCAGCACTGATGCCTCGGAGTTCCTCACCGACGCAGGGTGAAGTCGAGGCGGGGCTGACCGAGGCATTGATGGACGTCGCGAACGGCAACGCGTGCCGGCCCGACGTGGCGGCCCAGGACCAGTACACCGGTTTCGAGATATTATACGACGGGGTTGCACGCGGGGACGAGGCAGCCGCGGCTGACAATTCGCAGTCCATCAACGCTCTCTGCCTGCCGGGCATGATCGGCGATACGGCGAGCTTGACGTGCTGGGGTACGAAGTAAGCGCAGTGCGTTCGTGTTGAAAGCCGGTTTCGATGTCAGGCAGATATCTCAGTTTTTTTCTTTTCAATATCTCAGTCTCCTCTTTTCCAGTATCTCAGTCTTCTCTTTTTCAATATAATACAGCACAACCCTTCAATAAAGCCTTTTATCACAAGCACCTACTGCACTGCCCGCACTGGATGATGCCATACGATGGGGACTTAGCAACTATGATGTCTTCGTGTGCGTTGAGAATCAGGCTACTGGGGAACGGGGGCCTGTTACGACGTTACGCATAGTCACATGTCGGAATACCTTCTGCGTTCGACTGGAGTATGAGTAAGTATTGAGTACGTCAACGTCCCACGTTTGGACTGTGAAGCTACTGTGTGTAGGTACATACTCTTTAAGATAGCACCTCACAAGTCTCCGTCCACGCACCTCTTTTTCATAAATATAGTGGGAGTTAATGCAGTCTACAAGTAGCTTTCACGTGCAAATATATTATACTTGATGCTGATCACAGAGCCTTCACTCCGTAATTAATTAGCACTATCTTGATACATAGAATCTTGGCCATCGAGTGTAAGGTGGGGACTTTCAAAGGTCTTGTGTACGTGCCTGGCTCCTTAGTTCAAGCTCACCATGAGCTGTTTCTTTACGTCCTGGAAAGGAAAAAGGTGGGCTGGACGGAGGAGACAAGTGATTCAAAAGGTAACAGGTCAGATGAGACCAAACTCAAAGTTTGACTGAGCACGAAAAACTTGGCTTGCTATCCTACTAATAAATTCAACATTTGACTCACCCCCGGATCCACCCAGATTCGAGCAAGCCTCTTTACACCAGGTTCATCCTACCTCGGAATAAAAGACTCATCAAACATTGATATTCAGCTAGGTCTCATTCGAAAACACAGAAGATATATTCTTCACTTCTCCACGCGACGTAGCGTTCCCTTGCAGCATCATATATGATAAATACTACTCACAAGTGCCCATCTACCAACATGGCTACCACCTTTCCTCGCTTCAGCGAGCTCCCCAAGGGGATTCGGGACATGATCTGGGACATTGCCATCCGCCCCGACGTCCCCGGCGTGCCGCGTGCACTATTTCCGGATCAACAACGCCCTCGTCTGCCTGTTCCTGGAGATCTGGAGGGGCAATACTACACCCCGGAGACGCTATATCACAGCGCCTCGGTTCGCGATGAAGAGCGCGGATGCTGTAACGAGGACAGGTCGCCGGTGGTGGAGCAGATTGTCTCTGGGCAATTCCTTCCGGGCAGGCAACTTCACCCTCTCGAACTTGGCTCAGTGGCGGGAAAACTTTTCAGAAGTTCCATGGGCAAAGAACCCTCATGCAGTTCTCTCTGGATGAGGTCCTCCAACCCCTCGACATACGCCCGCGATGCAGGCCTCTGGACCGCGTGTCAAGAGTCTCGAGCGCGGATTCGGAGGCGTCTAGGGCACGCTGGATCCTCGTTCATCATGCGGGACGAACCCGAGGCTGCACCACGCTACTTTGGTATCCAGGCCGAGCGAGACCTCGTTATCATTCAGCCGCAGAGTATGAAGTTGGGCATTCGTTTTTCCTGATCCTAGAACTGAAAGATTATCTGCCGCTCTCCCAACACTGCGACCGGAAGAAGATCTCACACGTGGCGATAGTATACGACCCCTCACTTGCCGCACGAGACTATGCGAAACAAATCTGGAAGTTAGGGGCTCGTGGCGTGGATAAGGTCTGGTTCATCGATTATAGTATGCACCGTCTGGACTGGGTTCCAGATGCACGCTGCACCCTGCGCGAGGACATGATGAAGCATCTCTATGCTCGTTCGGAAGCAATAAGACGTTGTGTTACTGCGAACGAATCCGATTCCTTGCCGTTGTCCGCCTCCTCTGCTGTCATTTCGAACGGCGATGGAGGCGATACAGACGCTAAAGGCGCAGAGGACGGCGAATATGTGCCGCCGCTCACATTCTATGCCCCTGATGGGCGTATGCGATTCGTTGAGGTGAGACCGTTTACGCATCCTCGGTTTGGCCATGTGTGCAACGACCAATGCACAAATGCTTGCCCCCACAACTCCGCGGGTATCCCGCTGTTCCCAGCAAACGCCTTCGGTTTGGATGTGTCACAAGCAATGGAGCGCGTGCTCGCTAGCCTTCGTTCGATACGGCCCGGGGCAGACAATTCGTGGGTCCCAAATGTTGGCGTGTTAGCCTGTGAGGTGGTTGACTAGGTAGTTCGGGTTGAGGATCCTGGAATCGTTGGGGATGCGGTTGGGGCCCCTGCGGTAAATCTACTTCACCACCGCTTTCGAAAAGACAGCAAAGGTTGATCCCGAATGTGAGACAAGCCACACGACACCCAGGCTTTTGCTTCTGTTGCAACCAGACTCTAGAGGTCATCCTCCTCATCTGGAAGAGGATTCATCGCAGCCACATATACCTGATCAGCGTAGGTAGTGTCTGGCTTCAGCGACGTCCCCTGCCAGGGCAGACACTTCGGTGGGTGGTCACCAATGATTCGAGGTTGCCACAGCTGGGCCTGAGCCTCAAGCTCTTCGAGAGACCAGCTCGGGAGAACACATCCAGAAGAACTCGACGTAAAGAATATAGCAGACTGCTTCGAACTACCGTCCTCGACGAAAAGCGATCGTAATTGGTTGTCTGAAGGACCGTAGAGACCGCGATTATTCATCCGCTGCCATTCATCGTAGCTCTCCAGCTTCTTGCCGAGCACGAGCTGCCAAGACGATATATCGCCACCGCACGACGCCCCCGAGAGCAAAAGGTCGTAGAACAGCCCCATTGTCAGACCTTGAGGTGGAAGTTCAACTTGAGCATAGTGCAACGATGTGCGACCCCAGGAGGAGGATGCTTTCAGTAGGTCGAGGTGGGTGATTGGTAGCCGAAGAGCCGTGACGCTCAGTTGTCGCCAGCTCGCGTCAGGCCGAAGCCACGGAGCGCGTGTAGAGTCTGTCGCAGCCCACGGCAACTGGCGGAAACGCGTGCGGGGATCACCATCATAGGGGGAGGTCAAGCCTTTCCAGTCTTTCGAGTCGAACAGTCCGCGAAACTTGCTCCGCAGTAGACTGTGGACTGAAGGACTCCCAGATGCCGCCCCTCTGCCAAACACGATATTTCGAATGATGCTTTGGAAAGCTTGACAGGTCAACTGCGCCCGGATCAAGCACGAGAAGTCGACCTCAGCCAGGAACTTCAGGGTGTTAATCAAGGTCTCCGGAGGAAGATCAAGAAGGCGGGTCATGATCGAGAAGTTACCCAGATATGAGTAGGTAATTGAATCACGATAGTCCAGTCTGATCACTTGGTACGACGCGGTTGGAGGTCTTGCTGAATTGCTGGTTCGGGGTCAAAGAAACGGAAGTCCATCTGAAACAGAAGCTGACATTGATCTGGACAGCCTGTGGCTTAGTAAGCCTCAGCCTCAGCCTCAGCCTCAGCCACAAACTTGACATACTTCAATGTTCCAGGGACTTGGAGGTGGCTGGCGCATTCCGAATTCTCACTCCAAGTCTGCATCGAAGATAAGTCTCTACCTTCAACTCGACATGCAGAGGGCACAACTCTTGAAAAGGGCGCCTTAATGTGCGGTGAGAAGAAATTCCACCCAGTCCTGGCAATTGATCAAGGAAAGCAGCACCTCGGACAAAGAACACAGCCCGAGTCCCCGACTGAACTCTGGATCCTCCATTTGTACAAGTTTAGGTACATCAAGCTGAGATCGTGGCACTGCTGTTGTATCTGCTGGACTTCACTCAGCAGACCTGCAAGTATATCAAGCGAATCACGGTAAATGCCACAATCATCTCCACAATTCGTTGCCCCTCCTCGGCCACCAACCTTCCTGAAGGAGTTTGCCACCCGGCTCGGCATCAAAGAGATGAGGGGGGCATACTTCCGACGGCATATAGGCACATCGCTTTGAGCTGATGACATGTTGCTGTACTCGCAGTCTTATTACACGTCTCCTGCAAAATGGTAAAGGTATAGAGAAGTCCAAACTAAAACCACAGAATACTCAACTCTCAGGTGCCTCAGCCTATCCCGTTGTTAGTCGGCGATGCCGTCAAGAGCACGGGATTCTCCAGGCCGCCAATGGGCAATACTGCTCATCGGCACCCTAAGCTGGTTGGCGGCTGCGGTGCTTGCTCAAGCTCCGCCCTCCACGTACTTGCGGACGCCGTCCTGGCGACAACTCGACTGGCAGCGGCTAGAACTCTACGCCTTCATACACTTTGGGCACAACACATTCACTGACGAAGAGTGGGGGCGCAGCCAGAGCACGCCTGATGTTTTCAGTCCGACGGCGCTGGATACAGACCAGTGGGCGAAAACCTTCGCCGACGCCGGCATGGCAGGCATGATCCTGACGGCGAAACACCACGACGGCATGGCGCTATGGGAGACGAACACGACCACATACCAGATCGGCAGCGGGGCGTGGGCACGAGACCGAGTCGAGCAGGGCCTCGATGCCGACTTGGCGCGCATGGCGGCCGCCTCTGCGAAGAAGCACGGCCTTCGCTTCGGCATCTACCTGTCGCCGTGGGACATCCACCGCGACGCGGCGTTGCCAAAGGCGCACCTGGCCGGCACGCCCAACGACGAGCCGCAGATCTTCGGTGACGACAGCCCGGGCGACTACAACGCGTTCTACGCGCAGCAGCTTACGGAGCTGGTCTCGATGCGGCTGGACGACGGCTCGGCCGTCGAGCTGTCGTAGCTGTGGCTCGACGGCGCGAGCGGGTCCGACACGGTGCAGACGTTCAACTGGACGTTGTTTCGCGATATCATCCGCGAATACCAGCCCAACGCGGTCATGTGGGGCCACCAGGGCGTCGATGCCCGCTGGGTCGGCAACGAGGACGGGTGGACGGTGGCTACGAACTGGCACTCCATCAACCGGACCCAGGACGATGAGCGCTACAGTGAGGGCGAGCTGCAGACTGGGGTGCGAGGCGGAACGTACTGGACGCCTGCCGAAGCTGACGCGCGCCTGCGGGATGGCTGGTTCTACCACGCCAACGAGACATCAAAGACGGCCGATGCCCTGTTGGAGATGTACCTGAGCTGGGTGGGACGGAGCGTGAACCTCTTGCTCGACGTCCCTCCTGACACGACGGGGCAGATCCCGGCCGCTGACGTGGACATATTTTTGGATTTCAGGGCTCAGCGTGATGCATTTCTCAACCGCGAGCTGCTCACGTCGTCCATTGCCGTCAATGCGAGCAGCATTCGCGGCGGCAATTCCGCGCTTTACGGACCATCCAATGTGCTTGACGGCGACGGCGATACGTACTAGGCGATGGACGACTCGGAGACGAGCGGCTGGCTGGAAGTCGATCTGGGCGGCGTGTATACCGTCAACGCTTTCATCCTCCAGGAACACATCGCTCTCGGTCAGCGCATTGGTGGGTAATGCAATTGACGCCATCACAAATGGCACATTCGAGACACTCATCACAGGCACGTCTCTCGGCTATAAGCGCATCGACAGGCTGAGCGCGACTGTCGAGACGAGCCGGGTCCGTTTCCGAATCACGCAGGCGGACGCGACGCCCTTGATCCAGACTTTCCAGGTGCTTGGGGTCTTGGGAGCTGCTGTCTGACTGATAACGGACAACACTAAGTACTAGGATGGTTATGCCTCCCAACGCTCGGGCGTTGAGACGGAGGCTTGGCCCAGACACATCATAGCCCTGCTGCAATGATAGGAGGGACGCATTTAAGTGATCCGGAAACGCATAACATTGAAATAGTTTGTCCTCTCCTTGAGTGATGACAGCTAAGCTTGCGTGGCGCCCTGCCTAGATGTATAGCTCCAACGTTCGTGAGGCCTGCTCTGCTGAGCTGCTCAAGCAGCGCCATGAGCTTCCATCAGTATCGTCCCTTGGGTTTGTAGCTGGGAATAGTGCCAATATGGATCGACATATACAGCACGTTCATCATGGCAGTCCCATCATCCAGAAACACTTCTCCCACTCACTTTCCCCTAAATCCATCACCTCTAGTGTTATTCCATTGTTCAAGCATTGTGCGATGGTCTCTCAAAGCACCCCTTCACATCAAAGAGCCTGTCCCGCCGTTCCAGAGCCCCGAAAGGGGTCCTGTCTTTGAGTGAACAGGTACCACAAATGCATTATGAAAGAACAATGCCCCTATGGCCAGTAAGCGGCTCATGCCAGCGAACCGGCGATGAGTAGCCCATGCTGGAGCGGGGTCATCCTGGCCAGGTTAAATACAAATATACAATAGACAGCGTCTCTAGTAAGTCCTTAACCAAAAGACCCCAAAGGTTCAATACTCCAAAGACCCTCAAGGGTGTCGATGTGTCGTCCGTCAAAAGGGCAAGCCACTCGAAACCCAAGCCTAAATATAACCTTATTTACTTGGTTCGAAAGATGACGAAATCTTGGGGGTATGGTCGCAATAAGCGATTCCTTCATCGAGACTAGATAAGCCGATATCCGTTTTTTTCTACTATAATTAGACTGCCAGCCGCCCGGTGCAGCCCGCCCATGCGCTGGGTCTCCGGCGTCCGCTGCGACGGTGATTGGTTGTGTGCTCCCGGCTGAACCAATGAGAGCTGTAGGTACCTTAGTCGACCGGCCGTGACCCGTGGGTCCCTTCAATAGGTACCTAAGTTCCAACATTGCGGCTCCGCTCAAGCGCGCGTCACTCGAATCCTACATCAATCCAGCTGGAGCTGTGCCCCTTCCTTCGCTCCATCGAGAGACTCAAGCTGTCAAGTTCGGATACTCAAGATACCCGATACCCTTACAGTGTCGATAAGGCAAGCCATCCGAGGTCCAAGTCCAAGTCCAAAGAACAGAGCTCTGACTCTCTCAATCACGTAATTGATATGTTGGTGACTTGGTGCTTACAGCCTTATCAAACAGTCTCTTTGTCAGTGCTATATGAAGGCACAGCCATCATGCACAGTATCAGGAACCAGGAGCTGCTAGGAACAGGACTGCAGGAGTCGGGATCAGCCACGGCCCCAGTATTATTATTAGGCACACATCTGCCTGTTCCACATTTCCTACCAACAACCAACCTATATCCTTCGTTCGAGCAACGACGAAGTCTAGGGGGTGTGTCGCATTCAGTGGTTCCTTCACCGGGACTAAATAAGCAGATGTCCGTTTGCTTTACTACCTGCCTAGGCAATCGCTCCTCGAGGAGAGGGAAAGACGTCATAATCATCATTTTGTCAAGAAGGAGAGCTCCGTGGCTGAAACGGGTTGATTTAAGCTGAATTGAATACAATAGACATAATGGAAATGACAAGTACAAGATTTACTCACTTAATGAGTCTTACTAACCCAACATGAACAAAAGTTACCATAATTAACACCTAAAAATCAGACCGCCTTCAGGGTTGGGAATTGGAAGAAAGACAACCGCCGATGCTTCTAAATGAACCCAAGAAACAAACTCGCTCGACAAAGATCTCATGGCCAAACACTATGTACCTGTCACCCGAGCTCTGAGGGTTGTGACGACCTGTCGTGATCTCTGTCCGAGTACAGCTCGTATGGATGCGGCTGACATGGATGCAGTTGAGGCTTGGGCTCAGGTTGGAAGGGTGGTTTGTCTTGAGCAGTGGGTTCTGACTGCGGTACTTGCTTTCGCCGCCTCATCAATAGGAATGCAATGGTCCCAATCAACAGAATTGCTCCCAACCCCACTCCAACTCCAATCCCGGCTGCAACGCCGCTGCTCAATCCCTTCGAGCTGGACCCTTCGTTGTCAGCCGCTGAAGTTGGCGTAGTCGACGTAGTGGGAGCGGACGTAGTGGGCGCGGTCGTGCTGGAGTCACTTTGGGTGGACCACGACGAAACAGTAGTCGAAGCGGTGGCGAATACGTCTCCGTCCTGTGCATGTATGACTGGGCCATAGGCTCTGATGCATTGGCTCCCCCAAACTTGTGTCGTCGTCCCCGCATGGAACGCAGTCGTCGCCCCCGCCGAGTTGGTCGAGAAGAAATAGGTGCTGACTGTCAGCGTCAAGGGACCGTCAAAGCACGACAAGCAGGCAAAAGAATCATCGCCGCGATCATCGCGGCATGAGAAGGAGCTGTTTGCCAACGGTTAGCAGACTGTACTGTGTAGGAAAGCAACCCTCAACTTTCGAAGACAACTCGCTGTCATGAGTCGGAGAGGACGCGTGATAATATGGTGGACTGTGCGTACATGGGGCAACAAGTGGCCTTCGTTTGCGTTGTCGAGCCTGTTGTTATGAAAATTTGGGATTGGCAGGCAGTAGTATAGCCCGATGGACAGAGCCCAGGCGAATAGAAGTAATTGTCGAAAGGTTGAAAACTACTGGGCAGGCAGGCAGATGATGCGGGCCCACCTACACCATACTGTGCCCACTCGTTGTTCCCATTGGCACCGATGAAGGTTCAGGAGCAATCCGTGCCACTGGGCGTGAAGACGGTGGTGAGCGGGCCCAGGTTCGTCATGGCGGCGTTCGTCGTACGGTGTCAGGAGTCGACGAATGAATGGTGCCGTGCCCCGTGTCCACGGGCAAGTCGCGGGGCAGAGCAGAGCAGATATCTGCAATATAAAGCGCCTCACCGCGCTTTTTCCCGTCCCCTCGACCGTCGACCGTTGACCGAATTGTGATGCTGGTGATGTTGGTTGAACTCACCGCAACTGTGGAAATAAGCATACAAGGGCCCTACAGGTGCGACGGGACATCCAGACTGTGAAACTAGCGCTACAGGGTCACCCCGGCCGCTGGCCGGCCCCGCTTAGCGTCTGTCCATGCGCTCTGCATGGCCCGGGCCAAGGCGGGACCATGCTGGTGGCTCTCCGATGCAACGGTGATGGGTTGTGGAGCTCCCGGCCGGTCCAATGAGAGCTGTAGCCGAAAGGCGCTGGTGCGTCCCGGCACCAGCGTCCATGCCGTCTTTATCGGGAGCCGACAGGACTGACTGCTACACAAACAGTCCTGCATATCTACAACCAACATGCTTAGGGGAAACACATGGTTGGCGGTTAGCTGGCACGGTTCTATGGTCTCCACGGCCCCAGTTCTATCGACGTGTACTGACACAGCTGGAGGAAGCGCAAATACACATGCTTCTAGGGTGCTTACACATAGCATTATCTATGACTTGTTAAAATAGCAATGATGGAAGATCTCAGAGCATGTACATTTGGGCTTCATCTAGGTGCATCGATACGACACAGGGGATGTTGTGGGGGCCATGGGCCCATAAAGATGCTAGCGGTTACAATCCTTGTTGCCTGTACGCTTCTGCCTTAACTGCATGTGTGTACCATCCATAGGAATGATAGGATTCTATCATTCTGGTAAGGATGGGTCGCTGAAGGAAGGCTGTGCCGGTTCAGCTGATCGCTGACGCACCTTTCATTCCACCCCGTCAGTCCGTCCGAGTAGAAAAGGCCAGAGGATGCCTCCCTAATACCGCATCAGCGCCCGAACAGCTTTTAAGAGGGAGAGATGCCTGCCGTCCAGACCTCCGTCCATTTGATATGCCCAAATACTACGATTCATTGATACCTATGCATGCCCCGCGTCGTGTCATGTCAGCCATCACTGCGCGACGTTTCACGGTAGTCACCGCTGTCGTATTGATGGTTCTTTTGCTGTCACGCCCATTTCTCTTCCTCTCGGATGACATTTCGGTTCAGTCGCCCGTGCTTCATGTTGCCCTACCCGCTGCGTGTCAGATTTGGCCTGGCCATGACTACAGTCAAGACCACCTTAATCACACCGATTGCGACGACACCATCCTGTCACCTCTTTTGGGAGACGTCAGCGCGCTCGGGAACCCACGGCGATGTCTTGAGCCCGGTTCCCGGCTGGACCAATACTACTATATCCCCGGCCGCAACTGGTTCGAAGTGAGATGGGGTAAGCCTCTGACCCTGCCGTTCAAACGCACACCCTTCGCTGACACACCCTCGTAGGCCATGTACAGACCCGATGCGCTGCAGCGGAATACAAGTTGTCACCCCTTGACAGCCAGATGGACATGACATGGCGCAAACCTGCCGATGCGCCCGGCTCCGAAGTCGAAGCCTCACAACCGGAGAACACAGGCAGAACGGCAGTTGTGCTCCGGTCGTGGGACACTTACGAGTACACCGACAACAGACTTGCCTGGTTGCGTGCGCTCATTGCCGAGGTCTCTCTGCAGCGCGTTGGAAGATACCAGATCTTTCTCCTTGTCCACGTCAAAAACCCTGACATCAACCTGGAGGAAGACGATGCTGCCTACGAGCAAGCGATGAGGGACTACGTCCCGGAGGAGTTCCGTGAGATGGCCTTTCTGTTCAATGAAAGAACATTGAAGGCTTGGTATCCCCTAGTCGAAGAGCACGGGTCCGTATATGTGAACAGTACCCCCTCAGAAGTACATCAGCTGACTTTTCCTGGGCTACTAGAGCGCAAGACCAGATGTACCAGGCACTTCAGATATTCTCACAGAAGTTCCAACAGTACGACTACGTCTGGCAGTTGGAGATGGACCTGCGTTTTACAGGCCACGTCCACGACACACTGGAATCAGCCTCAACGTTTACCCGCGCCCAACCTCGGCGTAACCTCTGGGAGCGCAATGGACGTTTCTTCATCCCTGCTCTCCATAACAACTCGTACGAGAACTTCGTCGACGCCGTCGACACCGAGATAGGCGACGCGGGTGTCTGGGGGCCAGCACTCAGTCCGGGCTTCACTCCCAAAGGCCCTCAACCACCGTCCCGCACGGAACGTGATTGGGGTATCGGTGAAGATGCCGACTTGATCACCTTCATGCCCATATTCGACCCTGTGGGCACGGAGTGGATATATGAGGGCAATGTCAACGGCTTCGCGGAAGGACTGTCAACACCGCGACGCGCTGCCGTAGTGAGCGTCACCCGCTCATCGCGACGTCTGCTACAGCTCGTGAGCGATGCCCAACGAGAACGAGGCCAGTGGGTCGTCAGCGAATCCATACTGGAAACATTTGCCCTCCTGCACGGGCTGAAGGCCGTGGCGGTCCCGCAGCCCATCATCTTCACCGAGCAGTTCGGAGCGGAGGAACTGGATGCCAACATCCACAAGGGTCCGCCACATAGTAGGGCCGGAGGCGAGTATTCCACGCTGCTCTACTCAAAGATCGGATTTGTGGAAACGCCTTGGTGGGATGCGAGCTATTGGTTCAGGGAGGAGTCTGCTGCCGGGCAGACATGGCAAGCGTACAAGGAGGGTCGACCGTTGCCACCTATGCTGCTGCACCCGGTCAAGGAGAGGTAGTGATCTTGTTTCTATCTATTGGACTTTCATTTTTGGACATAAAATATACCCTATTTCTGCCACCGATCAGGGAGATGCGACCCCAACTGAACGGACATGATGTCAAGGTTTCCTTATCAGGAGACCGCCTTGCCTCTTCATCATCTGTGACCATGATTGTCCGCCAAGGAGAAGGTAGTTCCCCCTTCATCTCTTGCCTTCACCGCCACTACGAGATACCGTCACTTGTTGGATTTCATATTGTCTTATTCGAAAGGTATCAATCAACTATGATATTGTGGGATGCTATCCAGCGCACCTCGCTAGCAATACAAGTACAAGAGAAAGCAACTACGCAGAGATAGCTCGTCCGAGCTCCACCATGAAAATTTGAAAAAGAAAGACTCAACGAAAAGACTTACCGTTACCCACCAACCAGCCGACATGGACATGGTCGCCAAGATACTCACTCACTCACCGGCCTCCAGGGTCTTTCAAATCCAGTCACTCTCCATCTCGGCCCCAAGCCGCTCGCGCTCGTGGCACGAAAGACACTTGTCGTCGTCGTCATCACTACCATCGCAGTAGCAGGCCTGTACGGCGCACGAGTACTTACTCACGGGGGTACTGACACTCACCAGCCCGACCTGGGGCGGGGTCGAGCGGCACCCAAGCCGGTGCAGGTCGGACGGCACGCCCACCTCCTTGAAGTAGTGGCCCCGACAGTCGCGGCAGTCGAAATCGTGGCGGTCGCCGTGGATTTCGCAGACGGGCACGGGCACTAAGACGCCGTCGAGGCGCTGCGGGGGCGGCACTGAGACGCCCCGCACTGAAGACCCTGTTGGGGAGGTCCGGTCGTGCGAGGCGTGCACGAAGTATGTTGAGGGCGCTGTGCGCAGGAGGGCAGGAACGAGGGGGCTGCGGGCGCGAGGAGTGCGACGGTCTACGGGGGCCGGGGGGGGGAGTTCGGCCACGGCGACCGCGCGGCGCGGATTCCAGGTTGAAAGCCTTGGCGGGCTCGGGGGTCGCGTAGCCCTCAATGCGCATCGTGGCCGCGTTCTGGGTGAGTCTCTTGACGAGAGAGACTTCCGACAGCTCTTCCTCCTTTGAGTCGGGTTGCTCGATCTTCGGGCCGACGTGTCTGAGGGCCCTAATCTTGGGCTTGGGATGGTAGAGGACGGTGTTGCCGGCCAGGTTCTCGGTCGTCAGGGCTTGGTGCGGCTGCTGATGGTACACTACCGGTGCGGGCTTCGACACCTTGGCCTGGGGAGCCGGCACATACTCGGGCTCAGCATCAACCAGGTCGTCCAGATCGATTATCTCACCAGTTCCATGCTCGACAACTGGGGGGTAGTTGTGCGTCCTGGCCTTCTTACGATGACTGGTCTCAGGGCTGTAATCGTAGTCGCTGGGCAACTCTCCCCTCGCCGCAAGATCGAAGCTCTCGACACTGGGGTTGTTGAGATTGTCCTCACTGGTGTTCATGAGCATTTTAAACCTCTCCTGAGCCTCATCAGGGGTCGGTGCAAGGTACGACGGAACAGGAGGCAGCGGGCCCAGCGGACCGCTGTACGCCATCGGGCTCTTCGCGCGGAACGGCTGGGTCCCCTTGAGGCGCCACAGCGCCTTTTCCTTAGGGTCGAGGTAGCACTCGGCGGGGATGCTCTCGGGGTCCATGGCCGCCTTGGTCCAGCCTTTCAGCTCCTTGTAAGCGAGGAACTGCTTGACGATACGAGGGGCCTCCTCGTCGAAGCGGTCGGCGAAGTACTGGTGGCATACCTTGCAGACGCGCTTCATGTGCAGCGCTCGCTTGAGAGGTCGGCATTTGGGGAATAGAGCGCCCAGGCAGGAGTGGTTCCTCTTGAATTCGGCGACGCCGCACTTTTCTACGATTCTCTCCTTGTGCCGGCATAGACCTACCTTCGTAATCTTTCGGCAATCGCACGGCATCTTGAGCGCTTGGTTGGGTGGCTGTTAGTGGGCTTGAAAGAAAATAGGGTACAGGTGTGGGATATGACGGAAAGTAGGGGTAAACGACAAGCTGAGCCTAGGAAAGATGATGGCAAAGGTAACTTGGCAGAAATCTTTGCCTAGGAGTTGGTTCGGTCAACGATAGCTTGCGTTTGTTTCTTGGGTTGGACAATATTGACTGGGCCGGGATAGACGCTGCACCACTGGGTATTTGTATGTCAGATCCGGCGATGTCTTTGTCCATGACCAAACAATGTCTGTGTCCAACGCCCTTCATGTTAGTCATTGACTAGTAATGAAAAGATAAAGCCGCATTATATCTAAGATGAAAGCGATCTTAACAAATAGATAATGCATTTTGAGCCTCGATACTCTAGTAAATCAAAGGATTGAAGGGTAAGGCCTCGTTCGATAGGCTAGAAGCAGTTCTTAGCCAATTTGTAGAGCTTGGCGTGCACCCCTTTATTGTTCGGCCCCACTACACATAGCGACGTTGCAGGCTCATCACCCGCGCGAAGAGCCACAATGGTGAAGCACCTGATAGTAGTTACTCGCCGTATTGGTCGACATAATCTCGCAGCCACAGAACATGTGAATGTAGCTGTCCTTATGGATAGGGGTTTTGGGATGCGTCTTGACGGTCCTCGGGTTCTGGTAGGCGGTTTCTTAGGGTAATATTGCGGCGATGAGTCGATGAACAATGAGACCTGGCCGAACCGGGTTCGTGGCAGGGGAGTAGTAAATAACTACGTAAACAGAAGCAGCTAATCTTAGTTTACGCAACAAACGTATCGAAAGTCGTAGAAGAGAAAGGCGCTTCCGCGTGCGCATTGCATTAGGTATGTGTAAGCTCTATCAAGAAACCAAGAACCACTGCCTCCAACGACCACTGCCTCCAGCAACCAATGCCTCCAACGTCCAACCTCATGTGACCCTGTGTCCCCATGTGAAAAAGGTCAAGCACATTCCTCGCCCCGAATAGCCTCGTGGGTCGTCCGGTAGCCATTGAAACTCCCGACTTCCCGCAAAGCAGGCACTCTTCTCACCCTTAGTATGATGAGGTGCAGGTTCCGGGGGGCGTAATGGATTCGGCTTGCGGGCTGTCAGTAAGTGCTTACGTGTATGATATCGAGATCGTTGGCTCGTTGAGCAGGAGAGGTGGGTGGATACATACCGCAGACTCGATCGTTTACTTCTAAGCAGCCGGTTTTTACCTCGTACTGATCGCAGCGGCTAGCCATACTGGTATAGCAGTCTTTCCAGTCTGCGTATGCCGCTGAATTGCTTCCACAAGTGGCTCTTCTTCCTAGTGGCTGGGAAGGGCCGGCCACAGCTAGAGCGGTGAGGGCGAGGATGACGGGGGCAAGTAGCTGTATGGTGGCTAGCTTAGGGGAGGTTGGATAGCCTGGTGGATGTTGGACAGTATGGCCAGAAGGTAGGATGGGGATGGAAAGGAACGACTGTGATCTGTAGTTCGCGGAGGTAGTGATCGAAGGTGAATGTGCATGATGGGAAGGACTCTAGGCTTGGGATACTTGGACTTCTTATGTAGCCAACCGGCGTACTGCAGCTCGAGTCGCAAGACTCATGAGCTTAGTTCACGTTGACAATCGGAGATTACCATACCGTTCCTGCGCCATGCCCGCTTTGACGTAATGGTGCTGTGAAGTCCTTGCTTATATGACGATGCAGCATTGCAGCAATGTGAGCCAAATTATCACAAGGCCCAAAGCCAATCAGGACCATTCAAGGTTCCCGGACATCAAGTTTGGGAAAGCGATACAACTCTGTTTTACCAGCCGTCTGGGAATTGCTTCAGGCACGGTACCCGGCGAGCGTTCCAGAGCATTCTGAACCACACTGGCGGGTTGAACGCTCGTAGATCATCATTTGCGGAAACTGGACTTCTTATCGAAAGGCGCCTTGAGCTATGGGGTCTATGTATCCGCGCCAACCAGTACCAGTGTGCAGGTAGCTGTTGAACACATAGGCAGAACCCTGGGAGATCGGTATGAAAGGCAGAGCATCAGGATACCTACAATCAGGCAGTGCTCTACTCTGCACTGATGATGTCGACATGTCAGTAGTTTAAGCGTTTCGGAAAGGGACTTGGAGATGATATCGGTATGGCAGCTCAGTGGTGATCACGCAGTGCAGTCTTGCATTGGAAGAACTACCTGCTGACTAACCCAGCCCTCAAGTATGTCTCTCGAAAAGCCACAGGCCCTTGTCGACAGGCGCACACCATCCGTCACCAAAAAAACCATGACCGCCAGCAGTACATCCCAGCCTCCCGTTCCGAGCCACTCCTTGTCCCAGACCAAGGCCTAATCGATCATGCAACAGTATAATTTCCTATATAGACGTAAGTATTAGCAAAAAAGGTCTCCAACAGTTCATCATGGACGGCGGCCTGGAGCAGATACGTACCGCACGACGTGCCCCACTTGAGCTTGCACGCGATGACCGGGTTACCGATCAGTCCTCCGCAGTTATGGACTACGGCTTGGCTGTAGCACGTCAAGAACGTCTGGTACGTGTCGTAGTCGGGGCAGTCGACGTGGTGGAGGCCTTCCGGGGGCGTCAAGGGGATGGCGATGACCTGGGTTCCCAGGGCCACCAAGGCGGAGGCGAGGATTGAGAAAAGCATCTTGATGGTGGTGGATTTGCGGTCGAGTTCGAGCTTTTCTGACTGGTGATATTGGGTCGTTTTGCTGAAGCTCGTGCAGGGGGTCGAGCGGTGACGGGTACGGTAGTTTGTGCGAGTTGAGTGTGTAGTGGTTGTTGGGGTTTTGAAAGCTGCAACCAGGTGGGAAAGACTGACATTTATACTCAGTCAGAAAGTATCGAACAGGCGAATAATCACTGAGAAGAGCTCAATCTGGGCTCCGTGCAACTCGGGCTCGGTGCCGGTATCTGTTTGCCAAGTTTGCTCCTTGCATTCACCTCACATGCAGACCGTTGATGTGATCTCTTGCGTGTCACGAGAAGCATATTGTCGGTGAGCGCTGACTAGCACAAGCTTGAGAGACTTAATCAAAGGGGGGGGCTTGAAATCAGAGCATGAACCCTCTCATCCCGTCCACCACGTGCTCATTCACTGATCGCTCATTCACTGATCGCTCATTCGTTGATACGGGCCATCAAGAGGCAAACTTGCCCGCGAATGCGCGATTAGCCACACGCAAGGCATACAATGTTAAATTGCAGCAGAGGGCATAAACTCACAGGTCTCCTTGCAATCTACCGCAAAGCCTCTTCTTCCTTTTTTGCCGCAGAAAGCAAACACAGGCCGCCGGTCCCGGGGTTCTTGTTCATTCGGCGTTGATTCGAATCCGAACACGCCAACGCGCGCTTGAGGACAGGTTACTTGATAAGCGTTGAGTTAGAACGTGCGATGTGCTCGATCTGGTCATGCTGTGACTCATCTGGGTGTCATTGACATGACTTGGCAGATCTCAGCAGTGACGGAGCGGTGTATTACTCACTCTTTTGAAATTCCGAATCCAGCCACATGGCATGCCTTGAGCGTTACTGGAGAAGGATATAAAGAGCAGAAGAGCCATGTATTCCGTATTTATATGACTGTGTATTCCTCTATGGTGGCTGTGGTGTGTTGGCATATATGAGGTACGTATGACATAAGCACGGTCGCGATGTTGATTAAGAAAAGGGGCACGAGTGGCAGCAGCTGGAGGACCATGTCACAGGTGGCGCGCAGCTGAATAGGGACACTGGGCTGGTAGGCCGCCATACAAAGGCGAGGGCCTTCGTGCCCTGACTACGGTACGGCCCAGCTCTTGAATTTGTACCAACCTGTTCCCGAGGAAGTTGTAGGACTCTAGATACGTCAGGGTAGCGAAGCTCGCAAAAGTATCCGAGGAATGCAGCTCATGATAATTAGGTGACGTCCAGAGCCGGAAGTGACGAGGAGCTCAAAGCGAACTTCCTCAAGTTTGCCACATGTAAACGAACGTATATTGAAGCTAATCTCCAGAGTGAAGGTAATGAATAAAAATGAGTGTAATGGCTAGTCCCTAACCGAGTAGAACACAAGCTCTCTGGCAAAACCCAGGGTTATAATTTAAGGGGAACAGTAAAGGGTACACCTGTCAAGGCACGGTTGTCCTTGGCCTGTGGCCCCCAAGTTCGAAAGAATGTCGAGAAACGCAAACGAACACCAACGCCACCAACGCCAACGCCAACGCCAACATCCGCGCTGCGCCGTAGGCTACGGCGCAGCGGCAAAAGAAATGAAAAGTCAATCCAGCCCGGTCCCCACCTTTTTTCTCTCTTTACGCACTGCTTGCTTACACGCCGGAAAAGCATTCCACCTTGTCTTCGTTGTGTGCCCGCCAGGGCTTCAAACACCGTAAATTTTCGAGACTTGCGTCACATCCTCTTCATACGCTCGATGTTTGCCTTTATATCCTTTATCATCTCCTTCTCCATACGGTCGATCTCATCTTCTTTCTCCTTAATCTGCTGCTCTATACTCTTCTTATGTCCTACTGGAGCTAGTGCGTCGGCCATTTTGCGTTGGCTCTGGAAGAGTATGGATGTCTCGATGGGATACGATGTGTCTTTAGGTGGGACCGACAGGTTGGTGCCCGAGCCTCGAAGAATTCGGTTGGGTTAGGTAGGTCAATACTGACCGACGTGTTGATATGTGGATTTCGAAGTTATGATGCGAGTGTCAGAAGACCTTGGATGGGTTCCTATGACCTCTCTCCTGGACACGGGAGATTGAGTGCTTCCTTTATACACATCGTCTTCCTCCCAGATATCTATGCTTTGGGAACTTCGAGTAACCAACAAACCAACAAACCACAGAGTGCTTCCTTTATGCACATCGTCCTCTTCCCAGATATCTCCGCTTTGGGAACTTCGAGTGACCAACAGACCAACAGACCATAGAGTGATACCCAACACTGGCCATGTTATCCGCCATGTCCTCCACACATGATTAATGTAGAACGTCGCTTCAACAAAGAGTCAATCACCAGGGCATGGGAACAAAGAAACAGCAGACTGGACCAGGATTCCACACCACAATCTCCCCGAGGGAGTCAGCACTTCCCCCCCTGAGTCGAGGCTGGAAGTTTGAGAAACCCTGCCTAACATATACCTTACGATCGACCCTCTCGAACCCAGACTCCACCACGCCAGTCAGATCTCGCATCCAGCACGTGGACGGAGGAGCTGCGCTCCCACTACCGCGGGCTAACTGAAATCGTTGACGTCTTAGTCGATACCATCATACTCCCTTACACGGATGCATTGAGTAAGCATCAGCCAAGTTACGCACATATCTTGCCACTCTCCGCGACGCCCTGTCTTTGCCGCGCGCAGTCCATATCTACAGTGGAAGGAACTACTCCTGCTTCGGCCTCTCATACCGGCAAGGTCCCGACCAACTCAATCCACGTCAATATTGTTGGATTCTGGGCTACGTTAGCCCATCCATAGTCATCCTTCAGGATCACCATCCCCATTTGTGACTCTGTCACATACGTGGCCAATATAAGGCCACGTATCCTTTCCTTTAGTATCTTGGATATATATAGGGCCATTCTGGCCGCTCCAGAGTAGCTGGAATTCCTCTCCTTAATAGAACACTTTGAAATCTAACAAATATAGGGGTCTCGTTAAGTAGGTTGCCAAGCTTTTTGAAAATTTCCCAATCAAGTTGATTGACGTTAGTCAACAGAAGGGTCCCGTTGATATTGATCAACATTCGTTGATATGAAAAAATACCTAAAAATAGTAAGGTTTTGTAAAGTATAAGAAGTACTTTGGCATGACCCACCATGACCCTTGGCATGACCCACTATGACTTGGATATTTTAATATAGTTAAAAAAGGAAAAATAATATCCACGATATCCACGTCAATATCAACCCACGATAGCCTCGTTGGTGAGTTGCCCAAGCTGCAGGGGTATCGGTAGATTAAGTTGACGTGGATATCCACGTCCATATCAATCCACCGTGGATATCCGTTAAGTTGTTCGGGACCTTGCATACCGGTGTGAGATACATTAGATCACTGTACATGTGAGTATCGGTCTGACTTAGGTCCGGCTAGCTGGTCTCGGTCTGTTCAACTTGCGATGAAGATGGGGAAAGGGGGTATCTACCCCCCACGGTGTTGAACTGTATGTGGAAGTCAAGCCAATGAAGGTATGGATGATGTTTATCCTTAAAGCAGCAAAGTAGCTCCCCTATCGAGTAGCTTGGTTCCAGCCTTTCTCTTTTTCCCCGATGAGCGCGTTATTAAGAAACTCATAGCTAGAAAGAGGAGACAAATTAGCATGGTGGCTTAATATTAATATCTTAGGCTAGCAGTGAACTGGCCCAGTCAAGCTGGAAATAGAAGGAGCGGTCCGAAAAATGGGGTTATTGTTGGATCCATGTGATTCCACAGTCAAACCGTCCATACAGAACCCACATGTATGATTAGATAAGAGATTAGATACCAGATTGTGAGGTCACTTAGCCAGACCTGCAGGTCCAGCTAGACTTCCCAATCCAACCATCAGCAACATCATGACCTTGACCCAATACTCGAGTATTATGATTGATCGTTCAAGCCTGTTCCAACACTAGCTTTAAGGTTTAATATTAAACAGCTATTACTATCTTTAAAACAATCGGACGGTATCTTCCTTTTAAAAGAACCTTTAATAATATTCAATTCGTATAAATGAATAAAAACTTTAAAAAAACAATCCAAGAACTTACTTATAACCTTATTAAAAAAAAACTAATATTAAACTGTTGTAATCTTTATTTAAAAACTACGGCTTATAAAAAAACTATCAAAAAACTACTACGGTAAAGTAAGCTCTTATTATAAATTATAAGTTTAAAAAGGTTAAAAGCGACCTTTTATTAATAAACCCCCCCCGTCCCAAAAAAAAAAAAAAAACCCAATCCGAAAAGTAAGGCTATTAAAATTAGTTTATACTATTAAAATAAAGATTAAAATGCGTCTTATAAACAGATAGCGGACAAATAACAACCACCTTAAATTATATTAAACGTCTTCTTTAAAAGGGGTAAGTGGACAACCCACGACTACCAACGAACTCCACGTGTGAAGTCAATACCGCTTTCGATTACCATAGATCCATATTGGAGGCAGTGCAAAACAGTCTCCTGGGATTCGTGGAATCGTTACAGACAGAGTAGAAATCTGATTGATTTGTCTCTCCCCTTGGCCGGTTGAGTCAGAACGCGGATGGAATTATTACTATAGCGGGGCCTACATCGAATAAATGGTTAACGGTAAAGAGGGGGCTGCCCCACCACAGCGCCAACTTCGTCATCGTCTCTCTGCCTCTCTACTTCTTTCCAGACCGTGTAGTTTTCCAGCCACTGCATATTGACCCTTCCAAGACAGTCATAAATCCAGTCGCATTGCCAGCCATGGATAAGAAGACACAGGAGCTGCTGAAAAGGCCACTTTACGGTATTGTCTCCCGTTCGCACCCTGTCGCAGGCCAAACCCCTAACCCCACCACACACGATAGTGTACGACCTCCCACCCGAAGTCCTCTCCACCCTCACGCTCCAAGAAGACGCCGCCGAATCCGAGAGGCAAGAGGTCGATACGCCCGCACCCTCCCCGATACCATCCTCCAACGACCACCCATCACGAAGCTCCTCCTCCGACAGCCTCCGCGCCTCCGTCGGCTCTCAAGCATGCTCGCTGTGCGGCCAGTCGTTTGCCAGCGTGCAAGACCAGCGGGGCCACCTGAAGTCGGACTGGCATCACTACAACCTGAAGCAGAAGCTGCGGGGGCGCGCGGCGGTGTCGGAGGCCGAGTTCGAGAAACTGATCGGGACCCTAGACGAGAGCCTTTCCGGGTCCGACTATTCAGACACGGAGGACGAGGACGAGGACGAGGATGCGACGGGGCGCAAGGACAGCACGCTGACAGCGCTCTTGAAGAAACAGGCTACGCTGGCTGATAGGAGCGCTAGGAGCAACGGAGATGCGCCAGCCGAGGAGGACGACGACGGTTTTACGAGGAAGAAGCAACGCGGCAGCGGCAAACCGCCTTTAATATGGTTCAGCTCGCCACTGTTACCCGCGAATAACTATTTCGGTATCTACCGCACCATATTCGCACCGGAAGAGACCAAGAACGAGAGTGACGCCGTACAGATGGTGAAAAAGAAGCAACTGGAGTCGATACCTGTACCGAAGCCAGGGCCGGATGGGAATTTCGCGCCTGCTGTCTACAAGGGGCCACATATATTTTTATGCATGATTGGAGGTGGCCATTTCGCAGCGATGGTCGTGTCGCTCGCGCCGCGACAGACGAAACACGGAAATGCTGGGCCGTTAAACAGAGAGGCGACCGTTCTCGCGCACAAGACCTTCCACCGGTACACTACGCGGAGGAAGCAGGGTGGTTCGCAATCGGCAAATGACAACGCAAAGGGCAATGCGCACTCAGCCGGTTCGAGCATACGTCGGTACAATGAGCAGGCTTTGGTAGATGAGGTACGGCTACTCCTACACGACTGGAAGACTCTGCTCGACACGTCGGAGCTGCTCTTCATCCGAGCAACAGGCGCTACGAATCGGCGGACCCTTTACGGTCCCTACGATGAGCAGGTCCTGCGGGCGAACGACCCGCGGATACGAGGCTTCCCGTTCAGCACTCGGAGAGCGACCCAGAACGAACTGATGCGGTCCTTCATCGAGCTCACGCGGCTGAAAGTCCGGGAGTTCGACCCAGCTGCCGCCCAAGCAGCGACAAAGGCGCAGCACGAGACATCCACCAGGACGACATCCTCGAAGCCCGCTAAGCCCGCGATACCAAAGTTGAGCGAGGCGGAAGAGACGGCACAGCTGCACACTTCACAGCTACAAGCTTTCATCCGGCGTTCCAAGCTGCCAGCCCTGCTCTCCTACCTCAAGAGCAACGATCTGCCGTCCGACTTCCGCTTTCAACCCGCGGAATCGCAGCAGAACCACCACGCGCCCACGCCGCTACACCTAGCCGCGAGCCAGAACTCGGCACCGCTCGTGGCCGGGCTACTGGGGAAGGGCGGCGCGGACCCAACAATCGCCAACGGCGAGGGCAAGACGGCCTTCGACCTCGCGGGCGACCGCGCGACCCGCGACGCCTTCCGCGTAGCGCGACACGAGCTCGGCGAGGCGCTGTGGGACTGGGATGCCGCAAAGGTGCCGACGCCCCTGAAACGCGAAGAAGCCGAGAAGCGCGAGGAGCGCGAGCGCGCCGAGAGCGACAGGAAGGAGGCAGAGCGCCGCAAGGCCGAGGAGGAGCGTCTGCAGCGCGAGGGCCCGAAGGTCCCGGACAGCAGTAGTGGCAGCAGCAGTAAGGGGGCGCGCCCGGGCCGCCGGCTCCTCGACGGCGGCGTGCTGAAGACTGCGCAGGAGCGGCGCGAGGACGAGGCGCGCGGCCTGACGCCCGAGCAGCGCATGAAGCTGGATCGCGAGCGCAGGGCGCGCGCTGCTGAGGAGCGGTTCAAGCGGATGCAGGGAGGTAGCGGCGTCTAGCTAGAGTCGCGGAGTCGCAGAGTGGCAGACGTGATTGGACTTGGATGCAGGTAGCAAGGAGGGAGGGTATTTTGAGATGAGGCAATGCTCACTGAATACTTACTTACTACTTGGTTAGTTGTGTGCCCTAGACGTGACGTGCATACATGCATCTAGGTACGATATGACATGTCCCCGTGCCGCCGAAGTGCAGTGCAGAAAATAGACATCCCGCTGCAGATCGGAATTGCAATTGCGAGTTGGGGTCGTACCGTACCGCCCACACCTCGCATCCATAGCCGCCGACGACACAGCTGCTGGGCCACGGCGGTTATTTGGGGGCGGCGCTTCTGCCCGTTGTGACCTGTCCATCGCAAGCTTTCAATTTCAATTCGCCGTACCATCCATCCATCCGCTTTGTGCTTAGAATAGAGCGGGCGTTTTGCCTCTGCGTCACAGCTCACATGCTTATTTTGACTTATTAGGATGTGAGGCGTCCGATGGACTGGACTGCTGCGGTACCTAGGTACGAAGTGCGCATCGGAATATGTGAAAGGAAGGTATGTAGTCATGATCTGATCGAAGCCGGCGAATCCTTTCGTCTCTTCTGCCCGCCGTCAGTCTGTATGCGTCGACCTTGTACCTCGTACCTGGAAATGAAGCCGGTCAGCCATCTCCTGTTTGGCTGCCGGGCATTGATTGTGTGGTGCATCACTGCGCCTGCCAACCTATATACGTGTATGTGTATGTGTTTGGTATGTGTGTCTATGTACGGCTGAGGAACGGGGATGCACGTAACGTAACGTAAATACATACATACATCACCTGTCGTAACGACGAGAAGCAAAGCAGTGTCACGTCCAGACGGATCCTTTGCGGGACGGTCTGGGTAGAAGTATGTGGCCTCAGCTGATACGACATGCAAACGAATGTGATACTGCGAAGCTCTTGGGGGCTGTTCATACCTTAGCCACCTCCTCTCATCTCCTTGAGAGCGAGACGTTGAAGACTTCAATGCTCAGCTCGGCGAAGAGGCAGCCAAGTCAAAGAAGTAGGAATACATGCACTGAAGTATCCCATTCATCACACGGAAATGGAGCTGTCTGACAGACATTCCGAAGAGGTGGAACGCATGAATTGATGCGCGGAGGCCTGAGTAATCCTCAATCCACAGGACGGGACGCGGCCGGTGCCTTGGATGCGCGTCGGAGAAAAAGTAGAGAAAACCTACGGTAAGCTTAACAAGCCGGCATATAGGAGCGTGTTATGATGTTTCGCGATCATCCCATCAGCTGTAGTCTGTAGGCTGTAGCCATTTGATTGTTTGGATGCCAGCATTCGCGAATGGGATCTGTTTCATCCACATCGACGGCAGACAGGCAGACGTTGCCGACTCTGCACCAACCCGGCATCTCGTAGAAGCCTTCGCCGGCAATGTATCTTTCCCATCGCCTCCGGTTCACTATCGTCCATCCTATGGTCCGCCGCGATCGCGATCGTGGGCGAGGATGACGGAGCTGGCGATATAATTAGCAATTAGAAAGTTCGAATCTCTGATCTTCTTCCCATTCTCGCGACCGAGGGGACCACGAGGAATGCTTTTTGGGAACCATCGCGCTCCTACCGTATCCTACAGGATCTGGCAGCGGCGGCGATCACGTCACGACGGCAACGGGGGCAAGGCTGCCTGCCTCAGGCCTGTGCCCGCTCTCGGCGCGCATGTGGATTAAGTTCCGTGATGTTCCTGTAGGATCAACAGACATCAGAACCAAATGAACGGATTGCGCGTTTCACGTCTGCACTCACTTTTTATTATGGACGTCTTGACAGCTAGTCAGTGCGCCAGTTGGTGCCTTGCGAAGACGATGATCAACGGATCATGAATGCCAGCATACAAGCACGATGGGTTTATTAGGACATCCATCCTTCGATGAGAACCATGCAGAGTCGACGTGCCCTCCACGTGGTTATTTGGACCTGGATCTCAATCCATACCCGCACAACCCATGCTCTTGGGCCGCTTGGCAAGAGGCAGGGACTCTTAAAAGAGGGACTCTTGAAAGTGCCCAAACATGGAGGATTCCTTTGTGCAGTAGTGCTCGAATCACGGGCTCGAAAGGGACAATTCGAAAGACGGATTTCCGATCTCATGAGGTGCGCGCATTAGAGCATGGCGGAATACGTGGATTCGAGAGAGCTTGCTTGAAGAAAGCTGTACCGGGACAGGGTATCTAGGAGCAGGGTTCGCGGGCGACACGGCCAAACTTCAAAGGAGACTGGAGGTTGCACTGCGGAATCGTCGCCTCGGCGAACTGCACCTCTGTGGCTGCCCGGATGTCTGTGCGGTGCGACAGTGTGCGGGACGGCATCCTTTTTCTCAAGTCGAGGAGACGCCCAATTTCTGTGCAAATCTCGGCCGCGAGCTGATGTCCGATTATGAACGACACTATCGTTGATCTGAGATTGGACTCTGGAGACGATGCTAGCTGCCGATTACTCACCTAGACTCTTGGACGGTCGGCTCACCTCAATCCGGTTTGGGTATCCGTGCCTGTTGATCTCCCCATCTAGACTGCTAGACCGACGCTTGATCGCCTTTGGAAGACGCACAGTTGCCAATGTGGCCTGATGCAGATGGGAACTCGGGCTATCCCGGTCTACGGACTCGAGTCCGTTCTGTGATCAGTTGGCCCAGGGCCGTCATGGTGCTCGCTTGGCAGATGAGGCAGCCGGAGAGCTTCGACTCGTCATTCAAGCACGACGGCGTCGAATTGTCCTCGACAGCTATCATGAGCTGGCGTTCTCTCTGTGCCGCCACAGTCGTCGACGGACTTGAGAGGCGTCCGGGGCCGACAGCTAGGTTAGTTGACAGCTCTAAGATGAGATGACTACAGTAATAATGCTTTGGACTGGCTTCAGTCTAGCTTTGAGGTTCACCCAGGTAGCAGAGACCAGTGTCCCGAACAGTGAATTGAGTTGTTGACATACCTAGCCAATCGTGGGGCATTGCACCATCAGCCCACAGTCGCTTCGAGGCTCGAGCACGCGCCCAATCTGAAGATGACTGGTCGCCAGGTAGCAGTAGCACAGTGCCACAGCGTAGCATTTCCATGGGTAGGTCTCAGGTAATGCGGCTCGTTCGTATTCGCCCCTTTCGCAGACGGACAGAAGAAGAGTTAGCCCCAGGCTGTGGGTATGCGGACTGTGCCGGATCAGTCAACTGCATGTGGGCGAGGACTCGGGAGATATCAGGTCATGCCACATGGAAGCTCCTTGCAACCTGGCTCATCGGAGTGACGAGCGTATCCCAGTCCCACTTGACTCTCTGGAGTCTTGCGAGGTTTGGGAGGTTCAACACCAAGGATCTTGAGGATCACATCTGGCGGATTCGATCGGCGTGACCTCCTAGACAGCAGTCAGCAGTCAGCAGCTCAACTGCTGCTACTAGCAGGTATCTGCTAAATTGGACTTCAAAGTCGGACAACTCGCCGAACAAAAAGTGGTAGTGAAACTGTGAAACTGCTAGCTCCCATTGGCAAAAAGGTGAAACAGGGACAGTCTTTCGCTATCGCTCCTCCTTCCCGCTGAACAAAATACCGGGGCGGGCTCACTGGGCGCCCGCGAATGACGGAACAGCTCTAGCGTCGACAATGGGCGGCAAGGGGCCCTGTCAGCACCCCTGCGCCAGATCACTATGCGCTAATCCACCTGAAGCCGTGCCCCGTTCACCCAATCGCCGTCCTGGAAATACATCAGATGCAAACAAGATGCGAATGTGTATGCGCGCGTTACTATTGACAACACCATAAGCCGAATCCTCTAATCATCATGAAAAGCATCTGTATCAGCTGCACCGGCCGAGCTCCTATGAGCGTCTATGACTTTGATATTGACACCCAGCAGCATAATAGTAGCTTCGGCGGCACCACTATCCCGAACGAGAAGCCATTTCGAAGCGACGTAACATCGTCAGACTCACGATGGATCCCAGCTAAAAGTGTTAGCAAGCACCCAGCGCCTTGGCGAGGGCCACATGGCTCCAGGCATGGGGTTCATCCGCATCGTGCACTCTACTCGGGGTCTCGGAGCATCCCGATACTGCCAATTGGTACCTACTGCATCAGTGCTCGTCGATGAGACACGTTCAACCAGAGTTGACATGTCTTAACGCCGTTGCGATAAGTGAACCACAGTCTCAGTCGCCATCCGGGGGAGCGGCGTCGGTGACCGTCGATTAAGATGCTGACATCGACGTCACTAGTTCCGCAACTTCCGTCCATGTGTATTCCTCCAAGGTGTCGATGGGAATGAGTAGGTTTGTGGACGTCCAGGATGCTGAATGCTGACTGCTGACTGAACAGTGCAGCAACGACCTGGACCTTTTCAGAAATAGACCCAGACATCTTGTTGATCGGATCATATGCTGCCACTTTTCCCGTCTACGCATCGTTGCCGTGCAGTCTGTCTCTGTCAATATGATAGACGATCCATTGGCCCAGGCCGCACCCCCTGGCTGCAGATTACCAGGAAGGTTGCGGCCCCGACAGCCCCGACCTCCCCCCGACCTGACAATGCTGCAGCTCAGGCGTTGTACCTGCATTAGAGCTGCCACCCGCAGGTGGCTATGCTCGTTTCATGTTCCACCACCTCAACGCCGAAACTTCAGAACTCTCTCTCTTTTTGAGGGAGAGTATGGAGGGGCCGAAGGGGCAGGAGATCTGGTAGCTAGCTACACGGGCTGTGGGAGTCTCCTTTCTTTTCGTCAGTCTGGAGTCATGCAGGCAACGAAAAAGCCCCGAGCCAATACGAAGAGGGCCAATCAATCATCCATATGAGGCTGTCAGTTGCTGGCGCCGCGGTCTCCTCTGTTTCGCGTTGAGTTGGCCCCGTGTGCTGCACTCGCGGGAGGTGCCGTTTCAATCCTACCTGTCCTTTGAAGCCTCACGTTGCTGGTTTATTTCTGGCAGCACCAAACATGACGAGTCTCCCCTTCAGGCAACTATCGTCAGCAGGAATGGTAGGAGTGCCCTCGTCTGATCCATCGGGCACAGAAAGGCAGAAAGGCTGCAGCAGATACCTCACACAGGCAGCACAAGAGGTACAAAGGTATAGCCCAATTCATGATGCGCAAGAGCTGTGATTGGCTGAAGCGATGGCTTAGGGGCCGCCTTGACTGGCTGGAGGCCACCGGAGGTCCACTCTTTACGGTGGGCTCAAGTCAAGCCCAATGGCTGGCCACCTGTGCACTTGCCCCTGAAAATACCACCTCGACGTCCAAGAACCCCCAGCCAACAGCCGCGCGCTCTGTGCCATTCCAGCCCCCCCGGTACAGTGTATACAGTATTCCACACTAGGTACATAACCCGACGCCATTGTCGGCATCCTGGACCTTTTCCTTTTGCCTATTCTGCAGCAGCCATGCCGCTTTGGATCACCTCTACAGGTACAGACTAGTACCTGGTTGGACCCCCCTACCGCTGCTCGATCCTGGGACAGGGAACGAGAGCCAACGGAGTCGACAGGGGCCATGGGTATAACGAGGGAACAGGCTAACGGCCAAGCCTTGACCCCGTGGCCATGCCTGCAAGTGCTGGACCCTCGACCGGAGTACCTCTGCACTTCTGCTACGTACACAGGTATCCTCACCGGACGACTGGCTCAGAGCGGCCCAACATGAGAACCTATATATGTCTTGTCTCCCGCATCTGGATATCAACTTCTATTTTCCTATCCTCCCCAAGATTCCCCTTCCATCCTCACCTTCGTTCCTGCACGGTTGTAACCGCGGTTGGTTTTCTTTCTCTCTCGGAAGTCAAGCCCCATTCGCTTAACTTGCTTCCAATTAAATTAATATTCCTTTCCTTGATATACACGGTCGTTCTCGTTGATATAGAAGACTTCCAGTCGCTCTTATACCAACAGCCCAAACAACATCGTCTTTTCATAAACACAATGAAGAACAGCTTCTCGCTCATCGCCTTGGCTGCTGGCCTCAGCCAGGTCACTGCCACTGTAAGACCGCACGTCCTCGTCCCTTCACTGGCACATTGACTGACCCCAACAGGGCTTCCACAATGCTCCTTCATTCAGCTGCCCGGACAACACAAACAACACCTGTACCCCCGACATGACCGGCGGTTTCGACTGGTCCGACCTCAACGTTGGCTCTGTCTCCTCGTACAAGGGCTTCGATTTTTCTGGCTTCACTTGCTCCAACAAGTTCGGCAAGCGGGACGTGATCAGCGGCAGAACCTTCCAGTCCAAGTGCATTACCGGTACAGCCCAGACGGACAAGAGCAGCTGTCCCAAGATTAGCTGTGGCAAGGACGTCGGCAAGACCTCCATCACGAGTTTCCAGGTCACTCCCGATCACGACTGCGATCTCGAGTTCCACTACTCCATGCCCGACGGATCTACCTGCAAGCACCGATCGTCTTGCAAGTCTTCCGGTACCACTGTCGACAACTCCCAGTGCGGTGGTGCCACCGATGTCACCGTCGTCTACCCCTCCCAGCCCGACACGGGCAAGAGTTCTTGCAGCCTTGGCATCCACTCCATCGCCTTCGACTGCGGAAGTGCCTCAACCACCACGCACGTCTACCCTACTACCGCTACTAGCAGCTACGCTGTCAGCACTCCCGCCACAACCACCGCCGAGACCTCCAGCACTGCCGAGACGACCAGCACTCCTGCCACAAGCACCGCCGAGACGACCAGCACCGCCGAGACCACTTCCGTCTCCGTCCCTGCCACCAGCAGCGTGCCCGCCACCAGCACCTACCCGGGCACCACCGTTGTCGCTACAAGCAGCACCGAGGCTGCGTCTTCCAGCACTCCCGTCGAGTCTTCGAGCACTGCTGTTCTGACGACGACCAGCACCGCCGAGACAACCAGCACTACTCCCGCCACGAGCACCGCTGAAACGACCAGCACTGCCGAGACTACCAGCACCGCCGAGACCACTTCCGTCTCTGCCCCTGCCACCAGCACCGTACCCGCCACCAGCACCTACCCGGGAACCACCGTTGTCGCGTCGAGCAGCACCGAAGCTGTGTCTAGCGGCACCACTATTCTCACCACCGACTCCACTGTCTTGTCCGTCACCAGCTACATCACCACCTCCACTATCTACAGCACGTCCATCCAGACCATTACCAGCTGCGGTCCTGAGGTGACCAACTGCCCTGCCGGTTCCACCGCCTTGACCACTGTCACCGTCGCTATCTCTACCACCGTCTGCCCCGTGACCGAGACTCAGACTCTAAGCAACAGTCCTACTGGCCCGGCCACGTCGCCTTCCGTACCGGTTGAGACCTCTGCCACTTCGCCTGCTACTGAGACCTCTGCCATTGTCGCCACTGAGACCGCTCCCACTTCACCTGCTACCGCGTACCCTACCACCGTCCCCGGTGAGACCGACACTACTACCGTCCCCGGTGAGACTGGTACTACCGCTGTTGCCTCCTCCGCTACCCTCCCGGTTGGCTCCACCTCCAGCGTCCCTGCCGGTCCCGGCGAGACTGTTACCATCCCTGGCGTTGTCCCATCTTGCCTGAACACCTGGATGTTCACCGTCGGCTGCACGGACAACACCGACGCTGCTTGCTACTGCCCTAACAGCAACTTCACCCAGAAAGTCTTCAACTGCATTTACTCCCACGGCGAGAGCGACCAGGCCACTGCTGATGCTATCAGTTACTTCCAGGGCATCTGCGCTCCGTTCGTGCCCACCAACCCCGGCATCGCCACCGGTGCTGCCACCGTCACCACCTACCTGACCGCTTCTCCTACCGCCATGCCGTCTCAAGTCACCACCGTCCTGGTCACGGCCACGACCGTTGTCCCTTGCACCAACTCTGCCGGCGAGACCATCCCCAGCTCCAGCAGCACCGTGACCATCAGCACCTCGATGACCGCACCTCAGGTGATCTTCACCACTGTCCCCGCCACAGGTGCCGGCACTACCTCTGATGTCGTCGTCGTGCCAGGCACCTACCCTGCCACTGCTCCTATTGCGACCGCCACTGCCACCGCCACCGCCACTGCCGCCACAACCGCCGGAACCAGCGCTGTAGCTAACCCGCCCTACCCCACCAGCGCTGCCGTGACCACCTTTACCACAGCCACCGGCGGCGTCTACCCGACCGCCAGCTCGACCTCGGCCTTCGCCACCGCCGGTGCAGCCCACCTCGGCTCCGGCCTGGGATTCCTGGGCATGGTCGCCATGGCCGTCGCCGCTCTATAAGCACCAAGCACCACGCTTGTCCTTTTTCATACCATACCAACCTACTTCCCTGTACAACATGTCGGTAGACCAACGGAGCCTCTACCAGTCACACAAACAACATCTACAACTACAAATCTAATTCTTACGATCCTTACGAAACTACTTTGCATACCCGGGGAACCATCAAAAAGGCGGTTCAGTTTTTCTCTTTTTATCTATACCTCGCGTCAGGTCAGGTCATGGTCCTTAGACGAAGGGGACCGAAGGGCAATGAATGGTCCATAGAGGGGTGGTTCTGCTTGAGTTGAAAAGGCCTGCTATACATGCCCTGGGGATGGATGAGAGAGGATGAGAGGGTGAAAGATGAAAAGCGGGCATCACTGTAGTAATAGTTAATACCCCGATTGAGAACCCTGCTGAGCTTTGAAACAAACTGTCGCTTTTTTCCGTTTGAGTGAGTGACTTTGATTCCAGTATGTCCGATATGGTTATTGTTCTCTCTGGCCTACTCTGGTAGCAGTTCGGCATCACCCAGATTTGGTTGATGTCAATCGCTCGCATGTAAATGTACAAGCATCAACTCATGTATGTCTATCACTTTCAAATCACGCAGGGACATCATCCTCTCATGATCCAGTCATGCCCACCATAACACTACCTCCTAATTTCCGCATACGCAGCCCGAACCTCACCGGCCGCCAGCTCTTTCGCCCCCCCTTACCGCACCCCAAGCCCCACCTGAAACGCCGCCATCTACTTCCCAACACAACATCCTCCATTACCATCTTCCCGTCTCTCATTATCAACCGCACGCTCAAAGGCATTATCATCAATCAGGATCCGAGTCAAGATTTGTTCTTGTTGTAGCATTTAACGCCGGGGGGACTGCCGCGAAGCGGCGTCAACCAGGGGCTCCAAGAGGCCGCTCAGGCGTGCTAGGCTAGGTCTTCTATGTACATACACTGCCCATCTAGCAGGTCAAGTCCGTAAACAGCCACCACACTTAAGCGGCGGATCACACTATGTCCCCCCTCCTCCGGGTGAGGGGAAGTATCGGCTGAGGTCCCAAATGTTAGTTTCAGGGCGCACCGCCAGGTTCAGTACTTTTAGAGCTATAATAGGTACCGCAGCATGCCACAATGGTTCTCACGTGCCCCATTAGACATTGAAAAAAAGATAAAAAAATAAAGCCCCCAGATACCATAATAGAAAGAAAGAGTAAATATGCCCTCAGTAAGGAAGACAGATACTGCCATAGAAGTCGGTATCCACGAATAGGTCCATGTACTCCCATGGGGAAGCCATGAGTTCGTCTAGATACTCGGCCTGGCTCCGAGCTCCGGCCGAGATGCTAGGGCCCTCGGCCAAACTATGTACCGTGCTAGAGTCTTCTGGCAGTGGATAAAGTGCGTCAGAGTCTTGCTCCAACCGTACGAGCAGTCAAGGACAGCGTCCTGATATTTGAACTTGACATAATACCAAAAGAAGTCGCCGTGTTTTGAGCAGACAGCGAAGAAGCGGTATAGTGATGGCCTATTAAGTATCTACAGCTCTTCATGACAGTGCAGTTTATATTTTAGGTCTCAGTACTTATAGTGGACTAATAGCTTAGTCTGGGCCTTGGTCCACCACATGTCGTGCGAGACTTTGAGCTTGAGTCTTACCTCTGTTTTAATGCTGTATGCTGTTGGCGTGTAGTCAGAGTCGATATTGGAGAGCTTAGAGCCGGTTTTAGCCAGTTTGTCTGCCAGTTTATTGCCTTTAATGGCACAATTCCCCGGGCACCACTTGACATTAAGGAACTTTAGGTAGGCCCACTGGCAGGACACCGCGGCATTGCCGCGGAGCCCCCAGATCATTCCTGTGTTGTCCACGCACACCCAGGTCCGGCATTGACTAAGCTCCGGGGTGACTTAACCATGTGCTGAAGCCCTTTCCAGGCTCTGAGCACTTCTTCATTAAACACGATATAACACGGGTCTAGATGGCCCTTGCCAGTGGCGAGCAGGCGCCTGTCCTGGTAGATCGCATAGCCGTATCCAACGTGCATCCGTTCCTTCGAGCCGTTTGAGAAGACCACGTCATGTAGTGGCAGAGCCTCAAACCAGGTCTTGAAATTCTTAGCAGCCTGCTCCTTGTCGATACCTCTGGTTGGATCGATTTTGCAGCCAGGCATAAAGCACAGTGGCACCAGTAAGGGCCGCTATATAGGGAGTAGCAAGCGAGCTGCTAGCTATAATTTGGTTTTAAGACATTAAAAGCTACCTGTATTGCGGTCCCGTATAATCGCCTGGAATTTGATTCACTTGACAAAGAGATACTTCTTATCTAATACATAGCCTGAAAACAAACCGCTATAGCGCTATATTAAGCGCCGCCTCCGCCATAGGGAGGCCAGCGTCTCTAAAGATGACGTTATTCGGTGTGGTCCGCCAGCACGGCAGTGCCGCCCGTGCCGCCATCGCGATGGATTTCTGTAGAGTATTAATATGCCACCCTACACCAGTGCTGACTTCAGGCTTACCTGCCTATGACTGGTTGTTTAATGGCTTCTTCCGTCCGTTGTAATAGACTTCTGAGCTGTATAGCGCCATGGGAAGGACACAGGTGATTACAACCTTTTATAGTCCGGACGCCGGGGGTCTGTACTTAGTGTTGACTAGGTTTTGTATATGCCGGGATAGTTGCATGGTTTTGCCAGCACGTTCTTGAACATGTCGCTTGAGGGTGAATTTCTGATCAATCCAGACCCCCAGCCAGCGTAGTGCTGGCTCTTTCCCACTACCCTCGGGTTCCTGAACAGGGTCGATGGTAAGACGGTCACTTATCACCACAGAGGGGTTGGAGGTATCTCGGCTTCTGGTAATATGTACCAGCTCGTATTTCTCAGGGGCAAAGAAGACCTTGTTCTTGTCTTCTTATTGCATGACCTGCTTGAGGTCATCTGTTAGCATCTCAGCGTTCCACTACAGTGACTTTAATATCCTGTAGAGGGAGAGATCGTCGGCGTATCTGAAACAGAGCTCCTGGTCTTGTAACAGGAGCTTTGCCAGGTATAGCATATAGAGGACTAGGGACCACGGAGAGCCCTGGGGGGTGCTGCGCTTGATGTCCTTGAAGTCGGTGGAGACACGTTCAAGCCGGACTTTGGCCCTCCGCTTTTCAAGAAAGGACTTAACCAGCTCAAGGCAGGCTAGGGGCCAGCCTTGCTTCCGCATGTATTCCAGCAGTCAGTGCACTAAAGCGCATCAAAGGCACCCTGTACATTAATTGTAGCAAGAGAGACCTTGAGCCCCTTAGTAAGTGCCGCTTCAACCTTGTGGGTAAAGAACAGAACGAGGTCCATGCATGACCGTTTAGGCAGTGCGTCCCCGTGTTGGGCACTGAGGATACCCTGAGAGAGCGCCATCCAGGTTATTTGCTTTGTTAACAGCCGTTCTAGCCCCTTGCTGAGGCAAGAGAGTAATGTAATTAGCCGCCAAGATTGGACCGAAAAGCGGTCTTTTTTCCTGACTTAGGGATCATTGACATCTCTGTATCCCTCCAGGCTGTGGGGAAGTGCCGTAGTTGTAAGCAGAGCTCGAAAACATCTCGCATGGCGTCCTTGATATGTTCCCAACAGGCCTTGAGCAGCCTCACTGTGACCCCGTCTACGCCGGGGGAGGTGCTGGTGACCTCAACAGTGTACTGTTTGACCTCTTCCAAAGACACCATGGTGTCCCAGTAGAACTTGGCTTCAGAGGGCTCCTACCCTTACAATGGATCATAGTCCAGGTCGTCATCATCTGAGAAGCGTGCTAGCACCTCTTCTGCCAGCATTTCAGCCTTCTTTTGGGTGGACTCAACTATCCTGTTGTCTACCTTAATCGGTAGGGACTTGAGTCGGGTACCTAGCTTATGCCAGCTGATGATCTTGTACAGGTCCTTGTCAGTATATGCAGAGTCGATGATCTTCTGCCAGTACTCTTGTTTGGCTTTGCAGACCACAGAAAAGAAGGTGCGATGCTCCTCTGTGAACCCTATCTGGTCGCTGGGCCTGGTAGCTTCCGAGGATCTGTAGATACGGTAGGCCTCCTTGCAGTCCTCGGTCCACCAGGGGGCTCCCTTATCGTTGCCTGTGGCGGGTATGCCGATAGCAATGAGGGCCGATCGTAGCACTTCTGTGAGCTTATCTACGTAGTTATCTAAGTGCCGCTTAGACTTGATGTCCATCCGGCCAGGCATAGAAGCCATTCCCGTCTGTACAAGGGCAGAGAAGCGTGGCAGGTTCTCTTCCTTAACCTTGTAGTGGTAGATCCGAGTCAAGAGGCTGAGTGAGGTGCGCTTTTCTTTTTCTTCTGCATCATCTTCTCCTCCCCCTCAAAGCAGCAGCCGTTGCTGAGCAGGAAACACCAACAGGACACTCCCTCTGTCCGTAGTGAATGCTTACCTCATGAAAAGCTAGCGACGTCGGAATTATTATGCTGGCTGTTCGACGCCGACGCTAACTAACGGGCCGATGGTAGGGTTGACTTGGAAGCCAACGCCCGACGGACGGGCGGACGGCGCGGAAGTGGTGCCTGCCGGTTTTGGTCAAAGTAGAATTACTTACGTTCAATGCGTTGCCGTAAAACAACGGCAGCCCTTCCTGTCGTAGCAGGCGGCATGTACGTGTAATACTCGGTTGAAGGAGTGGTTCTGCACCTGTTTTAAAGTGAACTATTAGAGGATGCTCGGACCATGTGCACCCTTTAAACGCCAGGGTTTAAAGGGCTTAAAAACTCTGAATTCGTTAAAACTTTAACTTAGTTAATTCCCATATATTTTTAGTAGTAACGAGCGTACTAACCTTAAAAAAAAATGACTTTACGAGTTTTCGTTTTAAAAATCCGGAAAGAAATATTCTTAATATTTTATTAAAACTTATTCATAATATAATTTTCATTTAAATTTCAAATTACGAGTTAATAAAGTTATTTCATTATAAATCTAATATATGTTTATGTATATAAAGATAAATTATAATATTAAATAAATTAAAGTTTTAAGCTTTTTAAATGTTAACGCTTAAAAAGTGCACTGAGCTTGAACATCTTTTAATAGTTAACATACTTTTTTTCCGTTGTTTAAAAAAGGCTAAGTTAGTTTAGTTTCCTTTTTATTACCAACTATTTGGTTGATCTTGATAAAAGCGGATTTAATGCATTAAAAGATTATAAAAGCGAGGATTTAGAACGGGTATGATATAATTAAAAGAAAATTAAAAAAAGTAATAGTTATTAAGTAAATAGTTTATAATAATATTTAAAGACAATTTTAAATAACGTCGCCGATTTTTAAAATTATATTTGTTACGTAAACGTTACGTAACAAGTACCGCAAAAAAGATAATCTTAATTTGTTAAAATATTGAGAAAAATTCAAGTCATATTAAAATTGACTTAACAAAAAGGTAAGGGAATGCCGCGCACTTTTAGAAATATTTATATACATAGCCTTTATAAATCTTTGTATGCGGCATATTAATAATAATGAAAATTTAAGATGTTTTATTTTTTAAGTATTTTGTTTTATAATAACTAGGTTATTTATTTAATATAACTTAATACCTTATATTAAGAGTATATAATTAACTATCAATAATCAAGTATTATATATGAGTCAAACAATTAAATAAATAATAAATAAATCCTTTTTCGTTATATGCTTATATATTATTATTAAAGCTATTATATGCTCATATATACCGTTGAAGCCTTTATAGAAAATTTAAAAAGTCTTTTTGCTACTTTATTCAATACGAAATACTTTAAAACCTAAATAAACGTATAAAATAACTTTAAATATATTTATAGTTGTTGGATCCATGCGATTCCAGACTGTAAACCATCTATACCAGGACCTACATGTATGATTAGATAAGATAAGATAGTGGATTGAGAGGGCACTTGGCCAGACTTTCGAGTCCAGCTAGATTCCTCTCAATCCAACCATCAGCAACATCATGACCTTGACCCCATACTCGAGTATTATGATTGATCGTTCAAGCCTGTTCCAACAATAGTTTATAATAACTATTACCGATAACGGGGAAAAGGTACGAAATAATAAGTAATTAAAAAGATTATTAAAGTCATGTTACGTTAAAAATTTATAAACTTCAAAGCCGTTATAAGACTTATTAACGTTACGTTGAGAAAGTTTTTAAACTTCAAGGTTAGCCAATCGTAATTTAAAAGGCTATTTAACGCGTATAAAACGGCCGTTTTTTTAAACTATTATTTAAACTATTATTATAACTATATCTTTTATTATTATATTTTATAAAACGATTAAGTAATAATTAGAATCTTAACTTAAGTTTATTAACTTATATTTAATCGAACTATACATCGCTAAGACGTTTTAATACTTAATACATTGACCCATATTCTTTATCCGTTAATTGTATTAAAAATAATAAGTAAGAAAATATTGATAAAAGGAAGTTTATTAAATATTTTAAAACGATAAATTGTATTTATGTTGGAACAGGCTTGACCGATCAATCATAATACTCGAGTATGGGTCAAAATCATGATGTTGCTGATAGGTTAGATTGTGAGGTTTAGCTGGACCTGAAGGTCTGGCTAAGTGACCTCGCAACCCGGTATCTAATCCCTTATCTAATCATATATGTGTGACGGCCTGCACAGACCTTCCCACATGACAAGCCGATACTTCCCAATAAGGGAAGGATCTGACCAGAGGATCCCCTTAAAGGGGCAACCTCCCGCTGTACCTATCTCTCTCTCTCTTCCTTTCCTCTCTAGTCTTGATATTCTCGTCAATAGAGTAATAGCTGCTTGCTACAGGCCATGTCTGCTCGCCGTACAATATGTGGGTCCTGGTATAGATGGTTTGCAGGCTGGAATCGCATGGATCCAACAATTTATTCTATTAACAATTAAAAATGAATATATTAAACGGACGATATAAAGATATAAAAACATCTAAGCCGATAAGTTATATAACGGTATTAAAAAGTAAATAATTAAACTATATAAGTTATCAAAGTTACTAGTTATTAAGAGTTAAATACAGCATTAACGCACTTTTATAAAACGTGTCACAATACGCAAAGTAAGGCAAGGACGTAATAGCCCTGCTTGTACTATCTACGCAGAATAATCTTTTGGTGGGAAAGAAAAAGAAAAAGGTCGAGGGCACCAGCTAATCTGGTGGCTAAGAAGACCTTTCTTTCTGACCCACTAACCACTCTGATGGGCGTCAGGACCGTCACAATACGGATTATAAAAATTTTTAAGTCAGTAATTTAAATTTATAGGGACAATTTAACGTCGAAATTAGAAAAAGATTCGTCGTTAATACGAGGCGGTATATTAAATAAAACGGCTAGCGATCATTATCAGTGTTAACATTAACGTTGTAACTGTTAAAATAAGAAGATATTTAACTTTAATTTAATTTAATTAATTGACACACGTCACCAAAGAAACCCACTGTAAGTGGGTGCCCAGGCCAATCAGAGTACGGCTAGGTAGATAAGATAAATGAGCGGCCACCATATAATGGGTCCAGTCCTCCCACTTAGCTAGATATCTAACCCACGCACTACAACATATTTAACCCTCATACTTGCTCGCTTCATTAATAATCGATTAATAACCGTTGTAAACCTTGTAATACACCTAATAAAAATAAAAAATAAAAATATAATAAGGTAGTTTAAGCTATACGTAAGGCATAGTAAATAGTTAAAAACATAATATATGTATTACGTACTAGGAGCGCGCTGTATAAGAGATGCTGCTACTACGAAAAATGCTACCGCAAGACGTACGGCCGCAGCGAAAAAGATACTGCCGCCGCAAAATAACCTGCCACCGCGAGAAAAATGCTGCCACTACGAGAAAGGTGCTGCGACCATAAGAGAGGTACTGCGACTACGAGAGAGGTGCTGCCACCATGGTAGAGGTGCTGCCACCATAAAAGATACTGCCGCGAAAAAGGTGCTGCCACGAGAAAGATATAGCTACCGCTAGCGAGATGCTACTGCTGCAAGAAATATCTCTACGAGAGTTGTTACAGCAGCTGACAAGTGTTGGCTGATAGTGCGGCTGCACCTGCTAGATAATTCACCAGCTAAAAAGTAAGGTACTTTAAGAATAACAATTCTCTTAATAAGACTTTAAATCACTTATAAAAAATTGAATGGGGTTTTATTTTAATAAATTTAATGTATAATATAAAGGCTTTGCTTTTTATTATCTTTTAAAGTATTTAACTTTAACTTTTTCTTCTGGTCGTAAAGCTTAAAAATAAAAATAAATCATATTAAAATAAGCATATAAGAATAAACAGCTCTAGTTTAATACGCCACTTTCGATGCTTATTCTATGGTGGTTATTCCGATTTGGTAAATTTACCGTTGTTTGCTAGACGGGGGAAGTACAGAGACTTACAAGGGCTCAGTGTATGTGTCACTGTCGCTTCACGTTGATTACAAACACACAATGGGTGCTAAAGGCCGCTTATTACCCGCACAGACGGACATCCGCCGGACGATGCTCTGATCTGGGTATCAACGCTGAAAATACATTCCCTCAACTTTTTCCAGCAAGCCGGAAAAGGGGCCATGTATACCCACGGCGGTTGCTGAAGTCGCCCGCAGTCAATGCTCGTCTCATATCCTTGTCATTCCGTGTCGCTGAGCACCCTCGGCCGCCTTAGCCGCCTTAGCCGTTGCCGTTGCCTTTCCTCCCTTAGACTTCGCAGTTTGGCCGCTGCAGCTGCTTTTCGGGCTTCCCTCTCCTCGTATTGGGCAAGTCTGGCCACACGTGCCTCGAATCTTGACTGTAGGGTAGCCCAGGTCTTGACATAAAACTTCCAAGACCGTGGTTTCTCGTACTTGAGATGGAGCATGATGGCGTCGGCAAGCTTGGGGATTTCCTTCGGTTCAGGAATGGCTTGGAGGTCTTCCAGTTTATACGAGGAAGCGAGCGCGCAGAGGGGCAAATTGACGAGAAAGCGGTAGAAACCCTCTAGACGACACAATCCAATCTTTGTCATGATGGAATCTAGTGTCTCCCAAGATGAACCCACCTCGCACCCGATGTTGGAGTCTTGCTATCTAATAGCGGTGATTTCCTTAATTTCTCGGGTCAGAAGGTCCTCCGAGTCGTAATTTCCCACCTGATGTTGTGGGATGGTGGCAAGGGTGGTGGTCTCCTTCTCACACTTGCTTCGAGTGCGAGAGGAGACGGTAGTGACAGAAACATCTCACCCCCCCCTGCGGACCACCCCCCCACGGACCACTCCACACCACACCACTCTCATTCAGATGAAGCCATCTACAACCACCACAGTTGCTAAATACACTAAGGTCGTGGTGTTCTAACCATAATACAGCTCCCAGAATCCGATTCCGACCCTAAATCTTCACCAGGGACCTCTTATGGGACCTCTTCGCCTGCAGCGGAGTCCCTATAGGCCCTCCTGTTCCTCAGTTCCATTTTGGCCTCCCTTATGTTAGTCATTGTGACGAATCGTTCCCCTGGTGTTGGTTTGACTGCTTTTCGAGTGGTATTAGCCTTTTTAGCCACTTGAGCCTCAAGCAGCTCACATTTGGCCCGTAGATTTGTAATGGTAGCAGCCTGAACATCCATGGCCTTGCCAGCCTTCTGCACCAACAAGCGCTCAGAGGGCCCCCCAAAGGAAGGGTCCTTTCTTTCGAGCTTTCGAGCATTCTCCTGCAAAGCCCAGCTTCCAGAGGGTGTTGTGACAATGGTTTTAGCTACCATCTCGAGAAAATCTGGTGTTGTGGCTCGCTCGGAAGCCTTAGGGTCCCTCTGGCGTGCCCTGGCCACCCCCTTGTCCTCCAGAATCACATATTTCGACTTCAATGCCTCCGCTCTGTTGTAAGGAATAATCCCAGTCTTTTTCCAGGCAATTCTGATGTTGAGGAGCGTCATTGTGTCCTTCCAGGCCTGCTCGTAGCACTCCAAAACCTCCTCCTTAGATGGCCTGAGTCCCAGACAGCCGCTGGGCGTCTCCTGGAGTAAGGTCTTCAACCTTTTCTTTACTAAATTGAAGACTCCCACATCTAACACCTGGACTACATGGGAGCAGTGAGGTTCATAAAAGATCAACCATACTTTGTTTCTCAAGCAGGTGGCTAGGAACTCGTTATTCATGTGGGAGTCATGGCCATCACACACCAAAACCACCCATGTGTTGCCATGGACCTCCCGAATGTGAGGAATAAAGATACATTGAAGCCATTCTAACACAATGGGATTCGAGGTCCATCCATTAGGCGACGTAATAAACCTCTAGTCGGTGAATTTGTCCTCATTTTGGTTGCTAAATCACTGGGCTTGTATGTTAACCCCCTTGAGAATCACCAGCGGCGGCAAAGTCTCACCAGATCCGCTCACACACTTTAGGGCAGTTATCCATTCACCCTTCTCGACCCCTTTCTTCATAGCCATGTTGCCGGAGGCCTCGGAGACCACCCAATGGGAGTCCCCAACCCCCTGGGCGATTCCCATTTCGTCGACGTTGTACCAGTGTGCTGGCATGAGGTTAACCACGTCAGGGGCGTCACATCGATCGAAAAAAATATTGATATTTGCCGCTATAGCACCATTCATTCGGTTGTAGTCGATAACACGAGACTTCATTATCTTGACTTCTGGGTTTCGAGACAGGAACTTGGATGCCCAATTTTTCCCTAATTCTCGAGCATCCCCGGTGGCATGGAGTATCCGTTAGGCCATGAGACGGAACTTAGAGACCGCCGGAGAATATCCTAGCCGTGCTTGCCCCAGGGCCCAGCTTGCCAGCTTATGTTCGAGATACGGTGAGAGAGCCTGTTGGAGAGCGCTGGTCTCATTCCGCGTTAGGGTGCCAGAGATTCGTCGGTTGACGTACGAGCGACTGATTTGCCATTTGAGGGCTGACGAGCAGACTGGAGCTCCGCGTTGGATGGCCAAAATGGCGGCTTCAGCTTTTATTTGACGGTCGTAAAATGACATCATGAGATTCAGCAGTGGATAAGGATTCAAATAGTGTGCTTTGTGGAAAAAAAGATGCAAAAGTGATGGTATAGATGGTGGATCACCATAATCCTGGTGGTTGGTGAATTACGCGTTTGTGGGTCAGAACGCGCTGGTCCGCGGGGGGGTGGTCCGCAGGGGGGTGGGAGATGTAACTGCGGAACCTGTCTTGGGCGATGCGGTCCTCGCCAGGGAAGTCAACCTGAGAAGCGGAAACGGCATCCTGCAGTTGGATTCCGGTGACTTGAGCTGCCATGATCTTGGCTTGCCCATCCTTCTGTGTCAGACGTAGCTTGCGCGAAGCAGCAAGGTGCTTGACCTCTGTGATCAATTTCGCAAGAGGATCTTTATGGACGCAGGAGTTCGGTGCAAGAACCGGATCGATTGGCTCTGTGTTCATCAGGTTGATAGTGAGATCACCGATGGTCAGCGTGAGCTCAAAGGATGGTAGGCTCCAGCAGCTCCGAGTTTCATCGGCGGAGCGAGCAGATTCCAAGCACAATTCCAAGCTCCTATTCATCTCCCGGGCAAATGCCTGAGGGTAGTATGTGCCAGCCTTTGTCAGGTTTACTGATATGACCAGTCTCTGCAGGTTGTCACACTGGCAAATCAACGTGAAGATATGGCCCCAGTTTCGAGTAAGCGGAAAAGCGAGAAAACTCTTGCGCCAAGTATCACTCCAAAAGAATGGTTCCGGTGCGCAGAACACCGTCGCATAACGGATTAAGCTCCGACGCGCGGGGGTGATGGCCGTGAGGAACCGGAGTGCCTCATTCTGCCACCGGTGTCCATTGAGGCGGAAGTGGTTGATACGGTAAAACACCGGAACAGCCTCAACCTCGAAGTAGATTGTGCGACAGGTGCGGGCAAGCTGGGTCACAACCAAAGGGTCTTCGGTGCTCTTCAAGATCCTATGGTTGTCTTTATCTTCAAGGGCGGTGTCGTTACCGTGCTTGCGCTCTGTGGTGTGACTACGCCATACGAACTTGTTCGAGCGGGCCACGACCTGTTTCGGCACGATCGGCTTGTCGACGTAGACGGCGTATTCGTAGATGTCGAATCGTATCTGTTATAGGGGTGAGATGAGACCGACGAGTCCGGAAGGCGCGGTGCGAGAAGGACTTTCACTTACCTCCTGCGGGATATTCTTTAAGAAGCCTGACATGTTCAGGTTGCGTTGCGTGATGCTTGCGTTTGGGTGGTTGTCGACTGGCTCGTGGTCGTTGGGCGCCATGATGCAGCTTGAGATTGTCAGCGATGAGCACAACCATCATAAACGGGGTACGCACTCTGGAATACGCATCAACTAAGGCTCATCGCATTAGACCTGCTTCTTCCCGGGCGCTTATGCCGTTGATACAAACGTAGCACTCATATTGGTGAGTTGACTGGAGCATGACGGACGGAGACTTACGAGTGGTGTCTGTAGAAGGTGGTGAAGGGGTAGGAACAGGTCCAAGTTGAAATTTGGAAATGCGCCAAGTAGGAGCCTTTATATATTTCAAGTGCTGGCAGAGATGGCTGCATGTGGCTGTCGTTGCCTGAGGCGATTGTAGTCCAAATTGTGAATCACCTCCACAAGTCGTTCATTTGTGCACCTTCAGCGAAATGCATTTTTTGTGGCGTAAACAGCCTAACATAAGCAGCTCTGTCCTAAGCAATGGTTCACATGCTTAGTCCACAACGATAATATCCTCGATTTTCGGTATCTGCCGCAATTAGTATATTCAAGATCTTTGTTTATTAAGGGCGTACCCATATGGACATGTGCCTCATGTAGTAATTTCCTGCCTGATGCCTGGGCTAACTTAACATATGCCCTCGCGCGTTCTAGTTCTCTAGGTTGCCACATAACAAGGCAGGTACAACATGAACCAAGCGGGAGGTACAACCAAGGCGTTAAAGCCCACGGCACTAAGTACCTAGGTACACATGTAGATATAAGATAAGAGGGTAGGTGAAAACCTTGAATCATCCTCCTCTTCTAAATTCATGAAAGTTTCCTTAAAAACAAAGTCAGCCAAACGTCAGGTGCATTGCCCCTTTGCAAGGTAATACATATGTTCGTTCCTATTAACCCAGCCTTAACCTTCCCGAGTCCAAAAACAACTGCCATGCCTACCGCCTGCTTTACCCGCACGTCAGGGGCAACGAACAACGCCTTGCAGGACCATACATATTTGACGAAACATCAGCATACCAAGGTAGCCTCGCTGGTCACCACCCCTCCCTCTTGTACACCTGTTATTCCAAGACTAAGGTAGCTTTCCTGCTGTCTGCCCAAGTTAACGGTCTTAAGCATCAGTGCAGCTGAGGTATAGCGCCTACCGCTTTGACAAACTCAATACCCAGTGCTTCCTCCCCTACTCCACGGATCTCCGCCCCCTTTCTGCTGCCAGGAATCTCCATGATTATAATCTCTGGCTCTGTGGCCGTTACCGCGACTGTCACCGCTACTATAAACATTGCCAGAACCATACTCGTACCAATGACCATACCCCTGGTCTAAGTCCAGGACGTGGGTTTGGTCGCGACTGCGTCCTCTTGCATGGTTCTCCGGCAGCCGTGTCAGTCGCCCGTCCAGCCGCTCGGGAAGCGCCTCCACGTCGACCGACGGCCGGAAGCCGAGGTCGTAGTGCTCTGGGCTCTTCTGTACCTCCACCAATATGCATTTAGCGTCAGTTTTTCATCTTCTCGCTATCAGGATCTCAGGTAGGAAGAAGAGAGAACGTACGCCACCCCGTCGCCGCATCCACCCCCTGACCGCCCCATCCCAGCTACTCGAGCTGGAGCTCACATAGCAGTGCCTGTTACCGTGACCACGACTACAACCACAACCATGGTGGTGGCATCGCGTCGCCGGCCCACCGAGCACATCCTGTAGGAAACAGCGTAGACCGCTCGGCTTGTGGCACGCACCGCAGGCAGTATCGTAGTCGTACGTCAGGCCCCCTGTGCCCGTGCCGTCGACGGTTCTTATGCTGCTGGATCGGTACGAATCCGTCGTCAGGTGCCCCGTGCTGCCGACAACAGGTCTCATGCTGCCGGATCGGTATGGGTCGGTGTGGATTCTGTAAGGCATTTTGCCACGGCGTCAAATAGATAATATTGAAAAAAGGTTGGTTGGTTGGTTGGACGAAGACTCGATAATGTATTATCGTTCTCTGGAAACATAGGGTAGATTTGGTGTCGGGGTACCCTGATGTTGGCAAGTAATGAAGGCAGACAGAGGCGGTAAGCATGAGTGAACAAGATCGAACCACCGAGGGAGGAGATGGTGCTCTTAAAAGCCACCCGAGGACTCCTGTCCACACCAGGCTTAGGCGATGCAAACAATCTTGGTTGCCTTGTCAGACCACGCACGCCTCGGTACCAGTCCACCGAGGACAGGTTGCTCCTCCCATCAATCAGCACTCGAGTGGAATCGAGCCAAGTGAGGCCGGCTTGCTTTGCCTGCCTGGTTGTGTGGACGTCAATCAACGAGTACTCACAGCCAGCTAGCTGGCTGGTTTCTTTGTTTGCTGCCTGCCCATTGCTCACCTACCTACCTTGATGCTGGCTACTCGCACACGCCTTCGGCCGCGAGTACGACGAGAGGACAGACAGGCAATATTTGGTACACACCTGACTTCCCGCAAGACCTTGTTTGTAGTGCCGAGTGCGCGGCGTCGGGTTTGAGGCAAGACTTCGCAGCACAAGATGACGGTTGAAGTGGTAGGCTGGACAGGCGAGCGAGCCATGGTACCAGGTGACTCGTGTCCGATCAACCCATCTGCTTGTGCAATGATGGTGTCAGCCAGTAGTATCGTCTTCATGTTTTCCTGGTGAACACCAACAAGTTAAGGTAGTACCCACCTGTTCCAACATGCCGGGACCTGTATCTATCTCCATGGCTATGCAATTCACGGCCACAATCTAGAACCGACGAACTCCTTCCTACCTGGGCTGAACCAGCCAGAACATTATATCGAGCCACCATTCATTCCAATGGACGATCTCCTTATACCCACCCACTTCATTCAGCTGGCGTTGACTAACAACGCAGAGAGCCATCAGCAAAAGCCCAAGGCCGATATATCTATCGCCGCGCCCCATCACACAACAGTAACCACAAGAGTCACAACACCTATGTAACAAACGTGCCCTCAAACACAGCCTTAAATTCACCTCCTCGTACTTTAACTTAGCCATACCCCATCCACATAAATGTACAGGACAGAGTCCCGTCAGCCCTCGTGCAACGCAAACAAACCCTCTTTAGACGTCAAACGTCAGACGTCGACGCCCGCGATCCTCCGGCAGGCACCGCTTTGGGGCTGTCGTGTCGTGTCACCGTCCGTCCAGTCACCCAACCGAGGCGACATAACCGGGCGAAAGGGGCACAGAGTGCGTAGACTGGGGCTCTAGACTTCATGTGTTATGTTCCCAACCCAGCAGATTGAGAGATTGGTATCAATCTTGAAACTAGTCAGGCTCTGCCGCAACCTTGAGTAAATTGAAGATGTTTCTTTCTTTCTTTGAAGGCTCATGGCTGAACCCTATTTATCTGCCTCGCAAAGTGGGGGTACATGTCAAACAGCGTGTATTATGGTTGATCTGGTAAATAACGTGTAATCTGGTGATTCTGATTTTCGTGTTGTTTTTTGTGAAGAACCTTCTGTGGGCTAGGTGGCCTAAAAAATGCCCTATTGGCCTTGTTGGTGCACTGCCACCTCCCTGAACGCCACGGTGGCTTGTGCGCCATTCAACAGTACATGATTTGAGATCGGGTTTGACGTGTCGTTGGGGGGTGGTGGTAGAGGCAGGTACCTAGGGTAGTCTAACGTCCAGGATGCGAGTGAGTGAATTATGTCCGTCCAAAATACTATACTATTGGATGAAGTGGGTGTTCCTAGGTGCGGGTCAAGCGAGACATCACCGATAGAATGCGAGCATCCGGTACGACAGAGAGATGATAGACACAAGGTACGTACCCAGCCCACGAGGCAAAAGACGAATAGCGACAACAGTCAAGCCTTCGGCACACAGAGGGCAGGCAAGGACGAGAAAAAGGCTTGCCTTGCAATCAGAACAAAATCCCGAGGTCCCGTAAGTAACCCCCCCGAGTCTTCTTACTATTAACAAAACTCCGTCCGAGTCTCGTAGCGTTTCGATCCCATTATCATGTTTTGTTACACGTAGCCCAGAAAAATGAATACAAACGCCCACGCCCCAGTCCGGCCGGCGATGCGATGCGATGCTTGGCGAATGGATATGATGCTTGCTCCCAGTGCTCCCAGTCGATAGCCGCGCGCGCGCCTCACAAAAATCCCTTGGTTAGGCTCGGCACCCGGTTAATACTGCTTTTCCGCTTGGGCACCTCGATGCCCGTCCCGCTGAGGATGCTTGCGTCGTCCCCGTCGCTGGTGCCGGGGCCGGTCCTCCACGAGCTCAGCCGCCTCGCGCCCTCCAGGCCGGGCGTGCCAAAGCGCACGCTGCCGCCGTTCACGCTCCCCTTTTCCATCCTGAGATGTTTCCAGCCGTCTAGCTCGCGCTCCAGCCGAAGCGTCTTCTCTCTTTCCCCCTTGAGTTCCCGTTCGGCCCGACGCGCAGTGAGCTGGTTCGAGCTCTCGCTGGCCTGGAGCTCGTCGATCGCTGCAAGTAGTTTGTCGACCTTGTCGCGCAGTCGTGAAACGTCATCGTTCAGCTGAACTGTCTGTTTGTCTTTGCGCTCGATTTGGGATTGCAAGTCTTTCACCGTCCGGTCCACGTTGCGCACCGACCTTTGTGATTTGGATCGCTCATTCTCTTGGGCTTCGAGTTCGGTCTCCAGCTATCGTTGCGAAAAATTAGTGCCACGTCTGGTGAGCTTGCGGAAGAGAGAGGAAATAGGTCTGGTTGGAGGGGGTTGCGCCGCTGGAAGGCCCGTCTGAGGTGGTGGATCAACGTGTCGTGGTGTACTAACCTCCTGGATGCGCTTGTGTAGGAATTTGATGTCTTGACTGCCGCTCGAGTATCCCTTGGTCTCCAGGTCCACGAGTCGAACTTGCACTTCACTAAGGCTCTTCTCCAGCGCTGCCTTCTGCTTGGATAATCCGGCGTTGATCTCACGCTCGGCTGCGATCTCCTTCTGCACTTCAGTGGAGAGCGACTCGGCTCGCCGCATCTTTTCTACCGCAGCTGCAGCAAGGTCCTCCTGTTGGGCGAGGCCAGACTTCAGCTCTAGTATCTGTCTGTCGGTGTTGGCGGCATTTCGCAGAGCAGGGCTGTCGCTGTTCGCCAGATCCTCCAGACCAGCTTTGGCTTCTTCTAGCCTTGCCTCAACACCACGCTTTTCCCTGACAAGGGCATCACGCTCAGCAGTGATGTCGTCGACAGACGTTCGTAGTGTCCGGACTTGCGAAAGAAGTGAGACCACCTTGCCCTGAGCTTCGTTGTGGGCGCCGACCGCCTCGTCACGAGACGCGACGACATCGGAAAGAGTTGCCTCGAGGCGTGACTTCTCCTTCGACCACGTCGAGCTGTTGAGCACCTCATCGTCCCACTTGGAGCGGAGTTCATCAAGCTCTTCCCGTAGGCGATTGATCTCGGACTGCTTGTACAGCTTCTCTTCTCGTGCCAGGTCGAGCTCATTAGAGAGCGTGGCGAATTCGGCCTGATACTTCTTGCGTGTCTGCTCCATGCTGGACTCCTTGTCTTCGAGATCAATAGCTCGCTGGTTTCTATAGTCTTCGAGTTCGTGCTGCAGACGCTTCTTCGCTTGCAGTGCAGCTTCAAGGTCGGTGGAAACATCCTCGAGTTTCTCTTCGAGCCGTTGGTTCTGGCGTTGAACATCCTCCATGCTGCCGTCTGATCTGTTCCGCTGAGACATTATTTCTGCACACGTCTCCTCAGCCTCTTTCGCCTGGGCTTTGGCGAATTGCTCAGCGCGCGTAGCTTTCAGAACAGCAATCTCGGCTTGTTCAAGCTTGCCGAAGTATTCATCTGCGCGAGCCTTGTACATTTCGAGGCTTGCAGTAACATCCGCCAGGTTAGAGGTCTCGGCATCAAGGCGTATCTGCAAATCGGCAAATTCCTGCAGCAGTTGGCTACGACTCGAGGCTTCCTGCTCTCTGGCCAGATCCATCTCCTGAAGATCCGATCTTGCATCTCGAAGCTCAACCTCAAGGTTCGCGCGATCGTGGCGGGTCTTCTCGAAGTTTTGTTTGACGTCGGTAAGCTCGGCAATAGCATCGTTATGGCTGTGGAGAAGTGCGCGACGAGAGTCCTCTTGGCTGTTAAGCAGATCCAGGATTTCTTCGTGGGACTTCGTTTGGATGTCCCGTAATGACAGCTCGCCCGTTCGCATTGACTTCTCCAGATAGGATACTTTCTTTGCAGAATCATCCAGCATATCGTGCAAGCGGTTGTTGGCCTTCTCTAGTTTTTGCATTCGTCGGACCGATGGGCTGCCATCTTCAAAAGCGGAGTCTCGTGTCGGAGTCGAACGTTCAATCTGGCTCTGTAGATGACGGTTCTGCATCTCGGCTAGTTGAAGCTGGTTCTGTAGCTCTTCGACCTCCGTCTTCAGGTCCTGGCGGTTGTTGAAGCTGAGGAGGTCGGCGGTTCGGTCGGATCTAGCAGAGTCCTGAACTACATCGTTCTCGTTGCCAAACCGCCGAGTCGGGGTAGATGTATTCGAGTAGTGTCGCCCATTAAGCTTCCCCCGCCGTGTTGGGGAGCCGTTGAAGGGAGCCTCGTTAGGGTGCATCTCCTCCAGCCTGGCTCTGACCGGGGAGTCGCCACGATTCCCACGTACTTCCGCCAACTGTGCTTCCGCGTTGGTCCGTCCAGCTGTCTGGACCCGGAGGTCCTGCTGGAGCTCTTCGATCTTTCTAATCATATCGAAGTTCTTGCTCATGATCTTATCATGAGTCCCATCAGCCTGGGCCGGGATAGACACTTCCGGATCTACAGCCTTGAGAACTCGCAGCAATTGGGCCCGCAGCTCCTCAGTCTCCTTGGTGCGTGAGTCGAGCGTTGACTGCATGGTGCGTACTGTAGTTTGAGCCTGCGTCCGTAGCTGACGTTCGGACTCGATGGTGCGGTTCGCCTCTGCCAGCTGAACAGTGAAGTTGGAGGAACTCTTCTCGGCTGTTCGGCTGGACTGGACCTCCCGTGCGACCTCATGATTCAGGTCTTCAACGTTGAGTTGCAGTTTTTCAACCTTCTTCTCCAAGCCCGCGATAGTCAACGAGGCGTCCCCAAGCTGCTTGTTGAGCTTCGTATTTTGCTCCTCGATTCTCGCTTTCTCGCGTTGCAGACTGATGACTTGTCCCCTCGAAGCTTCACTGGCCCTCGAGCTTGATCGGGCTATCTCCAGCCCCTTTTGCTGTATCTTGTTGAGAAGAGCACGGTTGTCGTTTTCAGAAGCAGTCAGGCGGCCCTTGACAGTCACCAACTCTCGCTCGAGCCGCTCTTTGGCCTGGTCGTTCTTCAGGCCAAAGTCGCCGGACTCGATCATGAACTTATTGAGATCTTCAACTTGGTGGTTCAGCTTGGCGCATTCTGCCTCAAACCACCTCAGCCGCTCTTGAGTGGCATCGAGGTCGTTCTGCAGGCTGTCTTCCCGCTCACGAGCTGCACGCGTAGCCTTGCGGTCGGCGGCTTCCTCGGCATTGATCCTGGCTTCTTCAGCTTGACTCTTGGCGATTCGCAGTCGTCGGATCTCGTCGCGTGCCTCGTCTCGTTCCTTTTCTGCAGTTGCTCGTGCTTCCATGGTGCGCCTCAGAGTGTCCTGTTGCAGGTAGAGCTCTTTCTCGATCGTGATCTTCGACTCCTTCAGTTTCTCGTGTTCCTGCTGCAGTTCTTGATATTGGTGTTCTGCCAGCAGGGCAACATCATCTCGCGATTGACGTTCGCGACTCAGATCCATCTGAATCTTGTAGAGCTGATCTTTCAGATCCTTGATTTGCGAGTCTAGTACCTCGCGATTTTGATTTGCTTGAGCATCTTCCGAAAGACGAGCCAGGAGCAGTTGTTTGGCGTCCTCGGCCTCTCGCTGAAGCTGCGATTCCTGGGATTTCATAGCAACCATCTCCGCTTGAACCTCTCGCAACCGGGCGGCTGTCTTCTCCTTCTCAGACGTTAATAGCTTCCTCTGATCCTCGAATTGTCGCTGCTCTATCTCGAAGTTCTTATTGTCTCCACGGAGGATGACGAGCTCGCTCTCCTTCTTCCTCACGAGATCCTCATAGTCTGTAGAAGTCTTCGACAACTGTGATAAGTGTTGTTGAACCTCGCGGTTCTCGCGGGAAAGTTGCTGTTCTCGAGACCTGAGCGACTGTAGCTCTCTGTGGGCAGTAGCAAGCTTGACATCGGCGTCTTGGTCAATCTTAACCAGCCTTCCTTCAAGGTCTCGTACTTTGCGATCCTTCAAAGAAAGCTGGCTTTGTAGCATCTTGACCTCATCTTCCAGGACAGCTTCCTGGGCACTCCGGTCAGCCTGCTTCTGTGCGATCTGCTGAAGCTCTGCCTCAAGATCGGATGTTCGAGCGCCAAGTGCCGATTTCTCCTCCTCAAGCCGAGCGATGAGTGCAGCAGCTTGTTCCAGCTGTGATCGATACTTGTCGACTTCCTGCTCGGCTCTCTTCTTCGCGTCAAGAAGGTCATCGAGTTGGTCTTCGAGTTTCTCTTGATCTTCCATCGCGCCTTTGAGTTCATCCTCGAGTTCAGCTTCTCGGGATTGCAGCCGCTTGAAAATCTCCTCCTTGTCCAACGCCAATGCTCGCTCGCTTTCAAGGATTTGTTGTGTGCGCATGAGCTCCGTGTGGCAATTGCGCCGCTCTTCCTCTAGCCGATCACGATTCTCCGATTCCAGCCGCATCTTTTCACTTAGTTCACGTATCCTTTCGTCGCGCCTCTTCACCTCAATAGCTGTGCGGGTAGAGCCCAGCAGTGGCTTCATCTTAATAAGAAGCTGCCACCAAGGGTTCTCGCAGAGGTCGAGGTAGACATTGAAGTTCCGTTGAACGACTCGTGTGGCTTCAGTTCGATAAAGCCTCTTGAAGGCAATGCGTCGTTGGACGTAGCCGCGGGCGACGGACTGAAATCGAGACATTATCTCGGTAATCAAGGCATCTCGTTGCTCTTCTAACTCAGCCAGAACACCAGCTCGGAAGAAGACCTTGGTGAGTCCGACTCGGAATAGGGCCTTGTCGATATGAAGTCTGTCAAGCATGTAGGCCGCAGCTGCTTGTCCTTCAAGGTAGCCTTTCGGCATGTCCCGACAGAGAACCTCATATCTCTGACGAAACTCAGCGAATGGAAGTCGATTGGGGAAACCGGTCCGAGCGATTCTTATACCCTCGAGGACACCGTTGCACCTCAACTGATCAAGAACCAGCAGCGCGTTGAACTGTTTCGGTCGCTTCTTGTGGTTCGGAAGAATGCAGCGGACGAAATGTGGATGGGTTGAGTGAAGCTGAGACATGAGGCTGGAGAGCTGTTCCTTGTGCCTTTGCGCAACCGTGCGGAAGAGTCCCTTCTTCACTCGACTTCTGGAACCTCCACTACTGTCGTCGTTATCAGCACAATCGGCGAACAAGTTCGCTATGTGTTTATCGGTGGAGGCGGCCAACAGTCGGGTGATGTTGTCATTCAGAGGATCTTTGTTCTTCTCTAACCAGCCTTCAGTCGCATATTCCACTTCAGCTGCATAGTGGGTAAGGATGAAGCCATGACGCGGGCCCGGGCGTGACCGCCGGTACTTGGTCGACTTCTTGTCCCAAAGCGAGTTGAGCTTCTCGGTGAAAGACTTGTCCGTCGCCTTCGGCATGACACTGTCCTCATCCAAGCAAGAGAAAATTCCGATGGGATTCGGCAACTCAATCAGATCAATCGTGGGTTGGAGATCCCGGCCGAAGTCGATGAATTGCCACTCAATCTGCTCTCTGGCGTATTCTTCCTGCTCCAAGACGAACATGTGATGGTTGAAGAATTGCTGGAGCTTCTCATTTGTATAGTTGATGCAGAGCTGTTCGAAGCTATTCTCCTCAAAGATCTCGAAACCAGCGATATCGAGCACTCCGATGAAGTGCGAGTCATCCATGCCCATCCCGGTCCGATCGAGCTGGCGATTGATCCTGGTCACGAGGTCTCCAAAGCCGCGTTCGTAGATACCCTTCGCAAGGGCGTCCATGCCCAGGCGCACCTGTTCTGGAGTTTGGACCTTCTCCACCCACTCGCGGCCGGCTTTGACTTTGGGATGTAGCAAGCCTTGCAGAAAAGGCTCCAAGGGGATGCCCATGAGCTTGCAGACTCGAGCAGCTACCTCTTTCGCATCGGGGCTTAGACGCGCCTGGTCGGCCATCCGGCTCTCTTTGACGACGTTCAGATTACCTAGATGAAGGACTGCAGCAACGGTGCGCAGAATGGCGGTCTGCTCGTTGTCGGAAAACCCCATGACGTTGAATGCCTCCAATAACAAGTTCCACTCATCCTGATCGGAGACGCCAGCAATAGTATTATGACCGTCGCGCGTATAAGCAAAGTCGTCAACCGCGAGTCCCTCGAGCAGAAATTCTTGTCGCATACGACGATCAGCGCCGGCCAAGAGTTGATAGAAAATGTGGTAGTTGCGCTCCTGTGAGTTGATGCGCACGACTCTAGACTTCTCCAACAGGTACCAATCGATGAAAGCGCCTGCTATTGACCCTGTCCGAGAGAACTCGATACGGATGAATTTTCCAAAACGAGAGGAGTTGTTGTTTCGCAGAGTCTGCGCGTTACCAAACGCTTCCAGAATGGGATTCGCTCGCAGTATCTGCGCTGAGAGATTCGAATGCTGCCCTCTGTTCTTCACTGGGGACTCGGAGTAGGCGACCGCAGCGAGGTACTGTATGACCTTTTTCGTGTTCTCGGTTTTGCCGGCACCCGATTCACCAGTAACCAAGATGCTCTGGTTCTCCCCTTCGTCGACGAGGTTTCTGAATGCTTCATCGGCCACGGCAAATATGTGTGGCTTCGTGTCTTCTCGGTTTCGACCCTTGTACATGTTGACGTACTCATTGGTGTATATCGGCAGAGGGCAGTAAGGATTCACAGTAACCAAGAACAGCCCCGAGTAGGTGTAGATTAAGTCGGCTTGGTATCGCATATGGAGGTTGTGAACAACGGACGCTTCGTTGAGATGCGTCAGCTCAGCCATGTCGTTTGCCTTGTCGAACTTGGCAGGGTTGACTTTATCCACGCTTTCGCTATCGACTTCCCGTTGCTATACGTCAAGATTAGCACACTTTGCAGCCTGCGGACGCAATAGTACCTACGCTGCCATCGTCACACTGCACCAATAGCCTGCTTCCCTCGAGCTCCTCGACCACCCAGCCTTTCACGAAGGCGGCCTGTGGATCCTTAAGCCACACATACCTCTTCCCGGAGAAGTCATTCTCGCCTTCTATTCCCCTGACAACATCTATACTCCTTCTCATATCTTCTGTCTTGATGAACGAGGGGGCAAACGTGGAAGAATTTGGCGTGTTGCTTCTGGCTCGTTGATGTCGAGGGCCATCGCCGGTGACGGATGCTAGGTTCGCCGCTATCGATGTGTGGGACTGTGTGCGAGTGTGCGTCGGGGGCGCTGTCGTGATGTTCGATAAGGATGACTGGGACGAGAACATGGCGGACTTGGGCCGCCCGCCACTACTGCCAGAGCCACTTGGGGCCGGCGAGGGTGACTGCGAGCCCATTCGCGAGAAGGGATTGTTGCGCCGCTGCGACATGCTGGGCGCACTCGAGGAATCTCGTTGTGGGCAATCTCAATGACCGTGCGTGGAATTCATTGACTTCGAATGATGTAGTTCTAGGACAGCGACCAGGCCGTGGAGGGTGGTAATTTGGCGGTGGGAGTCGGTATCGTGGGACGCGGGCAATGCCATGGAAAATAAACATGCGTGCCCTGCCGACTGGACAAATACAGGAAACGAGCAGCGGGATCAAATCATAGATATCGGGTCGTATTGTTCTTGGACGGAAGGAGGACACATCCACTAGCTGGAACTCATGCGCGTCCTCGAAGTGTCTGGTTCGTGGTTGTTGAGCAATGCGAGTGGTGGTGACGATAGGTAGTAGCAAAGAGAGGCTCTCACGCAACTAATGTTGACAGCAGGGGGCGCCAATCCATGGCAACGGGGCATGTGCATGTAAACAACAGTTCAGACCTGCCCTGCCAGCCTGCCCGGCTTGGCAGACCTCATTGCCACGCTACCTACCAGGACCCAGCACTAGGCGCCTTTAAGCATATGCTTAGGTGGGTTAGCATTGCTGCTGCCAGCTGACACAGCCCTCAGATGTCTGTCTGATCAGTGATCATGCCAGCTGATGGACGGAGTAAAGAAACGGCGAGCATTCCACCCCGGCCACCCGACCCCAGGGCCCAGGCTACCTCAACCAGTCGGGTGCCACATCCTTGATCCACCACTTTTATGATTGATCGACACAAAGTTCCATCTTCGAGCTCTGGAAATTCTACGAGTTCAGACATTCGCACAACCACGATACCCAACAAACGCGCCGTGATTCTACACTTCGTCATCTAACCTAGGTATCTACGCATCGCGGGTGTTTTGATCGCTCGCTCGCTCGCTCTCTCAATTTACCGTCACTTCGATCTGGATCCTATGCACCTATCATTGGACACGCGATAGTCCTTCTCCCCTTCGCCTACCATAGACAGACCAAGGATTGCACCGTGCGCTTGACGCTGCCCCTTGCCACAGGCCATTCTCGCAAATCTACCGACAAGAGAGAAGCGCACTTTTTTTGCTCGCCTCCAGTCCGCTGGCCAGCATTTGAAAGGCTATCTCCTGAGCAGACCTTGACTCTCCGTCATGTGGGTAGCGTTGGCGACGTACTTTGTTTCGACCGCGGATCTAAGCCTCACCCTCGCACCAAACTAATCACACCACTGCCTCGTGCGCATCACCGACATCTCTCAAAATGTCCGACCATCCATATCCGCGGGGCCAGTTCGCCCCGAGTCAACAGCCTCCGCCGTCCTCTACACATCAACCCGTCTTGCCGAATGCCCCGATACCCTACCTCGGAAACCCCAACACAGGTGGCGTTGCACCCAACAACTATGCGGCTATCAATAGCTCGTTCCAGTACAACGCCAACCGAATTCCTGGCTTGGGGCTCGGTGGCCCATCGGTATCTTCTACCCCCAATCGATTCGAAAACATATCGTGGCACGCACTAGCGCAAGTTCCTGATCCAAATACATTTCCTCCCCCGAGTCAGGAACGAACTCTGGGAGTTGATCCCAAGCAACCTACGCAACAAGACCACACATTAGGGAGAAACCAGGTGGCTTCCCAGCCTATTCGACAACCGATTTCCAGCGCTCTCGAGGAGGGTGAATTGAGCGAGGGCGAGTTCGAGGATTTGTACGAACCTCAAGCCCCGGCAAATGTGTCCGTGCCGGCCGCAAAACAGATCATACCGCCGCGTATTCTTGAAAATCATTCTGGTCGTGCAGGTGGTACTGATGGCTCGTCTATATACAACGCCGAGTCACCCCGCGCGAAACCAGCTATCAACAGCACGTCAACGTCAATTCCAGAAGCCGAGCGGGATGTTACGCCAATTGAGCAGTGGGCACCGGCCAACCGAGAACGTGACCGGTCTGGCTCGTACTCTCCCTACCTGTCGCCCAGGGAAATTCAACGGAAGTTGCCCGTCGCAAAGGGCGCTCCCCGTGACGCCAGAAGTAAGTGAAGGCAGAATCTGCCTGATTGGATACCGTCTAACCATCTTCAGTTGCATCTTCCCAACATCCTCTTCCGACATCTTTCGAGACCAACTCTTCATCAACGCAACAAACCAGCATAGCCTCCTTCTCAAATGGTCTCTCACGCACTGGCCCGGTCATCAATAACAATATGAACACACCTTCTGATACAGCCAATGGGTCAGCTATTGCTGCCCCATTGTCTTTCCAATCCCCCTCCGAAGCAAAGAAGAAAGCCCAAGAAGCAATCCTCGGCTTGTGGCCCCTGAAGGTTCGATACCAAGATTATATCGAGGAAGGAATTGATGAGAGCACGGTCAAGAGTCTATTCACAGATCTAGGCTTGGATACGTCAGTACCTAAACCTACATCGGCTTCAATCTCGAAAACTGTCAGGGATTCACAAGTTGTGCCTGGTGCCGCGGAGAGTGCCCTCAAGGATTCACCTCGGGACCAAACGGCTGAAAGGTTACCACCCACTAACGCAATACAACCACCCGTCGACGGGACGAATGGATCGCCCACTGCTAGCAAGGCCATCGAAGTCAAGACGGCAGCCAAGACCGCTGCTGAAGAACGCAAGGACAAAATAGCTCGAAAACTTGCGGCAAAAGCTCAGAAACCCACGTCCACCGTGCCACCTCCTGCTCCTGCTGCCCCTGCAATCAATGCGGTTCCCGCTACTGCTGCCCCTGCGGTCACTGCGGTTCCTGCCGTACCTGCCGCCCCTACTACGCCTGTTGCACCCACGCCGCCCGTTGTCGCTGCAGTGGCTGCATCTCCGCCAGTCAATGGATCATCTGCAAAGCCCAAGACCAGGGCTGAAACAAATGCTCTTCTACAGCAGAAGCTCGCAAGGATCAAGAAAGCTCAAGCTCAAGCAGCAGCTGACAAAGTGCTGGCGAGTCTGAATGAAGTCACTGATGATATCTCTTCCGCTATCACTGCACCTAACACGTCTGGAAACGAGCGCGGTATAGGTTCGCCTGCTAAACCAACTCCTACCCCATTGGCCCCGCAGGCTATCAATCGTCGCTCGGCATCTACAGAGTTACGTGGCCCGTCAAAAGACGGCAACATCCCCGGCCTGTTTTTATCTTCATTGCCAACTCCTCAACCACTGCAAACCCCGAATCGCAACTTGAAGCGTCCAGTTGCGTCGGATTTCGACAATTATTCGACCCGGGGCGAACCCAAACGAACTCGCACCCAAGAGACTTTGATCATTGACGTTAGTGACGATGAAGACGTCGAGATGGAGATTGGTTCCCCAGCAGATGAGCCTGCCACGCCGACGGAAGTGGACGACTCATCCAACCGGAAGACTTCACTGGGCGCATATCCACCACTGTCTGATCCTACCTCTCGACCACAGCGCTCGAGCCCCGCGTTGAGTGCGGCACCTACACCGCCACAAGGTGGAAGCAAGCTCGGCATGTTGCATAAACGCATCGAAGAAGCGAAGCTCATGATTGCCAAAGCCGAGGCAAAGAAAGCTGCCCAGAGAGCTGTTCAAGGCAATGCTCGGAGATCGAGCACCCTGCCTCCATCTCAAGCTCAGAGCCCAAGGGTGGTAGCGGCAGAGGCAGATACAGAGGCACTGCAAGTGATGAGGTTGCCCAAGGTCGCTGAGGTCAAGGCACAAACGTTGACAATGACAGCCGAGAGACGCGATAGGATCGCGAGCTACGAACTCCGCCTTGTCGATGCCACTCTTCAAGAGAAGCAGGTGAAGCTGAAGCAAATCGTTGCTGAAGCAGCTCAACTCGAATTGGAGCTCCAAGCTGGCTTCAACAAACGACAAAAGCTCGCCGCCGAGATGGAAGATTTCGTGTTGACCCCGCTCGGCGAAGTGCCCGACTCAGATAGTCAATCGCCGCCTATCACTACTAGTGAGTTCTTTGTCTGCGCAGTCAAGGTGTACCCTTTCTATTTACTGATGATATTAAAGTTACGAACGGTGCAGCCCAGTCGTTGGAGCCTATTCAACGCCAGCTTCTGGACGAACAAGAAATAGTCTCAAGTCAGGCTTGGCGCGCTTCTCTCATCAATTCTCAACCCCCCGTCGACGGCACGACTGTCTCGAGACAAGCATCGGCCGACAAGGAGCCAATCTCGGGCCTTCAAAACCCTCCAACGGCCCCAGCGAAGACCAATGATGCTGATTTTCATCCTCCATCGCCAAGTTCGCCCCAGACAGATGAGCCGCTGCGACTGTCTAATGAGGTGAACGACTTTGCGCAAGGTGATCTGACACACCCGCCTGCCGAGAAAGATGGATCTTTGCGAAACGCGCCAGCGGAAGCCTCCGAACAACAGCCTGAGCATGATGAATCTATGCCAGACGCAGCAGCGGAAGCGTTGGAACCACAGCCTGAGCATGGTGGATCTATGCCAGATGCAGCAGCGGAACCCTCGGAACCACAACCTCAGAGGCCAGACGTAGACTCGGACGAGGCCGACATCCCGATGCAGACATCTGCAGCAGAGCTGTCCCAAAGCGATGAGGATTCTTATGAGCCGCTCCCGGCGCAGATTTCCAACGTCCACGACGCTCAAGTGACTGATATCGAGAATACAGAAGTAAAACATGTCCTGCCCCAGCACGGGTGCAGTCCACTTACCAGCAGCCAGGTCGTTGATCAAATTCCCGATGAGCCCAACCCGACATCCTTACCCGAAGAACCTGTTCAACCCGAACCGGAGAAAGCGAGCGGAGAAGTACAAGGCTGCTCGTCTCGGGAGCACCTCTTACTAACTACATCGCAGGATGAACAACACTCTGTTTTGTCATCAGGGGATCTAATGAACTATCAGAGCCCTCTTGGGTATTTTCGGGCTTACAGGTTCCACCCTCAATTCTTTGAGGAGGTGCCGGGGGGTCTCAAGTCTATGACTTATAGCTCCAGGATTGATCCGATGCGGCCAGTGTGCCCGGATATACTAGCCGGAGACCAGTGTCCCAGGGGCCATCAATGCCAATACCAGCACTTCGAAAATATGGTTCTGCCGGGTGAGTCCCTGACGCGTTCAGTCACAAGTCTCGCCGTTGCTTGAAGATCACCCCCCATTTGGATAGCTGACTTGCTACGTGTTTGGTTATAGACGCCGAAATCATTACCCAGCTCGGGTCCGCCGACATGTTCACCGGAGATACGAGAACCAGATTCATCGAGGGTCTAAAACAAGTGCTGAACGAGCTGAAACGCAACAAGGTCAAAGACTTCGATCGCATTACGAAGGCCATTGTCAAGCACCGACAGGGTTTCCTCGATGACAAGACCAAGCTGTTGCACTTGGATGCTGGCGCTAGCTAGGCGGCCTCGTAGTATCTTCGCACGCAACAACCGGTGGTCACGCAACCGGAATCAGCCCTTGTAGTAGTATACCCCTTTCCCCGCAAGCGACTGCGCGGCAGTTTTCACTGCACCTGCCGTACGCAAAATGCATTCACAGCATAGATGCGACCTGCTCGCCAAACTGCCTTCTTTTTGTGCCACCACCTGCGTCGTCTTTCAGCACGTCAATACAGGAGTCCGGCAGGATCTGATGGACCCGGCGTCTGTGTTCACTGGATTGTACGATACCCATTGTCACTATTACTTGAAGGGCCTTGCCCCGCCTGCGAAGCCTGCAATATGGCTTCGGACGGCAACATCGGTAGAGCCATGATAGCAGGTACCAGAGGCCGTCAACGAGCTACACTGGAAGGAGAAAGAGCCAGAAAGAGATGAAGTACGCGGCGAAAAGAAAGAGGAAGTACAGAGCTGAGGTCCCTTGATGGACGTATTCACTGGTTTCGATGGGCTCTTGCCCTGGGTGAGATCTTGCTAGGTAGTCTGGCGATGCTACTGCCGCCAAAAGGGCTCAAGTCTTCGCAATGCCGGCGGCACAGTCCGCGCCAGGTACTGAGATGATCTTGCAGGTCTTGACTAGTGTGTCGGTTGATTCAATACATACAGTATTATCCATTTCTCTCGAAGCTCTGTATCATCTGTGTCGTGTATTTGTCTTCTTTGTTGCCCAACACTGCCTGAGTCTGCTTTCACATCAATGCGCGGGAGACTCCACGACGATGAGGGGAGGTTGTGACATGGTTACAAACTGAGAAACATGTCTTCCTGGCTGACTTCGTGAATTGTGTCTGACACGGCACATCCATTGAGCCAACACATCGCTCGTGTCATCCACCGCAACACCCATCCCTTCCTTTCCTTCCGTCAGCCAAACCAAGCCAGTGGCTTCAAAGGATAGCGCTGGCCGGACCTGTCAGCCAGACTTTCACCTGGATTCCACGTACCCAATGAGTATTCACATGTATGAAAATTTGAACGTCCGCCCCTCGATGGAAGCGGATAAAGGCCTTGCTTGGGAAGGGGGAAGGAAGGTGGGGCATGATGGGGAGGAGGGGAGAAGGGGACTGTTGCAAAGGAGCTTGTAAGTCGGGTTTCGAAGCAGCAGGGTCCACTAGGGAGGTAAGTAGGTAGGTGAGAACAATGGGATGGGTGGGTCCGCGGTTACTTCCAAGTAGATGGCTGTATCAACTTTATACCTCAGCTACTTTATGGACATCCATCGAAGGTTGGATTGACCTTGGGAATAGGTTGGTTAGAGATGTATGTCCAGTGCTGCTTAGAAGCATCGCGTGGGAAAGGCCCCGAGTAGAGGGTGGGTGGCTTCCACTGTTTTATCACCCCAAAGCATGCAAGAGCAACTGTAGATAAAGTCGAAGTTCTATATTACCGACGTCAAGGAACTTCCGTCTCGTCGTGTCGTAAAGCACAGCTGTGGTGGTTCCAACAGCGGGATCCGGCCTGCTAACACTAGGGCCATCCATCCAGTCATGTCCCAAACCCAACCAATATTCCCAATCCGAGTTTCCCATCCGTGGCACGTCCCGGTACTTCCAGGCGGGAAAAACCTGGGCAAATCGTCGCTTTTTATTACAGTGTTTGTACACCTCCATCCAGTCCACAATCCTTGGCGCTTAGATCCCTTTATTCATGGTTCCCCTGAAGCCTCTCTCTACCTTTTCATTTCAGAGCCGGTCTACACGGCACGTCCCATGCGGTCGGCCCCGCGGTACCCCCCATATCGCGCATACGGATTCTGGCCTACCCGCGTGCCCTCATCAAAGCTCGTCGATGAGCTGAGCTTAGGAGGGGCATCGTAAAAGTCAGGACCCAGACTCGTGCCCATGAGGACGTTCTTGTCGCTGTTGATGGACGCCTTCCTGGCCAGGTGGAGGTCTGCGTCCAGGGCCGGGCCGAAGCACAGGCTGGGGTGGAAGACGTTCAGGACGAGGACGGCGACGGAGAGCATGACGCCCTCGAAGGCGACGAACAGGTCCTGGCGCGCCGTGATCGGTCCGTGGTAGCCACCGGAAAGCTCGACCAGGCGAAAAACACAACGGATGAAGATGGCGATGGTGCTGACGGTGAGAGCGGCAATGAAGCCTTTGAAGAGCCACGAGCCGCGCACGGCGACCATGGCGGGGTTCTGGTCGAGCGCTGCGGAGCCGAGGTGCTGGCGCCGCAGCATCGTGCGGATTCCGAAGTCCGTTGCTACCGCTATAAATGCGAAGAGCGTCACGACTTGCAGTGCCAGGCCCACGATGATCACCTTGTCGGCCACGTTGGTGTCCTTGTGCTTGGAGGCAGCAATGGCGGAGAATGTGCCCCCTATGCTTTGAGTAAAGAGACAGATGATATCACACGGGATAAACTGCAGTTGGATTAGCTTTTCCTTGTTCACAACATTGGTACGTCGTGGATGACGTTGACTCACAATACGAGTGTATAGTTCCGGACGGATTCGAGAGTTCTCGGGCCCTACTGCGCTCACGATCTTTCTGAGACAGACGTAGATGCCAGCAGCCAAAAACGCCGGCGCGAAGGTCAGACTCGTGACCTGCATGATAAACGCCGTGCTGCTCCATTGGTTGTTCCAGCTCAGTATACGGCCTACGTAGCCGTCGATCTCTACGACAAGACCCAGAACTATGGCGATGGTGAAGACGCCGCTACGACGCGTGCGAATGTAGGTGCTGATGTACGCAACGAGCGACACCCCGAATATAGCCGCGAAGATGACGTTGGGAACAAGCCAGATCCGGTAGTCGTAGTATGAATGCTCATAGGGACAAATCTCTGGCGTGCAGTCCTTGAAGCGTATCGAGGTACCATTGGCGTAGCTCATTGTGATGGTGACTTGTTACTACCAAGCGTCTGCTCGACTAGTTTGGTGGATCTGGGAGTTCGTGAAGTTGTTGATCCTCAGGCGACCCGATAAGACGTTGTTGAAGAATCAGTGAGATACCTCTTTTCGACAGTCGCGAGCAATCTGGGACGTTGTTGAGGAGATGAAGTTTGAGGAGCGGTAGGAACAGACTAGTAACCACGGTAGGAGCCAAGTGGTTATAATAAGACTTGATAGACAACATGACATCACGGAGGAAGCATGCAGGAAGCACACCGGAAGCAAGCAGATCCCCAAAACAGACCCCCAAAGCAGTCGCTTACATCGCACATAGCCATCTTGAAGATCACCTTTTACCCATGGGATTGACGGTGACATTGGCTGGGTCTCGGCCTCATCCCAGTGGAGCTTGCCCGCAGTCAGGGTCCGTCCGGGAAGGAATAGGGGACCGAACCCCAGGTCGTGACGCCATGCTAGGTCGGGCCACCATAAAAGACCATAAGCCTACCGTATTTTCATCGTCAGCCGAGACAGAGGGCAAGTTTGTCATGACGTTGGGATTCATGGCGTTGCTGTGCCTTCCCACAGGCGGTCATTCCAGGGACGAGATTGGCTGACACTGGCTGATGCGGCGGAGACTCAACTGTGACGACAGAGATCTACCATCTGCAGGATCACCTGCAGCCTCGTGGGTTCAGCTTCGCCTAGGCGACCTACGCCATATAAATATAGAGCCTCGCCCGTGGTACTCATTATGCAACCGAAACAGCAGCACCTCAAGCTTCTGAGGGAGAACGCAGGCTCCTACTTGAGAGTGGAAAGGACACTTGCTGACAGTGCAGTAGATGAGATCAAGGCAACACCAAGTGGTCACTGCTGTATGGACGAGCGATCCGGAAGAATTGAAGACAATTGATAAATGCCAGGACTGCACCGGCACGTGTCGTCGTTGGTGTTCGCTGTGACAAGCGATAGACTGGCTGACTGACAGGTGTCAGCCTCATCAGGCCTGTCGGCCGGATGACGAAAGATCGATACCCTAGGCATTGTTCTCATTCAGCCAGACTCAGCCAACACATAAGTCGAGGATCTGACATGGCTTCGTGACTGTCCGCGCAATCGAGAGCAACCCTACAGGTAAGGAAGGTACGGATGAATCGTGGAATTGAAGGGCCAATTGGCTTGGCTTGGCAACGTGATCGGTGAAAGCAGTCCTAGGTACGTACCTTAGAGAATAACCGCCTGAACTTCGGCAAATCTGCTGAGGACGAAGCTGGAGCTGGAGCTGGAGCTCCGGGTCCAGACGTCATTGTGAGCGCGAGGTGGCCCAAGCTCCGTAGTACATCGTCGTCATGACGGGCAACCTCATTCGAGCAACATGGATTCCAGTTGGAGGTGGTAAACTTCCACGCTGCATCAACAACCGCAAGATAGGCAAGAATCAACAATGCACCACGGCTCTGGTCTGCATCCCCAATAGCCAACATGTTGTCGTCGTGCTTTGGCCTACGGAAGAGTGATCCTGACCCCGAGCGAGAGCCCCTGCTGCCCCAGTATGAGCAGGACACCCACCTGCAGCGGGAGCTGTACCGCAAGCTTCACAGCTACCAGATGCTGCGAGCCTTGACCAGAGGCTACATGCCCACCACCGAGCAGGCTATTGTCAACCTCCGCACGCTTCTTGCCAGCGACATCCTGAACCCAGACAACCCAGACCTGTCGGACAGCGGTGTGAGATTGGTGCGCCTCACCAAGCAGTGGCTGGAGCAGTTCATTATCCTGCTCAAGCACAAGAACGGCAAGGATCAGCTTCAGGACCTCATCTGGTTCTTGACCAAGAGCAGAATCTCCGTCGATGTCGACGATATCCGTTCGCGAGCCAAGAAGACCAAAGCCAAAGCGGACACCGTCGCCGCATACAAGAGCCTCCAAACTGTCGGCTCCTTACTGTTCACCAATGCCGACTTCCGTAAATTCCTCGGCGATCTCAATGTTGTTGGTCGGGAAGTCTTCAAGGATTCGGCCTTTGCCTTGAGCGAGGCTGCGGAGCAGGTTGGCAAGCAAATCGAGCCGTCGCCAGAAGAGCAACAGCGCGTGGCCGAGCCAAAGGCGGCCAGCAACGGCCAGCCGCCGTCCGCACAAAACCTGGAGGATGAGTTCCAGGATGTCGCCACGGTGGTAGCTGGGCGTGGTGCCGATGTGGCCGGCACCGCTTTCGAGAGTGCCAAGGATAAACTCTCCGGCGATGAAGGCCAGACACTTCTGAAGCGCCTCCAACAAGCGGTTCTCAACCTTCGAAAACGCAGGGACTATTCGGACTCTGTGTCCACACTCTCGCTGCTGATTAAGCGATACGCTATGGTCTACTCACGAGCTGCGGAGGAGGTTGCAGAGACTGCCCAAAGTGATGTTCACGAGAATGAGGAGATGGATCGTGCCATCACAAACCTCTGGGGGTTCGTTAAAAGCTTTGGCGACACGAAGGCATGGGAACGATGCGAAGCACTCATGAAGAAGGTCGTAAGCCACAAGGACAACGACCCCGAGTTTGAGGACCTTATGCGGGAGGTTGGCAACAGCCTACAAAAGCTACTGACCGATCCCGACTTCTTCACCAACGCCGAGCAGAAACTCCAAGAGTTGCGGGAGAAGGGCAAACGAGTCGGATCTGAAGGCAATCTCAGACAAGACGTCGACGAACTCTTGCAACAATTATCTGTCACCTTCCAGAGTGTTATCAGAGATGAGGACATTCATAACCTGATTACAACAACTACTCGCCTCTTTGGCGTTCTAGGTCCACAGGATGCAACCATCAACACTGATCTCCTTCAAGACGCGCTCAACGTCTTCATTCCCGCCGTCATCTCAGCCGTTCAGTACCTGCCCATTCCACGTCTCGAGGTCAGCACACCAGCCATCGACCTTTTGCTGGAAAACCTCATCATTGAACCCGGCGTGACGGTGAACCAAACATCGTTCTTGCCCTACCGACTCAAGATTGAGAACTACAACGAAGTGGAAATCCGCAAGGCTCGATTCCGAACAAGCACTGGCATGAAGAACCTTATGCTCATCAAGATCGACGGACTGTCAGCGCGTGCAGACGAGATGGGTTTCTGGCTTCGTGCTCATAGCGGTCTGTTCCGACTGGCAGACGAGGGCATCGCGAGCTGGGCTCTTGACGAGCGCGGTATCGACATACACTTGGAGGTCGAGGTCTGTCGTGAACGCCTAGAGCAGATCTTGACATTGCGTGCTGTGCGAGTGCGTGTACACAAGCTCAACTACACACTTCGGAAGAGCAAGTTTTCGTGGCTAAGCTGGCTCATCAAGCCTCTCCTTCGCCCGATGCTCAAAGCGACCATGGAAGTACAAATGGCTGCAGCCATCGGCGACCTCCTTCACGCGGCGAACCGCGAGTTGCTATATGCGAGAGAACGTCTGCGTGCGACGAGGATTGCCAACCCCGATGATCTGTGGACATTCCTCAAGGCGGTTGCAGCGCGGCTGGTGCCGGAGGAGGATCCAGACCTGTATACCAGAGTCGGTCTCACGCAGCCTGGCGAGGGTGTGTTCAAGAATGTTTACGCCCCGGGCAGCATCGTCAAGGTCTGGAACGATGAGGCTGCCAGGGCTGAGTTGCGCATCGAGGAGAGAGAAGTTGGAGGATGGAAAAACGAGGTGTTCGAAACGCATGTGCGAGCTATGACTTGAGAAGTCTCTTCGAAGCTGTTCGGTTGTACCCTGATAATCGGGAAAAGTCGTTGGCGTTTCGGTCAGGTTTCCTTCGGAGTCGTTCCAGTGGTAGGGTGTTAGTAGTCCGGTGTCTATGGATTTGTTGAGATTGCTCGCCACAGGCACTACATCGCGCTGATTACAAGCTGTATAAGTAGCACAAGCAGCGATAGCTGCATATGAGAAATTCAATTTGGAACCAACCTGCCATGTCCATTATGTCCGTCCTTGATCATCAATGGCCGGTTTATCTGATAACTGGCAGTCAGAGTGTATACAAGGTCGCTGCTCATGTTTCCCATCGGCGCTTGTGTCCTGCCTTGAGTTAGTGCCCTTGATACGGCAGCTGTCGCTTACCTAGTAGTAACCACCTTCTGTACATTATCACGCGCCGACTACATGTACCCGAGTCTTCCCACTTTCTGTTGTGGGTCGTAGGCGATGGAAGTACGATCTCAGCCCTACGAACGGTTGATCCCGTTGCCGCCGTTTGACAGCGTCCCTCTAGGTGGCTAAAGGGTGAACGGTGAAGATACTCGACTTCAAGTCATCGAGGCGTGCTCTCTCGGGTGCTTCGACCGTCACATCAAGCAGCAGTACAGTCACCAAGACCCCGACGCTCAGGGCCGACATGACAACTACCTAAGTAGGTAGGTACTTACCCAGGTCGATCTTCAAGAGTCAGAAACATGCTCAATGTCGTATCCCTATGGGTCCCCCAAACTCTGCAACACAGCTCAACCATCCAGACTAGATCATTCGAGCCACTCGTCTGCAAATCAATGCACCATGACCTATCGGGTGTTCCGTATTCGGAATTGGCTTTCGATTTTCGAACTCTGTTAACTTTCTGTCGAGCGAGTTTATGTTCATTCTGCAGGTGAGTCACGGCTGATTGAGGTGCTCTCCTCCCACATATTTAAGACGCTTTTTTGTCCTCGCGTTCTAGATTCCTTCCTTCCTTTCTTCTCCTCTATATATCACTTTATCGTCTCCCTCTCTGCTATCTCCTCTCTCTCCGCCATCCTCCATCTCCTAACTATTATCATCATCTTTTCTCCCTCGTCACATTGCTGGCGCCTCCCCTATCATCATCTCTTCTCATATACTCCAGCTCACCTCTACGGTCGCCATCGTCAGTTTCCCCAGCCCTTACCCACTTCAATTTCCTTCAAACATTGCAACCTGCCCCGACCACCAAGGCTATCTCCCAGCCCCTCTGCTCATGTAATCCTCTCGAAAAACTTTCCCCACTACCGTATTACCTTCTTCTTGCTCATCTCCTCTCACTCAACTAACCCCCCTTTCTCTCGCCTTCCTTTTCCCTCAGGGTCTAAACCTTGGGATGAATGAGGCTTTCCCGGGCATGACGGTAAAGTGCACCACGTCCTGAGCAGGTAGACGTTTGAACGGAGGTGCTCACCAACTTCCTCCTTCTCTATTTCCTCTTCTCCCACGCCATCTTCAATCCCACGCCATTCTCACTCTCGCAGCCCTTGATCCCGCCCTTCTACGCTCTCTCTCAACTACTCTCCACCTACCTATTCTCTTACTGGTCTACTCCCCAACCCAAAGTCCCATTCATTTACCCATCCCGTCCTCTAATCCATCCTTCCACCCACCTCTCCCTCCCTCCTCTTTTCTCTACACCCTCGCAATCGTTCGCCTCCGGGCATTCCTCAAACCCTCGCCCTCGGGCATCCGAAGTCTCCCCCTCCGCGCCTGACGGGCATTTCTGTACTATATGGTACATTATCCGAACTCTTGTTCTAAAACCAACTTTGTTTTTCATTGCGCTCTGCAGCTTGTCTGGGGACGTGAAGAAGGAATGCTCCTCCCTTCTCCCTCCTCCATCTCCCACAGTGAGAAGCTACTTGCCAGCTTCGTTTCTGCTCTCCTTCCGTCTTTCGCAGTCCATTCATTCCTCTCGCGGACCACCATAGCGAGGTTTCAATACGCCCTCGTCATAGTCTTTCAACATCAGATAACGAGGCGCGATGTCTACTTGTCGAACGACCCAGGGTTCAGGCCACAGTGGGAAGAAGTCGGGACTCGGTTGGTAACAACCCCAACCTGCGCGGACAGACTTCGACGTCACCCATGTAAAACCAGGAGATCTCATGGATAAATACTTCACTCGATTACGTCCTTTCTTCTAACGTGGAGTTCGCAACGCCTGACGCTAATAAGCCCCAGACACGTAGGAAACGCCAGATTCCAACCGCTAGACGTGGCCCGTGACGGCAAGTCGAAGAAAAGCGACGCTAAAGATGGCTCCAATTGCGATCAAGGATAACTTGTATACAGTGACGACCCAAACTCGTCAAATCTTTTATCAATACATGCCCCCTCAAAAGCCACCACATCGTCTCTCAAGAGCCAAGACGAGCCTCTGGTAAGTCAAAGACCATGTCAGCCACTGTCAATCATAGTACTCGCATACAACAAAGTAGGAATTCCCAGCATCACACACCAAGGCACCGCTCCTTCTCCTCCACACCGATTCTCCACAACGGCTTCAACTACAGCGAAGTCGAAAAATGGTCGAAGACTAATCGATCGGTTACCTCTTGACTACCTAATACTTCAGGACAACGAGTCTGCCAGGGAGTTAATGAATAGCATGGCGTGACTTCGGTACGCTTGCCTCATCCCACATACAGAGGTAGAGAGCCGGGGAGGTAACTTAGGGGGAAGAGCCTCACTCAACCCGGTCCAGCGGGGTACAGGTTCGAAGTAGCATAGGAATAGACCGACCGACTGATATTGCATTATGCTGCTTCTCGTCGTCGTTTAGGTATGTAGAGGCTTGCATGGTGCCGACAGGTCGGCATGGTATATGTAATGTGAAAATGTATGTACCGGTTAATCACAAATGGTGACCTCGTGAGTGAGTACTACCAGTGGCTCTTGCCCGCGGGAGGTGTGCTTTCTAGTGTCATGACGATCGCGTAGTTGGCGACCAGCACGAAGGCGTCATTTACAGTGGAAATATACATATTATACATTTTGGAAATATGTACAGGGGCTGTATACCACAGGCTTCCAGTACTTGAACGCCACTCTCAGTGATTGCGCCACCCGCTTCGTGTATTGTACAACTATTACATCAGAGTCCGTTTCGGTGAGGTGACCTGCCTTCATCACTACTTCCGGTGGTGACCACACTTCCAGCTGGCCTCGCAGCACCTATCCTGATGCCGCGTCCCTCTTTCATCGAGTCAATACTGACAATGCTGGTGGCACTACCACGCCGGCGATGCAGTCTGCTTGCTGCGGACGGTGACGGAGTGCTGTGGGCAGGTGAGTCTACCCCTCTATAATTTGGTCTATCCGGTGTCGGAGGTCTGCTCTCGTCTATCGTAGTTATCGGATGAAGATGGAGATGAGGCCTTCCGCCCTCAGGCTTATCCTCCGAAGCTTGTGATTGAAATAATTTCTCACGCGCTTGATGTTTCCTTTCTTGCCCGTTAGACAAGACTGACGCTGCATCCGACTCGACAGCATCATTGTTCGGAAGGGCGCTGCTACAATTAGTGTCTAGAGCGACGGTTTCCCGCGGCAAGACGTGCAACGCTTACCGCTTGAACAACGCCGATGCCGACAGGCTGGCAGACCTTGCGCGTTGATAGCTCTCATACTCCTCCAAGGGGTTATCCGCATTCGTGAAGTTCTCCAAAGCATCAAAGATGTGGCGGAAAACTTGCGTGTCTACATCTCGAGCCCATAGGAAGTCGAGATGCTCATAGTGAGGAATTTCAGTTGCGACAGTCCGGCTGGGAAGCTCCTTTAACATGACCTTTATGTCAACGAGCGAGTCGCTTCCTCCGTAGACCACGACGATTGGCGTTCTGATGTTCCGAGTCGGGTACTTGGCGACCTTTGTATACTTGTTTGAACCACCCAACAAAGGCGTCTGCACATCATCGTCGTACATCTGAAACGACTTGTTGCGAATGATCTGAAACCAATGGACAACAGACTTGGTACTTGTGAACGAGTACAGATGAGGATAGGCAGCAAGCTTCTGGCTGACAGAGATGTTCTTGGACTTCCAGCCGAAGAGGAAGTTATTGCCCATATCAATCACCTTGATGAAGAGGGGCGGGTAGAGAATGGACTGCCACATGGTTGCAGAACTGAGGATAGATCGCCGGCCAAAGAGGAGGAAGAGGACCTGAGGGGAGGCTTTGATCAGAGCATCGACGATACCATTGTTCAAGCCAGGGACTGACATAGCAGGGGCGAGCGCGATGAAGACGTTGACTTGGTCGTTGAGCTTTGGATGAACTGACAAACTAGCAAAAGCCTGTGCTGTGCCTTGAGAGAACCCAATGTAGGACAATGACGGCTGCCTCGTGAAATCAAGTATGTAATTGATAGAATCAGGGATGTCGTGAAAGGCGAACTGGTCGATGGAGAAGTTCCAGAATTGAGTAGATGTTGGTGAGCAATGGATCGACTTCTTGGAGTACTTGTTTCCACGGTTGTTGCCCAGCTGAAACGTCTGTTAGTGCTAAACACTATAGGGGGGCCAAAGTGTACGTACCCAAACATCAAAGCCCTGTTCTACCAACACGAACGGCAAACATCTTCGGGCATCCGTGAGGCTGATCCAGACTTCGCTGTTCATCAAGAGTCCATGATGGAGGTATACAACGCGTTTCTTGATGCTGGCGGGGCCACTGTTGACCTTCATGTCCTCCTCGCCCTTCCGCCATGCGAGACGGTGGATGCCAAGTAGATAGCCATCCTTAGTCTGCACCACATGCTCCTCCGCCGTGTAACCGAACATAGCACAGAGATCGACGAAGTCGGACGCATTTCGAATCGAGGATGATATGGCTAACAATGAGGTCGGTCAGTGGCAGTCGGAAAGGTGTGCAAGGGGCCCGTTGGTTAGACTTACACTTTCTTCGTTGTTCGGCCTCCTTCTGTGCAGGGGAAGTCAACCTGTTGAACAGTCGTCGCGAAGCTCGGTAGAAGAGGTTCAACAGTGACGAGGCTAGGCCCAAGTGTCAGTATTTGGTATCTAGCAGCTGTCTCGGGTAGCTCACGTAACGCCAGTGTCATTACCCGGATGAAGGCTTCGAGGCCAACAAGCACAAAGGAGCCTACCAAGGCGACATACTCGGTTCTATGCAGCAGTCAGCATTGATAACGCACAGCAGCCAAGGGCAAGGGTCAAGTAGACCCTCAGCGCGAGGCTGGCGCTTGCGCAAGTAGGTATGTAGGGACATACATGTTCAACCGACCAAGGAAAGGCAAAGGCATGATGCAGTGTTGTTGTCGCGGCTATAGCCCGAACGCAGAGTGTGAGAGCTCTATGGAAGCCGGACGCTGCGCTATCGCGCCGACTGGTTCATCTTTTAACGATTGGCGTTCGGCTAGAGTGATAGGAGCTCTCTAGGGAGGTAGGAAGTTGGGATGACACTGGCGGGTTTGTGGTGACCGGCTCTTTTAAGATATGTAGTCTCGGTGATGTCACATGTGAATGGGAATGCGGTCGCGCAGGTCCCTTGTGCAGTAGGTATATTGCAGCCTCGTAACGGTCGGTGGCTCACCTCAGCGGCACGAGTCTAATGATAGAGGGACGAGAAAAAGCTGCCGAAATGGGCGTTACCTTGAGTCTATGAATGAGGAGAAGAAGGGGTTTGTAATACAAGAATCGATACACTTTCACAGTACATGACCGAATATCAGGAGGCCGAGGAAGGTTCGGAGAGCTCTCCACAATCCCAAGGTATGATAACGAAGCGCCGGCGCGGGCAGATAGGTACAGCTAGGTACCCCTGCAGGGTCCAGGCTGCAGCGTCCTAACGGTTCGCAGCCGCCAATGTACTCCGCTATTATGTAGCCAATCATGTTGGACTTCTACATGCGATGAGCACGAGCCATGACCCATCCGCTACTTTTTGACGAACGATGGCGCGACAACAGCATCTGATGATCGCAGCAGTCCCATCCAATGCTGCGAGGTAGCATATTGACCGGAGCACCAGACCAGCGAGCAGCTGGATTGACCGACAAGCTCCACTTCGAGCTCCTTCTCTCCATCAGCAGCCACCATGCCGAGCTCATGTAAAGAAATAAGTACGTCGACCTCCCCCCCATCAATGTAGGACACTGTCCCTCTCTAACACCGCATTTCCCCAGGAGCCGCACTGGCGCAGTGCCTGCAAGAGTCCGAATGCGTCATGGTGCACCGCAACTCGGCCGCCGACTGCCTGCGCGAGCCCCTTTCCGAGACGCTCCCGACCAAGTGCCAGCAGCTCAAGAAGGGCTTCGGCGAGTGCAGGCGCGGCATGATCGACATGCGCAAGCGCTTCCGCGGCAACCAGCCCATCACCTTCAAGAGCCTCGAGTCCAGCGAGTCCACGGGCGAGGGATACCAGCTGTACGCCGGAGCCTCCGCGTTCGGCGGCGGCGTCAAGAAGACCGACGGCAACGAGCCCGAGCCCCGCGACTGGCGGGAGCTGGAAAACGAGAAGTACCGCACCGAGCAGGAGCAGAAGAAAAAGTGACGAGGAGGAGGGACACCAGGGCTGGGTTTGGCTTGTATGATCATGGTGGGGAGAGCGAAAGATACTAGACACGGCATTGGGCGGCGTTTCGGGGTTGGAATAATACATAGGTTGAGGTTCTTCCCTCATCCTACAGCATCGATTCTGGTTCCTGACTTGGACTGAGGACGGTCTGCTCTTAAGCTGTATGATTATTATGCTTCAAAGGCTTCATCAGGTACAGACGCCAAATGCGAGTCGAGTACCCACCAAGAGGACTTCCGTAGCTCCCTCACCACCTTATTGGTAGAGAGCAGGTTCAAGCACTCGCAAGGGAATTGTCTGAGCAACGATAACATTGCACACACAAGTTTACGGCTGCTAAGGAGAAAGACGAGACACAGTTCAACCGCAGGCAAACAAGCAAGAGACTGAAGAATCCAACACTCTGGAGTAGCGCTCTAGTTGTCAAGTTCTAAACTTGTTGGTACATTATACCATATTCCTATATCACATTTAGTGGTATATGCAGAAAACACAGCTTAAGGGGTAACGCACATCCCCCACTTTAGCTTCTGTTTGACGTGTTGATGGCATCAGCATCAACCGTCGAGGCCTGTGCGAAGAGCGACGACCTGGTGGGTGTACAACGACCATGGCATTATCCGCCGCGTTCCAGCCGCCCCGAGCGCTTGGAATATCTCTGGTTATATACCTCTACTGCATACAATTTTCCTAAATGGTTGTCTGTATCGCTGCCATCAATCAAAGCTCTTCTCGGTGAGGTAGGGGCAGGTTTGCATCTGACATATGGTACATCCAATGGAATACAGCGTGGTTGCAACTCGACGTCATAGTCCGGAACGAGGTCCGATCATCTGAGACCCGACAGCAAACCGAGGCATTAGGCACATGTATCTGAACAGGGGCAGCTTCCTCCAATGGCCCATCCCACCACCAAACCCAAGTCAAGACGGAAGCGACGACGTGTACTCACTTCCGGTGCCATCTCTTCATCCTTGCGACGGTCTTCCTATGCTAAACGCTCTACACCTCTGTCTCTCACCACGGCCTAAGATCCGCTCCAAGCCCTTGTGTGACCCTCCTCTACGACGACATCTGAAGATACCTTCCAGCCTCCCTCAGATCTAGAGTCACACGAGTACGACCAAGACGAAGCCCAGACCGACGAAACCCCTCCCGGCCCAATGGCCTACGAGACCTCGGCGCGCCCGCCGGGCCTCACGGGCCTCATTCCGCTCGGCACGCTCCCGTCCACCCACATACCCTCCTCCGGCCCGGGCAAGGGCAAGCAACTAATCATCATCGGCGACGTCCACGGCCAGCTCTCGGCCCTCGAAGCCCTGCTCTCCAAGACGGCCTACTCGGCCGCGCGCGGCGACCACGTCGTTTTCACGGGCGACATGATCAACAAGGGCGCTGACAGCGCCGGCGTCGTCGCGCGCGCCATGGCCATGGGCGCCTCGGCCGTGCGCGGCAACCACGAGGACCGGGTTCTGCTCGCGTGGGAGAACTCGGGTCGCGACCTCAAACAGAGCAATAGCAATAGCAATAGCAGTCCACAGCGGGCGGGCTCGAAACCAAAACCAACAGTAGACGGGGAGAAGCAGGTGCAGGAGCAGGAAGAGGAACAGAAAGAGGAAGAGAAGGCCGTGTCCAACAAGACGCTGCGCGCCGACCTAGCCACCGCCGCGAGCCTAACACCAGAACAACGCGCCTGGCTGGCGCAACGGCCCGTCATACTGCAGCTGGGCCACTTCGGAGCCCGCTACGGCGACGTGGTAGTCGTACACGCAGGTCTCGCGCCCAACATACCACTGCAAAGCCAGGACCTGCACGCCGTAATGACCATGCGCACGCTGGTGTACCCAGCCCAACAACTAGTACGAGCAAAAGCCAAGGCGGAGCTAGTCGACGAGGCCTACCAGAAAGCAGCAGACCACCACCAACACTCACTACCCGAGGGCAGACCCGAAATCTCTATTTCGAACGCCGACATCGAGGCCCGCTTCCGCGAGATGCTGTTTTCGACATATCAGGATAATAAGCACCCGGATTTGTTCCGCGGCACCGACTACCGCGACCTCACGACGGCGGTGCCGAGCGCGGCGCACCGCGACGAGGGCGGCCGCCCCTGGGCCGAGACGTGGAATGAGGCGCAGCTGTCGCTGGCGAACCCAGAAAAACGCATGACTGTCGTTTACGGCCACGACGCCAAGGCCGGGCTCAATGTGCGCGAGTACGCGATCGGGCTCGATAGCGGGTGTGTGCGGGGCGGCGAGCTGACGGCGGTGGTGTTTGAGTTTGTTGCAGAGGATGGCGAAGGGAGTGGAAATGGAAAGGGCGGGATTAGACATCGGCTCGTTAGCGTCGCTTGTGAGGAACGTCCTGCTGCTACTGGGAGCGAGGGCGTGAGGAAGAAAGGGGGTGGTGAGAAGGGGGGTGGTGAGAAGAAGAAGAGTAAAGATAAGGAGAAGGACAAGGAGAACGAGAAGATGAGGGGATGAGAGATATCAGGGCGGCGGTTTGACGCCTGAATAGCACGGTGGTTCTTACATCGTCAATCGATGAGGCTGGGAATAGATATGATGCCGGCATGGGAACTGACCAGAGCAGAGCAGAGCACAGCAGGGCTGGCCCCGGGCACGCTGCTACGTAGACATGACTACCCCTATACCGACATACGCGATGCGTAGCCTGGTGTCGGTCGTACTGTACAGATACTTCAGGAAGGGGACTAAGGCCCAAAGTGCCAGGAGCGTATGTACCTTATGTGTTATGAGATAGAGGAACCTCGAACGAAAGCTGTCATGAATGAAGCAAATGATGTTATTACCCATACCCAAACCGGCCTGGCTGACGGCTGACGGCTTATCTGCTCATACTTGTATACGTACATGTAACGTATGACCGTGGAGATATGGATGTATTCTATTCAAGGTAGCGTTGGACTTCCTATAGGTACTCAAGGCAACATTAATTGAGTGAAATGCGAACTGGCAAGCACGCGTCACTTCATATATAGGGTTTCGTTTTGTTGCGGTTATCAGTAACTTATTAGTCCACAATGGAAGTCCCACTATATGTTTCTTAAGCACTTACACATCGACCACAAACGCGCCATGGATGCATACAGTCACAGCGAACTCCCTTCCCCCAACGTAGATGGCAAGGCAGCCGTGTATCTACACATAGAACCCCTGTATAATCACATGATTGAGAATAGATGGAGGTCATCACTGATTGTCCCAGTGGAACGACACATCCGTTAGTAGCACCTATTTGCGTGCGTGTTCTGGTTGGCAACAAGATTCATAAATTAAATTGAACGCCTGTTCACAATCTATGAGCTCCCATGCAGTCTCCCGTCAGCCACTTTCAACTATTTGCATAACCTATGCGCTGATCTTCTTCTTGAGGATATCCTTCAGGGTGATAGCGTCGGCAGCGAACTTGCTGATACCCTCACGCAGCTTCTCGGTGGCCATTTGGTCCTCGTTGAACTCAAAGCGGTAGAGGGGCTCGTCGTTGATGAACGACTGCTTCTTGAGGTCAAGCGAGTTGGCGTCAGAGGCGTCGAGCTTCTTGGGGACATCATCCTTGGAGTTCATCAAGTCCTCAAGCAGGTTGGGCGAGATGGTCAAGTAGTCACAGCCAGCCAGCTCAGTGATCTCGCCAACGCTTCGGAAGGAGGCACCCATAACGATGGTCTTGTAGCCGAACTTCTTGTAGTAATTGAAGATGGTCTGGACCGACTTGACACCAGGGTCCTCCTCCTTCTTGTACTCCTTCTTGGTTGAGGCCTTGAACCAGTCAAGGATACGTCCGACGAAGGGGGAGATGAGGAAAGCGTTGGCCTCGGCAGCGGCGATGGCCTGGACGGTCGAGAACATGAGGGTCAGGTTACAGTTAATACCGTGGTCCCGCTGCAGGATCTCGGCAGCCTTGATGCCCTCCCATGTCGAGGCGATCTTAATCAAGATGCGTTCCTTTCCGATACCCAGCTCCTTGTACAGCTACAGCACAGGCTACGTTAGCACGCTTTGAACATATTTCCACGTCGATATGGGTTGGCTGGGGCACTGCTGGGACGTACCTCGATGATGTGTAGGGCCTTGTCGACTGAGGCCTTGGTGTCGAAAGAGAAGCGAGCGTCAACCTCAGTTGAGACCTTGCCGGGGATGATCTGCAGAATCTGCCTGCCGAACTCAACCAGGAGTCGGTCCAGCGCAGCATCAACTTGGTGGTCGAGATCACCACCCTTGCCCTTGGCATATGAGCAGGCCTCGTCGATCAGCTTAGCGTACTCGGTCTTCTTGGAGGCGGCGAGGATGAGGGAGGGGTTGGTGGTGGCATCTTGCGGCTTGTATTTTCCGATGGCTATAGAGTCGTCAGCGACATTTCGGGATTAGGGGTGCGATCAGAGGAGGCTCGGTCGACAGCGGTGGTTCGAAGTTTGTGAGAATAGGGGGAGACTAACTGGCGAAGTCACCTAGAAAATGTCTCAGTCAGCGCCACGATTCATTAAGCTAGTCAGTGGAGGAGGTATCGAGAAGAATAGAGCATACCGGAGTCGCAGACGACGACCTAAACATCGAATTGTAGGTTAGCAGATAATCCCAATAGGGCATTGGAGTGCATGAAGCAGCAGGTATTCGCATGGGTATTAGGAGGCCATTGGAAGAACGCGAAAGCTTTCACGATGATGGAGGGGCAATATGTGGCCAGTAGTTGATGAGGGGTAAAGTGTAGGGGTCAACTTACAGTGCCAGTGGCCTTCAGCTGGTCGAGAGAGTTAGACATGATGGCTGTGTGTGGTCGCGGATGGTCAATTAAAGTCTGGGTCAGGTCGTGGTTTGTTCGTGGTATGTTGGGTTGGTTGTAAAATCGTGAAAGTTAGGTTGTCAGTGGTAGTCCAGTCATGGAGGGGGAGATGTCGAGTTGTTTTATTCCTGCCAGCACAGCTACTACCAGTGACGGAATGGGTGGGGTGGTCGTCTGGCGGGGCACATTGGATGGTCTCAGGTTGACCGAGAGGCCCGGCGTCATACCTCTCTACTGTACTAATCCCACTATTGACATTCGCCTGCATGTCACAAACAGCGCCGGGCCATTCCAAATTTTTCGCCGCTCCCAGGACGTCGCGGTCCACAGCTGTCCATCAATCACGAGCCCGAATTTGCGTTCAAGAGGCCGGACTCGGGCTTGCTTTGCCATGTTCGTGGCCGGTCTGTCCGATGTCGTTTCGAGCATGGCTTTAACGATTACAACAGTCTGTCATCACTTTCCTTATTCATATCGCCACCAATAGCTTGAGGTCTTGAGGTATGCACTTCTCGCCTTAACTCCGTCGTAGCGATTGGAACGTTGAAACTGGCGTATCACTCACCCTGAGCACCTCACTGGGAGCATCAAAACTCGACCTCAAAGGTCCCTTCATTGGCAAGTACTTTATTACTCAGCAATATTCACGTGGGTCTGTTAGCACCAAGTCACTGGCGCGTCTCAACCTAACCCGTGCTCAGACTCGCTCGGTCTTTGACTTTCATCGACATCTCGTTTCACCGACTGTGTTTGATCCGCCTAGCCCACGACTGCCTCATACCTGCTCTTATTTAACATTATGTAAGGCGTACTTGACGTCGGGTTCTTAGTCATGCGCCGGGATACCCGACGTGCAGTAATAATCTCGCCTCGGCGCCCGCGACGTCGGTCCCATCTGACTGTACAGCTCAGTGGAGGCTCTTCGGACCACAGTCGTCCGGTAGAGGACAACCCGCGCCTCGGACCTTCGCCATCAACGGCTTACGATTTCCGCGAACCTCGGAACCTCGTGTCGTGACATGCTTATTTTCATCCGGGAAGAGATGGATTGACGACATGTAGGCCCAATGTGTCTCGACTCATCCCCCAGGAGTCCATGGTCGCATTCAAGGAAAATCCTCGTCGCTTCTTCCAGACAGTAATAGGTCGATGAACCACCCCAACCTTCACGCAGCTTGTTGCCAGCGGGTTTGGGACCAGTTCACCTCCCATTTCTATGCCCCGTCGAGTTCCCCTTGAAGCACTTCATGGGAAAGACATCCATTCAAGCACCGGCGTACCTGTATTCGAATCTTGCTTGATGTCCAGGCCAAGATTTCCTTAACTTACAGGTCGCGTTAATATTGACAGACATAGGCGCTGGGTGCAGTACAGCCAAGTGGCGCCCTCACTTCCTGCTTCCACCGAGATGGGAGATGGGCTTGTCTGCCTCACTCACCACCTTCGTCGAGGTTCTCAGGCCTGGATGGCGATGAGGCTGATGCTCCCTGTCAGCGCTAGTAGTGAATACGGTACCCTCGCCAGTGCGACTCTTCATGGCAATACCCATCTCCCGTCTCCATGTGGAGTTCTCGGACTTCATCTCCGAGTAACATAATCACCTGGACTTTTGAAGACAGCAGCACACAGAGCTTTCAACAAAGCTCCATTCCATCCGCATTACAGTCTGAAGATCGCAACGGCCGCAATCCACCGAGTCACCACCAAATGACAGCACCCACCAGTATCTACAGCCCTCTGGATACGGCACGTCGGCAGATTCGGCTTTTGCGCTTGCACTCGTCCGGCTTGTTCGACGACGACGTTCCCCGATGCGGTCTACTCACCGTGTCCCTCGACAGCCAAGTGCGTCCCAGCTACGAAGCAGTCTCCTACCGCTGGGCGGAGAAGGCGGGAACAGAGCGTATAGTCGTCGATGGTGTGCCCACAGTAGTCCCAGCGAGCGCCGCGAACGTTCTGAGGCAGTTCCGTCGGTCGGATGGTGGTCGCATGCTCTGGATAGATGCCATCTGCATCAACCAAGCTGATGTGCGTGAGTGGAGTAGCCAGGTGGCTCTCATGCGCGACATCTACAGCTGCACGGAGCGGACGTTGGTATGGATGGGCGATGCGGACGAAAGCACCGAAGCCGCCTTTGCGACTTTTGACAAACTGGCGAGCGATATCCATCAGAACCAAGAACAATATGCGAGGGTGGAAGACGCCTACGTCCGGCGCCATGATATACTAAGGGAAACCGATAAGCCTTTGCCAATAGGTTGCGATCTAGCAGCGCTCGATGCCGCCTTCTCACGGCCGTGGTTCGGACGTCTATGGGTGGTGCAAGAAGTCGCTTTTGCACCAGCTACACTGTGCCGATGTGGTGCCTGGGAAGTCTCCTGGTATCGCGTCGGTCAGATTACACTGTGGTTGTCTCATAAGTCCTCCACGACGGATTGGGACCGCTCAGAACACTGCGAAGACGGTTTAAATACAGCCCTTCGCGGCAACTTCGTTCCGCGCACCCAGAGGCTCATGGACCTCCTTGATTTTGCGACGTATATGGAAACGACGGACTTGAAAGACAAGGTATATGGAGTCCTGGGCCTTCAGCGCCGGGAGCAGCTCCAAGTTGCTGAGCCTGCCGACCTGCCTAGCGAGCTGGAAGTCGATTATGAGAGGAGCTTACCCGAGACATACTCTCAAGCCACCTGCGAGGCCATACGGCAAGAGCAAAGGCTCGCACCACTGAGACTTGTCAGAGACGGGGCCTCCGGCCGGTCGGCCGCAGACGACAGATTTCCCTCTTGGGCGCTCAGGCCAGATATCCGGATAGACTTCCACTTGGGAGATGCAACACGTCTCCAGAGGTGGCGCTATGCTGCCGACTCGAATTCTCCTCCGAGCGCCGATGTCCGAGTTGAGTCGGACGGTGATTCAGACTGGTATACTCTGAATATGACGGTATTGAGGTGGACAGTGTGGTGGCAACGTACGAGACTGCCTTCTCTGGTTCTTCTCTGGAGCTGTGCCAAGTGTTTCCACAGCTGTTGCCGTTCCTCAAGCGACATGTACGGCCGTGTGAGGACACGAAGCTCGCCGATGACCTCTTGACTAGCGTCGCCTGCATCAAGTACCGTGCTGCAAACGTCGTTGTCGACACTGCGACACGCGCCCAAGTTGTCCGACTCTTTCTCGGGGGCCAATTGGCTGAGCTTCTTACGGCGAGCGACGCAGTCAAACTCGTCACCACGGACGGCGCCGGTACGTGCTCCCACCGTCGCCTGTTCGTCACTGCCTCCAGGCGCATGGGAATCGGACCGAAGAGCACGCAAGAGGGCGACCGGATTGCGGTGCTCTTTGGGGAATGTTTGCCCTACGTCCTTCGTCCGCAAGCGCAAGCTGCTGAATCCGCCCTCCTGCCGCCACCGGAAGAGCCTCGGATCGAAGTAGCAGAAGACAACAACGGAACTACAATGTCCTCCACGGGCTCAACAAGCACAACGACGACGACGACGCGGAGATCGCTGCCCGTTGGAGAACCGACACTACTCACATCTGCGGGTGAAGACGAGAAAAAGGTGCTGAAAGGAAAGTATGAGCTGGTCGAGCACTGCTATGTCCACGGGATCATGGACGGAGAAGCGGTGCGAGAGCACATGGCCGCTGGCAAGCCTCTTGAGAGGTTTGAGTTGGTGTAGACCAACATCTCCTCCATATGCATGCATCATCGGCGGAACAGCAGTCCGGTGCGACGTACTAAGGGCGGATCCTGCCCCGTCAGGCGACCGGGCTTACTTTGTTTGACGTGCAACAAGCAGGGCCGTTGAGGGCGACAATATAACTCCGAGATCATGACGATGTCCCCACTCAGCGACAGCACGCTCTCGCGAGGCGTCGGTAAATGAACATAAAACGCCTTTTTACTAAAACCTCTGTCGTTATTAAGTATGAAAGGAACACCGTTGATAATAATATTACTACTGATTTGATAAGAAATTAATTAGTTTAGTCCTAAATATTTACCCTTAGGTAGCAGGTTATATTAAGTACTAGTAGCTCGGCCGCTACGTTTGCCGAGGAGTATAAAAAGGGGTCTCGAGCGTATAATTACCTAGCTATAATGATCACAATAACGATTGTACATAAACCTATAGGAGTTCGAGACGGGGATGGCGGAGGCGCCCTGTCAATCAGCAATGGCGTCAACGATACTGGCGGGATCACTTTCGAGTACGAGAGGAGCGTGCCCGAGCGCAGACAGCTGCTATAGGGGTGCACGGGGCATGTACATGGACATGGCGGAGCGTGAGGTACACGAAACAGGTCACTCATATTCAACATCAAAGATTTGCTTCACATGCTTCATTCCCTATCGTGATGGCTATGTACGGGTCTGTTTTAGTAGGCCGTGGTGTATCCATCTTAGATGCTGTGGCATGCATATAGCAGAGACTGATGCGTTGTAAGCTTCTGCGTTGAGGCTGCTACGTAGTCGGGGACACACAGCGACGTTCAACCGGGCATTTAGTCCTCGGTAATATCGCCGTACTGCCACATGCCGTTGCGGTCAGCCTTGGCCTGACTCTCAACCTCGCGCAGCTTCTTGAGGACCTCCTCAGATGCGCGACCTCGTTCCCAAGCCTTCAGCTTCTTCGGTACCATGGCGTACCCGTTGGCCACGACTTCCTTATTGATCGAGTCCGCGAAGGAACCGCTGGCTTTCTCGTCGAACAACGTGATGTAGCTCAAACCTTCCTTCGTGTCCACAAAGTCGAAGCTAGCAACCAACGAGCGACCATCAGTGGATTCGGTGATGAAGTCAATAGCTTCGCGGAAGTAATCGGTCGCGGTGGGAAGCTGGATGAACGAGAGTGCGGCATCGATGGCTTGCGCCTTGAGTTTCTGGGTGGTGAATTGAGGCTGGTCAAGAGGTCGAAGCTTGGCCCAAGGAATCATCTCGGTGTTGCCGTAATCAACGTAGACAACTTCGGCGACCTTGTTAGCACGGTCGTTGGATCGGACGCGCGCTCGGTACCATTGGTCGTCCGCAGAGAACTTGGCTGACACATACTCTCCTGCCTTAGGGGGGTTGGCAAGAGGTTTGCTGTTCTTCGAGTCCAGATGGAACCTCCTGAATTCGTTCATCATTATTTCCAGCGCAGATGTGCCTTTTCCGATTTCCTGGATCTTCAGCTTGCCATTCGAATCAATGTTACTGACCACGACTTCGCGATAATCAGCAGGCTTCTTGTCCATAGGCCCGCTATCAGCGGAGTTTTCGACTGCAGCGGATTCGTCTTCACCGTCTTCGACATCCTGCGACGGGTCCCAGTCGTGCCACTTGCCCTTTCGTCCTTCCTTCGCCCGCTGCTCAGCCGCAATAAGCTCGTTGGCATTGCCGGCCTTCTCTGCCGAGTATCGGTGAACCTCGGCCAGACCTTCCTCGACGAGCACCTTGGCAAAGTTTTCGCGGTTGATGTAAAGATCACCAATGAATCCGCCCACCTTGTCAATGTCGTGGACATCGATCTCACAGTCGCGCTGGTTGCATCGGCGGTTGGCCAGGTCCAGGGCTTCTTGCCCGAAAGGCTCACCCTTCTCCTGTCGCGGCCCTGGTGCTCGCGGGGCACGAACACCAGCAAGAACCATGGTAAACTTGATGTTCTCACGCGGTACCAAAATGGTGAATCGCGAGCCGGCCTTGCAAAAGTCGACGATTGCAGGAACCTTCTTCTGTCGCGAGAGCGTGGAGGCCTGAATCTTGGCTTTTTGCACCGACGCGGAGACATCCACATATGTTCTTGCCTTGGACGCCTTGCCAGACCACATTCCCTTCTTCTTCTCCTGGGCTTCCTCCTGGGCAGCTAAAAGCTCATCGTAGTTGGGTGCTCTGTCTGTGTCGTCTTTTCTGTGGCGAACTACAGAGCACCAACCATCCTGGACCAGCTGAAGGTTGATATTCTTGCCCTTTTCGGTAACGGTGGCAACATCGCGCGCTTCAAATCCCTCGGATGCTGGCTTCTCGCCGTCGACAGAAACCTTGACGTGCTTTCCGATAAGCTTCTTTCGCAAGTATTCCTTGGCCTCATCTCTGAAGGGAGCTTCTGATGGCTCGCCCGCTCGAGGGCCGCGAACGCTGCTGAGGTTGATTCGCTTCTCATCTCCGTTCTTGGTGCGTACGAATATAGCATCTGCGCCCATGATCTTCGAGACGATCATGTCAGAAGCGCTACCACCTTCAGCTTTAGCAACGTGGTCTTTGTGAAGACGAAGTTTGCCAATTTGTGCCTTCTTCTCGGCAGCTCTGAGGGGAGCCATCTTGCTGCCAAGCATAGTCGAGTGAAAGTCGTTACATCTGGCCAAACCATCGGCAAGAAGAAACTCGGCGATGCTTCCTCGGGGATGTAGGAGGGAGGCGATGAGTTGTCCTTGCGGGCTGACACCAACTATTTCGACCTTGACATCTCGCTGCAGCAGTCTCTGCTCAACATATTGCCGCGCATCAACACCAAACTCCTCGGCAGGTTGAGTCTGACCGAACTGGTTGACTCGTTCGGTGGCAGGTGTACGGATGCCGGCAACCAAAGACATGACTTGGAGCTGCTTCTTCTCTGAGAGCTTAAGGCGCACCAGGCATCGATCGCCGCTAAGCACGCGTTCGACAACACCGTCAACGGTCTTGCCCTTCCATTCGTTAATGTCCAGGGAAGAAAGGTCGTTCTGAACGTCAATGACGCCGCCCACGCCAGCCCATAGTCCCTTCGCTTCGCTCTTTGCCTGCGCCTCCAGGGATCTCAGTGTCTCAAGACGTTGCAGTACCTCTTCGGATTCTTCCTTTCGGCCTGCATCCTCCCTGACCTTGATCCAGCCAGCCTTGACAAGTTCATCCGGCAATTGGGTGCCATCTTTCAGTTGCGCAAAGCCGTACTCGCGTCCAGAGTTTGGGATGGTGTATTGGATGGTGCATTGGACGGGTTTGCCGACAATCAGACCGCGAAGGTACTCGCGCGACTGAAAAGCGAAGGGTTCGTCGCCTTCTCTTCTTAGATGAGGTCCGGTGACGAAGGCTAGCGAGAAGGTTCGCTCGGAATTCGGGTTGTTCTGGCTGGTCAACACGAGGGTGTCGCCACTCAGGACCGACTTGACATTTGCAAAGAATTGTTTCGCCATATTGCTGGAGGCGAGATGGTTGCGGATGATATCGGAGATGAGTGAAAGCAGTGAATGTCAAGGATTTCACAGAAACCTATATAGATGGTCAGCGTTCAAGACTGAGGTACGAAAAAGATGGAGGATTGATAATATGTGCGGAAGGAAGGTGCTGAGTGATTAAGTGTGAGACCACCAAGCGAAGCGGAGTGTACCTCAGATAGATCTGGGGTGAATTCAGAGTGAATAACGGTAGGTAGGTTGTGACTAATGGGTAGACATCGCAGTTCGCATTGGGCCTGGGATCGCATAACAATGGGGACAAGGAGATGGAGGGCGGTTGTCAATGAGTGGGTATGTGACACAACGGACAAAGCTGTGCAATGGTCGGTAGGACCTGAGGAGCCACGTGCAATGCCTGGGATCTCATGGAAACCAAGAGGTTGTCCTTGAACGGCCCAATTTCTTTTGGAGTCGGACCAAGAGTGACTTCGTTTACTAGTAGTATAATGGTGAAGCTGAGGAATATCACACCCCTGGAAAGGGGGGAAAGGGGGGATTGCAGACTATCCGCCGTCGCTGCGGTATATCACACTCAGGCCAAGCTTGGGGTGTATTGAGGCGATGACAAAGGCCTTGATATCTAAGAAGATTGTCTGCCAGGCCACTTAACTTCTCTTGCAGACTGAAGCCATGGTCGCAAGCTGTATCTCCTGTCACGTGGTGGTGGGCATGGGCTTTTGTTGTTGGTGGTGCAAGGGTCAGGATGGGAGCTTTGAAGGAGCGAGCTGGATCATAGATCGTGAATGGAAGGATGGAGAGACCGTCTTACCCAAGAATGCTGATGAGGATGCTGAGAAAGCAAACAGAAGCTAAGCAGATGTGTGCGATAGGTAGTAATTCTCTCTCGGATGCGTATCTTAGGAATTGGTCGAGTCAAGCAACAAGTCGGAGAGACACAAGTCTTGTGGTCGTGTGCACCCTTTTTTTCAATTTGACAGCTTTCAGTTCAGCCATTTTGTGGAGAAAGGCCAGTGGATGCCCGGCGACAACACAGTGCAGGTGGCCACTGGCAGGAGCCAGCCGTGCGGGCAGCCAGCACTCCATGCCACCTGCAACCAGAGCGGCCAGGGTTTAAGCGAGGGGCTCGGCCCCTCAAGGCTCAAGACCCCATCGTTGGTAACTGCGGGGCGCCACCAGCACCAGGGGGGAGCTCTCGAGGGCAGACCCTGTGTTGCGGGGTAGTATCTGCAAATCACCAGATAGGTATTCAGTACCTTACAACCACCGCCGTCCTATAAGTATGACCGGCACATGTAGAACCTAGTCCCAGGCACGGGTTTGTTGATTGAAGAGCATGCCGTGTGGCAGAAGGCCTGCAGTCACACCATAGTGCCAGCGCCATCCAGGTGATGGAGACTGCTGTGACGTTTAAATCGGTTTGTTCTCACTTACGCGTTCTGCGGACAGTCTCAGTCTATAACGGATCGTTGCGCGCTGACAGATTTCTTGGTGAAAACAAGCCGAGGGGTGGTTGGGGTGAAGATAAGAAGGCAATGAAGGTGGACAAGGATAATAAAGAAGATCAAGAGAAGGAAGAAGAAGACTGGGAAGGTGGGCAGACTATCAAACAAGATCATTCACGGCGTGAGCAAGTTTCCGGTGCTGTAGACTCTGCCATCACTGATCAGAAGTTCTGACTTTCATGATGTGGCTTAATCATTAGATAACCATCTGCTGATCATAACTGCTTTCCTGCCGTCCGGGATAGCACGGCAAGGCACTCCATGACAAGTGAGTTTGGTATTGGTCATGTCATTGATGGCACTCTATAATGATTGGCAAACTATACTTTAAGTACGTCGTCCTTCTCCTGTGAGCCCAAGCCTCCACAACTATCCCGCTGTTGGGACAGTTTAGTTGGAGATGCCGATGACACCTGGTGAGAGCGAGTTAATCAGCCAGGTTTCCAATCAAGCTTCATATTCAGGAGTGAGACTTACCACAAGCAGGTCGTGCACCAGCGTTGCCAGTCTTGGCCGACTCCTCGTTACCACCCTTGCCGAGGTCGTCAGTGCCGGCGTGGCAGACAACGGTTCGCTTAACACCCGGGGTTAGCATGATGAAGGCAGTATGGACAGCAGATGAAGCATCTAGGTCAACTTACGCCGATGACACTCTCGGGTCCAATCAGCTTGATGAACTTGTCTTGAACAGAGCCCTTGGCGTTGCCCTGGCCATCAGTCTCGACGTTTCCCAGGTCACCAACGTGGCGAGTCTCGTCCTTTTGGTCACCGTGAGTCGTGCCGTGGGGGTTGACTAAGCGCTTGTCAGCCAATTCGCTCTTCGCCATCTGTTGTCTCCTGCCCTCCTTGGATGTATAGTAGCTACGCAGGTGTCTGACGTACAGTGAGGGCCTGCGGATGTGCAGCCGTTGGTGTTGTCACCAAAGGTGTGGATGTGCATGCCTCGCTTGGCGTTCGCGTCGTGGCCGGAGATGTCCCATGAGACGGTAGTAGGGGCCGACTCGGAGGCTTGCTCAAAGGTGATGGTGCCGGTGACCTTGGAGTCACCACGGACGACTGCGACTGGAGAGGCACACTCTGATCAGTATGACTTCGCTATATACTGTAGTGTATGCTGGATATATTGAGAGTAGGGGTTCCACATGACAATAGACAGGTCAAAGAACCACGTCGATGGGTTAGATACCAATGGACTGGTACCCGGCCGGTCAGGTCTGGATAGGCTTGCTGCCGTGTGTCCAACAAGGTGTCCAACAAGGTGTCCAACAAGGTGCTTGTCCCTCGTGGCCAGCCGGCTTGGTGTGCAGCCCCAGTATAGCGTAGGAAAATGCGCAACCACGCCCGCGCAGCCCCTCCACAGTTGGATTTGGGAGTGGTGAAATCGCAAGATAGATTAGACGCTGCAGAAGGCCAACTTACCGGCTTTGACCATTTTGGCTGCTTTTGTTGGTTTCAACTTTAGATGTTTGGTAGGATTGTGAGGTATTGTTGTGGTGGTGTATGAATACGATGATTGATAAACTGGAAGAGAGGGGAAGCCGAGAGGTTTCCAGAAATTTGTACGTGTAGCCCGCTCTGGGAGAGGGGGGTTTCCGCTCGGAGGTGTCGGGGTTGTCACCACCACACACCCCCGAGCCATTGGCCTCGGAGGTACAGGAGCTCCAGCAGTCTGGCAGTACAGGGATCGGCTTGTCGTCATCACCACCACACCACCACCCCCCTCAAGCACCTACAGCTGGAGGTGGGGTCTTCGTCCGAGATACTGCCCCGCACGGGCTCTCTTCATGTCTGCGTGAGGTCATCAATGGCGCCTGCAAGCACATATGCAGGTGGTGCTCACAAATGATATCACTCTGCTACGGAAGCGTCGGAGCTAAGCCGCCCCTCGCGTCGGCTTGGGTCCACCACCGTCCGGCGCCGATACTCGGCTAACCGGCACTCTAGTATCAAGAACTCGGGCCACTGTCGCCTCGAGACCTGGAACCTGAGACCTGCGCTGAACCATGTCACTGAAACTCACATATCCCTCGAGAGCTTCACAGTACGGAGCAAGGGACGCTCATTCCACAGACTGGAGCACATTCGTCGTCTTTCTGGACATAGCCATGCCACAAACCCGAGTCTCGGCTTTCTAGATGCAGAGCCCTCATCATCATCACGCAAGACCTGTTTCCGGGACAGCAGCGAGTTCCTTGGGGGCCGGCGGCTTCACACGATACCGGCGAAATCCGATTGAAATGACCATCATCCATCTCGAGCTCCATGTTCAACGGACTCCATGTTGAACGGGCTTCATGTTCAAGTTGCAGTGCTGGTATAATGGTGTTAAATCTACGGTATGTCTCCCAAACCCACGCTTGGGACGGAGGTGATATGTGGCAAAGTAAGGCAAGTGCGTAGAGAGAGGAGATTGATATCACAGAATTATGTGGTCAAGTCGCCGGGTGATGTGCTAACATTGGCACCACTCACCGTAATGCCGCCGAGGCCGACACTTTAATCTATCTTCACGAGTACGCAGCAATACATTCATGTCTGACTAACGCCTAGTCGTCCCTGTTATGGCTCAGCACAACCTGCCGCAAGGGTTAGTGGAATACCAAGAGCGTATAGGGGCACCAACTGGTCCTGACACCACTCAAAACGCAACGCCTTGAGCGCATCAAAAGGCGGAAGTTCTGTGAAAAAGAAAAAGAAACCTCAACGGCTTGCTCGAGAACGCAACCCAGAATGTTCAAGAAAAGATTGGGCGACTGAAACCCAATTCAGTGAGGGTAACGCATGGGTTCCGCCAAGATTGCAGGGTGGCTTTAGATCGACCTCAAGGCTAGTTGGAGGACTCAAGTCGGGTACACCAGCGGGCTGCTCACTCTGACATACAGATCGGAGAGGCAACGACTCCTGAATTCTGGTACGCCAAGGTCCTGAACGAAAACTGTATTGGTGTGTTGACCGGAAAGCAGTAGATTCAGGAGCAGGGACCTGGAGAAGCGCGTAGCTACCCGAACTGGGGCACCACGATACGGAACCTTGGCTTCATCCGGGTATTCGACGTCGACCAGAGAGTCTCACGGTGCCTGATGACCCATCGCCTTGTCGATCCATCGAGTTCTTCTACGGGCTACCCGACATCATTTTTTACGTGGCGCCGTTATGGACGCCCATGCGTTCGCCCAGAGGCCGAAAGCTCAGAATTCCCGAATTGTTCGTGGGCCGGGTGGGCAGGGCTCGTGAGGTGCGAAAGTGGTATGCGAGTGATCCGAGACAGATACGGAGCAGCAAGCGGAACGGTCGTTGGTAAACTAGGCGAAGAAGGAATACGACCACTCATCCATTGGTAGTGTGTAACGAATCCGGACGTGGGCTGCGAAGCCTTGACGGCTACGGCCGTGGCATTCCTCTGTCCCCATCCGAGCTTCCCCGGAAATGGGAGACGAGCCCTGATGGGATCTCACAATCCAACGGAACAACGTTGGAAGGCGACGTCCTCGTGGACATGTACGAAGTCGGACTGCAAAGACACTGCTTGATATTCCGACTTAGCTGTGTTGCTTCCTTCAAGATCGATCAGGGCTGGACTCTCCTGAGACACACAGCAATATTGTTGGCAACCTAGTCTTGGACGCGCACGAGGAATTTCCCCAAGAGCTACAATGAGGCATCTTGATCCTCGTTGCAGAATCCCAGTCGTTTCACTTCATTGTCCGTTGAAAAGACACGAAGGAGGACTGGTGCTATGTAGTGATGTTGGTCAAGGAGATGCCGGGTCCCAAGATGTATGAACGACTCATAGGCAGAGTTTCGAAGACGGCGTGCAAGCTTGCTGGTTCCGCTGTGCGGACTATTGTTCTTGGGCAGATCAGGTAGCGAGAGCTTCTTTGTGATGCCTGACGCGGGATCTTCTTTGTCGTTGTAAACCTCCATTACGTCAGGATGGGCAGCCGTCGTCTACGGCGTCCATCGTAAAGCGTACACACCGGCGAATGAGTGGGAACAGTATGATACCGTCTTCACGCGCAGCACTCTGGCCACTTTGCGGGAGGCGTTGCCACTAGTAGCTCTGGACGGACGAAGTATCTACCGCAAGGTCCTAAAGGTACATGCCTCCTGAAGATAGGGAGTCTCGCGAGACACGGTCGTGATAGGTAGAGTATGTGGCACGACGGGTTGAGGCTCTTTCAACACTCCTGATCTGCTTAGAGGTCGCACGGCCAGTCTCATGCAGTTTCCAAGCGCCAGAGGATCTGGACTCATGCTCGTCTGGTCATTCCGAAACGCTCTTGCATGGCATTTAGCTTCTACTTCATCAGATCGAATGTATTGTTGTCGGCAGAGGGGATAGAAACGTACCTTGAGGCGTGCACCGGTGACCAGGCCTCGTTGTGCCTCATATGGGCTGACATCGCAGCGGATGGACAAGCTTTCAGGAAGGAATCGGTGCCATCGCGAATATGCCTACTAGCGGTGGTAGAGACGCAGGATGCTGGGATGTAGAGTTACTTATCCATGACCTTCGAGACGTCCTCGAGGCGAGGCCATTGCGGGTAGCCACATGGACCAAGTCAAGCCCAGGAGCCGCATATGTAGGTACGAAATGGTAGCACAAGGAAGTTAAAACGAGAAAACCTCTCCCCTGTATGTTCTGAAACATAGATATGGCTTGAGCATGACCTGTTGTGCGAGGTCCTGGCGGAGCCAGCCACATTCCTGTTGTATTGTTGGCCTATCACCGCCCTTACAGACCTCATATGGGGTAGTCAATGGTGTTTCGAAGGGATTTTGAATACGACTGGACAAGCCAGTGAACAATCTTTTTTGTTTTGTTTTTTGGAATTGTCAGGGTCCGTTCGCAGGACACGGAGGTGTGACGTGGAAGACGGGAGGATTGCAGCTGTGATGCGCCAAGACTGTTTGCTGTCAAATATGCTGATACGCCACCAAGGAGGCTCCTGCGAGCTGGAGTCGGCCGCGAACGTGCCAATTAGAGAACTGCACGACGACGATCCTATCCGAAGCCGACAGGTTTGTTGGTATTCTTCCCGGATACTGCAGCTGTCAGCACTACTTGTAGGAAATCTGAGTGGCCACTTAGCCTCCATCAGTCATGTCATCCAACGTGCCCGTACTGGGTCGGAAGAGTTCAGAGGTGAATGAGACGGCCCGGATGTAATACTCGGGTATGGCACTTGTGAAGAAGATGAATGAGATGAGATGAGATGAGATGAGATGAGATGGAATGGAAGAAATGAAGATACAATCAAGATAAAGTACCTATGAGATGATTGGTACATCTGGGACCAGATCGGAGGAGTTTGGGAGGCTCCGGGGAAGATCAGAATGCCGGCAAGAAGCCAAGTTGCCGTCAGCCCTACGTGTACAGGCACTGTAACGGAACGCTGATGAACATTGTCCCTGTACTCTGACAGTTAGGTAATAATGACAGCGGCTGAACTTATCAACACTGCTATAGGAATGCTCACAAGCAGCAAGCCAACTCTCGTTCAGTGACATCGAATCCAAGGCCTCTGATAGATTTGGTTCAATGTTGGAGTGATACCTATGAAGACTGATGTACTAGAGGATGCTCGGACCAAGTGCCCCTCTGAACTCCAGCGTTCAATACGGGGAATTTGAGAGGTGATCCGTGCTCACAGAAGCACAGAGCCCCAGACTCTCAGATCCCATTCCCAGTTCCAGTTCCAGCCCAGCCCAGCCCAGCCCAGCTTGAGGGTTGGGGGTCCCATCCACCCGAAAGAACCATTCCCAGTGCCCACTTCAGCCACTACAGGTGGTCATCACCCTGCATACCTCATAGGAATGTCCACAGAACGGACGTCCACGATCGCTTTTACATGTTGTTTAATATATGAACCCGCCTCCTAAGTCCCGTCTGCGGTTACGAATTACGAAGGTCGACGACAGCCTGTATCACGACTACTGCATGCCAATTGCGACCACCCACCGGCTTCTTTCCGTTCCAAGGCCCATTGTTATTGTTGTTGGGCGTACACACTTCTGGGGCTACCCAAATCCTGGCCTGCTACCACTGCTAGTCCTCGACCACACCCGACCGACGTCTACCAGCGACCAGCGATCAGCGACCAGCGACCCGCGACCACCTCGTCCTCCGAATCCCGCCCTTCGCACGAGTCTATGAAACCGGGCATCTCCAGTGAGATCAAGGACCTAGGACCTGAAAGGCGCGTCGAGTTGGTTTTCTCCGCAGTATATACCGAATCACCATTTCGGAGCGGGGCGCATGGGGATGCAATTGAACCGCGACCCAACAGAGTGCTTGTCGTTCGACACCTATCAATGCGATCGCTCCGTCATCCTACCGCTGGCACTTGAGCACCGCGCGAGCAGCTTCCTTTGTCTGTCGTTCGTACACCCACGGCCTGCCGTCGCGCGCTGACGCTGCCGTGCTGTCGCTCCGATTCTCAACATGTCCTTTAGAGGCGACGATCAGCGCCGATATGGCCATATCCCTCCCGTACAATACCCAGTCGCGAACAGCAACCAGCCTTCCCAGGACCAGCCGGCCTATCCTGCCCGGAGGCCAAGCTTCAACAATGGCGACGACTCTGCTGGCTTCCCGCCCGCCGCTCGCCCAGTCCACCACCCGACCTTGAACACGAGTGCTCGGGGACTGGGTACCGATGACGAACTGTTCCTGGCGAGCCCGACGGAGGCCAACAGACCCAGCTATGGTAGTCCGAACCCTGCCATGTCCGGCTATCAACACTCGTACCAGCCTCAGACGCCGCCCACTCCTTCGACGTACAATCCACAGGCATTCGCTCGTTCCCAGTCTACGTCTTTACCATCCCACCCAAGCCCGGCAAATCGATGGGGACAGTCGAACACGACAGCTGCCCCTTACAGTCCGGCTGTGTCGACGGCAACCTTCACACCCGCACCGTACAATCCGGCCGCCTACACTAATACTACGAGCCCCCAGCGACAACCGACCTATTCCGGACAAGGTAACTACAACAATCAGAATTACGGCTCGCCGACAAACCCTTCACCCTACTGGCAGCCTCAACCTCAATATGCTCCTTCACCAGTCCAGTCGGCACAAGCGCCTACTCCGCCAACTGCATACACAGGCTACGATCAGATCTCTCCAGGTCCCACTTACCCGTCAGGTGGCAGCACAGCGGCTCCATCACACACGAATACCTACGAGCCTTCTCAAACCCAGTACCCCTCAACTTACTCGGACAACGGTAGAAGTCCACCGCCAACTGCTTACTCGTCTGCGACCTCTCAAGCGCCCTATCCAACGTACTCGCAGATACCGGTCGGCCCCAACTACTCCGCAAACGACCCTCACTCCTTCCTGAATCTCGCATCCGACTCGAACTCGACTTCGCCTGAACCCTCTCCGCAATTTCAGTCACAAGCATCATCCGGCCTAGCACGACACCCAACCAATGCGCCCCTTCCGAGTAGACCGTTTGAGGAACCCGGTGGGGGACTATATGTTTCTAACGGTACCATCGTCCCGGATGTTGGTCATGAGCGTGTTACCCAAGACGACATCATGCAGGATATCGAGGCTGAACTTCGGAGGAGTAGTGGCCGGCCCACGGCGTTTGATCAACGTAACGGAGCGCTGCCAGAGGACGACCTACAGAATCTGCGCCGCTTGACTTCAAATGCGAGCTATCGCTCCAATGCCACGACGCTGAACAGCCAAGAAGATTCGTCCGGCGTTGATCGTTACTCGTCCAACGCATCGACGCTGAACAGGAACCACTCCGTGAATACCTACCCCATCAAAGAGGACGACGGTGATGAGAGTGATCCCGAGGGGGCAGCTGGTGCCTGGGCTATGCAACAGGCTGAAGATGATGACCGCCGGTTTAGTTCGCTGCCATACTTCGGACAGCCAGAAGTAGCCGCACAGACGCCCTTATCGACCCATAAAGAGGAACCAGGCAGTGACAGCGACTACATCGGTGCCATGGATCTTGGTCTCATGGGTGGCGGGTATGCGGGAAATCTGGCGTATGACAATAACCTTGGCTCGCCCCTAAGTACCGAGACAATGGATGGCCAAGCTATGCCCACTCCTCGCATCAACCACGCCTCTCAGAGAAGCCATGAGAGCAACATGTATCCCGCATTCGAACAGGCCGATGTGGATTATAGTGGCACCGGAGGATTGCAGTCACCGAGAGCTCATCGTCTCAGCTTTGATGAAGGCGATGAGCCTGTCGCCCTTCACTCGAGACAGAGTGGAAGTGAATCACCCCATAAAGACGACTACCCGGATATGTTTTATCACCCTGGTTTGTCGAATAGACCACTCCCGGCCGTCCCGCCCGCTGGGTCAGACAGCAGCTCCATGCTGTCTGTTCAATCGCCAAACCGGAACGGTCCGCAACATGGGTATTCTCTTAGTGTGGATGCCCGTCCGTACACTGGTCCGGATGCCTACTATGGTCAAAACGCACAGCAACTGCAGGTAGAAAGGTCTATCTCACTATCCAGTCACAGCACTTCGCCCCACGTCCAACCACCCGGCCGGTCCAAGACCGATGCTGCCGAAGAGCGCAATGCTCGACTGAGGCATATGCGACAACAGCAGCATCTAGCGGCTCAGCAAGGACTGCCGTACGAAGGCTACGAGGCCGGGACGCCGTCCTCCGTGAACTACGACCTAATCACCCTGCCAAGTGGGCGGCGAAGGAAGTTCCAGCCCGAAAAACTCACCGTGATCGATGTCCAATCTTGTTCGGAACCCTGGGCACTGGGTGGCATTGCCCAGTGGATTCGAGATATGACGGATGGCGAGCCCGACCTGAAGAGGAAAACTGTCGAAGACGGATTGGTCAGGCTTTGTTGCTTGAAGGTCCCGACGATGAACGTCGCAGATGCCGAAACACTCAGTACTCAGCTTGTCGATTCCATGCTACAAGCGGGCATACTGGTGCCCGAAGAGGAATGGCTGAAGTTTGGGCAAGGTTCCATCTCCGGCGTGCTATGGCAACTTACTGGAACCGGCTGTTACGGACCGAAGCTCCATGAGCACGACCGGGAGACGACAGGCAGGTGTTACTCATACCATTGCACAAGAACCCTGAAGAAAGCCAATCTGAATGAGCTTATGGCAGAGGGTGTCAAGCCAGTTGACTGGGCTTCTTTCTACCACATTACCAAGGAAGGCATAGAGGGCAAGCCAAAGAAAGAAATCGAGCGGCAGAATGTCCTTCACGAGATCGTCACTAGTGAAGAGCTATACATGGACCAGGTCGAAGTCGTGCGAGTTCTCTACCGAGATCAACTTGCCAGCTCTACCCCAAGGGTTGTTGCTGAAGCCAGGATGGAGAAATTCCTCAGCGCCGTTTTCGGCAAGGTGGATGCCGTTGAACATGTCAATAAGGATCATCTGCTTGCGCAGCTGAAGTATCGCCAAATTGAGCAAGGGCCATGGGTCATTGGCTTCAGCGACATCTTTCGGGAGTGGATTCGCAAAGCCAGATCTGCATATATCGAATACGCTTCAGCATTTCCCTATGCGCAATTCCTGGTCAAGAGGGAAGCAGAGCGCAATTTTCTGTTCAAGCAGTTTCTGGGCACTGTCCAGAAAGAGGAGAAATCAAACCGTCTCGACTGGACCACCTTCCTGAAAGCCCCTATCACACGCCTGCAGCGATATCCCCTCCTTCTGAGCGCTGTTTTGAAGGTAATGCTACAAGATAGCGAGGAGAAAACGAATCTGCTCAAAGCTATCGATGAGATCAAATCGGTTGTAATGGAATGTGATTCAAAGGTGGATGAGATGACAAAGAAGGTGACCATGATTGAGCTAGACCAGATGCTGGTACTGCGGCCCGGATTCCACGCTGACCTCAACCTTGACCATCTGGGTCGAGAGCTAATCCTTCAGGGTGACCTCTCGCGGATGGGTTCCAAGGGCGTGCGATGGGTAGACACGCACGCTTTGCTTTTCGATCACTATCTCATCCTTGCGAAGCTCATTGTCTCGCGCGATGGCAGGCAAGACAAGAAATATGACGTCTCGAAAGAAGTGAGTTTCCCTGTGAGGTGAATATGTTCCGAGCTAATGATCGATTAGCCTATCCCCATGCCTCTGTTATTCCTCGAGAGTAGCCAGGATGACCCTATATCGAAGCAAAAAGGCCTCGCCACTCCGTTGACGCGGACGGCGAATTCGGCTTCCGATACTAGACTTAACAAAGTGGTATCAAATGGCGAGCGCCCCGGATTGGAGCATGCCCCTGGAGGCTCTTCCGTCCAGTCCGTTGCCGTCACCAGATTGAACCCTGTAAATTCAGCGGATAGTGATTCGCGAATCCTCTATCCGTTCCGCGTCAAACATCTGGGACATGAAGTCTACACCCTGTTCGCGTCGTCAGCATCAATACGACAAGATTGGTGTAACAAGATCATCGAGGCAAAGACACGGCATGCCAAAGCTCTGCATGCTCAAAACGCGGAACCATTTCGCCTGCGCGTCATGGCGGACAGCGCATTCGCGTACGACTCAATATCCGCAATCGGGAAGTACGTCGGGGGTGTGCACATCCGTGGAACCCCCCTGGACAGAGCCATTCGGGATCTGGAAAAGACATTTGGCCCTGGTCGTGGTCCTCCTGCGATCTCGCGGGCGGGTGTCCATTGTGCTACTGGTTTTTCTGCTTTTGGCAAGAACATGGTGGCAGTGGGCACAGATGTCGGCGTCTGCGTGGCGGAGGCTAGCGACCAGAGAGGCTGGACAAAGGTGAGAACGTCGTGGCTGATACTTGGATCCAATGCTGATGTGCTTTACAGACTGTCCCGTCGGCGCGTGTCACACAGATTGCGGTTCTAGAAGAGTTCTCCGTGGTGCTCGTCCTCTCGGACAAGAACCTCATTTCCTTCCCTCTCGATGTTGTCTCACCACCGTCAAATTTCCCAGCTCCCGCACATGACAACCCAAAGCGCACCCCGCAAAGATTGGCAAAAGATGTAGCATTCTTCGCAACCGCCCGTATGAAGGACCGGATGCTGGTGTTCTACAAGAAGAAGGAAGCCATGCACAGCGCCTTCAAGGTACTTGAACCAGTCTTCCAGAAGGCCACCGAGAAGAAGTCGCGTTTGTTTGGAGGCTCTCGAAGAGGCGGAGGGGGCGCAACAGAAAGCTTCCGCGACTATGACGACTTCTACCTGCCCGTGGAATGCTACTCGCTCAACATCTTCCAGTCCTACATTGCCATTTCGACAGCCAAGGGTTTCGAGCTATTGACCCTCGACAAGAAAGTTCCGATGTCGATACCGGATACTAGGCAACCTGCGATCGCCAACATCGCAAGTCGTGTCAGGGATCAACGGCCCCTCGGCATGTTTCGCCTCAACGATCAAGAATTCCTGCTGGCCTACGAGGATTGCGCTGTATATATAGACAAGCATGGTGACGTGAGCCGCAGTGTCATCATGGAATACTCAGGCAAGCAAAAGCGAGCAAAAGGTGCGACGATGTACGGGCAGTATCTGCTTCTGTTCAACGAGGATTACGTGGAGGTCCGAAATGCCGAGAATGGTCGGCTGCGACAGATCATTGCTGGCCGAGACGTGAGGGTCCTTGATTATGGTGTGAAGGGACCTACGGGCGGGCTTTACAACACGAACGGGTATGGCTTGCAAGCCAATGCCGTTGAAGATGGCCTTGACTCGAAAGGCACGGTCAAGATCTGCATGGCTCACCCTGAAGTCGCAGGCCAGCAAATCGTCCTGGAGATGTTGCTCAATAATGGACACGCAGAGAAATGATGGGCTACGACCGGGACTACGGACCAAGTACATGACAACAACTGTCGGGAATGGCGTCATCAAGACACCAGCGACAGCAGATCAAAGCAGGACGGCGGGTATACACGGATGGAAGGGACGGGCATGGTCGGTGGCGGCAATTGTATCGTGTTCAAACACGCATCTTTTCTCATGGATATCCGGCCCCTGAAGCGGGCCACATTCTCTATTTTGCCACGCGGACCTCTGATGATGAGGAATTTCAATGACGAGGGGACAGTTCTTGGACAACGAAAGACTACAGTGTAAGACAGACAGCTCGGTGTTTCGGCGTTTTTCTTTCTGGGTTGAGATGTCGCTGTCGTTTGTGATGTTTCTGGTCTTGCTTTGCCGTATGCCTTACGCCGTATGTCGTATGCCGCATGAAAGGGGTGGTTGCCTGCAGGCTCACCGGCGGTGTCCCGGGACTTCCCTGATGTGCCTGATACCAATTCACAGCATGCTCTGTTGCTCATACCTACCCACCGCCATTATCCTGTGACATGTGTTCTGCGTCGGCTTGTGTTCCGGCTGTTTGCTCATTTCTTGGAAGACTGGTCTGGATTCTGTCTATCTGACTTCCGGGCCAGCGGCAATGCACATGATGACGGGAGGGGAAGGAAAAGGAGACCCCCGCAGAGCAAACGGTTAGAGACCTAATCGGAATCTCATCTGAATCCACCACGTCGGCGGCGACGGGATATCCCAATGAGACATGCCATGATACCCAAGAGCATCCAGCCGTCCGGTCGGCCATGTATGAGTCTCGGGTCGGTTGCTGCTTGCTTGACTAACTACCAGATGGGGGGCAGCCGGGCAAACGGTCATTCAAATGGTACAGGCCGGCGCTCTGCAGTTGGCAAAGGGATGACGGAAGGCAGGCCAGGAGGCCCCCGCAGAGCGAGCAACGGTCAGAGACCTTCCTCCGCCACGTCGCCGGCGGGATGGCCCAACGAGGCAATCATGACGGGTGAGGGCATCCAGCCAGCCGGTCTGTCTGTCTGTCTGTCTCTGGGTCTCGGGTTGACTGCTGCCTGCTCGACTTACCGGATGAGGGAGGGGGCAGGGCAAACGGTCAGAGACCTTCCTCCGCCACGTCGCCGGCGCGATGGCCCAACGAGGCAACCCATGACAGGAGTATCCAGCCGGCCGGCCATTGAGTCTCGGGTCGGCTGCTGCCGCCTGCCTAGCCACGGGGTGCGGAGTAGAGCAAATGGTTATTCAAACAGTACAGGCCAGCGCGGCGCTCTGCATGCGGTGAGTGAGTTGGCAGAGGGGAGCGTGGGCTGGACAGTGAGCGGGTCTCTCTGGACTGGGCTTGAAGGTTGGATTCTCCTCTCCGGGTGCTTGCTGGCCAGCTGGCTTCGGCTGGCCGGCAAGCTACCGTACGCGGAATGCGGTGGTTGGTCTGGTTGTAATCGCTGGTGAGGCTGAGTGCGGAGCAATACTGGGACTCCATCTGCGGTCGGTCGCTTCCCGACTTCAGACGACAAGCTGAGCTGCGCGATGCCTCCATACCTACATATATCCGAGAAGGCCTGATGTAATGGCAACTGCTGCCTAGGTAGTTGCATGGGGGCCGTTGGAGAGGTGGAAACAGAGCAAACGGGCTCCTAGGCGGTGTGAGTGAGGAGTCATGGCGTGGAAGCATGGTTGGTTCTCCTGAGTTTGATCCAGACACTTCCAACGGCTGCTTGCTGGATCGGAATAGCGATGCTGCATGCGTTTTGAAACACTCGTGTATGCGAGGAGGCGTGTCGATGACAGCTGTCGACTGAATCATCGCTGGCTGGCAGAGGCAGTCTCAGAGCGGAGCAGAGCAGAGCAAACGTGCAGGGATTGAGATGATGTGATTTGGGGAGTCGTCTTTCGATCTCCGGCTGTAGGCTGGACCTTGGGATGAGGCAGCAGGCAGGTTGGGCAGCAGGCGGAACTTGGGCAAGCTGCTTGTGTGTATGCAAGGAATTACGTCAAAGTCATCTGTCTGTTGGTAGTTGTCTGCTGAGGGGTAGCGCAGTCGATTCCGGAAACGGTGTGGACGAGTTGGGAGAGCCCGGCTACCAGGAAAGGAGGGTCTGGATTGTCTATATATTAGACCGTGGTCCCCGTCTCTGAACTTCTCCTCTTCCCCTCGTTCATCATCCAACCAACAATCATCAGTCACCAGGACTCTTTTCCTTCTTTGCCTTTTCTTTTCTTATCTTCTCCCGATTCAGGCACACTCCGCGCCCAGACACGATGTCGGCCCCGGCGTCACGTGACCTTTGTTATGTAATCCATAATACCCATTGTTCTGTTCCTAGCTTCTGATTCCATTGGTTCTTGGTGCACTCCCCTTGGCCCTCCAACAGGCCATAGTATTTGTTGGTTCGTAACACGAGGTTTAAGATATCGACTTAATAATAATTACGATGAAAATATGTTTTATAACCCTTATACTGTCACGGCGAGCATACTGGGGAGCCGGGACACGGCCTGCAGCAAGCAGCTATTACTCTATTAACGGAAATATCAAGACTAGAAAGGAAAGGAAGAGAGAGAGAGAGATAGGTACAGCGGGGGGTTGCCCCTTTAAGGGGATCCTCTGGTCAGATCCTTCCCTTATTGGGAAGTATCGGCTTGTCATGTGGGAAGGTCTGTGCAGGCCGTCACATATACTTTTAAATTAATATCGTAAATACTATTGTAATTATATATTGATACATATAGATTAAAGCTATTAATATATAAATATACGACGTTTTAATAATAATAATAACTTTAAGTACCGTATTTTTATCGTCGCTATTAATTATTACGCAACTACGTAATAATACAACCACGCTTATAACTACCGTTGCACGTATTGTTCCGTATATTTTTAAGTACTAGTGTCACAATTCCGTAAATGTATTGCAAGGATACAGGGACCCTTATTAACTATTGATGTATAACAAACTCTGGTTGAAGGAAATGAAAGATCTGGAGATGCACCCGAATTGGTTGGCAGCTAGATGTGGGCAGTTGTCCCCCACCAGACCCACCAGGGCATGGATCAACCTATCGTCCGATCAGTCACGTACTTAGTCACGTGACCCGGGGACCATGGGGACCATCGCTAGACCTGATGGATGGTGGAACCATCACAACTAGCAACTTAAGGCTATCTTAAAATATACGGAATAATATATACAACGGTAATTAGGCAACGGTAATTAGGGAGCGTTATCGTCGGAAAACCGTACTTTCTAGTTGTTTAGCACTAGCTTAGAATTGTGTGTGTATGTGTGTAAAAGTGATGTGGGGCTGGACACTCGGCTTAAGAACGGCAGTATCTGTAGTCGGTTCCAGCCCCTGACGCATGGTGTCAGATTTGATCCAATCGTCAGAGTGAAGTGTGTGTGTCTGTGTTCTGTCTGTCTGGAGTGTCTCTGTGCGACCCGTGGCAGTTTTGTGCCAGAGGGGGCTGGATCGGGACGGAACAACTAAGTTCCGTTGTCTGCCTGTCAAGGTGCCTTCTAGAGCATACCTTTAATCCAACACATTGGTTGAACAGCCAATCAATAATACGTTATTATATAACCTCTCACTCGCTACCTAGTTCAACGTTGTAAGCGAAGTGAATACAGCAGGGATGTGGGATGGACGCAGAACCGTTGACCCCGAGGGCCTAACGAGGCCCGGTCGTCAACTCATGACGTAAAGTAAACCGACCCGAAACTCCCGCCTCGATTGCCTGCATTTCCACATCACATCCGACACGGGCCGGCTGAAGTGGATTGATTGGATTGGACGTTGGGGTTTGGAGGTTGCATGTTGGAGTTTGGAGGTCCCGTTGGTCTTTGCTGCATGCACAGTTGATGGATTAGGTTCTGGACTATTCACCTCGAGACAACATGGCTTTACCCCTCCCTGTGCGCTTCTTCTTCCCGTTATTGGCAAGCTCACCGTACACTGACGATCATCGCACAACAAACGACAAACAAATAATATTGCTGCCACGAAGGCACACTTGGAACCCGGTAAATTGAGACATGGCCGAGAAGACGGCGTCACCCGAGCCGGCCGAAGCACCGGGCGCTAGTAATGCCGGACCCTCTGCCCCGGGCCCGGGGGCGCCCGCGTCTCACTGGACACAGTCGGTATGGAGCCATGGATCCCTCATCCGCTTCCCCGCTTGACTTAGTGGCTCGGCAGATCGAACGCCGGGAGCTGGACGCTGACGCGCGAGTCTCAACACACAGGGTTACGGCGACGGCGAAGACGAGGATGACGAAGGATTCGACGCCGACTCGGCGCTCGGGAGCGACGCGTGAGTAGGACCCGGACCCAGGTCTTGTTTGGGTCGAGTCTGATTTTGGCGCTGACGTGCGACAGTGCGAGCACGACTGCTTCGCTCTCGGCTAGTATCCTGGAGTACCGCACACTGCACGGCCGGACCTACCACTCGAAGCAAGGCAACGCCGACCACTGGTAGGACGCTCGCTCTCGTCGACCACGCCGGCAATACTGTGAGTTTTTGCTGACAGGTTTGTAGGGCGCCGAATGATGAGGCGCATCAGGAGGCCATGGACGTTGTGTAAGTCCTATTAGCAGCGTCCCAATTGCTTGAGAGGAACGGACACTGACACTGACGCAGCCATCATACACTCACGCTTCTGATGGATGGCAAGATATTCACCGCGCCCATCAGCGACGATCCAAAGAAGGTCCTCGACGTAGGGACTGGAACAGGTAGGGTCGCCATGGTGCAACGTGTCTGCCATGCTGCATATACCTAGCTACTAACGCAACCAACAAACAGGCATCTGGGCAATGTGAGTGAGCCTTCTCCATTCCGGCCGGGGCCTAGAGATCTCTTTCTTCCCAGACTCACACGCCGGACTAACCAATCGCATCCAAAATCCAGCGACTTCGCCGACGCCTACCCCAACGCCGAGGTCATCGGGACGGACCTATCGCCGTCGCAGCCCGAGTGGGTGCCGCCCAACCTCAAGTTCGAGATCGAGGACTGCACGCAGCCGTGGACGTTTCGCCGCGAAACGTTCGATTTTGTGCATATGCGCTACCTGTTCGGGTCCATCGAGGACTGGGACGCGCTCTACCTCGAGGCCTTCCGCGCCACCAGGCCTGGCGGCTGGGTCGAGGCCGTCGAGGCGTCGGTGGATCTGCGGAGCGATGATGGGAGTGTGGTTCCGGGGTCGGCGCTCGCTGATTGGGGCCCATTGTTTCACCAGGTCAGTTTCCCAATAGGGTTTTTTCCTTTTTCTTTCTCTCTCTCTTTGCTTAAGTCGTTGCGTGTCTTGGGGGACGAACGTCTTCATGGGATCGCGGCTCTTCACCTCTCCGTCCACTTCCCCATTATGACCAAACAAGCTCGCTCAAGGGCGACTGACCACGCGGTGCCCCCCGCTAACCCACCACCGCGCCGCAGGCATCAGCCAAATTCAACCGAAGCATGACCGTGGTGGAGGACGGGACGGTAGTCAGCGGGATCAAGAATGCCGGATTCGTCGACGTGACGGAGAAGACGGAAAAGCTACCCGCCACCCCCTGGGCCAGAGACGAGCGCCTCAAGCAGGTGGGGGCGTATTCGCGACTGGCCATGGAGGAGGACCTGGAAGGTATGTTACATACCTACCTACTTTACCAATCAAAATTTCCACATCCATCCGGGCGGCCGTTCTCTTCTCCTCCAATAACAAGCGGCGAGTCAGGTTGGTGAGGTTGACAATGACGCTGACGACGACGATGATGATATAGGCTACGCCATCTACCTCTTCACGAACGCCCTCGGCTGGTCCCGCGAGCAGGTCATGGTGTACCTGGCGCGCGTACGGAGGGAGTTGAAGGACATGAATATTAGGCCCTATTTCATGGTCCAGTACGTTTACGGGAGAAAGCCTGAGGCTGTATAGGGTGGGTCGTTATCTGGGTGCGGGGGGTTGGTAGTGGTTTTATGTCGGATTTTATTTGCAGCAAGCGACGAACGACTGTTTTCTTTCGGATGTTTGATAATGACTGACGGGACTTCCATTTCTGGATATGATTATGAGAAACCATTTCAGTGCTGCTGATCGCGTGGCTCCAGCTGCCATACTCGATTAACGTGGTCCCGGAGAAGATCTTGTACCGGCTCATCACGTCTTCCCGAAGTCATAGCGGAGGCTGTCTTCACGCAGTTTTGTTGACTTGCAAGAGAAGCTTGATACAAATGCGAGACCTCACACTTCAAAGTAAGATCACATGAGGCACCAACCTGGTCATTCAGCATAGAAGTGGACTCACCTGTTTGTTCGGAAGGGCTGGTTTGGAATTTGGAGTTGTTGTAATAGCCAAACTTTCGGTTGGCCTCTTACGTAAAGGGAAGATTATTCCACAGCAAAAACCCGGCTACAATCATTATCACCTTATTTGAAGTGCCGTTGGAAATAAAGGCTGGACTTGGTAATTCAGTATTTATGAGTCATTCCCTGTGGTAGCAGCGGAACTTGCGAGTTGCTACTTGTAGAACAAAAGCGACATGACTTACTGAGACGAAAGGGGGCGTCAGTTTGGTACACGCTTGCCAGCCCAAACATTGTCGCCATAAGATGACCGTCAAATACATATATATATAAGGGGGCGCACCCCCTACAAGGTATGGTAGGCACGTGTAGTAACATGAAGTATAGTTTATACCTCAGCACTTTCATTGTATGGTTATCTAGGTACCCTAGGTAAAGTAGGCCATTCTACACACCTCGAAGCTCTGATATACACGACGAGATGCCCTCCGCTTGGGCCACTTCCTTCTTGACCAATGGCCTCATCTAAAACAGGGGTGAAGGCTCGTAACTGGGTCCACAGTTTGTTCTGTTCACCATTCGTTGCGTTGTCGGGCAATTATGAAAACGCTTGGGTCAGTCGTGTTTCGTGACTACCTTCGCAGGCGCCTCAGGAAACCATTTACTTGGAGCACCAGGACCCGTTCACCACCGTCCCCCCCCCCCATAACAACCATATCTATGTCGTCGAGAAATCTACACAGGCGCAATGCAGCACACCACCGGCCCTGCCACCGGCGTCGACCCCGCCGTCAGCCCTAATGGTGCAAGTAGGTAACATGCATCTCGACTTACCATGCTCTCGCAACATTCTGGCTAACCAAGGTTGATTCTAGGTCATGATAACAAGATCATGGACTGGCTTCCGGAGGCACCCGATTGTACTGCACTACTCGACATGCGATCTGATGATCCCAGGAGACGCGAGATCAACATCAAGCGCGCTATAATACGCTTTTCGCTTGGTGGACTTGGTTGTATTCATTATTTTTCTCATTGTTGTCCGGCAACGACGAAAACGCTTGGGCCGGTTGGACTTCTCGACCACCCTCGCAGATACCTCGGTACTTGAGCAATTCACCACCCTCCGCACAGCAACAATCCCATCTGCATTTGCACGTTCCATACTTGTTACTTTCTTCTCTAGAACACCTCGGAGCAGGAAGCGCGATCCCAATCCTCTACACAGCAATGAATGACCCCCCGCTTGATGCCGGCCCCGGTAGCCCAGGTGAGCAACGCACCCGATCATATGCGATGATCTCGCAGAGCTCTGGCTAATCAAGGTTGACTTTAGGTCATCGTGAACCCATCATGGATTGGCTTTCGACAGCGCCGGACCGAGCTTCACTGCTCACTATGCAGCCCGACGACCCTAAGCGACGAGAGATAATCATCAAGCGGGCTACTTCGGCCGACAAGACAGAGGATATGCGCAAGAGATACCTGGAGACCGGCGAAACAAAGCCCCAGATGCCTCGCAGATTTTGGTAAGGCTAATCCATCATCAGACCCAGCATCAGGCCTCACATTTGGCTGACCAATTATCTTTTCAAGTTACCTCAACTATCATTTCGCCGACAAAGAGGAAGTCAAGGAGTACCTCTCTGAACTCATTCCGGATTGGGAGGGCAGTGAGGATGCCGACGTGCTGCGCCGAACGTTTCGAACCCTTGTTCACGAGAAGAGAGTCCACGGGATTAACAAGATCGTCTGCATCGGCATCGGCACCCTAGTCCATGACATCGACGACGATGATCTTGAGGAATTCGAGCTGGGATTCCGAGTCGACGTTAGGTGCTGCCTCCAGCACGTGGCGGCCAACTTTCTCGCCGCCGTACTGAGAGAACAGTCCCCGAACGGACCAGTCCGAGTCTACGCAGTGGACTACGCATACAACCTGGATGACAAGGAGATACTGAACGACATGGGCATTGAAGTGTTGCCCCACGAGCACGGAAACTATGAGAGCTACGTGAGGATAGACAAGGACACCCTCGTGATGTCTATCGGGACTGGAGGCGGGATTTACCAGGTCATATGCGAGACTACTCAGCCTGCTGCCATGATATGGACTTGGTTCAATGCCAGCATACCTCGTAACGGTGAAGACTTATCCGTCGTACGTAAGGTCCTGCGGGAGGAATACGAGGTGGTGGACTGCCCCCCCTTGAGCGTACGTGATGCTGAGGAGGCCTTTGCGCCCCTTTCGGAGTCTACCTTGTTCGTCCGCGCGAAGTAACTCAGTGCGTGGTTAGGAGCTGTATAGATAGTTGCTAGGGCTGATTACCAGTCGCGCCCTCCACCGCCTCAGTTCTCCCCGCAGGTATCAATATACCTAAATTGCCGTGAGATATACCCGTCATGATGATTCTGTGTTATTGATGGCTGCTGTCGCCACTTCCAGAAGAATGTATATTTCACTGTGATTTCGCCATGTTAGTACCTGCACTTATGGATAGTCGGGGGGGCATGGAGCGACTACTGGTTACCATCTCCGATATCTGTAAGCAGACCCGAATGCAGCCCGACATACACCGGACCCTGTTTTTTGCCCGGCGGGCAGAAATCGGGGAGCAGAAAAGGGGATGTTGACCTATGATGTGTACTAAGCAAAGGGCTCTAGCCACGGCGTGGTTCTCGCGGCTGTCGGCTGAGTAAAACATGTCGTGTCTCGGTGAGGGAGACAATAAGCACTTGGATTACCTACCTACTCTATGACACAGTGTGTTATAGACTTCGGGAGACCATGATGATGGAAGTGCACCGGTTAAGCTAGTTTGATAAGCAGGAAAGCCCTCCTATGAGCCCAGCCTCACATGGAGATTATGGGTTGCATTCTTCAGCCATAATGCTGAGTGATGACTGCCAGTCTAAGGTAATGAGACCATTAATTTGAGCCACGTTGACTGCGTACATGTAGTCGGTGGCTGCTGTATTTGTGCATCGGCCCTGGGATAAGCCTCGACATTAGAGATTAGTATCCGAGGGTCTCGTTCTACGTGGCTCGTCGTTCTGAGACATCGACCTCGGATTCCCGCGTGGAAGGTATACTTGTGTTCCGACTTCGCGAAGGCCGGCCCAATCAAGAACGTGCACCTCGGTCTGTGAAACTCAAAGTTTCAAACCAATCTGGTTGAAAATGGGTATATAATCAGGGAGTGCTGTCTTCTCCAAGGGATTACTCTGCGTCCCCAAATTATCGACAGGAACCTCCTGCTGCCTGTCCGACCACGCGTCCCTGTTCACCCCATTGACACCATGCGGACCACAAGAGCTCTTATCCAGCTAGCTGCAGTAACAACAGCGGTGGTTGCTGCTCTTGGTCCCGGGGCTTTCCGGGGGTTCGGTGCACCCCACGCCCAAGACGCGAACGAGAGGGTTAACAAGAGAGCCGACGAACATGAATCGCCTCCGTTGCTTCTGAACGATTTGACAAAACGTAAACCACAGAGAATCCCCCTCATCTTACAAAACTCACCCTGATTCAATTATACAGAGTTCCTGGTAGATAGCTCCGCACTGCCAGAGTTTACATTCGATTTTGGAGAGTCATACGCCGGTTTGCTACCAATATCGTCCAATACGTCCGATATCAATAGGCTGTGGTTCTGGTTCGTACCATCAACCAACCCAGCAGCCACGGATGAGATTTTGGTCTTCTTCGACGGCGGTCCGGGTACGCCGATCTCTCCGAATCTGCGGGTATCTGTATCGTGCTTCAGCTAGACTAACTGACCGTCTGTTTGTAGGATGCTCAAGTTGCATAGGAATGTTCTATGAGAATGGCCCTTTCCTGTGGCAGGATGGAACCTTGGCCCCCGTTCAGAACCCGTGGGCATGGACCAACCTCACCAACGTCATGTGGATCGACCAGCCCGTCCAAACCGGATATTCCACCGGCATCCCAACAATCTCCACCCACGAGGAACTGGCCGACCAGTTTTTGGGGTTCTGGAAGAACTTCGTCGACACATTCGGCTTCCACGGCGCGGATGTGTACCTAGCGGGCCAGAGCTACGCCGGGCGCTACCTCTCGTACATCGGCTGCGCCATGCTCGACCGGAAAGACACCACCTATTACAACCTGCAGGGAACCATGTTCATCAACGCCCTCATTGCCGACCATACGGTGCAGCAGCACATCGGCATCGTGCCGTACGTGGACTACTGGAATATCTTTCTCGGCCTTAACGACACCTTCATGGACACTATCCGCTACGCCTCAAGAGCCTGCGGTTCCGATGATTACCAGAACACCCACCTCGTGTTCCCCGGCAACAAGACGGCGAGCAGAGATCTGCCCTCGGTGGGGACCTACGAGTACCACGGCGTGGAGCGGGCCTGCGGCGGTCTGACCCACGACATCATCACGGCGCTCACGGCGCTGAACCCGTGCTTCGACATCACGCACATATCCAACTACTGCCCGTTCCTGTACAGCCCCATCGGGGTCCCAACCTTCATCGAGTCGCTCGTAGACGAGAGCGAGGGCCTCGGCAGGCGAGCCGCTGCGTACTCAGGCCCCTACCTCAACCGCGACGACGTCAAGGCCGCCCTACACGCCCCGCCGCACAAGGTCTGGGTCGAGTGCGACCAGACGGGCGTGTCGCTATACGGCAACACCATCACGGGCCGGCAGCCCGTCAGGGAGAAGCTGCCGAGGCTCATCGAGCGCAGCCGGCGCACCATCATCGTGCACGGGTCCTTGGACATGAAGGTCACGGTGAACGGGACGCTCATGGCGCTCCAAGGGATGCACTGGGGCGGGGCCCGGGGCTTCTCGTCGCCGCCCAACGAGACCTTCTACGTGCCGGCCTTCTCCGAGCGATCCGTCGGCTCCGTCGCGCCCAGGGGCATCTCGGGCAGGATGATCACGGAACGCGGCCTCACGTTCGTGGAGGTGTATGGGGCGGGCCACGAGGTGCCGCGGTACTCGCCTTCGGGGTCCTATCGACACCTGGAATTCCTCCTTGGGCGGGTCGATAGCATGAGCGATGATGATCCGTTCACCACGGACCCGAATTAGTAGAGATGCCGACGACAGATCCAGTAAAGATATCTATGACACACAGCCCCATCCTCGAGGAGGCGGGTGGCGTAGTCAGGGATATGGTCTCATGCTATGTCAATATACGCGGGTGGTAATACTGTACAGCTTTTACATTGAGGAATTGCCGAATCTGTGCGACTAGGACGAGACCGGATGTCTGACCTAGAATGGGCAAATGGGCAATCAATGCCCACCTACTCTGTCTCGTCCTCGCATCATGTATTGTTTATTGTACTATTCCACCAGGCTGCTTCCCCGCCGTGACGACACAAGTATTTAGCGCAGATGGATAACTCGGTAGACACCCATTTCCGCAACACGAGAGTTCACTGCTTGTCATCCCTTCCACTCGGTTGTTGCTTCAATCGGCCTTGACATGACGATAAGCGGTCGATCCTGCGCTTACATACCTGACGCCATGCCGCTTCAATCCCTGCAATAAGTCGTAAAAGTCCCATGCCTGGCTAGGGGGCGTTCCCATCGCAGTCCACTGTATTAGCATTAAGGTAACGTTATCTCCCGAGGTCAAGATAATCCTTCGATGATGCCCGCATCCTTCCATCGCCAAGAGTAGCTTAGATTCCCTTCTTAATCTCACTCATGGTGTAGACAATAGAACTCAAGATCCAGCATAGTCAAGATGTTGTAACTAAATGATACACACACGGTCGTGCCTCCAGCCCGTCGAGGCTTCAGCCCCTGATGGGGAGGGACCCTTGACTGATCTCATGCATGGTCTTCAGCCGCCGCACTTAAAACAAGCTTGAGTTTATGGTAACGTGGTCGCTATAAAAATAGAACTGGTGCTTACTGCGCGGGTGGCAGTTCCGGCTTTGTTTGATTGGCCAAACAGCCGCTTCCACGACCCTGCGTCGATTCATCGACAGTTCATCAAGCCACCCCCGCGGGCTGTAAATTGCCGTCTGGGTCTGCTGGGATAAATATATCGGCCGTTCTCGTATAGATAGTCAAGCCGCTTATGGACGCGGCTGAGTCCTATAGTCCACACCCTCCAGGGTCTCCAGGGCTGGAGCGCCATTCCGGATGTGGAGATGAACGCTCCGGCCGTCAGCCGATGATCGTCAGCCGTGCCAAGCCCCGTCGTCAGTGCCACACACTCCGCGCCAAGCCCCGTCGTCACAAACGCCGTGCCGCCTCTTTCATTGGGTTTTCAATCAGGACACTGGCTGCAGCTTGCCTAGAGATACATTGCGTTTCAGCTTCACCGTCAGCTTCTATGTTCTCACACACCAAGTAAGATCCAAATTTAACCCTCTAATCAAACATAGCAGGTGGTTCTAGTCGATCTTCTTGAGGTATGTACTTGATAGGTCTTCATAGTACCGTTGGTACTTCTAGATACGTATAGTCCTCGTATAGTTACGTACGGCTGTACAAAGTTTGAAGATACCTCCGCCATACCAATACAGCCTCTGAGATCCTCGGAGGAATATACGGTCTGTACTTTGTGACCTTTGTCTGTCAAGCCTGTAGCCTGCTGAGGCCGCGAGAGCGAAAGAAAGCGTGCCATGACGTGATGTCAAAACAGCACCCTACGAGAGTCCTCAGGGACGCCAAGACGGGATACAAAGCAGCAGCCTCCTCCCTCCCTCTCTCTCAGCAGTTCAGTCAGACACAGATCAAACATCAGCCTCTACAGTCTACCAGCATTGCACAGCACTGCAACCGCCGATTCCAGCACGATAGTCATTACTGCCTATCTTTCCGACACTTCAACGCCCTCTTCAACCCATCATCATGTTCGCCTCTACCACAGTCCTCGCCGCCCTGGCAAACATCTTCATCTCCCAGTCCCTCGGCGCTGCCGTCCCCAACGCCCCCGAGAAAGTCGTCGCTCGTGGTGGTGGATATCCCGCATCCAACCCCCCGGGGGTCTCCTGCTACAACACCTGGGAGACGGTCACCAACGATGTAAGTTAGGCGAACGACCGACCCCTGCCAAGCCCAAGACGTACCTCGTTACTAACTCTCAGCTCTCTAGCCCGTAGTCCAGTACTGGTACGTTGTGGTAAAAGACGCCGGCAACCAGATCAAGGCGGACCGCGTCTGGAACCACCTGAACCTGAACGGCTGCGCCCCAACCGAGAACAAGTACCACGTGGAGTCCGACATCAACGGCTGCGCCCTGACCTTCCACACGAGCGAGGCCTGCACCGCGGCGCGCGTCAGCCACGCCCTCCGGTCCGGCTCCGAGCCTGGCATCAACATTGCGTGTGCGTTTACCGGAAAGGAGGGCCCCGACCCTGGTGAGGGTGCGGCTTCTGCCGGTGACGGAGTGCTCGAGGGCATCCTGCACGGAATTGGGGCATTTGGGGGTGGTGAGTGATCACGTACGCTACTAGCCCGCCAATGTCCGAGTTGTTCGACCGCTCGCCATCCCGGCTTTCCTTTTGTTGTTAGGGGAGGAGGGATATCAATCTGGACAGGGACACGGTCTTTTTGTATATAACAGTGTCCTTCTGGGACCTTGGAGGCAGCTGATCAAGCCTCTATTCCGTGCTCTTGGCATCGACTGAGGCATGGGAGAATAGGGCCCCAAGCGCCGACGTGCCCCCTGACAGCGTAGCCACATTCAGGGGCTAATAGGGGTCACGCACGGCTGCAGCTGCCCCCTGGGGCTCTCTCCGACCTGGTCTGTAAATATTTGAGCACATATACGTCATTCCTTCTTCTCCCAACATATTCAATTGAGTCCATCCATCGTTGGCGACCAGCATTGCACGCAGCCTGTGCCGGTACGTACCTGTACCTATCGTCAAGGCTCCACCAAGTGCCCTTTCCTGGATCTATCCGCCTTCGATCGCATCGCGAAATCTCATTTCCGGAGCATTCTTCGAGCAATTGTTTGCCTCCACCGCGTCACTTGCATCGGTAGCAATTCTCCCAAGTAGCAGTCCCGAGCACATCGCCCATCTTGCATGGAAATATTGTCGAATTAATTCCTGGCTATAGTCCGCTCCGGCGGAACTCCCAGATTCGGCACAATCCAGTCGGAGAGTGCTGGTGGCGACTCAACGTAATGGGGGACCTCCTCGTGGCCCGTAGGTGACTCCACCGTGATGCCAAATCCCATCTTGGCCGGTATATTCAGCTTGAGGTAATGCGCCTTTGTAAGACGCCTGGTATATAAACGACCATCAACCCCGAGATTCTGTTGCTTGAAGTTTGCATCAGGTTATGTAGAAAGCATTTCCCTTGTCGCTTGCAACAAGTTCTCTCCCTTCTTGGTACATGGCTGCTCGTGGAAAATATACAGAGCCACGGTCACCAGATGAGTTTTGTAGTATTCGGATCGGAGAGCCATGCCTTGAATCTGAAGCGTTTCTCCCAATCAGGAGTTGATGAGAAGATTGAGTTTTCGGCATATGACGTCGCTGTAGAGATGCCTGGTCGATAACAATGACTGCCTCCCTCTCGGTTGCAATAATGTGATACGAATGTTGGATTCCCTAAGCATTGACAGCATTTAATGTTTTATGAGATCAAGTTGCCTAGAACCTATTGTCCCTGCCTAAATGATAAGTAACAACTATGTGAGTCCCGACACAGCCTTCATGATTGCGCGCTCTAATATGATCAAGCCAATCAATTGTTCCGCGGAATGGTGATGCGTTAGATGGTCGAACCGCGGTGTCGGCAAGGGGGTGGCAATGTGGGTGAGCAGAGAACGAACTACTGCGTAAGACTCAGATGTGATGTTCGTCAAATCCTATTTCCCACCCAGTCGGCCAGTGATCGTCGCGTAATACACTTGGGGGCTGCCGTAAGCAGCCCGGGTGCGTACATGCAGTCAGTAGATGGATGCGCATGCATGCGAGTAAGTAGGAGCTAGCGCCCGATCTATCCGTCACATCTTTATTATAACTTATAAGCGCCGTCGTTGGAGTGTAGGATCTTTCCCAATAGAACCTGCAATATAACAGACTGTAAATCGGCTTTGATCCAACGGTCCCTCAAAGATCCGTCAACGAAGAAAACATATTCATACAGGCTCTCGGCCCTTCCTATCGAATCGATTGATTATTGAAGAAGGAAGTGGCCAAAACGATGACCGTAATCCGGGCCCCGACGATGTAGGCTCGGTCTGTAACCCAGCAAAACTGTACTGGTGCAAGCCGCGTATGGTCCTGATAGCTGTGTCCGGGTCGGAGAGATCGACGAGCGACCACCTCGCCTGTCTCAAGACTTTGAGTGTAGCCCATAGCAGTAGGAAAACAATGACCTAGACACTTTGTTAGAAGCCCCTAGTCCAATGACGAGAGTACGGCCAACTCACAATGAGATATGACGAGAGGAACGGTTGGACATGGAACCCGTTCCATAACGAAGCCCCGTTGGCCACAAAGAGGATAAACAGGCAGCTGGCTAGTGCCAAGTAGGCAAGAACAGGCTGCCCGTTGCTTCGATAGGGGTAGTCATGCTCGTGCTCGTCGTCCCAACGGCGCACATGGGGCACATTGTGCTCCTTGAGCTCGTCCTTGTGCTTGTTGATGCTGCTCAACGTTAGCAGCCTGCTTCCCAGTCCTCTGGAGATCGTTTACTTGCCAGTGGTAGTAACGAATAAAAGCCCAGCACTCGCAAGCCCAGACAATCAACACGCCTACAGAGCCCATTTCGGCCAGGACCCCGACGAACTGTTCGAATGTTAGCACCTAGCTAGAATTCGGCTCCATATTCATGTAATACACACCACGTTGATCCCCGCCACAGTATCTACCGAACTTTCGTCGTCCATCACAGTTTGAGGTGGCTCGTCCGCCCCCTGGCTCTCTCCACGAAGTTGCAAGAAAGGGACCCAGCAGAAAGCGATCGCGGACAATGCCATAGCCCGGATCGGCACCCTGTGGCTGTTGGTCCTTCCAACCCAAGCCAGAGCTCGCAGGTACCACGGCTGACCACGGCCCCCGTCGATCTGATTCGTCAAGCCGAACAGAGTCCTCGACGCGACATACAGATTCGTGTTTGCGCATGAGAGCGCAGTCATGACCAGGAACACGTTGAATGCAGAAGCCAGATCTGCCATGCCGTGTTCGAGCGCAACCAGGACGAAGGCCGAGGTCGACTCGTCCTTGCTGCCCGAGACAAGGCAGCCTACGGGCCTGCCCAGCCAGCCCGGTCGGGGCAGCTTGCAGTCATCCCTAGGGATGCTAAGAGATACCAGAATACCACTAAGGGTATACGCGATGCAAGCGAGGAATGAAACGTATTTCGACGCGAACCGAACGGTTTCTCCAATGCTGAAGGCGTTGCTTATCGTCTGCGAAGTGTCCGACGGGCTGCGTCTGGTTTGTGTTGCTCTGGCCTCGAGGGCACACGCTGCCGGTACCTCAACTCCGACATAAGCAAAGGTAGCAGTGGACAGACAGATACTAGACATGAGGGTCAGCCTTGAGCTTCTGTAGGGAAAGCCTTGGCGTGACTAACAATAAGGCGGTCACCCAGTTATCTGCGGCTGCATCATCAAACGCCGTAGCATTGTCCCAGTCTGGTATCAAGCGTCAGAGGACATTCTTGGGGGACGGAGCAGCAACCTACTGCTTTTGCCATTCGACGGTCGAGGACCCTGGTCCGCTATAAGGCTTCATCAGTAGGGTATTCGATGTGGCATAGCTTAAGCAGAAGAAAAGCCCATACCAAAAGCGATCATCGAGAAGATGATCACGACGAAGAAGAGCAGTTTTACAGCCCCAGTAGCGACCTCGAACCACCCGTAAAGCTGTTGGTATTGTTAGTCGGTGGCCTGCTCGGGACCCAAAGATATAGCTGCTGGAAGCCCGTACCTCTATGCCGAACGAGTTGATAACAACCAATATGAGCGGCACGAGCAAGTAAAGCACGCCTGCGTCAAGACCTGCTGAGTTTGACCAGTAGTGTATCTCTGCCGCAGAGGCGGCGACCAACGCAGCAAACGAGACAGAGTAGGTGAACCTTTTGCAAGTCAGGACTCAGAGGGGCTCCATCGTCTTCGAACCAGAGCTCGTCTCACCAGTATGCTATTCCGACAGTCATTCCCAATTCGACGTCTACGAATTCACGGACGAACACTGCCAGCGCGCTGGGAATAGGCCAGATGCAGAGCAACTCGGTGATGCATTGCATCACGGCCCATGCCAGTATCCCGAGCAAGAGGAAGGATAGGATGACAGCCAACGGGCCACCTAGCTCCAGAATCTGTCCTCCGCGCCAGTCTGGTGTATGGATGTCCCGTATTAATTCCCGTGACACGCGATCTTGAAAGACGCCGGCAAGGCCTGACGATGTTACTCACTGTTGAAACATCAGCTAAGAGAAGTGCAGGTGATGTTTGTTTACATACCACAAGCCTGTTCCCAACGTCGCATTGACGGTGATCATCTGCTTGGTCAGTACTTATTCATCATGTCCGCTGCCCGACCCAATCGTACTCACAACCACTTGGACTGGGAGCAGTTTCCTGTGAGTCGTCCTTCCCTTCTTCGTCTTCGCCTTAGCCGGCGCCAAGTCCTCGTAGATGTGCACATCGTCGTTTCCGCTGTGTCCTTCATCCTTCATCGACGGGGGCTGTGGTTCGACTTGATTCGTAGATCGGGACGTGGGAGATGGAGTCGCGTCTGTAGACACCTGTTGCAGTTGGATTGAGGAGCTATGTTCCGTCCACTCGGGCGCAGACCTCGGTCTGTGGTCAAAACCCTCCTGTTGGCTCGGGGCCAGATTGAAACGTGCCATCTTTGGCGACATCAGATCAATTACTCAGTCGCTGCAAGACTCGAATTAGTGGATGAAGGTGAGATACTGCAGGATACATGCTGAGTCGCCCCAGAGCCTTTTGTCGTTGTTCGCGAGGCTCTGCTTCGTTCAGCTGATTGAAACAGTGAGCTCACTTGTCACTCGTGGTGGCAAGGTGGCTGCGCACATCGCCCAGCCCGCCAGCCCGCCCCCATCATGCTGCGGCGGCAGCGTGAGCCGTGAGGCCGCCAATAGACCAAGGTTGCCACCAGAACGACTGCTTGGGCGACTTGTCACTTGTGTCACACACATCTCGGTAAAGTGACGCCGTCTGATTCAGCTGACCTGCTGCTGTCAGCCTAGAAACGCCTCCACGGAATCTTATGCGCCTCGAGTCTCCGTTAGGACGTGTCAGAGTCACATTGCTGGCCGGGGACAGTCACCACATCCCACCGCGCAACAATACTTATTGCCCAGAAGCCTCGGTTCTGTGTCGATACAAGACCCAGCGCGGCGCTAGCTGTAACACTCTGTACAGAGGAAGATAGGCGATAGTCATCTCTTCAAAAGACAGACACCAACCACACCAGAGCGCAATGTCAGTCACGCAGAGCGCCAAGTCGCGCTATCTCAAGGAGGAAAATCTCTCGAGGCTCCTCGCCCGGCTATTCCCGGGCCAGGCAGATTTCAACATCCGGGTAAGCCGTAACTGACACTCCCAGCTAGTCGCTTTAGAGGCTGCGGGCTGACACAGGCGCTGTAGTTGAGGGATGATCAGTGGTGTTTCACCGTCCCAAGAGAGGTGACAGAGGTGAGTGTGCCCCTATATTTGCTGGGTACCTATAGCTCGAGGCTGACATTAGCGACAGGACGAAATCAGGTAAAGAAGCCGTTGAGCCTTATATAAAGCCTACCTGGCAGACTTGCAGGCATTTCTCTCGCATCGGCTGACACGCGTATTTAGTGGGATAAGGGACAACAATCAGTGAGATGCGAACGCTTTGCATGCATGCGTGCATACCGACTACCGCTTCTTTCCTTACCGAGCGTGGCGCATTCTCGGTGGCAATGCAGAAGAAGGAGAATAACGCCTTGGCAGCTTGGGGCTCAAAGCTGAGGGTTCGGGTTCAGCTCAGAAAGTAACAGTGGGCTCAAGGGATTTAATCAAAGAGGCCGCCGCCTCACGCTACCTATCTATCTAATGTACGGCGTCTGATGTAACTGTCTCGTTAACTACGTTCTATCTTTCAATGGCAATGTCCCAGCCAAGGCGATGCTTCGTCGAAGAGGTCGCTGGACCTATCAAGCTCATAGACATATTGCATCGTGATGGAGCGACAAGTCGTCGGCAATGGTCCACCGCCGACGAGATAGAGGTGCACCTCAACAGCGCCGATTGCGATAAGTACTCGCATCGGTTCGCGTACGTGTGCTTGACACTGTTAACTGCGGCTTGTTTCGCTAATGGAATTCAAAGGTCAATCTGTCAGCGTACATCGTGGAGCCCCCTGCAAATCACGCAGCCGCTGCTCGAGCTGCTCGTGTCCAAACACGATGCACACGATTCATTCCGGGACATCACATCGTGCTTCTACTATCGCAACGACGACGTCGAAGAAAACTACTGCCAGCCAGTCACCATAAACAGGACGGGCACAACTACTGGTAAATATCATCCTTAGATCTGTATCCCGGGGGCAAAGGCCATGTGCGCAGTACTCACGGATCATAGAGATCAGCTATACGATTCGGTATCCGGAACTCAAGTCCGGTGGCCGTGAATGGGCTCTCCGCCAAAGCGGTCTCTACCACAGCTTCGATACCGCCACGGCCAAGAGCGTGTCGGTCCTGTTCAGCTGCACGCCAAACTCGGCGGCACACCAGAAAGCAAAGGAGCTCCTGTTGGCCGGCGGCGATGATGCTCCCGCGAAGTTGCGAAACCCTTCATGGATTCACGAGGTCCTGTTCGCGGCGTACTATCCCGCGTGGAGGCCTTACATCGCCTCACTGGAACTCAAGCTTCTCCCCATCGTGAGTACCGATTCGATGCAATGTTTCTGGGTCTTCGTATGCTGAAACCCCCTCGGGCCAACACCACGTTCGCCACCTTCATCGAGGAGCCCCTGCGCGTGGGCTACGACAACCTGAGCGCCCTGGTCAGTCTCGAGAACCGCTTCCTGCAGATTCCGCAGTTCCTGTCGCACGGAGAGGATGTCCTGCGCGAGCTGGTGTCCGTCTTTGGTCAAGACCGGGCAGCAGCGGGAGTAGGGCCGTTACCCACGGCCGCAGTCGTCCTCCAGCTCGAGAACTACCGCCGCCGTGCCCAGGCGTGCTCGCGCACCGCGACGTCCCTGCATCGACGGTCGCAGACCACCGCACAGCTCCTGTCCGACACTCTCTCGTTCGGGGACCAGATCGTCGCCAAGGAGCAGAACGGTAGCATGCTGCAACTCAACAAGTCGGCCGTGTTCTTGACTACACTGACCCTCTTCTACCTGCCTGCATCCTTCGTCGCCGTGAGTACGCAGCTGGATGTCTCTTAACTTGTGGGCCAGTTATTGAGCTAAGAACCTGCAGACCTTCTTCGGTATGAACTTCTTTGACCTCGACCAGCAGGTCGGACGCATTGTCAGCACTCCCACGATCTGGATCTACATCGTTACATCAATCGCGCTGACGGCAATGACATTTTCCGTGTATTACTGGGTGCTACACCACGACGACTCGGTTGTCCGTCGGATGTCACCCAAGGTACACATCGTGGACTGGAGAGGACTGACCCGTCGTCTCACGATGAAAGGGGGTAATCGCATGAAGTTCGAAAGTGCACCTGTGTGAAATCTGCGGATGAGCCGTTTTGGGGGTATCTATCGATTAGTTGGTTCTATCATGACGTGGGAAGCTGGATTGTGTATATCGCTGGCTGACTAAGAGCGAATACGGATATCGTAAAAGTCAGCACACCTTCACCATCTGCGCTCGCATCGTAACCTTCCTCGTCGCGGCTAACTCCGCTGATTCTGCCAGCTCTCTGCTGGGCCGTACTTCGTGTGGCGGAAAGTTTTGCGGAGAACTTGCCCTTGTAGCGAAAGTCGGGCAGTTTTGCTATCTCACGCACGCTTCCGTTCCTCAGCAGATGTGGAAGCGGCAGCTCCAATAGCAGCATCATGTTGTTCCCAGATTTCGACCCCAGGGCAAAGACTCGTGGATCATGCCCGCCCGCCAGGAGCTCGACGATCTGATAGTTCTTGAAGGACGTTTGGCCGTCAAATACTTCGCTGGACTGCTCAAAGTTGCGCACAAGAAGCTCTTTCTCGTAAAGCATGATGGCGTATGCTCGTTCGTGGTTCAAAGCCGCCAGAGCTGTGAACAAGTTTCCTGAGTTGCTGCTGTCCAGATCCTTCGCACGCCCTTAGTCGTTGCATCTCTTACCAAGGGGTTCATGGAGACTTACCCTGGATCCGGTGTTGAGCGGATTCTCAATCGGTAGGGTCGTGACCTTCTTGGTGCCGAGGGACATAGACGAGATCCGGATGCAGTGCTCCTGACTACTAGCACTGGTCGCTGGCTGTGCAACTGCGCAGAGAGTTCCATCGGAGGGAAACAGCAAATGGGTCACATCACCAGCGGAACTCTTCACTAAAAAGTGTTGCCACGGTTCCTTCGCGCCAATGTTGTACTTAAACTTATTACTGGAGAGCGATCCAGCTGCTGAGTCGTTCCTACCCGCATGTTAGCAGTGTGGGCTTGAGTCTAGTTCGACGAGGATTGTTACCCATCGATTCTGTGGTGGACGAGGTCCATGATGGGCGCGTAGAAAACCCATGAGCTATGCGTATCGCGTGGGACCATACAAGCCAGGGTCCCTCCTCCTGGCGATATGGCAACCTCGTGGAGTCCTTCGAAGCTGCCAACTGGAAGGGTAATTTCATAGCTGACCTGAAAGTTCGGGCCAGATAAATTGCCGCCTTCAAGGTCAAAGAGATATATCTAGAAAAAGATCAGCTACAGTTCTTTCGAGTTTCCCACGGAAGCTATTCGTACGGATGGTCTACTCCCTTTTGTAGAAGCAATCAGATACTTTTCGGTAAGTTTTATACTCTTCCAAGCTACGGATCCTTCGAGCTGGTGCTCAGCAACTGGATGCAAAGCTTTTCCCTCGTGCGGTACGAAGGACTGCGGACCATAGAGGACAATATGCCTATCAGTCCAGCATGCTATGAGTCTGCCGTTGGGGGATACGTCGGAACCCTTCAGGATGTCGATCCCCGGCAGCGGCCAGCGGTGAACTCGGGCCTCAGTCCCATTGTCTCTTCACAGTAAGGTCAGTCAGTAATAGTAAGCGGTATAAAGGGATGTGTGGGCGCGTCAAGAGAATTGCAAGCTTACACCTGCCTGGCGAAAGGAATGATCCATTTAAGTCGAGCCCATCGGCGAACAGTTGCAGCTGATGTGGTCTGGCCCCTATGAGGATGATCCAGATTGCGGTAATCTGCAGATGCTTCCGACATAAGATCACTTATTTCCTGTGCAGACGCCCTGCCGGAAGAGTCGAGAAGAAGTACCGAATCCTCAACATACTTCAAAGTGCGCCTCACCACCTCGCGCTCTGCTATACTTCGCCCTCCCGCTTTACGGATGAGGTATCTATGTTGGTCCTTCACTCCTGGGTGGTTCTTTGCTTTCTTAAGACTCTTAGACAGGAGGAAGAAGCGATCGGCGCTTCCGCAACCTTGCCGCCTGGATTCCTCCTCACGAGCATCCGAATACTCGTTGATGCCCCTTTGTCCCTCTTCGAGAAAGGTGAAGATGACACTGACGACACAGCCCAAAGACCAATTGTCGCTCTCCTTGTTCATCTTCCGCATGGCAGTGCTCGATTCGGGTGCCAAGTACGTACCGTCCAGACGAAGATTCATCGTCCCAGAAGCAGCAGCATCTGTCTGCTTTCTCTGGAATAGACTGCTCATGTCCTTGTCCCTGCCATCATACTCACTATTGTGAGCCGTGACCTTCACGCGGGACATGCCGAAGTCGCTGATCTTCCATATCAGTTGCCCTGGATGTCTGCTATCAAAGACCAGAATATTCGCTGGCTTCAGATCCATGTGGAAGCAGACCAATCGGTTGCCGTCGCGGTTCTTTATCTTTGAGTGCAGGAACTCCAACCCGCTCGCAAGCTCCGAAGCGCACCTGATGATGTCTGCCCGCTGGGACCTGGACGCTGGCCGCGGGGTTTCGATCATCCATGTCCTGAGATCGCAATGTGCCAGTGGCATAAAGAGACTGAAGGTGTCGTCGTCGAGCTGGAGACTCCCATATGTTGTGAGGATGTTGTCAGACCGGTCGGGCGCGTACAGAATCTGCTTGATGATCTCATACTCATCCTGGAACTCACGACTTTTCTTGAAGTCCTTACGCGCCAAGAGCGTAGGCGTCGTGTTTGCCGTCGACGTGCGCTTGTTCAGCGTATGACCTTCGGCAATTTCAACGCGGTAAACCTCGCCGTATGACCCCGTGCCTATGTGCACTTCGTCAGACGAGTAAGGGAGGCGGTGCTTCTTGCGATCGGTCACTCGGACATCCTCTCCCTTCAGGAGGATGATCGGACAAAAACATGGCTGCGTGTCTAGGAAGTTTTTGATATCAAGCAAACTATGGCGTCCAAACAGCTGTTCCAGCTGATGACGATTTGCCGGTAGTTGGTCAATCCTGCGACCATTCCCATGAACAATGGGCCAAGACTCCGAGGGGCTGGCAAGAAGCGTCTTGGTAAAGGCTCTAGCTGATGCGATGCCACAAGGCGCGTAGATCAGAATAGCCAGAAAGTTGCAAAGGTCTCTGTCTGTCGTCCTGGCGATGAGAATGTCGTCGGTAACACCGGATCCGAAGAATGCCTCGACTGAATCGCCAGGTGGCACGAGACTCTGGAAGAAGCGTCGCAGATTGAACGCCTGCAAGATGGCTTGAGCGGTGCCGACCCTGGCGAAGCGCAGCTCAGCAATTTCCCTCCTCTCCAGCTTAGCGTGAATCTGGCCGGACAAGTCGTTGAGCACGTCGTCGAACGGGTCCGCGGCCATCAGACCGAGTTTGGCGACCGTTCAGGGGGTTGCCACCCGGATCCTGCTGTTCAGGCGCAAGTAGAAATTGCATAAAATGGAGTGAAAGTGTGAGTTGGGTCCCATCGCATTCAATTGTGGCAAGTCAAACCTATCATTGAATCGGTAGATCGCGCAATTTTCGGGCGGCTGGAGTGAGGCCTTGCAAAGGATTCCAGCCTGGGCGAGAGATGGCGGTTCAGTGGCGCTGATAGCACACACACACCTACAGCTGCGCCCCAAAGACCCCAAGACCCCAAGACCCCAAGAGAAGGGGGAACGTTAGAAGGTACCTGGGCTGCATCAAAAACAGCGTCTAACTTCAGCTGTAGGCTCCAGCACACCTGCAGTGTGGTCGCCTTCTCAATCAGGCCTACCGGATAGTCCGCGCCCGGCTGATATCAAACACCCAGTTACTGGGCATGCCTTCAGGCTTCTGTGAACATCGAGGCGAACCTCGCATTCCACCTTCAGCCTTCAGCCTTCAGCCTTCAGGCGGTCTGCTTCTGGCCAGATGGCCTGTTTTCTTCTTCTTCTATGGGGATCAGACAAGTTGAAGTGTGGGAGGGATGCCACGGTAATATCGAGTTAAGAAGCTGATTATCGGCGGCATTACAGTGCAGGTGACTGGCTATCTGCTTCGGGTTTCACTCAATTTCAATTCGGGCCTTGGAATTGCCCGCAATTACCTCTTGCCGGAGCCCTGGCCCCGGCCTCCGGATCAAACAAAAGCCGGCGCTTTCTCTTAGACGGTTAGACCCACACCAGCACGACCAGCCACACCAGCAGCCATAGCACCAGCCACACACATCCGCCCACCACGATATCCAACATCCAACGTACCACCCTTAGACTTCTCGAACAACCTGTCATCCCCAAGACCCCCATCTCTGGTGTCCCGACCATGCTCAATCGCTTCAACTCACCGAGGGCTACAAGAGGACGTCGGAAAAATCCCGAAAACTCGACATCTAAGTGACCCCGGATCTCAATTGATTCACTTCAATTCAATTCGGGAGACTTGAACTGAATTACAATTATTCGTCAAAGATTCTTCGTCAAAGATTCTTCGTCAAGGTCCGAATTGAATTGATTGAATTATGATTCTTTAACTTGAATTTGGTGAAAAGCAGCCAGTGGCTATGGGGAAGCGAGGGTCGCAAGACTTAGAGAGGCGAGCACGGAGATGGGTCCGGAAGGTGTATTCGTACATCATCCTGTCATCTCGCAATACACATTGAATAGTCGATTTCTGGTAATACTATGTGATTTTCAAAGTATAGCTTCACCCGGCAACAGCGCGTTCCTCCACTTCATGGCCGACCGCTCGTTCGCCCAATTGAGTAGCGCATCGTAATTAACACACTCGTGTTCCGAACCCCAGCCGGGTCCCGCCTCCGTTTCGCCCTCCAGGTTGGTGTCGCCGGCGCACATGATCGACTGGCGCAGGTAGTCGAAGCAGTGCGACGAGTGATGGGCCACCTCCTCGGTCAGCTCGGTGCCGGCGTACCCTTGCTGGTAGTGGTTCACGATGTACGAGAGGCAATGTAGCTGGTGGAAGACGGCCATCATGTAGGCGGGGCCGTCGGTCGTCCGGTTGATGGGGACCGTGTAGGGCTCGTTGAGGATGTCGTAGGAGTCGTGATCGGGGATCTGGACGTAGCCCCTGGCGTCTATTGGGGGCAACGACGTCAATGAGAGGTCTCCTCAGTGGTACTGGTACACGATCACAGGGGGAGGTTGCTATACATACCTGCACTCAGCGGTATCCAGCTATGCAGCGTGTGAAGCGTGTCCTGCTCGTCGAAGAGCATGTCTTCGCTTACATATTGCGGATCCGGGAGGAATGTGTACGTCTTTCGCGGCACTGCGAGCGATACATATGAGCGATCAGGATCCTTCCATATTTCTCGCTATCAACGGAGTAAATGTACATACACTTCGGAACCGGAGACGGTTTGACTTGGCTCTTTTCGCGCACCGTATTGGCCACGAAAAGACCGATGACTATTGCCATCGCAATCTCCAGTGCTAGCCGCAAGTATCGCGTCGCCTTGCGCGAAGTTGTGCTTTTCCGGGACCACACGGCATCGTTGGGAGCCGGACCTGGCGAGAGGAAGGCCTGCTCTTCCTCGTCATGTTCTTGCTTGCTTGGGCTCATTGCGCAGGCGCATATGATGTACTCGGAAGGACTTCTGGGTGCGATTTATGTGCGACTTCGCAAGAGTTGTGATCACAAACTTCCACGATGCAAATAGGGATAGCACTTGGAGGCGAAAGAAATGACAGGATACGTTACGTCGCCGGTTCCCCATTGGGCAACGCCGTGTTTTGCCTAAAGGGGAAGCCATTTGCGTGCCTCCGTTCCAAGCCAGGTTTAGCCGGCTTCTCAAAGGGAGCATACGGCGGCCGTCAACTGGCCGCGGGCTTATGCGGCGACGTTAATCTCCCCTTTTATCGCATCGCCATCGGGTGTTGTATGTTCTCGCATCCAGTAGGTCCGGGCCCGGGCAGCTTTCACGGCAGCGGGATAACCGCGTTGATCACGGCGCAGTCCGACCCGGGGCCGTTTCCGGGCCATCACACCACAGTCGCCGGCTTCAACTGAATGGACGACCATTGGTGGCGACTACGTCTCGTATATTAGGTTTTCTGGTGAAGCTAACCAACGTCTTACAAATCAATCCCAGACGGGTTTGGAGGTGTAAGAGTTTCATGGGAAGCATCCCTGACGCGGCACTTTATAGTTGGGGAAGCGCCTGTCCGTGCCAGAAGGCTAATCATAGGGGGCGAATGATGACTTGTTGTTCTGCGAGAGCTGCGGTACTGATCAGGCGTGGAAGCCCTGTGTATGTACATGTATACATTTTTTGCCCCTTCCATGCTTCCTGGCAATCCGGGATACCACGGCAGAGGCTTCAGGGCAGGGTTCCATTTCATGTATGCAACACCTGATCTCGAGAAACTATGACGATAGTCAGACTGAGAGGTTGTCGGGGCACATCTCAGCTAATGCAAACCCCTCGCTGCCATGTGTCGACAGAATCTATGTACCTGCATACCTGGAGCTCTGCGGGCGCCGGCGACATGACGCTTCCATTCCTTGATACGAGAGTGATCTGTTCGTCGCATATGATCCAATGATCCACGAAAAACCTGGCCACAATCGAATCTTAGGTATTGAGTTGTGCATATCGATGACACGGACAGAGCGACAAACCTGGGTGTGTGCTCCTCTGTTGGGCACAGAGTTTCGGACCCGAAGCAAGTCTTCCCGCAGGCCAAGGAAAGTCTCCTGATGAGCCTGTCTGCCGGAAGGACCAGAGCAAAAGATGGTTGCTTGAGTTTCGCACCAAAAGTACGGAGACATACATCATTGTGAACACCCCGGTTCTGGTGTGTTGGACATCATCGACGGAAAAGGGGGGCAGATTGCGTATCTATCTGGTCAAGCACCAATAAGTCAGGTGAGAAGGTCAGTGAAACCACCGAGGTGCTACCACTGCCATGGCACAGACGAGGTCCCGACATTGGTTTAAGGTTTAGTCTGACCGTTCTCAACGAAGACGTTACGTACTAGTTGGGTCAGACGAAACCCAACCGATCTCGGGTCGTCGTGTGTGGCAGAGGGCTTACGAGCGGGCACTAGCCATCCGACCCTCAAGGCCGGGTCTTCTCTCGAGCCTCGATCGAGGCCCACTCCACACCGCACGCACCAACTTATATCCCCCGAAGCATCCCATACGTCCGGGTGTCATTGCCAAGAAACTTTGACAACTGCCTGGGCGTGGACGTGACGACTTCCAAAACCTGTTCATCCCATCCACACTTGTTCGTAGCACTCCCAGATGCCTGAGCGAGGTGTTGTAGTTGGGCCGGAGGTGACGGAGACTTGGCGATGATTTGCATCATGAGCATGGATATGGGCATCGGTAGATGCGGTCCTCGGTCTGAGGTCCCAACGCCCTCGTTCTGCCGATGAATGTGGGAATATAAGATACCGCTACTCAAACACGTTTCGTCTCGTTTCGTTCTCCTCCTCATCCTCATAACCTTCGACACCCACCACCTCTGCATTGAAACACCTGCATAGCATCATCTCAAACAGTACCAGCTCAACCTCTCAACTCAACTATCACACTTCCTGTCTCATCTCAAAAAGGTAAATTCGCCCGCAACCTACACTACAGGACCAACAGACTCTGGGCCTCCTATCCCATTGCGATGTCATCCCTCATTGCGATGTCATCCCTCACAACTCCCTATTCAAGTTTTCACTCGTGTTTTCAGGGTGTCCAATCGTCCATAAGCCTACATCGCTGTCGGGTGCTGCGAACATCACACGAGAATATCTCTATACCGATCATTTCTGACCTATTTCATGCTTCTAGCATAGCCAACAACTATCCAAAATGGTGTCCAAGCTCGTCCTCGCGGCCCTACTCGCGGCGCCCGCTGCCTTAGCTGCCCCCGTCGCTGGCGGAGCGGTTGCTGTCATGGACGAGCGCGGTTTCGAGGCTGTAAATTAGTTGGTACCAGTGGTTAGAGCCATGGATACTGACTACATCAGGCGGAGTTCGACCCCAGCAAGCGAGCTGCTGACATTGCGTTCATCGAACGATCGTTTGCCGATGTGAGCAGATGGGGCGAGGGCAACAACAAGAACGGCGAGTACAAGGGCGACAACAACAACAAGAACGGCAACTACAACAACAAGAATGGCGACTATAACAACAAGAACGGCAACTACAAGGGTGACAACAACAACAAGAACGGCGAGTACAAGGGCGGCAACAACAAGGGTGATGACAAGAATGGATACAACAACAAGGGCGATAACAAGAGTGGCCACCAAAAGAGGGGTGAAGAGCAGAACGGTGATGGCCAGAACCACGATGACAAGAACGGCCAAAACTATGACGACAAGAAGGGTGACGGCCAGAACTGGGACAACAGGAATGAAGATGGTCAGAACTGGGACAACAAGCAGGACGATGGCCAGAACTGGGATAACGAGAAGGGCTACGGCCAGAACTGGGACAACAAGGGTGATGGCCAGAACTGGGACAACAACAATGGCTACGGCCAGAACGGCTACGGCAACAACTGGGGCAACAAGAACGGAGAAGGTCAGAACTGGGACAACAAGAATAGCCAGAACTGGGGCGGCAACAAGGGTGGTGATGGCAAGGGCCAATGGTAATTGGTGAAGCCTGCTTGCATGTCAAAGCAGCAGAGGTGATGTCGTGGTGTACTTAGCATTCGTTCCTAGTTAGGAGTTGATATTGACATTGGACACTGTCTTGGTTACACCTGGTTTCTCCTCCATTGTGAAAATGATGTGTTTGCTCCTTTTGGCATGCTAACTTTCTCTCTGATCTGAGTCTTTTGATTTGGAACAGGATCGATGGTGAGATGTGATGTTGGTGACTAAAGAGCAATGCGGCTGATCTTGGCTCGGGATCGACCGATTTCCAGGCGGGGGGGGGGAAGGGTCCAAGCGGAGTGTCCTGCAGGGCAGAGTGTGACAGCTATTTTGGAACCCGTGGCGGACGAACCAGCGGGGCGCAGATCGGACAAAAGGGGGCAATGGAGGTGGAGGAGCTGCAGGCTGGCATTGGTTGGACCAAGAGACATCGTTGGCCAATGACATCTATCCGCATAGCTGTCCGCGCATTAGGTAGCAGCATGGCAACCGGGACACTCGCCTCTGGGGCGGAAAAGAGGTGAACAGAATCCCCTGCGATCCTCGGGGAGTAGGCGGTAGATGAAAGATGACGGCTCGCTTGTCCCTTAAGGAAGCCTTGTATATTTATAGACGGCGGAATCGCCTCGCCTGGGCCAGCAAGACTACCTAGTCATTAACGGCAGTGTCAGTGAGAGTGAACACAGAAGCCTATACGTGGAAGAGAGCCATACCGATCCGCCACAGCCAACTCAAAACCGCGTTCATCACTTATAGTAGCGAGACAGGATAGCCTGAGTCTCCCTCGCGACCCTCTGCGCGTGAGCTGCCTCGATGTCCCTGGAGCTGGCCGTCGATGCCATGGGTGTGCTGCTGGGCCCATGGCGGTAGGTGCCGAGACTGTAGCTCTGGACGCTCTGCCTGTCGGTGGAGTGCGACGTTGGGGGGCTCGTGGTGTAGTGGTGTTTTGGTTTATGCGGCGTCGTGCTGGGGAGGGGGAGCGAGTAGGTTAGTCTTTACCTTCATACGGGGGTGTATGTGTATGACGGGAGGTAGTGTTTTTGGAGACGGACCCGTTGTATGTGGCGTCGTTCGAACCCATGATGGCTGGGTTGCTGTAATTTCCTGTTGCACGTAGGCTCTGGGACGGCGAAGGGGAGGAAAACAAGTGTCGATGCCTTTTCGATCTGCTAGGGAGTGGGAAGTAGCGACGGGAAGACTCGAGAAGACTTTAGCTCTGCTGGCGAGGCATCCAGGCCGCGAATCGAGAAGTATTGCAAGTCTGGGTTGATGTAGCCATATACATGTGGAGGATGTATGAAAGTAGTAGCTCGTGAAGGTTGGGGGGAGTTGATTTCGACATGCTGAGTGGAGAACAATGGAAATATATATACGATATAGGGAGAATGGGTACCCGCAACGTCGAGGTGTAGAGAATCTGGAGTTGAGGAGGTCGACAACTGATCGCGCGGAGGACGTAACGACCTGCAGCGTCGCTCATTGGTCAGGCGTGCTGGTGACGGAGAGACCCTACGTCGGTCTCGAAACCTTAGAGGCTGGGAGACTGCCTTGGCCAGGAACATGTTCATGCTAGGGCACTATTCAGGTCTTCTGCAGGATACCGATTGATTAGCCAGACAGGTAGGATAGAGAAAGGACGGTAGAAAAGTCCTAGGTCCTAGATTGGCTGGAAGCGCAGGTCCCAGGACACGGTGCTGCTACGTCCTAATCACTTGAGCCTCCAAATGTCGTCTTGTCTGGCTCCTGACAAGCAAGAAACCAAGAGATACCAGCTGGCACAGATGTCCCTTGTGCAGCGCCTCAGGCTTGTGGCCACGAATGGGGAAGAACCCGAACCAACCGCATGCAACTCTAGATGAGCTAGTGTGCTCGCCGGTTTGCCTTACTCCAGTGGTTGCTTTGACGTGCAGTATACGCATTGCGCACGGAGAACGGCATCGGCTTACGCCGGGACGGTGTGGCACCGTTGCTGATTCTCGGCTGCTCTGATGGGGCCACCGAGACCGAAGACAATATGACCCGCGGAGGCCTCATCACAGTCGACTCTAAACCGGGCTTGGCGTTCGGAGAGACATAGAACATTTCACGTATGCACATACATGATACAGTGTTGTGAGAGAATAGAAGCTGCTTGGTATCTCTACTTGACCGATACGTAAAGGCGGCAGAGGCCAAATATGCCCGCGTTATAGCACGCTCGCACTCGCCTGTGGATAGTCACCACAGTGAAAAGGAACTTGGGCTGGTGGTAACTGTGATTGACTTGCTTGGAGAATTCGCTTGAATTATTGACAAGATTGTGTTTGCTACGCTTGGATAACGAGTCGTATACCTACCGTCTTTGAACTCTTTCGGTCAGCAGGGCCCTGCCAGGGTGGTAGACTCGAGATATTGCCAGGACGTAAAAAATGCAGTGACTTCATCGTCACTCGACGATGTAAGCATATACAATACACGAAAGTGATCAGACCGTGATAGTTGAAAACGATGTGATGGGCCTGATATTCCTCCTCGAAGCCCAGAGGGCGCCAGCAGCGGTAGTGGTGTGAATTGGACTGAAGTCAAGATACAAACCGGTCGTGGTTGCAACTTCAGAATACGCATTATATGCATCTCGGTGGTGGGTTCCGGTGTTCGCGTTCGGCCGCTGCTTTCAAAGGTCGAACAGACTGGAAATTGGCAAGAACCGAGTCTTGTACCACGTAGGCCGAATCAGGCCACCGGATCGTACCCATCAGCTCCCCGTTACTCCCACGTTCGCTCTAACCACCGTGCAAAACGTGATGTCCTCAGTGTCGTGTACGTCCCAACGTTGGTTCGCGGCCCAACTGATCGCAGTCATTCTTCGTTCGAAGGTCATACGGGTATTTCGGTGCAGCTCGCGGAGAGGTTTGATAGGCCGAACGTGAAGCCCAAAGGTATGACAGGCAGCCAATTATTGGCAGTCCACCTTGAGGCAGACACTCTGAGCGCCCGGGTTGGTAGGAGCAACCTTCGTAGCCTTTCGGTGAAGCAAGGCGACTTCAAATCCCTCTGTATCCCGACCAATCGACCATGGCCACGAATCGGTGGTAGAATGTGACCGCAGGCTCCAGCGTCGCATCCGAAAGAGCGGTCTGACGCGGTCACGATGCAAGGCTGGCGTGATTCCTATGCAGCCGCCTCACTTTGGGAGACCGACGATGCGGTCCGCCTCACTCTGTGTGTTGACCGAAGATGCCCGCCTCATTCTCCAAATGCTGGTATGCCCGGTTTGTTCCCGGGCTTGTGTGTCCCGATGATGGACAGAAGAGGTGGTTTGCGAGAAAGCCTCGTCAGGCTGTTTCGAGATGGGACTGAGGTCGAGGTCGTTTCGGGAGTCGGTTTCCGCCGGTTCCGTGATTTGGGTCACGTGCCGATATGTGCTGATAAGGTACGCCGAGCAATGTTGGTGTATCGGAGTGAGGGAAGGCGCATCGCAACATAGTTGAACCCGACGATGGCTTGTGAGTACTAGTCTCATGGTGACAATGACCGATCGAGAAGACTTCTTTGATCCTGTATAGTCGATGCTGTCGAAACAAAAGAAGGGATGAAGCATGAAAACAAGACAAAGGAGATTGATATTGGTTGGATGCGCCTGGCAACAAGTGGGATATAAGTAGATGCGAGTAGTGCATCGCTGTCACATACGATGTCTCAGTGGCACGTCGATGAGGTATGCGACGAGACGAGAGAGCGTCAAAGAGACATGGTGCTGCCAGATGTGGCCCCCAACAGGTGTCGGCCATGTTTTGGCCCCCAAAAGAAGCAGTGTTGCAAGGAGAGGAGGAGATGGTATGTTCGATAACGAGTCGGAGAGGGGGCCAGAAACCAAAATGTGCGAGCAGGTAGTTCTTATATCCATCTTCCGATATGAGTGTTCGGCAACGAGGGGGTGTCCTCTGCGTGAGCGACGGTGCATGTGCTGGGGCCAGACATCCGACATCTTGGATATTCGTGGCTCTGCTCTGGATGGCTTGCGTAACCTCAGGCGCCGGGCAACATGCATCATGCATGGTTGACTGGAGGTTGTGAGGCTCATCAAATTGGGGGCATGTGCCATGGGCCATGGCCGCCATGGCCATCCATGGGTACATGATCAGCGAATCGCCTTCTCTGATTGGGTCATAGATAAGTACCCAGGTACCTAACCTGCAGGCCACCGCTCTCGACCTGCAGGCCATCGAGCCATTTGGAGGTTTTGCAAGGTTAGTTGTATGCATGGCCAACGATCCCCTGCTCTGATTGGGTCATACCAAAAGGAGTAATGATGGCTTTCGGGTGCGGCCTGATTCCGTTTGGGGGCCACAACTTCACAACGCCCGGTTCGCACCAGATGACACCGTCCTACAACGCAAGCTCTGGTAGACCAGCTGTGCGGACCTCGAAACCCGACGTATCGGTATTACTGATGCAGCAGTCGCATGACACGGATGTGCCACAGGACTACCTATCAAGGCGGGCTGCCTATTGAGTATCACATGCGGACACAACACGGCAGCATGACCAGGGACGCAGTTGATCGATGGTCGGTGTGTAAGGGAGGACGCACATGAGCTGGAAGCCCGACGGTCTGGGCAGTCATCCTTCAGATTATTTGCCCACTATTACCATGGGCGGGTAATAAACATTGGCGCTCCAGAGTCATGGTTCCGGATAGCGAACGTGGAAGGTCGATCGAGATTGAGGTGGTATTGGATGTGCTGTTCAATGCCCGCTAGAAGGCACCTAAGCTTGGTAGAACGGATCAACGCTTGTAAGTGATGCTTCAGAGTGACAGTAGAGCCAGGTAAGGTCGTATGTGGCCTGTGTTCTGATCTGTTGTCGAGCCTCTCTCAGGAAGGCGTTCATTTTCCATTTGTAGGACGTGGCTGTGCCCGACGAAGTGGTGACAATTTTGCAAGTCAAGTAAGCAGATTGCCAACTTGATACGTTGGCAAAGCCTTCCGACAGTGAGATTGACCCAGCTTCATGGCTCACGATAGCTGTCCCGTTCCAACGGGTCCGTTCCGGTAGACTGTCACCGTGACCGTCACCACAGAAGGCCCCAATGCCTCTCCTGGTACCCGAGAGCTGGTAAGAATGAGGTTGGGGGCTCAGGATCGTGATTGGTAGTAATACGAGGAAGCTCTGTGACCAATAGGCAAAGTTGCCAGAGCTACCTTCGACTTCCCTTGCAGAATCCTTCTAGAATGCTACACCGATACATCTGGTGGTGCACTCGCAACAACATGCTCGCTGTGTAGACGGGGGAAGGAAGCTAGGTCACTTGACAACACGGGTACACAACCCGAAGATTCTTTTTACGCATATGACGTTGGAAGGTAGTGCCACGTATATGCGTGGGCACCTTGCGAGAAGCTGTCTGAGGGCGACACCCCTGCAAGAATCCGGACAGCCTTGCTTGGATTGGTGAGACGTAAGGTAGGACGTCTGAGGGGCAGTTCCGAGGCTACTCCGTGACATCGTGCAGAATGCGCCGGTCTCAGGACTGCAGACTGCCAGGACTCAGGAGAACAGCGACGGTCAGACGTTGGCGCCCCCAGGAAATAGAATGGCGGGGTTTGGAAGACCGAAGGTTGATAAGTTTTAAAACACCGGCAGCGGAATCTCTTCCCACCCCTTGAGCGCCCCACCAGTGGCTGCCAGCTGTGGCTGAGATGTTGGACCGGGCACTGATGTGGGACCGACTGTGCAACGCGACACGGAACTTTGCAACGACTTCACTATCAAGTCTTTCTTAAAACATTAGTGACGCTACGATTTCGCCAACCAATTAGACAACAGATTTTGCCCCGCTTAAATCGTCTTTTTCCTTTGCAGTTCATTTGCTTCTGCGTGCAATCTATCGAGACCTAGACCATTCGAACCGTACTACCTTAATGCATATCATGGTTTTTTTTTTTTTTTTTTTCTATCGTTGCCGTTCGAAATATTGGTTATAAGTGGTAATTGTGAGCCGTACGCGGTGCTGTGGCGCTGTAGCTGCGTTACGTGGCCCCTCTTTAAGAACTTCCTCTCAGTAGCAGCTAAGCCGCGGGAGCGGCGTCGCCTGCCGCCAGCTAGGTACAGCTGGGCCAACAGTCATACGTAAGCCGTACGTGGATGGATAGACCAGATAGATAGACCAAATGGACAAAAATACCTTGGGTTGGGTAGATGCAGTAGCAAGTACTATTGTCGAAAAGGATGCGTTAGCCCCACCCGTGAAATGCACGCAGCGCATTGAGAAGCTACGAAGTAGCTGGTTATTTTATTATTACGCGAAATTCTACTGAACCATATTTCCCGCCCAATCCAACTGCTCTATGCGAAACCATAACATGATAAGCATGTACCGCCAAGCTTGCAGTTCTAATAGAGCCAACCTCACCGTCATCACGCCAGCGCTCCAATAGAACAAGGAGCTCACAGGTCTTCTTCCTCGGCAGTTGATTTCTCGACGAGCGAGTACCTATCCTTACCCGTCTTGTCGTCCGTCTCACGCTCGACTGAAGAACTTAGTGTCAGTGCCCAATGACCGATCTTCTGGATGAAGGCCCGAGTGGGGGTGTACTTACTGGTAAGCTTGTTGATATGGCCAATGATGTTCTCGATATTCGTGTCCTTCTTGTTGCGGTCCTTCCGTCCCAAGTTGTTTATCCATTCGAATTGGTTGAGTGCCAGGTACACGATGGCGATGAACACCACGACTCCAAATGAGTACAGCCAGACAACAACCACCGTCACAATGTCCGTCCACCCGTTGTTCGAGTTGTTGAAGTGGTCTTGAGGTGTCGTTCTCATGACGCCGCCGCCGCTGCCGGACAGCCATCCGAAGAGACAGAAGATGGTCGCGATGATGTCGACGCCGAGAATCGCGACCACAAGCTGCCACGATGGCCATGTTCGCCCGCCGCGGGTGACAAAGATGAGCCAGTTCTCAGTCAACGCCACTTCCAGAAATAGGACTTCTTGGATCGACCCAAAGTTCTCGATTATTCCACCATTTGGCAAGAACATCGTGCCCCGAATGATCCAGGTCCCCAGAGCCAGGAGTGCCCCTAGGATCACACTGATAACCCATATCTTCTTCAGTTGCCACTCCACTGGTCGTTGTTCGACGTGTGCGTTATCGTAAGCAACGGCCACCGTAGCCAAGTCGGCAAATAATGCGATGAACACGATCACTGCAGCACCATGAGTCAATAGCTGCCCATTGAGGATACGTTGGACGACTCGGATGTTACTGACGGTCCGGGCGGATGGTCTCGTTGATGATGACCATCGATGTCGTCAGGTAGATCTCAAGATGAAGACATAGTGCAATTCTATATTGCACGTAGGCTTTCATCCGTTGGAAGATCTGCTGGCAATTAGCAACAGGTCACCGCCCAAGGTCACCTCCCCATCCGCTCAAATTTGGACACTATGGGTTGTTGCGCCACACACGACAGCAAGATGGAAGTACATACCTGACGAGAGGTCTTGATGGACAAGATAATAGTGCTCAAACCGGGTGCCAGAAACACGATATCGGCCGCTGCTTGCGCGGCCTCGGATGCGCCTTCTACAGCAATACCACAATCGGCCTTTTTGAGGGAGGGTGCATCATTCACGCCTGCGCAGTAAAAGACACATCAGCAACAGCTTAGAGTCTATGGTGCGATAGAGATGCAGACCAAGGAACACCTACCGTCACCCGTCATTGCAGTCAAAGAGCCGCGCTGCTGTAGCATTTCCACCACTTGATACTTGTGCTCGGGAAAAACTTCCGCAAACCCATCGGCACGTTGCACAAGGTCGTGTTGAACAGTCCCCGTCAAGCCACTATGGACCAGCTTATCAGCATTGTAAATCTTCGTGCCGAGACCGAGCATTTTGCAAGTTTCCTTGGCGATAGCGGTCGCATCACCGGTTAACATCTTCACCGGAACACCCAGATGTGCAGCTTCGAGGATCGTCTGCGCCGTGTCTTCACGTGGTGGATCGAACATGGACAGCAGCCCAAGGAGAGTCCAGTCCTCGTCGTTCTTCTTATATGCGACACCAAGAGAGCGGAACCCTCGCTGGGCAAATTCCTTGGTCTTGCCCTTGTACAACCTGCGCATGTCGTCGCTGACATTGGTGATAGTGAGAACCGCACTTGGGGCTCCTTTCGCGCAGACGTAGCGATCGTTACCCAAGCGGCACTCGCTAGTGATGCGCTTCGCTGCAGCACGCGCGGTCAGCAACTGTTCTATGCAATGAGTCAATTGCTCGTGGTCCCCAGACCGTGGTTTGGGCGTAGAGGCCCCTGATGGCAAAGGGACAGACTCCCGAGACACATGCGAAAGGGGGAGAAGGCAGCTCGGCACTACTTACAAACCGGGTCAAAAGGCATGAATTTATCCACCTTCCATCCCTGGCGGAGGATCTCCCGTGCTTTAGGATAGCGCTTGAGCGACGTGATGGTGACTTTGTCAATCGGATCCAGCGAGGCAACATTGTGGGAACTGGCCAACGCTGCAACTGCCATCATGAAGTTCACATCTTGACCCTCAACGACGTATGGGTCACGAAGGCTGAGCTTGTTGGCAGTAAGAGTGCCGGTCTTGTCCGAGCAGAGAACGTTGACACCCTTTATAATCAGTCAGAACTTGGTGAAGAGCCAATGCCGGGGTGCACTCACTGCTAGAGACTCGATCGCTGTCAACTTCTGAACGATCGCTTTCTGCTGCGCCAAGTACGCTGCCCCTACAGCCAGGGTGGTTGTTGTCACCACCGGAAGACCAACAGGAACGCCGATGATCAGCAGCACCAACGTGTAATGGAGCAGGTTTTGGACGTTTGGCTCGGCGATTCGAAGGTTGTGGAAAAAGCCGCCAATCCAGGCAACCAAGATCCAGAACATGACGAGGACCAGTAGCGACGTTCCGATGCTGTCCATGACCGCCTTGAAGTGGCCTTGGTCCTTGGCGCCTTGGACCAGGGAAGCAGTTCGACCGACGAACGAGTACCTCGCCGACGTGGTGATGATGGCGTAGGATTTGCCGCGTTTGCAACCAGTGGTGTAATAGACAACATCGCCCATGTACTTGTCGACCGCGAGGGATTCGCCAGTGATGGCCGATTGGTCGCAGGCCACCAGGGGTTCGCCGACATGGACTGACTCGTCGTCGTCGTCATCGTCATCTTCACCTTGCTTCTCCTTGCCGCCGCTGCTCTCTTTGGGCTTGTCCGCCTTCTCATTGCCATTACCACCATTGTCTTCCTCGCCAAATTTATCCTCATTCTTCAACTCCTTGTACTTATCGAAGTCTTGTGGTCGAGAGTAGTCGCATATCAACCGGCAGTCTGCTGGGACGGTCTGTCCCTCCTGTATGATGACCTGCCAACCATTAGCTCGGTCCATTGTCTTTGGAAGTACGGCTTCCACAATGGGGCTGGAGGAGTTCCTGGCTCATCTCTATGATTGACCTACGATATCACCTGGCACCAGCTCCCTGGCTAGGATCTGTTGTTCCTCACCATCTCGCACAACCGGGGCCTTCATGGCAATGTCACCCTTCAAGCTCGCCACGATATCCGCTGCCTGCTTCTCCTGGTAGAACCCGACAAAGGCATTGAGGGCAAGGATACCACAGATGACACCGAAGTCGATCCAATCTCCGAGGCCCACAGCAAGCAGAGCCGCAAGTTCCATGACTAGAGGGTTCAATCAGCACCGAAGGGAGAGCAACGAGAAGAAATGCAGGTATGGAGCAACTTGAGCAGGAAGTATGCCTCACCGTACAGAATCGGTCCTGTAAAGTAACCCAGGACTTTCTGGAACATGTTCTCTTTCTCGGCTGTGAGTTCATTCCAGCCAAATCGCTTCCGACGCTCTTCCACCGCAGAGCTGCTCACGCCTTGGTGAATATCGGTGTCTAGCCAGGAGTCCGGTGGCTTTCCCACGTCGCTGGGTGCCGGCTCAACGGCTGGCTCGCCCTCCTCGGATTTCCAGAACTGCCACCACTTGGGCTTCTTAGTCGCTCGCTGCTGCGAATCGCCCGAGAGACTGGCCCGGCGCTCCGCTTCGAAATTGGTTATGTATCGATCCAGCGCTTCGAATTCACCCAAGTCGGCGCCCTTGCTCGGCTCATTGTCTCCGAACTTGACATGCTCGCCCTGGCCGCCTCCTCCACTACCGCTCCCACTTGGAATGTTGGGTTCATTCGAACGGCTGGCGCCCTGAGCCTCGACATCATCCTCCGGGATATTGTGCGGCCTGCGCTGAGTGAGATAACTCATGACCGCAGTTCTGTCGCCGAGGATGCTTCGGTACGCGTGTTAAACAAGGCAATCTCGCGTGGGAACGCTTCTGTCTATGAACGAAGAGCTTTCTACGGTATCAGGGTGACGTGAAGAAGTCGAGGAAATGTCTCAGAAAAACATATTGCTTTGCTCGAGAAGACCCGGCAACGATTATCCTTCGGCTAGCTGGTGAGTTGCCCGTGGCTGTTTTTATGACGCATCATGTCCTCGGCGCGAGGGCTAGCGAATGAAAATAGACTTCCCTCCAGTCAGCAGCCAGTCGGTTGCACATGAGTTCTTCCTTCCCGCCTCATCCCATACGGGGCAAGCTCTGTGGTGTGGGATAAAAACCGACGCACCCAAGCCCGGCGACACTTCCATCGACCCGAAGCCATGGCCCTCTGAACAGCCTGGCTTGAGCATACCGGGTGATGGGAAACATCCTCGCAAGTCAACCAGGTGAGTTTCAACGAAGCCGACGATGGTGTCGAGGCTCCCACTGCTACTGGTAGACATTTCGTCTGGAGACTCAATTGAGTTGGCAGGGCCCCATCGAAAGCTGCCTGCCAAGGGGTGTCGAGGCCGAGGAGACTTGTGATATTCCCCGCACCCAAAAGGGTGCCATGGTAACTTTTGAAGTCAAAAGTGATGCAAAGCTACTCCAGCCTCATTTGCGCCAAGCCTACCTCCGCAGGACTGGGCGTGCCCGGCTGTGCCGGCCGCTCCAGGGCGGATCTGTATTCCTCATTACCTGGGCGTACAAGACCCGGGAGTGTTGGAGAAAGTCGGTCAAGGCAGCAGTGATGGTTCAGCGAGAGAGCAAATCCCGGCGTTTCCGGTTTCATTTCGGCAGAGTCCTGCGTCAACATCTCGGCGGTTTGTTCGTTCCTTCATTTGTTCCTCCCATTGCAGAGAGCTTGACGTCGGTCACACGCTGCGACTGCTGTCGGTGAAGGTCTAGGTAACCCGAGCTGACCACCTGCGTAGCCTCCCACGTCTCCGGTCCGAATTTCCCAGCTAGTGCTAGGCTGGAGTTTATGGGTGGCATGTGCAACCATATCCCTTGTTATGTTCTCGGTGTTTGTTGCCATACCTTCCCATATGCATATGTTTACCCCTTGCCGGCCCTGATGATGACGTCCGTCCTTGGTGTCTAGCTGGGATGCTGTCGCGGTCACGAGCTGAGAGATTTCCATGGACAGCTCTTGAGGCTGTGGGGCTGTACAGTGGACATAAGGGAATCTCCGGGCAGTATAGTGCTAGAGCTCTCCATCATCAATACATCTACCAATGCCACTCGTTGAACCATCCTCCTCAAAAGGCCATCTACCTCGGGATGCCGGGTCTGTACTGTACGACCACCTGCTAGAAGTTCGCTTGTCGGAGAGCCGAGTCTGACTAGTGCCTTTCTGTCCTGTAATTTCACGCTGATCCGAGTCCGCGTGGCCACGGTATATCCTGCCAGGCTGCTGACCTGCCTTCCTTCCTTACACATATGAGACCACTTGTTCGCCCAGTTTGATGGAGCGTCCATGACTGTTGGCACATGCAAATCGGAAAAGAGGCATTACTTGACATAGTAATTGTTGATTGCAGTCTTAACCGAAGATCATACGTATGAACCGCAATGTTTCTGGCATGGCGCTGTCGGCTACTATCGAGGAGGAATAGGTATTCACTTCCTCGTCCTCGCGGCCCCTCGCATCACTTTAAAGTTGAGATGCGGTGGGACTTGTCCTCCTACAAAGCCACAGTGGCACAGATAATCCCGATTCCCATTCCCAGAACACCTGCAGCGCGGAAGCCCGTCTCCCTGGATCCAGCACTATGCGTTCTTGTTTCCTGCCACACTACCGTTTCCTGCCACATTACCCGTAGCAATAGTAGTAGCTGTAGCTGTAGCGTTGGCATTGCATGCTCCGCCGAGAAAGCTCGAATAAGCGGTCAACTTGGGTTCCGGGTCTTCTGTAATAAGAGACTTCCAAATCGAGCACTTGGATGCGACATCGATGAAATTCGAGCTCTGCACCGAAAAGAATGAGTAGCGCTCGCTGATGAACTCGACGTAGGCAGAGGACAGGCTGCTCGGTATGGCCGTGCGGCTGTAGCATAGCGCAGTGAGATTTTCGCCTAGTTCCGAGATTGACGTGAGGCTGTTGGAATCTGTGAAATTGACAGGTAGGGTTGCGGCAGCAGAATTGAGTGAATTGTAGGAGGTAATACAGTCCGGCGAGTGTGACGTTGGCGTGGGCGCATCGCTGGTGCCCGTGGTGGTGTTGGGGGTTGTGATTTGGCGAGGGATGATGCGATCGAGATTCAGCACCTGCGCGAACGCGTGGCCGCCGGCAAGCACTGCGAGGATGGCGGCTTGTGCGTGCATGATGTTTCTGTGTTTGTGTCTGTGTCTTTAAGATTCAAGAGTAAAAGAGAAGGAAGGACGAGTTGGTGATAGGCATGGAGCTTAGTTCTGGTACCTATAGGCAGGTGTCAGTGGAATCTAAATAGGCTTCCCATGTGTGTGTTTGCTGCTAAAGGAACACCGTAGAACACGAGGTGGCTTGTTGAAAGTACGGAGACGGGACAATGCCTCACGGGCAGCACGAGCGGCTCGAAGCCTCGTGGGAAGTGCGAAGCCTCTCGATACACCGAGTGGTGCAAGACGACGGACAAACACATTACGGAGAGCCCACACGACGCACGCTTCATTAAGTGCTCTCTGGCTTCATATCACAACTTGACCTGGTGACACCTACGAAATGGCTATGCAGTCGTGTTGCCTGTCCTCTTTCTCGACGGTGGAGGCTGTAGTTGTGTTACTCGCTTCCTCGCCGGCAGAGACGTGTGTGCCGTACCGCCTTCAAGCGCTGTCCTACCGAAGGTCAGAGGCAAAACAGTCCACGGTGGAACGACAACACGAAAGACAGGTTTCGACCTGCTTTCGTCTTGGTAGTCTGGCAGGGCAAAGAGTATGTCCAGGACCGAGTGTCCGTCTGCTTCGGTATCTCTGGATTCTAGGCAAGTGCTTGGAACTCTACCTCCCGCCTCGAGTAGAACCCGTTGTCTCCTACGATATTGGAAAGCAACGAACTGACAATCCCTAGGTATACACTCCATGATCATGGATTGATTATGTTTAAAAGGCACCCAGATTGCCACGCCGCCTGCGCTGCGACCTAGCATTCGGCTCTCCATCCAAATCCCGGAGTCGACCTCCTGCGATCATGAGATATGCGACTGACTACGCAACAAAGCTACAGAGCTGATAAGTTAGGCAACTGTCACACCCGTTGAAGTTCATCCAAGCCTCAACACGGCTGAGCTGAGTATGGTCGGCTGCAGGTACGCTTCGACAGCGACCTCCTGGGCCTTTGCATCGTCCACCGCCAGCGCGGAGGACAGACAGCAAACTTCGTTTCAGTAACGGCGAGGCCATATGAATGGGACACCCCCATATGTGGGACAGTTTTCACAGCCAATATCACTATGTTCACTTATACATATCTCCATAGCCAATGAAGCCCTAGATACCGTAAGTACAGCGTCTGAATCTTCTTTTCCTGGTGTTTTCTATGATCTAGGTTTGGTTAGGTCCATCGCGACGGGATGGGCCGCGGTAGGGGTCGGAAGTTAGCATTTCCGGGCCTATTTGAGGGGTAATGGGACCCGTGCCCGTTGTCCCTTCTAACCTAGCAGAAATTCTGTGTTTTTTTTATTTTTATTTTTTATAAGCGCTAGAAGCTTCAGTACATCAGAATGCCGCCTTTATACACTCTAGAGGACCTCGTAAAGGCGATAGCCGCTATGAAAAACAATGATCTATCCCTCTATAAGGCCGCCCAACGCTATAGAATACCAAAAAGGTTAAAGACATCACGATGACCCGGACGCATACTAATTGTAAGGGCGCTCGCAATAGGCAGAAGATCAGCCCTAAGCAGGAAAAAAGGTGATTTCATAGATCCTGTATCAAGAGAAGGCCGGCCACGTGTCAATTTATAGCAATTTAAGTGTGATGGAACGATCTAGAATAGTTTGGAACCACGCATAGTGTGACGGTCTGACCTCCTGGAAGTCTGTCAACCTATAAGGGTGGCCTGTGCGCAGCATCACATGACCTGGCGCACAAGACGTGTGGCCACAACTGTACTAGGCTAGGTAATAGTGGGGCGGATGGAAGGATCATTAATCCTACCAGAATTGGCTGGCGGGTCAGATCCTTCTTTCCCTCCCCACCAAGAGATTCTTACACGTAGGTAGTGCAATCAGGACTTTTATGTCCTCATCTTATTTACGCTTCGTGACACATAGAACATCGTGGAACGAGATGGAATCCCTGTCCGAGATTCTATATAGTTGGCTTGTGAAACATCTCTTTGCTTGTTTCCTCTTTTTCTCTTTTTCTCTCGTCTTGTACTCTACCACTAGTACATAGGATAGCAATATCAGTGTCAATCTACTCACCGGCCAATCTTTGTTCGTCTAAGCCTTGACATTAAGGTATATTATCAAAAAGATCCTATAATCCAAGGGAAAACCAGATCATCTTGGGAACAAATACACATAAAATTTAATTTATAAGCGCCCAGAGATCAAGACCAAGATAGGACGAAAGCTTGACTATAAGCGTATCAATGCTACTATGCCCAAAAACGTCAATGACTTCTATGACCATTATAAGGATTTTGTCTTTATTAAACCTAAAACCCAGGCGAATATTAATAAGTATGGCATTATATAGGGTCGTTAGTACGTGAATTGTCCAATTCAAGTGGGTTTTAAATAGCTGACTGGGAGATCATAGGTCTGATGGCCTTATAATAGGCAGTTCTGGCTTAAAAGAGGCCAATATTAAGTCTAATAATGACCGCACGTAGACTACTGTAGTAGAATTAATCACCATTACTAAGAAGAAGCTCCAGCTATTGGTTATTTTTAAGGCAAAATCGATCTGAACATAATGATTCAAAGAGCGGCTTATCAAGGAGCCTCTCGCAATGCCAGACTGGATAGCCACGTACTCCATCAATAGCTGGATCTCGAACGAGGTTGCACTGTATTGGCTGGAAAAGGCAAGTTTCTTTTCTGAGTTATTAGTTATAACTATATGCTAATTAGCCTCCAGGTATATTTACCTGATACTGCTCCCAAAGATTTTGATTATTTTTGCTTATTGGTGCTTAACGGCCATGACAGCCACTGCTTGGACAAGTTTATGTATCTTTGTTACATAAATACTATATATATATGAGCTTTTTTCCTGTTCATATGGTAATTTATATAATCAATTAGTAGTTATTTCACTAATAAGGGCAGTCCCATATCTTTTAGCTGCTAGATTTTTTTATTTTTTTTGGTAATTAAAGCCGCTTATCGGTGCGTGATCGCCTAGCTTGGCCAGCTCATTGATTTGGCCCTTATTGAGAAGATTAAGTTCTTTTCTTGCCTAGCAAAAGCTCGCAATAAAGCTACGCCAGATTGTCACAGCGAGCATACTTGTCAGATAAAACAGATAAGATCATCGTGCGCAGAATGACTGTACACCTTACCGTTTTGGTCTAGGGGTAAAATCCAACAATACTGGGGAGCTGGGACATGGCCTGTAGCAAGCAGCTATTACTCTATTGACGAGAATATCAAGACTAGAGAGGAAAGGAAGAGAGAGAGAGATAGGTACAGTGGGAGGTTGCCCCTTTAAGGGGTCAGATCCTTCCCCTATTAGGAAGTATCCGCTTGTCATGTGAGAAGGTCTGTGCAGGCCGTCACAAGAGAGGAAAGTAAGAGAGAGAGAGATAGGTACTGTCACGGCGAGTGTACTGAGGAGCTGGGACATGGCCGGCAGCAAGCAGCTATTACTCTATTGACGAGAATATCAAGACTAGAGAGGAAAGGAAGAGAGAGAGAGATAGGTACAGTGGGAGGTTGCCCCTTTAAGGGGATCCTCTGGTCAGATCCTTCCCTTATTGGGAAGTATCGGCTTGTCATGTGGGAAGGTCTGTGCAGGCCGTCACAGTTATTGTGCATTTAGAATAGCATACTGCTGGGCTTTAGCCAATAAATAAGCAAAAAAACGCTGGCAAACGAGCATATGGTAAAGGCAAGGGAGATTCAAGCAGCAGCAGCAGCTATAATGAACCCTTAAAGCACCCTAAAAGCACTAAAAGCCCCTAAATTAGGGCAAGATATAGCCTTAATACTATCATAAGTTGCTGAGACCCCTCAGCAGTGAGTAGCAATCCGCTCAGTTGCGAAGTCTTACAATGAGATAGTGATTGAGCTAGTGCTTATAAAGGAGCTATTAAAGGCAAAAGACAACAAAATCAAGCGTCTATAGCCAAAGAAGCGCCCTAAGGCACCCCAAGAAGAGCCTAATTAATGATTTTGGAGAATTGGGGACATTATCAAGGAATAAATCTAGCATATAAGAACCGCACAAATTGTTATTAAGCAGTGGAAAGAGTAATGATAAGTTATACATGAATTATAGAATATAAATACTTACAAATTAAAGAGATCAATGTCTGAATCCTCTCTAGAGTCAGATTCAGAAGAATCAAAGGAATTAGGACCCTTTAAGGATAAAGGGGTTGCTATTAACGAAGGGGGTGATGGCACTGATGAGGAGTCTGACGAGCCCATTGTAGTGCGATCTTCACGCCGCGCAACCCGCCAGCCTGCGTGCTACCACTAGAACAAATAGTATTGGTAAAAACTCCAAGAAAAAGAGATTCAAACGCATTATATAGATTATCTAGAGCTTCAATTCCGATTGAGTTATCGGTGGGTGGAAGTCTAGCCTTTTGGTTTGAAAGCTGTCCCACATATGGGGGTGTCCATTTATATGGCCCTGCCGTTATGAAGGGTAGCGTACAGGCTCACGTTATAGTACAAAGGTAGCATCCGCCAGCCTCGTGACACCTAGCGGGAGAAGGGGCATCTTAACTCAAACGAAAGGCCTGCCACAGTACGAAGGTGGCACCAAGCACGTGCAGCATTGTGACACCTGTCGGAAAACACAGGGGTCGTTTCGGGCTGGGGCTGACACAACCGTGTTGCCCAAGCACTGCATTAGCTTCATGTCCGCTCACCGGCGGCAAAGGACTTGCTCAGCCCTACAGCGCCTCGAAGGGTCTCGAAAACATGACCGCAAGACTGTTTGAATGAAGCAAGTGCTGTCGATGGGTCCTGACATGAGCGCCCAGAAACGGACTTGGTGTTGGGTGGATCGATCACACTCACTACAACGCTCACTACTCCCTTTCGCTGTCTTCTTCAAAGCACTTGTTTCCCCCATGCCGAGTAACTTGCCATAATGTGTGGCCATACACATATCGTATATGATCCCCAATGCCAAGCTGAGATCAGCAGTATATTTGAGTAAGCGCTTTGGTTGATTCCGGGAGAAGAAGGAAAATGCTCAAATGATCAACTACATATACTTTCGGGCACCTTTGCTACCCACAACTCCTCTCGACAAGTCGAAACTCCACATCAAGGCGGTTCTAGACTCTGCGCATTACATACCAGACGCTGAACGCTGCCAATGCGGACGCGACAACCAAGACCCCGACGTTCTTGAATGCGCGCTGGAATCGCGCTTCGTACAGCTGCATTACTCTGCGGTCGAAGTCGGAGGCTTGGTTGGAGTGAGGGAACGGCTCCGCGGGGACGGGTACGTCGAGGAATTCGCAAAGTGGTTCCCTATATTTGCACGGTCAGTACGAGTGAGTGGTGAGGAAAATCGCAAGACTCATTGCCGAAGTCTGCACTGATCTCAGACCAAGACACACCAGCCATCTTCGACGCTCCAATGCAGCACCTGCCGTCCTTGTGTGGCTGCTTGAGCTTCGAGCTCCTGGTAATGTCGCTTGTATGTCGCTACAGCGCGTTATCTTGGAAGTTGTAGTTCCAGTATGGTCGATATACCCAGTGATAGTCCTAAAAGATCGAGAGATATGTCAACTTCCTGCTCATGAGGTAGCCAATAACTACAAGCCGAGCCCGCACACCAACGACGACTTACATTGGACACCCAAGCTGCCTCGGCCTCGAAATACCTCGCAAAGCCTAGCAAATATGCCATATATCCAATCCACCTCCCCTCCGCTATCCCCACAAAGCTCTCCCACATGCTCTTCTTCCACTCGCGGCCTCCTCGTCGGTATATTCATTGCCCTCCCCAGTCATTGGCCTTCAATTCAGCACGATCTTGGCCTCGGGATACACCTCCGCCAGATCCTTCGAGAACGCAGTAGCAGGGAAGTCGGCGACCGCAACTGCTCCGCTCAATATCTGCTCAAAGTGTTCTCTGGGTATCATCTTCCCATCACCATTCTCACGCTTGAAGCTGGCGAACGAGTTCCACGTCGCGCAGTTCGAGGGGTCTTTGTTGTTGTTGTTGTTGTTGTTGTTCCAGCCGTGATATACAGGCGCGATGTCGAGGATCTCGAGAGCCAGAGCTAGCGACTCTGTGCCTGTGCGTGGGAGTCCTAGACAGAGTACTGCCATGGGCTTAGATGACGAGCGCGGCGGTGGGGGGTGCGCTGGGAGAGGATAGAGAGTCTGGAGAAGGCGAAGCTGGAGACGATCCAGGGGCGGGGCCAACGCCAGCGGATCTGGATTGATTGTGGACATTGTGACGACGGGTGATGGTGGTGCGGCAACGCGACGTGCACTGATGGATGAAGAGCAAGATGCCAAGAACTTGGGAGGCACTAGAGCTACTTGTAGTACTCTGAGGACTCGCAATCATCGACAGCATGGATGCCTTGGTGTGTACCTAGGTATGTTCCTGAATTACCTCACCCTATCTGTACGGACACTACAGGTCGGCGATCTGAGGTCGGAAGTAGTAGCGCGGCGCCACGCCATGCGGAGGGCAGATATCGCCAGATCAGATGTGGATATACTGCTGATCACGGTTCTATTTATAAAACTGCTGTGCTCTCAGGCGTATCTTCCCATATAAATTTGTAGGGACGATACTTATCTGGGTCCCCTAGCCTAGCGTTCGCGCTACTACTTCCAACCTTGCTGGCGACCTCAGGTCGCCGACCTGTAGTGCCGGGATTCGATCGTGCTCTGTTGGACATGCTGGCATCCGCGCTGCTCGCATTCTGATCCGAGCCATGCGATGGTGAGCTCACCGACAGCGTATATGGCCTTGAAGCGAACGGGCTTGGCCTGCTCGGTCCCACTCGGATAGCACGTGGTGATGACGGCAACTCGGGCTCTTGTTACGAAAGCCCTGTTTCGAGATTAGAAATAACGTTACGCGACGGCCAGAACTGTTGCTGTTACTCACCAGAACCATGGGATGAGCTCGTCATCCAAAGGAAGAATGAGTTTTCGGGAGACCAGCGCACTCCGTTGATACACCTAAAGCTGCTGGACCGCTCTGTAATTCCATAGCTGGCAAAGCTGCTGAAAGCCCAATGACAAACATGCGTGATGCGTGACGGTCCAACGAGCTTGAATATTCAATGAGATTGCCCAAACCGTGTCAATCAATTGAAAAGGAGACTCAAGGGATAGTCACGTATATGAAGTTGACACACTTGAGACATTGCTCGGGCACGGCGCCAATTCCGACCTTACTATGGGATGTCAGCATCAAGAGCCTTGGACCACACGGAGTCGCTGTCGGGGCCATATCGCCCTGAATGGAGGAGGATAGCATGGCGGTCTTGTCGCGGGTAATTAATATGTCGAATTAACGCTTGATCATGCCAGTCTATGGTAGAGTTTAACGTTATGTACAAAGCACCACTATGCATATTTACCTTGCGGCCTTGCCACGAATGCCGAGTAATCGATCGACCAGTAAATCATGAGCCGGAACATGGCCCTTTTCACTGCAGTGCCTTCTCCCATCTTATTTGATCTCTGAGAAAGCATCCGGGACCGTGAATTCCGGCCCGGGGAGATGGAATCTCCCACTACGCCTGCTACCCAAGAGTGTTCGTGTTTAGATCTGACTGACTCCCCTTAGGAAACACCTCATCCTGATAGATGGACTTATCAAGATCACGCAGTTTCAGGCAGATGCCCGTGTAGAAGAGGAGAAATTCTCGATTTCTGCATTCTCCAGGTCCCCAGGCACGTCCTTGTCTGACTGCTACTCTGAAATCCACATTCTGTACAATAACTAGTAGGTATTTCCATTGTGATTGTTAACTTACCCGCAAATTACTCAATAGACATCAACCATGCGCAGAGGCATCTCTGGGCTCAGTATGTACGCAAAAAAACCTTGGATGACAACGTGCTCTTGATGAGGTTATGTATAAAAGGCACATTATTCAACCAACTACGGTTTAGTCAGTGCGTCAACCAGCTGCTAGTGACAAGATGTGCCCTTTATCGGTAAGTACATGAGCCCACTGAATGGTGTTCCTCGATACAACTAACCTAGAAGCAAGGCACATCTAGATCAAGCACCATGAAACAAGCAAGGAGAACCTTGGGCGCCTTAAAAACTGGTTATTCCAAGGGCTTATGCCAGATACGTTATCCAAGCTTTGATGCCGTCAAATAATATATATTCTACTCCTCATTGCCACCTGCTAAACGCCCCAGCCTATGCCGGCTTCGCACGTGCCCTCCAACCTCCAGTCGACCACCTGGAATTCGAGTTACGTCGCTGTCTCAGCCCTCCGGAGCTCGTCGTTGGACCCCTGACGTTGTCAGTCTTGCTCCGCCCTTGTTTACCTTCAGCTCCGACACGAGCGAGTACACCTGCGACACTTCTGGTGGGAAGGCCGCCATTAAATGGGCGAAGGACCACGTGTCGAATATGCACGTCGGCAGTGGGATGTCATCACACAGAGATCCGCACTTTTGGTTTGGAAGGACGACTCGTCGCCCCTTGCCGCTCACATGACAATTAACTACGATGGCGTGGACATCTTGGGCCACGAGCTGAGCTACGAATCGCTTCGTATGGACTGAAGACTATGAGAATCGCCAGATTAGTAGGACCCGAGATGTAGTTATCATGTTCTAGCCGCAGACAACCCGCCCGACAGAAGGGACACCCACCGCATTGGGCTCAGATCAGAGGAAGGAGGTAGTGATATACATAACACCTTCACTTCATTATTCCAGGCGGGACGTGGCTGGCTGTACGAACACCACGGGCACCGTAGTACGATAATTTAACCGACAACGATGATGCCGATCCCGAGGATAGCGATGACACTCTAAAGAAAGGAACATCGACAGATGCTAAGTTGCTAACCTACTGGGAGGCGAACGAGGAGGGAGGTCCTCGATACACTTCATCTTTCGATTGCCAACTTGCCAAGGCGCCCAGCCAAATGCCAGCGCTCGAGAGTCGGGACACTGGCCATAAGAACAGCCCAACTAGAGTCCGGCATTCACGATTTTCGCTACCAGTTCATGGGTAAATACTATCAAGCTCACCATCGTCCCGACTGGACCAGCGATGATGCTCGAATACGAGCCAAGTGATGAGGTAACTTCATAGGTTGCTGGTAGGGGCTTGCAGAGGCACGGTAGGTTGTCTTGCAGACACCGTCTGCCTCTTGACGCTGTTGCCATGTCTTATGGATTGGATTTTATAACGATGAGTGGGCTCCTTATGAATAGGAGGAACGGAATAGGCATTCTGGAAAGGAGATTGTGTTACTTGAAGTCTCCGCGGGTAATATATGTACAGACAGAGAGGGTGTTTACTTACAATGGATACGGCTTTTCAGACATCCAACCCGCAGTCCACCTGAATATAAGCGCAAATGTCAAAATAAGACACACCCGCATAGCGTCCGGATCCCATGACACGCCCAAGTCCCGTCCCGGCCCAATGGTGCGGTTACCTGGTTTCGGCAGGTGGGCAGGCTCCATTCGCCGCGGGCCGCCGGAATGCCATATTGAATAAGTGAGGGAGCCGCACGAAAATGCGCCAAGACAAGACGGGGACTTTGCCTCCGAGTCCCAAATTAAATTGCGACAACGAAACCATTCTCTTTCGCTTTACAAGGCACTTATTCACTTCTTAGTTTACTGGCTTTCTTCATCCCCAATGCTTGCTGAATTGAAACGCATGCTTATCCACTGTCCTTGTGTCGACTATTCACTTTGAACACATCAGAATCAGAAAGCAGACCGAGGGATCCTATTCGCCTATGAAAACCACCGATCGCAGTTTTGTCCCTGCTTGCTAGCAACAGACTGAAAACGCCGGCAAAGTAGCCATTGCATATCCCACGCCGTCGTATCCTATACAGGCCCGTTCCATCCTGCTCTGTCCAAACATGTAGCGAGAGCGAGAGCCTGGCCGCACAGGCCTACCGGGGTCTGGGCATATAGAAAAAGAGAGATCTTCTCTATCGAATAAACCAGGAGCCGAACCATGTCTTTCCTTGTACGCCATGAACCTGTATCACACACCTCTAGCTGATCCTGTCCATCTGTCGCTTAGGTGACAGTGTAACCGCCATCGACACGGAGGTCGGCACCAGTGACGTACTGACTGGCATCGGAGAGCAAGAAGGAGACAGGACCCATGAGGTCGACGGGCTGACCCATCTTACCCTGGGGAATAAGTGATGTCCATTGGCGCTTAAGCTCAGGGTTGTCATCAAGGATCTTCTCGGTACTGTTTGGGAGTAAACTTGTCAGCCTCTGCTAATTGATTGATCAAATAGACCAGGTCAACATCGCAGGCGAGGGAAGGACCGAGCCAGACTTACAGGGCAGTCAACATGTATCCGGGGGAGATGCAGTTGACTCGGATGCCTGCGTGAGCCCACTCGACAGCCAGCGACGCAGCCAGGTGTCGAACAGCGGCCTTGGCGGCATTGTAAGGTCTGTGCGAGATCACAGGATTGTTAGCACTTCTGCTCGAGAGCGACTTATGCGCGACCAACAGGAGTTTTGCCATGAGCAAAGGAGAAACTTACGCCTGGGGCTGGGGCACATTGACAATGGCACCACTCATGCTGCCGATGAAGACCATGCTTCCCGGGCTCTTGCGCGCCATCAGATGCTTTGCGACGGTGGTGGCAAACAGGTAGGTGCCGTCGACGTTGACGTTCCACAGCTTGCGAATGCGGTCGATCGGGTAGTCGATGGCATTGTAGTTCTCGGTGAAGCCGGCACTGGTGACCAGGTGGTCGATCTTGCCGTGCTCCTTGATCACACTGTCGATGCAGCTCTGCACCGAGTCGGCATCGGACACATCGGCGTAATGAGCTGTCACCTTGGGAACTCTGTGCGCGCCCGGGTTCTCCTTGCGGAACACCTCGACCAGCTCCGAAGCCTGACGCTCAGCCTCTTCCTCTGTTCAGCGGGCCGATTCGTCAGCCATCAATCTCACTTGTCATGTTATCTTGAGAATGGCAAGTCACACGGGTGGTTGGTGGCTGATTGGGGAGGCCACGTGGGGTGAAGATCATGCATGAGCAGAAGGAAGTCGAGGTCGAATGAGAAGCGAGCGATTGAAAGCCCAGAGCCCGTGCATGCCGAACCCGGACATTCACATCTCAACACCACATCACAACCACTACCACAACCACCGGGCGGTCGCGCAGAGATGGAATGCATAATAAGGAGGGAAGTACTTACTGTTCATGTCGACAATGGCTAGGTTAGCGCCACTGATGACCATGCCCTGTCCCATGACGAGTCCCAGGCCTCTGGCACCTCCAGTCACCACGCCAACCTTTCCTTCCAGCGAGAATGAAGCCAGAGTGCGCTTCATGTGTAGACCACCGCGTCCTTGGACGGGCGTCGAGGAGGGGAGGTCTTGGTCCTCTGGGTACTCGACCGTAATAGAGTCATCCGTACGCGCAAAGGAGCCGGGCTGGTTGGAATTGTTGTGCTTGTTGTCCTTGTTGGCGGCGCTGGACATGGGCGGGTTGGTGTGCAGGAAGGCGGCGGCAGGTCGGGCGACGGTGACGTTGGCAGCTGTGTTGGCTGAGCGCAGGGCACGCGTCGACGTGCGAAGCATGTTGCGGGAGAACATCTTGGAAGGAAGTGTGATGGGTATGATGCGATGTGCGGTGTTGGAAGGTGAGGAAAAGGCGATCGGCGACGGGACCAGAGAAGATGGATGGCCGGTTGTTGTGATAGGTAGGTTGGAAGTGTGCGCGAGGTGGTCGCCAATTGTTGGGTGGGAGAGGTGGTGATGGTGCACACTTAGGCTATTGAATAGGTATGCTACTCTGTAGTGGGCGAATGGAGAATGAATGTGTTGTTCAAGTTGTCTGCGAGAGCCTCAATGCGCTTTAAGAGATTGACAGGCAGCTCGTGGAGAATGGACAATGACGTAGGGATGTGGACTATCGATGCCTCAAAGAAAAGCTCAAAGAAAAGCTCTGATTATCCACTTTCACAGGGAGAAAGCTGGAGTAGCTTGGTAGTGTGTGGGTAGAATGAAGCTGGAGCCACCAGAATGGGTCAATCGACTAGGTAGTAAACAAGAGGGACGACGCTTCACGATACTCTGATTGACCGTGGAAGAGAGCGTTGCTGTACGATGCTGGCGATAGAAAGAAGAGTGAAGAGAGAGGAGAGAGGAAGGGAGAAAGTCAATTGAGAAGGGAGATCGTGGGAGATGAGAAAGGCAAGCACCCAGGGGACAGTTTTAATACCAGTGACGACCCTCGCACCTCAACAAGTCAGGGGACCAGCTCACCGCACACCAGGCCAGCACCAGATCCGACCAGAAAAAACTCACGATCCTCCTTGCACGGGTGGCAGACGGGCAGACGCACGCCCGCGCGCACTATCAATGGATAGCTACGAGCTCCCCCCCCATCCTGCTAGCAATAAAAAGGAGGGGCATCCCACTGTGACAGGCCAAGCTCAGGTGGGGAAGAGAGGACCCCTGGCAGGCCTAGGAACAGAAAGTTGGAAGACCTCGTGACTGGAGTCGTGCCCTGACCCCAAATCCTCTGCTAGTCCTCCCGGAAGCCCGACCCACGATACCTTACGCAGATAGGTAAGGCCAGCAGGAGCCGCGAGATCGTCTGGACCAATGCGAGCCTCCAGACCGCTACACATGTGGATGACAAGCGGGAATCGGACATGCAAACCCAGCACGCCCCGGGTCCCACCACCAGCTTCTCACGCTAATAGCCTACTATAATAAGGGGGAGTCGCTGCGGGATTCTGGGGGGATTTATTGATGAGACGGGATGAATGGAGAAGAAAAATCTGTCATCGCAAAGAGTACCCACGTTTATATTAGGAATACAGGATTTAACATCCCATGATAGCAGAGACTGGGTGTACGCAAGACTACAGGTACGGGTCCGGGTCCCTGGAGCCTGGTCGGTCCCAAACAGAGTTAAGCCAGCTGGTCTTTTCAAGAATAACAGCCCAAGTCAAGGCAGTAGGAGCCGCAATGCCTATCTATCTATATGTAGAGCGACGAGTGAGAGTGGGGGAGAGAGACAAGAGGGACGAGACATACGAGAGCGGCAAGAAAACATCGAGAGGGGGGAAGCTGAGTGATGAGGGGGTGCACGATCGTTGCTTGCAGCTTGTCCGTGTGTGTGTGCGTGTGTGCTGGCAGCAGCACACATCAAGAACACACAGCATTGAACAAATCTACAGGCGGAGACCGAAATGACCGAAATACAGCGAGCGAGCGAGAGAGAGAGACATCGTGACAGTCAAAACGGCTCAGGTAATTTCGACACAGACATAACATGAACTGCTGTCGGGTCTAGACTCTGGCCACACGAGTTTGTACGCTATGAGGAGTTTGGTTACCCAAGGTTGTGCTCTCTGTAATAACACACCGAGCTGGTAATGAGGCAATACATCATAGATGTATGAATGAATGCTGGAGGCGCGGCAGGGTGACTTCAAGTTGTGAGGTCACGATGGTTTCATCTTTCGCCTCCCAGCCAGCCGCCAGTCGACGGGGCGTGGGGGTGGCTTGCTGATCCCCATCCCCATCCCCATCAACGCTGAGCCCAGGACCCTTGTCTGACCTGACCTGACCGCGCCTTCCGCGCCTGGTGCGACCTCGGCCTGGATTCACGATGGCTTCATGACGCACAACACTTGCACACCCATATGACCTGGTACTCTCCGTGAACCAGGGTAATCTGTTTGCAGGCTGATTGTTCCCAGAACCAAATGTCGTAAATTTCTGCACCATGCGTGATCGCATCGGGGCGTGTCTGCCTTGGGCTGAAGGGTGACGAGACGGCCCAGGACGAGAAGTACGCTATCGACGAAGCTGTGTCATACGGAATAGGCAGTTTCTTCGTTCGATTGCGTCTGTACGCTTCACAGCGCTTCACTCTCTCTGGCAGTATATTTTATTAGGTATAGGTAGAGACCAGCGGTCAGATTTGCTGCTCCCTCGCATCGCTCTCCTGCCCACTACTTAAAGCTTTCGCGGTTTCCTACAAGCAGCCGAGCACAAACAAGAGGTATCATCAACTCACCCTGAAGGGAACCCGAAGCGAAAAAGCCATAGCCAAACTGCCTGCCAATAATGCAATTCGCAACGGGTGTGTGTGCAGGTGGTATGTCCCTATCCTAAACAAAGAAAATGGCCTTGGCGCGCGATTGAGAACCCGGCATGCCCATCAACCCTGTTGAGTCGCACCGAGTCGAGTCCCCTGCCATCGAGACTTCCGGCCCGGTCTCTGTTGCCGCTTCTTCTCCAATATGTTAGCCCCGGTAAACAAAAGAAATTTCGCGGCTCGCATGCTGACGGGAGTAGAGATAGCTACCCTGCCTGAGATCCCCTTTTGACCAACATCTTGCGCTTCTTCCTCTTGTCAGCCATGGATCCCTTCTAGTCATCCAGCTTGAACATCCGGCGCAACGCGCCAAACTTCTTCTTCTTCCTCTGCCCGAGACCATCTCCCGTAACATTGCCCACATTCTGGTCTTGGGCGGGGGGAAGGCCTAGACTGACACTTCGTCTTCCAGACAGGCCAGGCCTCTGAACGTTTTCGGACATGTTGCTCTGACTGAGAAGCCTGCCCGCCGTGTTTGGCCGTTGTGTACCCTCACCCTCTTCAAGCTCAGGAAGCGGCCAACTGTCACCTCTCTTCAACGCGCTTCTCTTCTGCAACTTCGGGCTGGAGGGTTGATCCCGACGGATATCGTTCAACTGCCGATCTGACTTCTTGTTGCGCCGTAGAATACCCATGAAAGAGTGGCGTCTGTCTCTGCCATACATGGCAGGAGTCGAATCAGAGGGCACCGGGCCGCCACCGCCAATCCCAGGACGTGACAGGGTGGATGTACCAATTGCTGAAGAACTCGACCGTACCAGACCAGCGCGCACAGCCGTTGCGGCAGCTGCGCGACTTTGCGGACTTCGCAAAGGGCTAGGCATTTCATCGTCATCGCTATCAGGCAGTTCTGGCGAGTCTTCGTCCTTCTCCGGAATAGGAGCCGATCTATTAAAGGTGGTGGGCGCTGTATTAGATCCACGAAGAGTACCCTTTGACAGGGGACCGGCCCTTCCCGAAGAAGCAGGTCGGGCATCCTCCTCGTCGCTTGAATCGTCAAAACGACTGCGGAACCCCGAAACCGGTCCTTCGTCCTCGTCGCTCGAGCCTCCTAATCGACTAGGTCGTTTAGAGCGATTCGATGACTGCTCTTTGCTGGATCGGCCAAATGAGGGAAAGCGCATAGAAGAGCGCTTTCCTTCTGGGCTAGACTCGCTGTTGGATCGCAAAGTACGCCGCTTCATGCTAACAGGAGGGCCGCTGGTAGCACTGGTGATTGAGCTGCGTCGAAACTGGGAGCCGGCAGGAGACAGCGATCGCAAGCTGAGTCGGCCAGAACCCTTTCCGGGCTCAACAGGCGATTGGGGGGCAGAAGACTGCCGCATAGTCCTGCGGAAGTTGAAGCCTTCACCAGAAACAGCCCGACTGCGTCTGAAACTGCTGTCACTGGCATCGGACCCGCGTCGTTGCAAAGCGGGCTTGGACTGCTTGGGTCGTGGACTTCCAGTAGATTCAGATGGAGCCATCTGCGGACGAGGCTTTGCAACTCGGGCTTGACTTGGTTTTGATACCGATGGTTCTGGTTTATCGGGCCGCATCGTGGTGCGGTGTGCGGGCTGTTGATTTGGTTCAGGTTGCTCAGGCCGCATCGTGGTGCGGCGTGCGGGTTGTTGATTTGCCTGCCCCATCTGCCCGTTCGACCTCATCGTTCTGCGCATACCCGAAGGGGACTGTGCTTGGGCACCCTTGGCAGGCTGTTCCGCTCGCAACGATGTTCGCATGCGCGGCTGTTCTGGACTATACTTAATGGGCTCGTGAGTGGCTTGAGAACCAGGCTGAATCATGTAGACCCTATCTGGATTCACCTTTCGGTCAGAGGATGACGGCGTCACCGCAACTGGAGGCTCGGGACCTGGGTGGGGTTGCAATGTGACCTGTTTGGCAGACTGTTTCTGTTCTGTAGACTTTTTTTTGCTGCCGTTTCTTCGAATAGGCTGCGCAACTTCCTCCCGGTCACCTTCGGTACCAGCATCTTCCACGGTCTCGCGCTCGAGCTCCCGCCTCTTTTCCGCCGTCAGACTGCGCCAAAAAACCTTCGCTTGTGCCCAGTCATTTGGGTCTTGTGGAGGAGGCGTGGAAGGCTGATATGGTATCGGAATCTGCGACGATGCTAATGATTCAGGGTCTTGGTTATATGTTTGCTGGAGCGTGCTCCCCGGCAGCTCGGGTATTTGGGATGGCGCGTCTCTGCTGACAGGGCTTTCAACGACGGCATTCAAGGACATGAAGCCGTCGCCCTCTGCGTCGGAGATGTCCTCATACGCATCACTGTAGATACTGCCTTCTGATCCATCTGTGGACTTGTCATCATCTGCTAATACTGGTGCAGTAGTAGCAAGCGTGGTTTGAGGTAAAGATTCTGTCTGAGCGGGGTGTACTGCCGCGGTGGGTTCGAGGATCGTGTGCGCAGGTACCGATGAGCTGTCCTCGTGTGTGGCGCCGTCTGCCTGAGGCTCAGGGTGAGGATCGTAATGCTCGTCGAATTCGTCGTCCGGAAAACCACCTGGTACCCCAAAATAATGAGACCTCGACGAGCTCCGAAGAGGAAGCACATGTTCTGAAGCCATTGGACTTGGCTGGATGACGGAGATTTCTGGAATAATCTGTGGAGAGAGCTGGACTGATTTTGCTGCTTGTTCGTTTTCGTTTGCCAGGTTTTCGTCTAGGGTTGTCAAGCCGTTCTGAGAAGCCTCATGGCTTTCCGGCTGTGTGACTTCGGTATTCTGTGTGCTAGGTATCACTTCTGCATCACTTGTTCCCATGGCAGATTCAGGACGGTCTTCCTCACTGTCGGAGCTTCGCATGCTATCAGATGAATAGTAGCCGTTACCTTCAATGGAGGTGACGACGGGTGGCAAAGGCTCCCTAAGTCGCGAAGTGTTGGCCTCGTTGCGCGCGTTTTGTTCTTGAGCAAGCAATGAGCCTATCGCAAGGTCACTCGATTGTCCCCGAACCGGTCCATCCGTTATTTCCGTTTCGCCCAAGGTACTCGAGCTCTGCGGTCGCAATTCTGGCGAAGAGGGCATTGCTGGTGAATATGTTGGGTCGTGAGGCCGCACAAGAGGTCTTTCCTCGGGCTCGCGGGCCTTCTTCTCTCTCACACTGCCAAAGCTTGGTAGCTCGGGTCGGGGCTTCATGATCTCGTCATCCTCCAGTACATAATCCTTTTTCTTGCCTCGTCCTATACTGCTATACCAAGGGCGCTTGGCTTGTTGCGGGCTGAGTGGAACCGGCGAATGGATATCCCCGTTTGCCGCTTCACCGACGATCACGATATTTTGGTCATCAAAACTAACACGGGCCGATTTCTTACGCGGCACTCCAGGTTCTTCTCGCTGGTTCGGTGATGCGCCGCGAGAACTCGAGAGATCCGTGCTGCGCTCTGAAGGTGACAACTCCCTAGGGGTCGGACTACCGGTATTACGCTTCAGGGCCGATTTGATTGGAGATGCTGATCGTGGTAAAGGCGCATGACGTACAACCAGGCTACCCGAAGGATAAGTTGCAAAACGAGCCTGTCGCGCTGGGCTGTTGGAACTTGAACGCCTGACGGTGCCGTTTCCCTTAGAAAGCTCCGTGATTGGCTTGTTCTCGATGACAACCGGTTTCGTCTCCTGTTGCACTGGCGCTAGATGTTCTATTTGCTCGAGAGTCGGTCCTGTTGTGTACTGATCCAAGGCATCCGCACTACTATGCTGGTGTTGCGGCTGGGAATCCCTCGAATCCTCGAATCTGGTCTGTCGTGTGGGCACAGCGTCCAAAGCATGCAGCACATTTTGCGATGGTTTACCAGGTGCATCGATGTTTGCATAAATCTCGTCGGGGTCCTCAGGCTCCTCGGGAACAATGGATGGCCTTTTGCCGAGGGCTCGAGGGGATGGAGATATCGTCCGTTGCTCAGCCCCAGGTGCTGGTGACAGGCTTTGGGCACTGGATGCCCGTGAACTCTGTGCTTCAGGCGACCGCGTTTGCTGACGTTGCTCCTTGCGCTCCTTCTTATCGTCGTCCACAGTGGTTCCCTGTACTCTGGCGACTGTCCCCCTTGCCAAGCGGCTCCCCTCTCTCGGCAAGCTCTCCGCCTTATTCTTTCTCCTGGGTTGTTTTTCGGCCGCCTCCCGGACCCGAGGCTCTACTGCTGCATCCACGTTCGCCTTCGGAACCATCCGCCTCGAGTTCGGATCGTACACCATGTCTTGCTTGGACTTTCCACCTGTCAACGACGATATCGATGCTCTACTCGATCTCGGTGGCGATGATCGTGATCTGGGTGGTGGATTATCCCATTGTGGTGCTGTAGCAGTCGTTGGGGACCCGGGAGGCGACTGTGCATGGAAGGGATATGAAAAGTTGAAGGAGTTTCTACTGTCGCTTCTTTCAGACGACATGGAAGCACTCATCGGCCTTGGTGGTGGAGATTTGATTGCTCGCATGGGAGCGTCGGATGTTCTCACCTTGCTTGTATCCCCAGACGGCTGTGTGTACCACGACGGATGTCCTGCGCTCATTTTCTGAGATGCTGTTTGGAAATTCTGCATCCCAACGCCATGTGTGTTCGAGCTTGCTGATCTCCGATGGCTCGCGGGTATCTGGGGGACCGGAGGCTGTTGCTCTGTCGTCTGTGCTGCCGAAGCACGATGCGGTGACGGGCTTCGAAAGGTGCGCTCCGTCATGCTCGCCGAGCTTCCTCGCCTCTCGAGTCGGCCATTTGATCGTCCAACAGCGGCCACAGAACTGCGGGAGGAAGAGACCGAGGCACTGCGACGTGCTGTGCGCTTTGTCTGGACTTCGGCGACATTGGTGGGCGTATGAGGACGCGCTCGCAGCGCGGCGGCGGCAGCAGCGGACGAGAGCGTCGTGTTCGGCTTCTGGTTCGAGGCAGACATGAAGGCAGAGGCGGCAGCGGTGGTAGCATTTGGGTTTGCGCTTCCCGAGTTCAAGGGCTTCGAGGGCTGTAGGAAGGAGGCGTATATTAGCATGTATTAGCAATTTAGCATTCACTGAATGCGCGCTAGAGCAGAGGCAAAAGCAAGGCAGGATGATGGAGATGGGATGACTAGTCGTCACCATGAGTGAATTCTCCCACCGAATCAAGCTGGCGCCATTCCACACCAGTCAGAGCCAGTGCAAAACCTAAAAGGCTCGCGCTAACACCAACGACACAAGCTGACAAGGCATATAGACAAAGAGATTTTGTGAATAGCAGGAATGCGCCCGGTTGAGACAAGGCCAAAGACGGACACAACTTACTGGTCTGGGAGGCCGGCGCCTCCTTGAGCCTCCAAACATCTTCCTGGTGTGTCGCGCAGGCTCGAGGCCCGGTTAGTAAGAGGTACGGATAGCTATGCTGAGTCGCGCATGGGATATGTGTAGGTATAGCTTGAGGACCTATGTATTTCGCAATTGGTGTTGAGGCCGAATGCGGCGTAGGGAGGGTAGACAGCTAGACTATGACGCTGCTGGCGAGTAAGGTACTGGAGGTAATATACACCCGAGTCGTAGATAGAGCCGGGCTGCATACGTATAATAAGTAGATGACAAACCAAGACGGGGTAGCCGACGCGCTGGTCGCCAACGTGCAATGGAGGTTGTCAGTTGAGACTCGCAGGACAGAATCCACCATCATGGGGATGGGAGCTTCTCCACTTTTCCCGCAGCTACTTCCAGACCATGGATCAATATAGATTTCATGATGACGCTCGGGGAACGCCGCTAAGCCACACCAAGCAGCCACTAACGACGCCGGATGTGTGAACGTTGATTTCAACAGGGCTCCTAGTGCCCAATTGGGCTGAATGTCATTACCGACATGTCCGCACTTCGATGCTTCTGGCAGGCAAGCAGGCTGGCAGGATCGTGGGAATATTGTACGCGTCGCATATGAAAGGTTAGAGATATTTAAAAGGGGTTTCACAGCACTGACTTAAGAGCTCGCACATTCCTGTGGCCCATGCAGTCTTTGCAGTCTTCAGGATCGTTGGATGTAAGTAAAACGTGACGTCACAGGTATGGATAGCAGCATTGTTGGAAGCTAGCATCCGGACCGAGCCAATCATCTTATTTGGGTGATTTTAATGGGGGCATTCAACTTGGGTTGGTACTGGTTTTACAGCTATCGTACGTGCCTTCACGCCGTTTCAAGGTATAACAATTCTCTTTGTTGGGTTCCAGGTATGAGGACTACCCGTCAAGTTCAAGAAGGGACTATGGCACCAGCGGGACATCCTTTTGGATGAGAGATTGTATGATCTATGTGATCTATGGCCGCGAGGCAGCTCCATGTACACCAACGTCCTGTGCGCTGCCAACCATCGCACCGCTATGTCCTTTCGGACTCTACAACTGTTTCCCAGTGTCCCGATCGCTCGATGAGTCGCAGAGCCTTCAGAAACGACCGACCCGGCACGCTGATCAAGACTGCCAAGAAGTCCAATGTGATTATGCCGAAAAATGGGGGTTGCTGCATATGCTAAAGGTGAAGAGGACGCTCGAGTTGTGCTTACGATGCCGAATGTTAGACAAGTTGCGAATTCGAGGAGCATCTGCCAAGCACGTGCGTGGAAGAGCAAAGGTCTCAGGCATGAACTCCATTCGGAACCCTTCCACCGCCACCTCTACCTCCTCCATGAGTTCCTTGAGACTGCGCCGATACAGGCAGAGCATAGCCGTCATCCGGTAACATAGCTGAAGCCTCGCCGCCGGGAATAGTGTCTTCACACAAAGGATCGTCTGGCCCGAAATCTTCACTAGGGATATCGTGAATCTCCTCTTGACCATTGGGAGGAGGAGGTAGCAGAGGGGGCGGTTGATCATTTGCAGATACCCCATTGCGATCCGTCGTGGTCGAGTTGTTCTTGGCAGGCACTTTGTTTGCCTTCTTTCCCTTTCTCGACTTCATCTTGGCTTTCTCGAGCAGTCTACGCCGCTCTGCTTCTTCCCGGCGACGGCGTCGATCTTTCACCTCGTATTGTCGAATAAGTGCCTCGGGGGGCCGTCCAAAGATCCGCTCATACTCGCAGAATTCGCAGATCCACATGTCCTCAGGTGCCGGGGGGTGATGGAGGTTCTGATACTCAGTTTCCTTACGCCGTTGCTTGGCTGCGATGGCCAGAGAGTTGCCGCGACGCTTGGGCTTCTTGGGCGTTGCAGTTGTACCATTCCCCCCCTTTCCAGCGCCCTCGGCCGGCATAGCGGCCGCCGTCTGCTCAGCACCAGATCCAGGCATTGCCGCAGCCGGACCGGATGGAATTCGAGCTGCCCTTCCTCCACCTCGGTTGTAGTCTCCAGGAAGAGCTCCTTGCTGCGTACGATGGACTCCCGGTAGGTTGGATGGCGCTGGATCAGATCCAGGCCATGAAACTGGGTTCTGCGGGTCGAAAGTGAAGGTGAAAGGCTTTGCAGATGTCTGCCGCTGTAAAAGGCTTATATTTTCTTGGCCTTGCGGTACTGGAACCTTCTCGGCACTGGCAATAGCAGTAGATATAATTCCAGAGTTTTCTGCTAATTTGAGATGAGACAAGGTCAGTAATTGCTTTGACAGTGTTATGAATTCCGTCCATGCTGCAGTGCAGACATCCAGTTCAGTACCTCATTCTCGAGGAAGTTAAAGAGAGCCAACCGGGGAAAACGGAGTGCCAAGAAACAATTTCCCAGGCCCATTGACTTACCAGGTGGTGGTGATGGATACTGACTACCAGGCCGCAGCTTGTGATTTGGTCCCGACCAGTTGCCATTGGCATCTGACAAAGCTCTCAAAGGACTTCTGCCGTTGCGAATTCTACCATATCTGCCCCTGCCGGGGCCAGAAATCCCTTGGCCGTTGGTGGTAGAACCCCCAGTTTGGTAGTAAGGCGTACTTGTCGGCCCGGACGCATCTCCCGGACCCTCGTCACCGGTCGTGGGTGGAGATGGGACTCCAAAAGCAGCAGGATCATTGAGCACATGCATTCCGTTCAGGATCGTCTCGCCAGCAGTGGGGATCTTCCTCTTCTTCTTATTGTTGGTGTTCTCGAACGAGTCGTACCCATCTGCTGAAGATGCTGTTGAAGAGGGTGGTAGCGGATTTGTATGTCGTGCCTGTCCTTGACGTTGTGTGCGGATCCCATGTCCTGTTGGTTCGTGAAACCCACGAGAACCCAGAGCTCTGCGTGCCTGACCTATCAGTGAATTATCATGGTGGTCGATGCTGAGAACGTTCCTTCGGTAACCGGCTTCGTGGCCCAGTCTGGCCATATCGGCCATATTCTCACGACTCGCTACATTCGACGGTCCCGCTCCTAAGAGGGACGGGTCGTCCTTCGTGTTGTAGGGGTAGTCAAACAAGGGTGCAGAAGTCTGGGGTGATGGGGGAAACGTGATGTTGTCTGCAACATCGGAGGGTAGCCTTTCCCGGAGTCGACGCTTCGGCAGAGGTCGAATTGGTCGGTCAGGGAACAGGGGAGAGGTGGATTCGGGAGACATATTCTCTGGGTGACCTGATCCCAAAAGTTGAGTCAGTATCAGCCATAGGCCTTTAAAGTAGGATACAAGGCAGAAACACATGACATGGAGTATGAGTTGGCAGGCTTGTCAATGCCATAGGGGTGTTTGGAGGATTGAATGGTGTCGAGGGCTCGTTGAACAAAATGGGAGGAGATAGATGAGGCAGAGGCCTGAGGGGGGAAGATCGGAAATCGAAATTTGTTTGGTGCATGCCAGAACTACAGGTCTCGGCAGTCCCCATGGGTCGATGATTCTTAATGTATTCGAGCATCTGGGAAGCAACATACCCATCACATATCGTTTCACGAATCTGGACCCAGACACATAAAGACAGCCCAGCTGCCTCCGAGGATAACTTGGTTGGCTCGGTCGAGGCAGATAAACGTACTGGTGCTAGAGGCTATCGTCGAAGGATGGGAAGCAAGTAGTTCGGCGGGCGGGAGAAAGTTTGTTCTTTGCTTGTCTGGGAAGCGGTCTTCGTTCTATACATCGTGACGGCATTAACACACTGGCCAAGCACAGACGCGGCAGGAAGTGGTTATGGCAAAGCTGAAGCCTGTGGAATCCAGGAGGTGCTACTTAGACCCCACAGCGCTACTGCCTTCAGGAGACGGACTGGACGACGCCCGTCTGCGTGTGTCTGGACATACAGGAAGTGGTAGCCCGAGGCCCAGGTTCGGCGGCGGAGCAGGAAGCTCAGAGTAGGGTCTGGAAGGCCAAGACTGCGGCACAAGAAACACCACGTCGACGACAAACCCTTTTCAATACGGATTGCAGTGGTCGAAGATGTCTAGAGTCTAGATCGTACCGTCGTAGGCGGGCTCGGGGATTAGGGGTCTCGCAATCGTGGGCAGTAGTCTGGAGGAGCTGAAGCCGAAGCCAGAGTTGAAGGCCAAGTTGGTCCGTCGCCAGAATACCTAAGACTTCGGCGAGGCAAGGTTGAAATCAGAGTCGATAGGGTACCAAGAGCTCAGCGATGTAGGTAGAATACAGGTGATAAGAATGCAGGTTCAATCCTCGCTATGCCACGTAAGGTACAGTAGGTAGGTAATGTCAGGTATTGATTGACGACTGATTGCATGTGTGCTGGTGAGTGCAGGTGGTGATATGTAATTGATGTGCAGAGGCCACCGGGTCAGTGGGCGGGATGCGGGCTGTGGCCACACGGCTCCCACACAGGGGCGAACAGGGGCAGGTCAAGAGCCCGTGCTCGGCCACTGAAATTACCTAACCTCTGCTTACACTGAAGTCTGAACGGTCCGTAGAATCTCCAATTCCGAACACCACCACTCCATAGAGGTAGCGATACTATGAGATGGAGGCACGTCAGTAACACCGTGCTGGGACTCTGCAATCAATAGCAATTGTGCCCATCCATTGGCCGATACTGGGCAAACCAACAGCTGTTCTTTTCATCTTGTTAGGTAGTGCCGTGTGCACGTGCCGCTTACATGCGGCGGGGAGCTCTGCTCATCAGTGATCAGTCTCATCGACCCCGAATCAATTTATCAGCCAATTGAAGGTGGTAATACACTTGGGCACTGTGCAATGCTTATCAGGCATGTCAGGTCATGGCAGAGAAGGGTCGTCATCGGGGTGAGACAATGAGCGCATACACCGTGTTTAGTATGGTAGATCTACGGTGCCCCGCGCCTCGGACCCCCCAGTCGCCGGATCATTTGGCTCAGAGCCCTGGAGACTGGCCAGTTATAAGGCCACTGGCTGGCAGCCAAAACCAGCTGATGACCCCCAAGCTGCACCTGCCACCTGCCACATGCTGTCCGCCTGTTCGCGCAAAAGTGAACATTGATTGAATGCGGTCCGTCCTGCGCTCGCTCTCCAAAAAGTGACCCTCTGCTGCTGCTGCTGGTGGCCGTGCTGCTTTCTGTCCAGCAACCCTCGTGCTCCCCCCTCTATTCTTCCCGCCTCCTCAAGCTGCCACCAGTCTCCCAGCTCTCGATTCAACCATGATACACTTAGTAGTTCCCAGGCGATCGTTGACTTCTCCCTCCTTCAACTCCTTGTAACACCAGCTTGATCAGGTTCCACCTCGAGAGCTCGCGTAGTGGCTCTGGGGTGCCTCGCCTCTTCACGCCCTTCTTCGACCGTCCTGACTCGAATCAACCCTCCCGGCACGCCCAATCTACCTACCACATTCGCTGTTTCTCCCTGCTGAACCGACAATAAAGACTACTCTGACCCGATCGTCCATCTCAACCAACTCGAGTCCCTGCCACGCCGCGTCTAGAACCCCTCTGCGTCGTCCCGAGCTGTCGCCTAGCCACCGAGCGATGGCTGGCACTTCCCCCAGCCGACGCTCTTCTCGTGCGCGAACAACCCAATCTCAATCGAATCATTCCTCTACTGCGTCCAGTGCTTCTGGGCGTGTCGAACGAAGCACGAGAGCTTTCGCAAAGACCGGATCACCCCAGAAGTCTACCGGCAGTGCATCTCTCTCTTCTGAGCCCCCCGAGGACTCAACCACCACCACCACCACCAACGACGACGGCATTCTCCGCCGGCGCAGTACGCGCGCCAGAGACGACGATCGAGAAAAGCAGCCAAGATCGGAGCTCGTCGCCATGCCACCCGCTGGCAACGAAGTACAGGAGGACGACGAGTCTGTCCGATGCATCTGTGGTCATGACGAATATCCTGGACCACCGCCTTTCGATGAAGACTCGAAGCATGGCGTCACAGATGCAATTGACCATGAGCGCATCTTCGCCATCGAGATCACAGACGAGATGGCTGGCTTCTTTGTACAATGCGAGATCTGCAACACATGGCAACATGGGGCCTGCGTTGGCTTCACAACAGAAGAATCAAACCCCGACGACTTGGAGTATTTCTGCGAGCAGTGCCGTAAGGACCTACATCGCACCTACACCGCCAGCAATGGGTGAGTTTCTACCCAAAACCCCAATCCCGGGTCGGCTGTCGCATTGGCTGCCTTGCAGCCGTGGCGGAGCGCTGACGGTTGCGCATCTGTCGATCGCTCCCCAACCCGACGTTCCCTCCTAACCTCCAACTTTCGTCTTATCGTATTTACACACCACCATTGTGACCATTGTGCTAACGACATGACTTCCAGACAAAAGTACTCCATATTCCTGCCCATCCACCGGCCTTCGCGGGCTGCGTCTCGAGCCACATCCACAGCCAAAGATGGTGCGCCATCTCCTGACGACAGTGTCGGCAAAAGCTCGCGCGCCTCGGCAGCGGCACAGATGGCGAAGCGACGCTCCACGATGAACAGTCGCGATGCCGCTTATGACGAAGAAGAACAACTCCGCCGCGCCATCGAGGCAAGTAAAGAGGATGCGGGAACTGAAGAACCGGAATCGGCGCCAAGGCGCCCAAAGCGAGGCAGAGATGGAAGTGAAGAGTACGCGATCGACCCCCACGTGCTTGCACAAATGCCTAACATTGTGGACAGAAAACTCGACGACATTAAGCGGCAACGAACTCACTCAAAATCACCATCCCCTGAGGGTGAGAAAACGCATTCAGCAGATTTAGATGAGTCTGAAGACGAGTCGGGGACTCGCAATGGGTCTAAACGCTCCCGAAATGCAGTCCGAAATCAGCGTGAGAAGGCGGAACGAGACGAGCGCCGCGAGGAACAGGAACGCAAACGGGCCGAGGCGGCTAGTAAACGCAAAGGCCGAGCTGAGCGTCGCCGAGTCGAAGGTGAATAACCCCTTAAAGCCGTGGAAGGATTCCAACCTAACCTGTGTGCAGACGACGACCCCTCAGAGGAGATGCCGCTCGCAGCACGAGCAGCAGTGAACCGAACGACAGAACCAGCACAAGCCCCAGAGCCTCCTCCTCCATCGTCGCAACCACCGCCTGATACACCGCCCGCTACCCAACCAACTACATCCACAAACAAGAAGAAACCCGCAGCACAATCGAAGAAGAAAGGCCGGAACCAATATACTAAGGACCGCGATAACCACGACCACGAGGACTCCCCGGCCAGGTCGATATCGCGTGATGTCCACCGGAATGGGGATGAAAATGGCACATCCCATGCCAAAAGCTCGGGTCACGACAACACCACTAAGCAGAGCAAATCCAAGGGCGGCATGAATTCTAGAGTCACCATGAGTGATATGAAGAGACGGGCCAATGGTATACTCGAGTACATCAGTCGCACACAGGTCGAGCTGGCGAGCGAACCATTGGCTGAGTCGGCACCCGACCTGGCTCAAGGATCAACACATGACGGCTCTGGCTCTGGTGGTGCCTTCTCCCAAACGAAAGTCAACGGCAATGGAAGCACCACCACCAAAAAGGTCGCCAAGGATATCTCGGTCTCTAATGAAATCACGAGTAACGGTATAGTATTACCGAAAGATTTCAAAGAATTGAGCTGTGTCGAAATGATGGACATACTGGCAAGGGATGTGCTGAAGTGGCAGAATGAATTCTTTCATTGAGACGACTACATGGTGTTGAACAAATCACAGTCGAATCGGCGTTTGGGGGCTTCGGGTCGGCTGCCGCTACCATGCCAGGCTAGCCATTGCATTATTCGGTGTTATTTGCAGGATTTAGGAAGGAATTCTACTCATTAGGTGGCTACCATGGCGATGGGGGCAACTAAGGGGAAAATGGGATCGGACAATTTCAGGTCATACTGGAGCTGTCCGGGCGGCGTTGGCCAGCTCTCTTACTATAGGGTATTGCGGTCTTTGAGAGAGAGCATCATCTACCGACGAACACAGTTACAAATGGGAGAGGGGTATGTTGGATGTTCCAGTAACTATATGCGTGTGGTGTTGTATTTGCAATATACCCCCCAAAAGCTGTTGGAACGGCAGCCCTTGTTTGCCGCGTACTTTAAATAGATAATGTACAATGTTACAATGTTGATATAGTTTCGTGAGGGTATCGTCGTCTTCTGTGCCTCGTTTGAAGACCTCTCGCGAAAGATACGCAGTCCGTCCAGTGTCAGGCATGGCATCTCAGCGCCTTTGCGTGTGACAGACAGTCTCAGTCCCGACTTGTTATGGCCAAGACTCGACTCCAGTCGTAGGCAGATAGGTGGGTGGAAAGAACAAGGCTCGGTCGGTCTGTTCAGCCCGCTGGAGCGCATCAATCAGCCCCCTTGACCTCCATCACCCGCCGCCGCCCTCTTGGCCTTACTCCTCGCCTTGCGCGCCTCCTTCTCCTGCCTGCGCGCCTGGTTCATACTCAGATTGCTCTCCCCACCCCCTTCGGCCGCCCTCCGCGCCAGCCGCCGCAGGTTCTCCTCGCTCACGTCGTCCAACCCGAAGCGGCCCAGCGTGCCCTTGCGCCACTGCTGCACGACCCAGTCGGCAGCCTGCTCGGTGCCCGGCACGCCGCCGCGCAGCAGCTTCCCCGTGCGGCGCGCCACGGCCTCCAGAAACTCGGCCGCGTCGTTGGTGGGGGGGCAGAACTCGCCGTACGCCGAGGGATCGAGCAGGTTGAGCCGGAACAGCAGGTAGTCGGCGATGGTCTCGGCGGGGACCAGGCCGTCCTTGACGCAGCCGACGAGCGAGAGCTTCAGCATGGCCTCGACGTCGCCGACGTAGGGGACGAACACTCCCGGAGTGTCGACGACGAAGGCACCGGCGGCGCCGGCGTCGGCCGAAGTCCCCGCGGTGCTGGGCTCCGTGCCGTCGATGATGCGCACGGGCGTGCTCATCTTGCGCGTGACGCCCGGCTGGGCGCCCGTGCGCGCCGCCTTGGGTAGTTGTAGGCCGACGCGCCGCAGCGCGTTTAGTAGGGTCGACTTGCCCGCGTTCGGCATGCCGACCACGAGCGCGCGCAAACCCGTCAGCGAGTGCGTCGCCGCGGCGCGCGCGCGGATCCGGTCGAGCAGCTTCTGGATGCTGCGCGGGTTGCGCTCGTCGGTGAAGACGACCTCGGTGCGCCCGCTGGATAGTCCCGCTCCGTCGTCGTCGTCGGCGTCGGCGGCGGCTCCTCTCCTTCCCCCGTCACCACCGTCGCCCTCTTCATCGGGGGAGCCGTGGTCCCCGAAAACGCCCCCGTGTGCTTGCGACGAGTGCCACTCCGAGAGCAGGTGCTGCTGCTTCTCGAGCCAGCGCGTCGCGGACCCCGGGGCGCACAGGTCGGCCTTGGTATACACGACGATGCGGTCGCGGCCGGCTAGCGACGATTCGAGGAGCGGGTTTGTGGACGTAAGAGGGACGCGGCTGTCGCGGCACTCGAGGATCAGCCCGATGTTCGAGAGGGACTTGCGCATCGAGGCTAGGGCGCCGGCATGGTGGCCCAGGAAGTAGGACCGCGTTATCGAGGGGGAGACTTCGAAGACGGCGCGGGGGACGAATTTGGAGGAGGATGCGGCAGCCGTGGTGGCTGCGGTTCGGAGGGGGGCGGCCATTGTCGATGGGCGCGTGGGCGATGCCCTGCCGTGGGGATGGTGTGACAGTAACTCTGTTTCTTGGGTACAGACGTAGATGAGGCGATTGGTTCAGCTATGGCGGATTCGGGGTTGAGGCGACGGTCTGTGAGATCTTCATGATGCCGTCGGGCGCATTGAGATGGACTGGACCTTCGGGATGTCGATTGGCAATCAATTGACCTGCTCATCGAGGAAAGTTGCCGAGATGGGAAATGCTCAGCCTCGGAGAAAAATCGCATCAGCCTTGTACAATCCCGTCTGCAGGGACCAGCGGCGCTAATGACGCATCATTCTGTCATATCCCCACTCCTTGGACCGGGACCTGAGGGATCTACCCCTGCTAGCGCTGATCCATGGCTGCCAGCTGCCAGCTGATGGTTCTGCCAGCTGCCTAAATCCGAAAGGATATCGGTGCAGTTCGGCCACTTCTTCAAGAGGACAACCCCTTTCTCGTCTCATGGAGGACCGCCTTCATTCAATATAGTACGGTTTGGATACTCGTTGGTGTCAACGTCGATGCAAGCGCGCTTTTCGCAAGTTCCTTCAAGCGTCAGAGATCTGAACAAATCCCCGGTCCGTCATCGCCGTCCCTGCATTTGAAGGATTCGCTTCCATAGCCTTGGAAGTCCCTGCATCTCACTGGTTTTTTGGGGTCTCGTCCCCGGTGCCTAAGATACAATAAGATATCCAGCATCCTTCGTGCCGCGCCCTGAGATCCACTGGCCTACGTCATTGGAATATGGATGATCCTCAAAGCAACAGTGCCATCAGTCTTGTGTGCTGACGACTTTATCAGTGTTATGTTTTTCTCGTTACCTTACCTGTGGAGGTAGTGGATGAGGGATGGTGTTACTAGATCGTTTCTTCGTCAAGAGCAAGGGTCCCTTCTGGCATAGCCGTCTTCGTTGACGGTCTAAGCCCCCTCAGATCACATGTGAGATCTCGTGGCCGCATCTATCTACGCTGTTCTCCCGGGCCCTAACCATGTTCGCCGCGTTGATATAGTCTGGCTAGATGCAGGCATCTTCGGACCTCTGTCTTCCTCGTTCTGGTATCTTCACGGCCGCTAGTTTAGGGGCGGAACTCTTTCTTCTACGTCAGAATCAGAGGTTTGCCTGCATGAGCTTCCGAGATTGATATACGAGCCACGGGGCCTGTGCCGCTATGGAAGGTTCAATGTTGATATTGTTCTCCTGACGACTTGCACTCCATAATGAGGCACACGCAGCTGCTTAGTTACCTGTCAGCCACCAGTCAGCCATATATGCAGCCAGCTGGAACTTATAGCCAGGAGCCATCCAATGCATCCTTCCGGCCCGCTAGAAGTGACTGACTGGGTACAGGTAGTCATCTATACGATCAGCCGTCTTCCTACGATTCCCCATATTCCTACATCAGCGATATTCCTGCAATCAGCAATTATTCCTTACTTATACCCAAGTTAAACTACTATCCCCCCATGCACCGCCATCACAATTGTCAGGTTGTTGCCTAGAATTCGATCTCTATTTTCGGATACGATGCGAGAACGTGATAGGATGGCTTCTACGATCGATGTTCATGATATAAGGCGGTCTATCCCCAGCCAGGGATGAGAGGGTGCAGACAGACATCATCAATTCCCCTACAAAGCTTTCGGGACTTCAATATTCTCACAACATGAGATTCTCAGCTACAATTTCGGCGACCCTGCTCGGAGTGGCCTCGCTCGCCAGCTCCAGCCCAGTGCTCACGACTCGGGGCCAAGTACAAAAGGCTTTCGTCTTCGCGACATTCGAGGGCGGCGACAAGGGGAATACATCCCTGGACATCTATACGTCCGACGACGGTATCAACTTCGAGCAGTACGCCATGGCCGCGTACAAATCCGCGTCTGGGGAAGTTCGTGACCCTAGCATTATCTGGCTCCACGACAAGTACTGGGTCACATTCACCAATGGCCAAAGGGACGGCTTTGGCCTCATTTCCAGCACGGATTTGAAGAATTGGGACGAGGTCGCTACGGTTAGCGTATCGAGTGCCGTCGATGCCGAAAAGACCTGGGCACCTGTAAGCCAGCTTCATGGCGCATTTACATCAGGGAGTCGAGATACTCACACTTTTCGACAGGAATTCTTCCAAGACGGTACCGACACCCATATTATTGTGTCCGTATTAGAGCAGTACGCATCCTACGTCACCATGGACCAAAGACTTTACTAACTGATGCCCGCCACTTTAGGCCGAAGAGCACCAACAACGCCAACCCAAGACTCACACAGTTTACATCCACCCACTTCGCGGCCTGGATCATGACGGCCACCAACGACGACCTCACGCAGTGGACCACACCGGAGCTACTGGACGTCGACAACAACAGCCAAGGCAAACAGCAGGACCACATTGACTTCTTCGCCCTCAAGGACGGCGACACGTACCACGGCTGGCAGAAGAACGATGCCGGCGGCGAGAAACACATCGAGCACCTGACCAGCAGCTCTGCCAAGGGCCCCTGGAAGTACGTCCAGACCAACAATGCCCTCGGCTTCGGACAGGCCGAAGGCCCGGCCGTCACGAAGCTCCAGAATGGCACGTGGATCATGTGGCTTGACAACTTCCACGGCGACTATTACTATAGCTTGTCGAGTGATCTGTCGACGTGGTCCGGCAAGACGGAGATGCCGAGCTGGAACAAAATATTCAGGCACGGTACCGTTATCGCGCAGTAGATTTGGAACTTCCTATTCCCGTCTTTGCTTCGTGCTTGGAGCGGGGGCTCTGCGCTTTCTTGCTCTTTTCCCTTCTTGTTTTTCTTTTGGGGGTCATCTGGGTTTAACTTTGTACTTGCGGTTGAAGAGCTTCTTAGTAAATACATCGTTGTTACACCCTATATTTTGATCAACAGACTGCATTGAAACGTCCTGGGCACGCTGGTTTTAACTCTGAATGACTGCCCATGGAGTCGAGTACCTCCAAAGCATCGGACCACCCTTGGAAAGCTCCGCACTTTCCCAGCTTGAAATCAGCCCCAGCTCTGCTCATAGGATCATAGGTAAGAGGCCATATGTCATGCGGCCGATTACACACGACCTCAGTATGGTTACATGCCATCTCAGGCAGGACGCTCTGAGGCTGGGTGAAGATGCATGCCCAAGCACGAGTTGTTGTGACATCGAGTTCCTGTTGGGAGGCGGTGTCTTTCTAACAGGCACAAATCGCCATGAGCATGGGCTCTGCAGCTTAGGCCGGCAGAACTAATTCTGATACATTGTATTATAGGGATAAAGGGTGTTAGTGATTTATTTTATTGTTAAACTCTTCCACCGCAAGGGAAGAGCCAAACCCAAACCCCTAAAATCCAACAAAAACAGAGCCTCTGTGCTGTATGCTAAGAAGGGCGTTAGTACGATGCATTCGAGGAACAACGCAACTACGTAGCTTTTCGGCATTGCGACCGTGTTCTTGTGGGCTCGGTTAAATGTGGCCAGACCGCGTGAAACATAGGTTGCAGCCTACAATCGCCTGGGGTCATGGTGGCCGTATGGCGCAATGGTCAAATGCGCCTGGTTGTGTTTTCGTTTGTGCGGTGGGTGACGAGAACAAGTGGGTTCGAATCCTACTATGGCCCCCTTTCTGACCCGGCTTGTGCGAGTCGACAACCAGCACAAAACAGTGGAGAGGCCCCTTATCGCAGAGCCCGATAGCCAAGCAGCTTGTCTCTATAACACCCATTCCTGCGAGGCTTTTCCCCTTGTGGTTTCCCTCGCTATCAGATAACAAATACCTACTTCACCCACCAATGCGACATATATTGAACGGCTACTGGAACGATGTGTATACCAGAGGACTGAGGTTCACTGGGTCGTTTTGTCACTGGACAGGAGGTTTTTCTGACAGAATCGTGCTTGGGTATTGACTAAAACCATCTGGTCACTCCAGGTTGGTACCGCTACAGCGAGGATAGGCTCGTGCGCGGATCTGAATGTATCTAGACTGACACCTCTACAACCTTGCGATGCAATGGCCCTGGGAGGCGTGGTTTGCCCTATGGAGGGACTGCACCCACGATAAATACAATCAATCAATCAACCCTGGGGTCATGGCATGGTCCTGTAAGGATTCAATGATGGATGCCAACTTATGACTGCCTTGCGGGGCATATGGACATGTGGTAAACGGGGCAGTACATTGCGGTTGCTTCTGCCTGAATCATATGCGTGCTTGGATTGATAATGAGTATATGTACCACGGGGTGGGTGTTGAGAGGTCTAGAGTATTCCAGTTCCTCTGGTACGCCTACTCCAATTCAAACACAGACACTTGACACTCAGCATCCATCTCAAACACCCATCGCCCAACACTACACTAATCATTCGCTTAGAACGCGCCTTGCATACCCAACACCATGAGGGTCCCAGCCGCTCTACTACTCGTCATCAGCATCGCCGTCATCAAGGCCACGACCACAGCCCCCCGCGATGAAGTAGACGACAGTCTCACGACAGAGGAATACGCGATACTATGGGGTCTCGGGCCGAGGAAATATGCAACTACTGCGTCCACATCCTGAGCGAAAAGAGGGGTGCCAATTTCGGCACGTTCGTTGGAGATGGCGTGCGTGCCTAGTTCCACAACGACCCAGCCGTGGAATATGCGACGAAGCAATGCGGTCAGGAGGAGTGGTCCATTCTTTGGGATATGTGCCCGGATGGGTATGCGAGCAACCCGTACGTGTGGATGTCGGAGAACACCGAGCCTAAGACGGATATATTGGATATCTTCGTCAAAATTTGCGACAAGATGGCGAGCCAAACCAGGGGCGGCTAGGCGGGACACGGACTACATTTAAGAGGGGCGAATCTATGTCGAGTATAGCAAGTAGGGAAAACGGCAAGGTGCGCTCTTTAGGAATAATCGAACGGACACCACGCAGGTGTTGGAGGTAGTAGGCCGGTGTGACAATCAGGCCTGCAACTGCGCTGGTCAGGGCTGATGAGATGAAATATCTAGATTCAAAAATATCTAAGGAAGAAGAGACAAGGTAAAGATAGGGTATATATGTACAAAGATATGTGGAGGTATTACGTGATACCGTAACAGCCGGACCCGTCGAACAGATGGGATAGTCGCGAAAAGCAGAACCCAGCGTGTATATTGAAATCTTGCTCAGAAAGAAGTAGCTTATTTGCTTGCGGGTAGAGATTGTCTGTGGCTTTTGTGTCTTCGGTGTTTACCAGGTATTCACGGTGTGGGAGCTTTGCTTTTGTCGAATTTCAGGACATACCCGGCGTCTAGGTTGCGAGACTTATGGCCCGGACTCCATTGAGGGCACCGGCACATATTGCAGGATTTCACCCAATACTCCCACACAGTTCGCATGTTCGGTTCGTTTGTCTGTACGACAAGTGACTAGGTCCACGGACAGGTCGAGCTTCGGCGCAACTCCGTCCGGGTTTCTTACCTAGGTCTCATATACAATTGACCACTAGAGTCCACGGCGCGCTCGCCGTCTCGGTCCGAGGCGTCGCCGTGATCGAGGACCTGGCGTGCTTAGAAACAAGGTGACTTCGTACGGGGGACAGGAGGTGTCGCCTCCAAGCCCGGTGCTGATGAGCAGGGACAGTAACTAACATCAGAGAGGTGTGACTGCACCAAGTCAGTACCCAAGTAGGAGGTGTAGAGGGGCGTGGTCACGAACGCTAGGGGTATCGAGTCAGCCATAGAAGATCATTACATCGTAGGGCGGGATCCAGTGACTACTTCGAGGTCTATAAAAGAACACTCGAATACAATTCCAGAGGTACTTGTTCTTTCCTTGAACCAAACCCAGGCAAGACCCTAGCAACACCAGCGACACCAACAACCATCAAGACGACTCTCAACGGCACCAATTACACCGACGATCCAATTCCTTACCACCACCTTAAAATCCTCAGCAACCATGCCGGAACAAGCGAACGTAGGCAAGAAAAGAGACCCTCCTCCTCCTCCTCCTCCTCCTCCTCCACCGCCACCACCTCCTCCCGCGCAGAGCTCGGGTTCAGGCTCTGGTTCTGGCTCCGGCCAAAACCCATACCCACGCGTCTCAGTAGGAGAGATAGCGGAGCGCCGGAGATGAACCAGTGTAGTAGGAGATAGGTGTGATGCTACGTACTGAGCTTCGAATTACTCAATAGGAGAGAAAATTCATGCCGCGGTACCGAATATGTTCAATTGACCTACGTCCGTGCACCTTGACGAGTGATGAGATAGTAGAGGATGCTCGCCAAGTGGACAGCTGTGACAGATCATAGCGATGGCGGCCGAAGCGGTTGAAAAGGTCAGCCAGATGGTTTTTAGGTACCTTCTGGGCGTGGATGCGGACTTATGTTGATAGTCAGCTCAATCCAGGTACACTCAACTCTCATAAGTCTGCGTACACCATCAAACGGTATACTTATCGAATTTGAATAAGCATATTATAAAGGGTTCGGTATATATTGAGGGAGAGAAGCATTGGGGAAAGCTGCCGCGGGGGTGAAGGTGTGCATGCGGTAGTACATGTTGGAATCTAGGGGTTCTGGTTCACCCTGAGGTCTCAACGTCACCAATCCTACCAAAACCCCATATCTGTCCTGTGTGCTAGGATATCTGGAAAAGGACATACAGTCCTTTTCACGTACATTCTTTCTGTATTCCTTATATATAAGGGCCTTCTGCCCTTCAGGAACTACTCCCGGTTTCTCTCCTTCAATAGAACACTTTGAAATCTCACAGTACAATCAGCCCTAATAAGTCTCCGTACGCGCCATGTCCATGAGATTCCACACACCCGTGAAAATTTCAAGATACTAGAATAAGCACACAAGAATAAGCAGCTCTGGTGTTATACGCTGCTTTTAATGCTTATCCCAGTCTGCTTATTCGAATTACGGCAAAAATACCGTTGTTTGCTAGATGCGTGGTGTGCGGAGACTTATGAGGGTTCAGTGTATCTGTGTTATCAACTGATACAGGGCGTACAACAGCAACAAGGTTGCTGACTGTGGGCGCAAGGATGTGCAAATGGTAGCACGGTTTGGTCTTGTGGGCTCCAACGTCTCGTTGCTGGTCAACAATCTGCAGCTGCACCCAGGAGACCACCTGCAAGGTTAGGTGCTTCTTCTTGCAGCTGCATCTCTCGAAGCTGCATCTCTCGACCCACTGCCCACACAACATTCCCAGTCCCGATCCACGAATGTCGGTATCCTTCGCCTTGGTCATCTGTCAAGGAAAAGCAGGTGAGACCTGCTGAGCCATCTGGTCTGATTGCGCCACCTCGAGGATATTCAAGGTAAGTGTTCGTTGATACAGTATTCACACTGGTTGTATTCCCACCACCATTTCTCTTCTTGCTATTTCTCGACTTTCGCATTGGAGAGCTGACCATGTTACTTCTCATTAGAATCCAGTCAAGCAGTTCACCATCACATCAATATCGGATCACCATCATGGAGCCCCAGGCACCCACACGTACCTGCATCGACCCAAGAGGTGACCTGATACTGGAAGTCGGCAGCGACGACTCAAAGGCTGCTTTTGTCGTCTGCTCTAGAGCCCTGTCAAGATCATCACCGTTTTGGGAAAAGATACTATATGGCGAATTCTCCGAGTCCCAGAAGATGCACCTCGAGAGGGGCGATGCCGAATGGGTTGTAAAGCTTCCGGACGACGATCCCGACGCAATGAAAGTACTACTCGACATCTCACACTCTCGATTTGCCGATGTACCGCAGGTTATGTATCCTGATGAGCTCTACCCAATTACAGTGATAACGGACAAATACGACTTGACCCATCTCCTCCAACCTTGGGCCGAAGGATGGCTCTCTCTGTTGCGGGAACATCCCCGCCTGAATGACGAGCACTTCTGGATTGGCTGGAATCTCTGGATAGCCTGGTATCTAGGCGAAGATTACTTGTTTCGGAAGGCTATCAATTACATGGCCACCTCATTCAATGCGCAGACCAAGGGATGTGTCGGTGTCCTCAGTCCTCCAGGGGTACAAGGTATGATATATGCAATGCGGAGCTTCCTGGGTGCCCCAAGACTAACTTGGACCTTTGATAGAATTGTTCAAGGAATTCCAGCAAAAGCACTTTCAGGAACTACTGGAACCTTTCAAGACCACAACGGATGGAATTCTCAACGGTGGCCGCGTGATTTGTTTGCACACAACGCCGATGGAAGCGTGCGGCGAGTGGATGTTAGGAACGATATCGATGTCTCTACGAGCGATGAAGATGTGGCCGATACCAGATCCTGATGCAATAAGAGGCAGTCCTCGGGAGCTAGCGAAAAAGCTGAAAGAGGTAGCTCAACGGATTTCCAAGGCACACCCCTTGAACCATGTGTGTGGGAGCCACATTTCCAAGGAACTGACGCAAATTTGCCTTTCACGTCCGGTTCTCACGGAGGCGATGAGACTCTACATCGATGCTCAAGGAAAGAAAGCAGGATTGATTGACTGTTGACGAGTTGATGACTGAATTCAATGTCAGTGTACTGCGGCTACTTATAGTTGTCTACGAGTCGGCATTCATCCTCGTACAATTCAAGGTGGCATATGCAGAGTGCTGGGTACGACGACGTCGGAGCCAAGACGCATGTATGTTAAGAGTAATGGTGTATAGCTAGAGAAAGAAAAGATGACGTTCGAGACCACAGAGCAACGTAATATTCGCTGCACCCTAAAGGTCAGCAGGAGATCACCTCCAAATTGTATGGGATATGCATCAGTACCAGGGTAGGAAAGTCAGATAATGCGACACACGTTTCCTATAAGTAGGGTACATGAGCGGCTTAACATGTTGTATATGTGCCTGGTACTCATTATTGACCTGTGAATATTCCCAAGATAGTGTACTTCCTCTATCCGCAAGCGAGACGCCATGTACACATGGTTGGGCGACTAGACATACACCTTTCATCGAAATACCTACGTTGAATGCATTCAGCTCCCCGGGAACTGTACATGCGAAGCCCACAGAGCCTTGTCAGCTAGTCTCATTGCTTGCTGTTGACCTGACGGATCACTACGAAGCGGCATATTGCGTGGCAGCGGCGCAAGGGGTGAAGAAATTCGAGATTGCACCTGGTGTTGATCCTACACTTCCACTTCATCATTGCTCTCGAGACTGTCCAACTGTGCGGCACCTTTCCTCTCCACTCATCAACTCGTTTCCACGACAAAGTTGTGCAAATCCTAATCAGGTGCCATGCCTTCTTCACTTAGGCGACTCCACAACTCAGGCACTCATTACCTCCTACCTCCCACTTCAGGACTTCAATCACCTTCGGTCCTCCTAACCTTCTCACCCGTGCCCTTTGCGAGTCCGAGAAGCTCACCCCCAACACCTACAGGCAATAAGCAAGTACTTGCGTACAATCCTCACCGCCTGGACTCCGAGGACATGCAAAAAGCGAAAGCCCATCTGCATTTTCTGCTGTCCCGTGAAGCTCGCTTCCAACAACCCTGAGCCAATCAACGAACACCTACGCACTACATCCGCCGTTGAATCGCCAAAGACGCACGTGCCACAGATCATCATCTTTGCCAGCGAAAGGTGATCTACTCACTTGCCAATTCGCCTCCTCTACATTCAGCTGCTGGCTATCTCTGCCTCAGCACCCCCAACGCTCAATCCTACATTGATCCGTCACGCATACTTCACCATTCTCCGAGTTTACCTGCGAACGACATCACACGCATCTCTCCAGACCACAATGGCGTCCTCAAACAGCGCTTCACGAACAGTCACCCGGGAGAATCATATCGATTTCGACGGCGACCTGTGCCTCGAAGTCGGTGAAGGCCTTGAAGCAGTAAGCTTCATCGCCTGCTCCAAAGCCATGTCGAGAGCTTCGCCCGTATTCAAGGCAATGCTCTATGGAGACTTTGCCGAGTCCAAGAAGAAGGCAGCACGTGCCCCCGAGAAGACGGAATGGGTTGTGCGACTGCCAAAGGACGAGCCCGAGGCATTCAAGACCCTGCTGAATATCATCCATGGCCGGGTTCATGAAGTCAAACTCAACGACGCTGATGAGAATCGCCAGCTGGGCCGCCTCTACGACATAACGGTCTTGACAGACAAGTATGGGCTCACACATTTGCTCAGGCCGTGTGCACACAGTTGGCTACGCCCTGTCAATGCTGCTCACTCCGAAATTGCATTCGTTTCCGAACATGCCTCGAGGTGCTCTGGATCTCATGGGAATTGGGGGACGCAGCGCTTTTCGAGCGGATGGCGAAGATGCTGGTTCGTCAATTAAGCTGGGAAAATGAATTGCACGACGAGGACATGGACGTTCTTGAGCCCCCGGAGATTTACGGTAAGCTTTCTCGTATCACTGAAAATGATTCATTCAAGTCTCGAAGCTGATCACATGAGTCGCAGAGTGGATAGAAAAGACCTATTCGCAGGAGATTGTAACGCTCATCAGCTGCTTCGAAGGCGTCCATGCGGAACTCCTGGACCGAACAATATACAACAGCACGGAGGTACATGATAAATGTACGATGCTTATGTACGGTGTCATCGCTGACTACTGGCACAATCATGCTGCTGAGCCATTGCCGAAGAGCGCTGAGGAGAACGACTACAGTGTGGTCACATTGATATATCATATGGATTCGTCAATCTCCAATGCGATGCAGTATTCTAAATTCAAGCATTGCACCTCCTTGATGAAGCCCATTACAGACAGAGTCGAGACTGTGGTGGTGCCAACTGCGCCTGCACTAAGCGAAGCACAAAAGCGTCACCTCAAGGCTTAGGGCAAGAAGTCCGGACTCATTGCAGATGAATAACGATGTTGCGCTATGGGAAGGCCGGGAGTGGGGAAGAGAGGCTGCCACGTGCTATATCGAGAACATGTACATGGGAACGGATTCAGTACTGGGGCGTGAGAATCTCGGATGAGAAGTTATCTTCTCGGGAGCATAGACTACTCTTAGCATATATCCTCAACGGCAGACACGCGATGAATCAATCAGGACATATTACGCATACGACACTACGGTAAAGATCCCACAGCGTGTGATATGAGAACCTCGCTTTGCCAGTTTGTCGTAACCCCTATTGCGAGCCCCCTTTACCCGGGCGAGTCCGGCCACTGTCACTGTCGCTCTGGTGAGATAATCTATCACATCAGGTTCACTCGGTGCCAAGCGTATCGTATGTTCAGTACCGCCTTGATAGCAAAAGGTCACCTTGAAACTCAAGGCCCTGGGGCAAATTACGGAGGGGACGTCAATTTCCAGGATTATAGTCTTCTGTAACCGTCCCAGGCGATATCGCTGTCATCGACTCATCCAAAATGCGCCAGCACCGACTCACGACGAGCGTTTCCGTCAATACCCTCCCCCCTCAAACCTCCCGTCTTCTATTCCACACCCAACACAGCACCCCCCACGCCCTCACTCAGCATTCATCTCAGGCAAGCCCTCAACACCACCACATCCCCCCATACCGACCCGCCCGCCCATCACCGGACACCCGCTCATGACCCCGGCGTCCACCAGTCCCCCATTGACCGCCGCCGGCCCACTCTCGGCCGTACAATCATACCCCTTCTCCTTCCCATCCGCAACCCCACCCACATCCGCCGCAGGAACCGCGGGCTTCTTGACCGCATGTCTCTCGGGGTCCATCTGACGGAACATCTCGCCCGAGTCGAACCAGGTCTCGAGCTTCGTGACCTGCAGCTTGTCGGTCAGGTGCGCGACCGTGACACCCTGGACGTCGATGGGCTGGCCGGCGGCTTTGACGGTTACTTTTTCGCCCGCGCTGGGTTGGGTTGGGTGTTAGAGTGGGTTGGATGGGGTTGTGGCATGGTGGTACTTGTGCTAACGGGAAGAGGAGAGGGGAGGTAACGCTGGGAGGAGAGCTGAGGGGAGCTGAGGGGACAGGAGGGACGGCTGGACTCGCCTGTTCCACCCGACGTAGTCGTTCTTCATCTCGCCCCAGTGGCGCCACCTGAAGGTCGCGATTGGGGGCCCGCTGTACACCTCGATCACTTCCCAGGCGAATGTGGGCATCACTGCAGAAGTCAAGAGTTAACAATCACATTCCATCAGCGTGGACAACGAACACGCGTCTCACGGACAGAAGCTCATGAAAGCAGCCCGAACAAGAGAATCAATCTCTCCAAGCCCATTGGTAAAAGGAGAGAAAGGCTTGCGAAGATACGTACTGCGCTTGAACGTCTTATGACTGGATGCAAAGTCCGTATGCACCGGGTCGTAGTACTCGCCCGGAGGGATGATCGCATTGTAAGTGCCCAGCTTCAGCATCTCCTCCCCCGTGCACGGCTCCAGCCCGTTGATGGCGAAGGTGTAGCCCGCCGGGTCGATGGTGCGCCAGTCGGAGATGCGCGTCTTGAACGAGGCCTCGATCTCCCAGCTCTTGACCAGGTTCTCGACAAGGGAAGAGAGGCTCTTGGGTTCGTGGCTGTAGCGCTTGGCTAGGTGATGGAGGTAGCGAGTTAGACACTTGGTTCTGAAGGAAGGAGAAGGAGACGAATAGGGGGCTAGATAGGGGTTTGGGAGATGAAATCGACTCGACTCACTCTCTGCGTAGAACTTGCGCGTCTTGGTGTAATCTGGGGGCTGGCCATATCTCCATTGCGCGCCCGTATCACCCAAGACGGCATTCGGATCTGTCATGTAGTCGGGAAAGGCCGGCGTAGGCTGCTCGGCAGCAGGAGCTGCAGATGAAATCTCTTCGAGTATGGCCATACTAGCAACTTAGGATGAGAAACCGAGAACCCACGAAACAAGGAGAAGTTTCAGACCTTCCGGCAGTTGGGGTGGCACGTGGGTGGGATGGGCAACAGTTTATAAGAAGGCGGCACGCCACAATCACTGACTCTGCACTCCCGTCTGACGATTAACGAAGAAGAAATGACGAATCACGATTACACAGCATTCATCTTCTAATCTCTGCGGTGGCGCACATTTCTCTCGCTCGTTGGCGCTAACTCTGCGGTAAAGTGAGACATTCAGGCCTCCTTATCAGCGCCGCAACACGTGTACGCCGCAGGGCATGATCGATCTAGAGCGCCAGGCCATGTAGTCAAGGCCGACTGCGGCGGTTGCTTCTTCTCGAGGCGTTTTGTCTCGCCACAGTCGGTCGTACCCGAGACAACCCAACGATGCGAGACGTCGCACAGTGCCGTGCTCGCCTGCGGGGGAGGCGAATACTGGTCAGATCTAGCCAAGAAGTTGTTTCTGCGATTGGGTTGTGGCACTTCTATTGATCTGGTAAAGTCCAAACGATGAGATCTCCCCGAACTGGCGACGGTTGTCGGAATGGAGGCTGAACGCTAGATCTGCGTGTATCGTGTTGGTAGCAGATTCCTCGTGGCATTTCCCTTTTAGCTGGTCTAGAATCATGTATGTATGCGCGCAAGAGTGTTTCGAAACCGCAGCTTCCTCTCCGGGAGTATATAGGGGGGTTGATACTTGCGGGCCACATGGGAAGTGGACCGGTGAGTAAAGGGGGGGCCGCTGCAGCTGTGGAGCGGCGACGCCGGCCCAGTCACCACGCTCGAATGGAAGCCGCAGTGCCGGTTTGGGTGTCCCCACATTTATCCGCATTGCCCACTTCCCACATGGCTTCGAGTCCTCGATTGCGGCGGCTGCTCCTAAAGTCTCGAACCTTGAATGCTGGGGTCGTGAACTGGGGTGCCATGCGACGTATCCGTTACCGCTACTTTGAGTGATTATACACACTGGCATACCCCGTCCACTTTGCCTCGCAGCCTCTTTTCTTCTTGCCGTATCGCATGTTGCTCGCATTGACTCGCGGGAAGAAGTTGGGCCACTCAGTATGACTTATAGTTACTGGCGGACTGACCGATGGCCTACTGCGAACTACATGCCGTGAGTTTGAGGCCTGCTTGTGGTAATTTCCACGATATATCCATGCAGGTTGACCCCCTCGGTTCGGCCTTACTCATGCAGGTTTATGGCTCACCAAAATGAGAACTTGAAAAAGTGACTAGTCACAAATGAACGATCGTGAGCACATAGGGCTTCCGGTCTCCCACGTTCCGGTCTCGGGCTCTCCAAGACTCCAACTCCCTACCGCACGTGACTCTCCCATCCACAATGTGGTATGTCTAAGAGCCCTCTGTATCGAGGGGTAACATGGGCAAGCTGAAGTGCACTGGCTCTATGGCTCTAGGAGATACTCAAACAATTGCCGAAAGATAGTATAGATGCCGGCCTCGGTAGCCGCACTAGGCCCTGCATACATGTACCATTGTCTGCTTAGACATCAGCCTCTGTGTAGTTGCGACCACTGACCCGGGAACACGCCCATCGCAGACCTCGCTGGCCACGGCATTTGCGGCTCGTAACTACCGGCTCATAAAGCAGGCACCCTGGCCAGTTTTTGAATGACGGGAGAGCCCTTGCCAGTCGGCTGAATCCTTTCTGTCGTAAGTTCAGGGTGCGTCAAGAACACACATTCTATGATATTGACATAAGTCAGCAACAGCAATTCCCATTCGCCCCCATGAAAGGACCATACAGAGAGGATAATATCCGCTCATGCACACGAGATTCCAACAGCTTGCCTCTGGATCGGGTCCTTCCATACTACGAAGCCAGTGGTTAGCACTGTCCCGAGATTATTGGCGAGGCATGGTCATGTGAGAGAACATTGCCCTTGTAAAGCAGACTCTAATAGGGCACATCGGTCGGGCAGGCCGGGGCAAAACGAGAAATACGGGTTCGCAAGGGGTGCCTTTGGCATAACATAATAATGATTGGGCACTCACTCCATTGTGGTAGTGCAATGGGAGGGGAGGTAGGTGCCCGAGGCAAAATGTTGCAGGTGCTAGAAAACGATGTTAGCCTCTTTAAAAATCCGACCAAGGCGCATTACTCGTCGCCTCACCAAATATACATGTGTACACCACAGAAAGCGCAGCATCCGAGCTTCGGCGGCCAACGAGGCACAAATAAGAGCGTTGTGAGCATCCTCTCTTTAGAAGTAAAGTAGTCTAGGACAAGTGCCAGCTCGGCCGCCTGCTTGCTGTCTCCACCTTGCCCTTCCTTTTATCATCATCGGGGTATCACATACTTGTTCGTACTCTTCCTAAGATACGTACCCAGGCACCTACTCCCATAGTCCAAGTCCCTGGGTGCTCTTGAAAACCCGCAGCCTCGACGGGTTGGAACCTCGCTGCGGAACTGTAAGTTTTACTCGCACTAAAAAATTCTGGCTACTTTTCGGCTGATACTGGGCATCTTCCTAGTCACCTGGCTGATCACACTGCGCGGCATCCTCCTCGGTCACCCTCTTCGGTCACCCTGCTCCACCACGGTCCACCTACACAACAATCTTCAGTCACCTCCTCTATCACGACGCCTCCATGCTACAGACTCATCCTACTTGCATCGCCAATATTGCAACCTGGCTCCAGACAAGGCAGCATGGCCGTTTCTATCAACACTAAGGGGTAAGTTCTATCCCGTCCCTTCATACACTGAATCCGTTACCCCCCTAAGTCTCCGTACACCACTTGTACCAGGAAACAACGATATATACATCAAATGGGAATAATCACGCTGGAATAAGCATTGGGAGTGGCGTATCAAACCACAGCTCCTTATTCCTGTCTGCCTATTCCAGTATCTCCAAATTCCCACGTGTGATCTGGAATCCTCCCAGCATGGCGCGCACGGAGACTTATGAGGGCTGAGTGTATCTATGAGAGGATAATGGCTAACCAGGGTCCAGGCTTCTCGAGAGCGGACGCTTCGCAGATGTCACGGTCAAATGCAACTCTCGCGAGTGGAAGCTGTACAAAGTTATACCGGTACTTTGCTCACGCTCAGAGTGGTTCAACAAGGCCCTGTGCGGCGGCTTCGTCGTAAGAATTCGTCAAGCTTCTTGAAGTTTACATGCTCACCTCTTGAGTAGGAAGCCAGAACTGGCGAGATCGAACTCCACGACGAAGACCCGAGCCATCTAGACTGGGTCATCACATGGATCTATACGAACGGCAAGCCCCATTCCGTAGTCCCTAGTCTTTTGCGATTGAATACTCATGTCTTCACAGCGCTACCGAAAGAAGTATTCAAGGACTAAGATCGTCTTTACAAGGCCTGCCTCGACCTCCACGCAATAGCCGACTTCCTCATCCTAGATGATCTCCAGGTGTTGGTCAAGGACCACCTCAAGGACCGCATGTTCGCAAAGGCTATCGGGGCACAGAGGGCTTTTGCGCAGTGCGTAGATTCGGAAAACCATCTGAGCGAAGGTGATATAAAGGTATATTTCGAAGGTGTTCGAATAGCCTACGAGCGCAATATCGAATGGGCCAAAGACATTTTCCTGGACTTTCCGAGGTCTGCACACTGGTGGATGATCACCGACAAAAGTTTTCACACCATGCGCACGGCCATCCCCGATTATGTTTACAATCTGATCACCGAAATGGTGGAGGCGTTGGAACAGGGAAATTGCTGGCCCAGTCATGTCATAACCAGTTGCTGTTGCACAGGCTGCAATGCTGGTGGCTTCCGAAACACTTTGGATGGTAATGGCACAGTCTTTGAGAATAGTGATGAGCCAGATGGTTTCTACTGGTCTGAGTTGATGAAGAACAGCCGCGGTATAGTTGTTGGCGTCTGCAATGCATGCAAGGACGGGCCAGAGAGCGATATGGATCTCTAGTACAGGCAGCTCGATATCGGTACAGGTCTTTCTACCTTGAGGGCCACCCCGAAGATGCTCGCGATTGTGATGGATGCGACCTTATGTCTATCCAGTATTGCCAGGCTCAGAAGGTTGGCTACATAGCAACGTAGCTAAGACTAGCAATGCAAATCACTTCAACCATCACGGTATAAAATGAAAATGGAATAAGCACACAGGAATAAGCATTAGAAGTAGTACTTCAAATTAAAGCAGCTTATTCCCATATGATTATTCCAGTATTTCCAACTTATCCAACTGGTGATCAGGAATCTTGGCAACATGCGCGTCCGGAGACGTGTGAGGGCTGAGTGTATCACGGGAGCGCCGGCCGTACCTCCACCAAGAATTGAAAACAACCCAACCAACCACGATTTTTTAATTTTTTTGAGCTCTGCGACCGGAAGGGAGGAGCCAAACCCAAATACCCCAAAAGACAACAAAAAGCAGAGCCCCCGTGCTGTACGCTAAGTCTATCAACCCAACCAACCAACCACCCCTAACCCCAGCTCAAACACCCGCGTTCTAAAGGCACTGTCCCTCCATTTCTCAGTTCGAAACATTCGCCTCCGCGTTTTCAATACGCCTGATTGCTCCTCACATCCAAATGCGCTATCACGAGAAGGGAGACTCGACTCGAAGCTCTCGAGCCGCGCCTCCTTTCCGGGCCCGACCTCGACGCCGAAGGTGTATGTGGTCTATCCACCTGAGACCCACGTAGGCATCTTGATGTGCGTCAGGGCGTGCCTTTCGCCGTCGCTACCGCCGTCGCCATCAACCGCTGGCGGGACCATCGTTGTCGGCGTGGTAGCGTCAATGCTGACAGTTGCTCCGGTTCTGTGACCAAGGCAGGAGGATAGTGTGGATTTGGGAACGACGGAAGCTGCTCGGTGTAGTCCGCCGGGGCTGTCGATGTTTTGTACTGCGGGTGTATACACCAGATACCTTGCTGCGGTCCTGTTCCGGCGGCGGGATGATGATATGGTGGACTTGGGAACGATGGAGGCTGCCCGGTGTGGTACGCTGGGGCTGTCGACGTGTCGTAATGCGGGTAAATTCTCTATATACACACCGTCGTAGCTCTGCGTCGTGTATCGATCGTGGCCGTTGCCCCCATCGTTGTCGTTAAAGACAAGTTCGCGGATATGCTGTTCAAGGAGTTGCGTGTGTAAAGCGCATCGCCAGGCGAAATATCGCCTTCCGAGTATGTAGCACGGGCATGACAAGCGACGGGACCAGTTTCTGCGAGGGCGGGCCATGGGTGCACAGCCCGCGAAACCCTCTCCATCGTTATTTCGCGCCTTAGTAGGGATTCCATTTCGCAATTCAAGGGCCAAGTGCCACCCTCCCATGTTGACCAGTCTGGCTTCTGCCCATGCGCGGTCGGTTGGGGGTGTTGGGGGGGTGGGGGTCGCAGTCAGGGCAAATGTAGAGGTTGTCGTGTTGAATGGCGCGCAAGCCACCGTGGCGTTCAGGGAGGTGGCAGTGCACCAACAAGGCCAATAGGGCATTTTTAGGCCACTTAGCCCACAGCAGGATTTTCACACAGACACAACAACATTACGGATTACACCAGAATATACGTTTTCACCCATCTGAAAGCCCGCACGCTCTGTTTGACATGTCGTAGTCATGCACATGATGGAATATGTAGCGATAACGGTCTTGCGATTCGGTGTGTGGTTCGGGTATGAATGGCGTCGGTACGTTGATACTGTGTCTGGGTGATTGCAGAATTGAAGTGGCAGGAAAAATAGGGGGAAAGAGAACTGGCCTGTCCTAGGCGCTCCTTGGTTTTTATGTTTTCTTAGGTCAGAATAGAAACACAGATTAGTGTCAAATCTTTTATATTGCATTAGTACCCAAAGGAAGGAATGGTTACGCAGAAGGACCCAGGAACAGCTGCTTATTGTTGGATTCTGGGCTACGTTAGCCCACCTATAGTCATCCTTCAGGATCACTATTCCCATTCGTGACTCTGTCACATACGTGGCCAATATAAGGCCACGTATCCTTTCCTTTAGTATCTTGGATATATATAGGGCCACTCTGGCCGCTCCAGAGTAGCTGGAATTCCTCTCCTTAATAGAACACTTTGAAATCTCACACTTATGACACTTCAAATTCTTGAATCCGGTAGCTTGAAACTTATTCATTCTCCAGTAACGCTACGCCCCCACGGCTTGGAACACAGATGGATTTCAGGCACAGGCACCTCGCGATGGGACTTTCCAGAACCACACGCAGACACCACAAGCCATCTGTGAACTGCTATCCAGAGAAAGCGAAGGATGAAAGCATTATATCATTGGACTCGTTCGTTAAGGAGAACAGGATACGAATGTCTGTACTCTACCAGTATCCACGGACAGTTACTTATTAGGGCGACGGGCGGGATGGGCAGCCACCCACTAAAAGGCTATACATCGTTGGTCATATATACCACCTGATTAATGTACCGTTCTAGCAAAACGAAGCACACACGTCCTGTTGACAGCTAGTTATCCGTACACTTAGGTTACCTGAATATGGCAGTTGCCCTTGATTCCTAGTCATAGGGAAGTTGTAACATAGACTCCTAGTCATAGGGAAGTTGTGATCTAGACTTCTAGTCATAGGGAAGTCATGATCTAATGTCCATACGGCAGTTGTGACATGTGCTCCCACCATTTCTGCGACTGCCAACACTTACTTCAATATGCAGCACAACACCACCCGACTACTACTCTGCTGTACTCTGAGAAGTCAAGTTTCAGGTCCTTTGTTCATCCGTCGGCATGCTTAATCTGTCACAGCGACTTTACTCAGTGCCCCAAAACGTCCCCGATATTCGCCGCCGTCCACACATAGATTATTATCTACGTCGTCGGACGTATCCCCGTTAGCCAAGTACACACTCTCTGGTAGAAGACCACGACCTGCACCCAACTCGGATACTGGACCACCATATTCCGCATACTACTTCAAGGAGGGCAAACATCCGGTAAGTGAGCTTGTGCGACTTGTGCTGGACCATTCATGCGTCGGCCACGTCACTAGACTGACCTCAGATCAGCGGGAAGCCCGAGATACAATCGTCCACGATCACCTGTTCCCCTCAGCAATACCGGCCGTGGAGCTGTTGACACGGTTCATGAAGAATCTGGACAGGTTTTTTTTCTTCGGCACCCTTACTCAACATGGATCAAAGCCTAAAGTGTCTCTCTGCTTGAGACACAGACCAGGGCGAAATCTTGGAATTCCAAGTCTGCAGGGCTACTGGCTCATCCATGAAAGCAGTTGGTGCTGTTGACAACCGTGTGGCGACATGCTTTGCCAACAACTCTCGACTTGCTCGTTGGCGTGTTGTGTCACGAGATGACACATGCATTTCTCCATTACTTTGTCGATTTCGATATCAGGGTCACAAAATGGGAGGAGGTCTGGGCGGGAAACGGGCACGGATCTTGCTTTCAGACCATGTGCAAGGCTATACACAAAACGGTTCGAACCTGGTGCCCAGCGCTTGCCGGAATACGGGAGATGCCACTAGTGGACATCATCGATTTAAGTTCCCTTGTCATCATCCACGACAGATTCAGACCCATGAGCGCGTACCTCACCGAAGATGAAAGCAATATGATGGCGCAGGCACTGACGATGAAACACTACCCGGAACTGTATCATTGGGGATCATTGGATCGTTATCAATACATCCTAGGAGTTATTGAAGCCGCCATGGGGAATTTGATGAAGGAGTATTTCCCATTAGCCATCAAGGACTCCGACGATGACGATGACGAATCAAGTGGTCCCGACGAGGATCACTACCACTCGCCAGTACTCACGTCCTTGCCTATTGCCCAATGTCCGAGGGCAGCGACCTGCCCGGGATTGCTGACGTCGACAACAAGCCCCTAACGCCATGTGTCAAGCACTATTGTCAAGCACTGTTACAGATACCAGATTAGATTATGATAGATGTGGTTGGTCACTTGCTTTGATCAAACCACCCAGGTAGATAATCCACCGAATGCCCAACATCAAGGTGAAGACCTAGCGGGAATGGCTGTGCATGTTCTTTTGGATACATAGGCATATCACCACTCGAAGGTGATAAAAAACGACATTAAGCTAAAACAACAGACCTCTTGTAGGACTCGGCACGCAGCAAGCAGATTATCCAATGCGCGAAGTCGACGACCTAGGAAGAAGACCCGGCGAATAAATAGGGGCAGAAAAGACCGCAGAGGAGAAGAAGTCGCGTTGGCGCAAGCCACCCTTATAACTTACCATCCACAATCCAAGGGACCTGATCTTGAATCATCAATTACATTGCTCTCGCACCGCACAGAGACATACACCTCATGAAGACACAGACCCACACACCCACACAAGCGTCCATTCTTCCTTGACCGACTGCCTACTTACATGCAGGAAGAAACAAGCGACCAAAAGCACCAGACCCAACACGACGTAACATACGCAAAACAGCCTACTGAGGCCAACCGCATAAAGTTACCGTCAGTTTCCAGAACGGTCCGTATCGAAACAGAACAAGGATAGCCGAAGGGGCGGGTAGTCTACCTCCCTTAGGTACTCAAACAAGCATAAGAGTGACTCCCAGCAGCTATCTATGTACCTAAATCCAGCACCGGGTGAAGAGTCATCACTTGAAGATATCACCGAACCCTGAAATACTAAGGTAACTTAACCAGTCTGAACATAGCATACCCTGGTATCCCGACGTCCTGTCCATCCATCCAAAGCCATACCAAGATAGAAAATCTACATGCTCGTAAATACTCTCTCCACCAGAGCCGTGATTCAAGGGGCAATGAACAGGAAGTACCACACAATCACTACTTACACAAGTTACATTCCTACAGAATACCGACTCAACTACTTCCCACCAAGCCCTCCCTTTCCCTCCGTATCAGAAACCCCCAATTGGATCAAGAAGATCTCAATTCTCTACCAGTGGCTAGCTAACTACCTACCTACTACCTTGGGTACACTCAATGCCCTAGACCCATCTCAACCAGGATTGGCGTTAAGGTCGACGGAGAAGATTAACAGAGTTCAGCCATGAGCCACCAATAAGAAATCGGTAATTTGCTTTTTGCTCAAGATTGCGGCAAAGCCTGAATTGATTTCAAGATCGACACCATCTCTCAATCTGCTGGGTTGGGAACATGAAGTCTTTAACCAAGTAGGCGATTGACACATCCAAGAACCAGCAGATGAGAGATTGACATCACACACAGAGACAAACTCGCAAACATAATCAATCATACAGGGCTCCTGGCAGGGTTCAAGCCAAAGGTGAGAAGACAAGCACATGTTGAGATCTTGATCATCATTAATCTCGCAGCAGTCTCTATCCGTATTCTAGGACGTGATCTTACCTGAAATGTACAGAGGTATATCGCACATGATGAAGTCCATCGCATTGACTTCTTCCGCAAACCCCTATCCCTGGGGGAATCTATTTCAACCTCTCAAACGCCCCCTTTTTGGTGAATACTCCTCATCGTGTCTTCTTGCTCTCTCTCGTCGCCGCGGGTGCGCTGTACAGCCAGACCGTGCAGAACGCCAACCAGCCAGTGACAGTGGCACCAATACCCGCTAACCATGGCCAAGCGCCGCTGATGGCGAAACTGCGTGGCCACTCGTCGTGGGCAAAGTGTCGTACGGAAACGGTGTTCTTCTCCACGACATTGGTGAAGAAGGGTCGCTTGTAGTTAACCATGAAGTTGAAAATGCCGTGCTGGTCCGGCAGCTTGAATGAGGAGGAGTAGGTGGTGCTGTCGGCAGAGGAAATGGTGGGGTTCAGCTTGAGACGGTGGAAAGCTGAAAGCATGCTGAACTCCAGCTGCAAATCGTCGGACTCGGGCACCGTAAAGGGGATGTACTTGTCCCACGAGTACTCAGACAGAGAGATGGAGTAGGTCTACGTCATGTTAGCGAGCAGCTTTAGCAACATGGAATGGATGGGAAACTCACCACATCGTTCTTGATGCGATAGATCTTGGGGTTGCTGGCGTTGCCCGCACCCTCCTCATTCAGGTGGTGCTCAACCCAGTTGACGCGCAGCACGCCAGTCTCCTTGAAAGCCCAGCCCGAGATGGCCTTTGCAAATTCCTGGTTCCCAGTCTTGACAGTATCCTTCTCGCCAACCTTCTTCACTTTGGCGTCGAACCACTTGTCGCTCAGCATGTCGGCCGAGCCGACGACGGTGAAGCGCGCCGAGTTGCGGGCCTGCATGGTGCTCACGAGGGAGAGCTGCGACCCGCTTGCGAAGAGATCGTCGACGGTTTCGGTCTGCTCTTTAGGGTTGTAACTGTAACCTGTGGCGGGAGCGCGCAGGACCGGCGCAAGGAGGGCACCTTCGCCAAGGGTCTGGCCCATACCATTGGGGAACGCAATGACTGAGGCGTCGCTGAAGAAGTCCTTGACACCGGCTCGGAGGGCACCAGGAGGCTGGAGCAACAGCACATCGTGCTTCTCGGAGGCGGAAAGGGCGTCGTAGTTGAAGTGGTCGACCACGAGACCTTGGCGGTCAGCCGGAAGGTAGATATCGAGCTCGAGAAGGAGAGAGACGATGGAGGACGGGGTGGCAGTCGAGGAGGAGAGGGTCAGGAGGATGTTTCCGTTTGCATTGATGAATTGCAGCAGGATGTTGGGTGTCAGGTTGGGGCCGAGACCTGTTTGTGTTGTCAGTATCGCCAGCAACAAGAACACCAAACCGCCAAAAGGCTGGAGCAGTGGCACAAACCCTTGGATTTGGTAGGTAGAAACAGGATGTGATCGTAGGACCTCTCGCCCAGGTGGAACAAGCTCAGGCTCTCGCTCTTGGGGGTCTCGTAGGCAATGTCGAATCCTCGGCCTGTTCGCAAGCTGGTCAGCATGTCTAGCCTGTGGATGGATTTGTGTAAAGACGGCACACACCTTCCAAGTCGGCCAGGAATTTGGAGTAGCCAGCCTTCTCGGCGACATCTTCGAGGATGACCAGCAGCCTGCTGCCACTCGAGCTGATGGCCTGGGCCACAGCGGCGAAGACCAAGACAAGGAACGACACCAGGAACTTCATATTTGCGGTGTCTCTGCAATCAATTGACGGCGTTTGGGACGGAGGAAGAGGACGAAGGTTGCGACAGCATCGATGAGTGTGCTGCGCGCATGGGATTCGTGGTGATGTTCAGCGTCTCTCTCTGTAAGGAAGCTGTCTCAAAATGTTGGAGCTCTGGCATACGTAGCCCTCTGCCGGCGACCCCCCAGCCCCGGTCCGCGTACCTGCCAAGCCGGGGCCACATGTCGGTTAGGTACCTAGCTTAGAGCCGAAGATATTCCAGCTCCAGCTGCTTACGTTAGCCGGCCAGCAGATGCACGGACCACCAGCGCTGTCTAACAACTCGAGCTTCAACTTCACGAGAGCATCACAGCTTCAATTGCCGCCAACAGACAGACGACCCTCGACCTCCCGTACGTAGAAGACAGCCACCCAGGCAGCGAAGCCAATCCCACGACGGCCAAGTGAGTGCGTGAATAACAACCACCCCCAAGCGCCCAAAATCTACCTACCTCCACCATTCCACCATCCCACCACCCAGTACAAACAACCAATACTAACCAAAACCTCCCAGCTCACAACGACAACAATGGTCAACCCAACCCCCCGCTTCTGGGCCGGCCCCCTGCGCTACCTGCACTGGTCGGCGCGCGAGAAGCCGGCCTTCTTCTATTCCGTGGTCCTCGGGGCCAGCGGGCCCTTGATGCTGCTGACCGTGCCGCCTACCATGAAGCGCCTGGGCTACGAGCGCGCGAAGCCGATCCCCATGACGTATCCGAGTACGTGAACACACCCCTCCAGATAGAGAGAGAGACATGTGAAGAGGCAGAACGAAAGGCGAGAGAGATCGGACGCCCTCTACTCTGGTTGGGTCTGGACATAGACAGAAAGGGAGATAGACAGCAGACAAGTGCGCAAACATACTAACACCAACTCTCAACAGTTCCCCAAGGTCCGAGAAAGACGTTAACCGGCTACGACGACTGAATCACACACCACCCACACACCACTCACATAACACCAAAACAAAGGGGGGAAAGATACCTGAAGCACGATGAGGGAAGAGGGAAGAGACTGCTGTACGTAGGACGGTAGAGAATGCTCTGGGAATCACGCACAGGGTTCGAGCGCCATACAGTGCAGTGCATGCGAAGATGGGATGGATGGGATCACAAGTCACGAGACAGACAGCCCCCGATGGCATGGTGGTGTAACAACATCAAAACAGCACAACAGCACAATGAACAAATACCAACCAACAACAAGGAGGAAGGATATGTTTCATGACATGATCGATCATCGATTGAGGCTTCTTTTCATTCGCGCACATCCCATCTGCAGCACCATTGTAGCCACGGCCGTCACAACGACGTCTATCCTGCAGAGACAAGAAATCTGCTGATAACTCCCTCTCCCTCTTTGTTTCCATGCCATGCTACAAGAATCAAAGCTCAAATACAACAAACAACGAAGTCCCACCCCAGACAAAACTCCGTTTCTATGCAGCACCCACACTCTTAGCCCTCGCCTGTTGGAACACTACGGATGGCACGTGGTGCTGAGAGGCTCTACCGCTCCCGCTGGATCAAATTCCATTCGTACTGCAATAGACATGTAAGCCTTCTTGCTTCGTGACACCTCTTGAATGCGGGAAAAAGGGAAAGGTGTGCAGGCAGGCAGGTTAAGTACTTACCACTCTTCCATCATCATCCCCCGTATATACAAGCTGCGGCATGGGCGTGATGCACGTGATGGCCGCCTCGGTATTCGTGCCCGTCTCGCTGCGGGCATCGATATGATCAAGCCTTCTGACCAGCTCCAGCACCCACCGTCCGTTCTTGACCGTCCTCCTCCATATGTTGACCCGTCCCCTCCTGTGTCCAGTAAAAACCAAATAGCTCTCCAGCCACTCGTTGCCCGACCCCTCGTAGGACGCACACGAGTGCACGAAGTCGTCGTGCTCGGCACACACGTTTTGGTCGAGAATCAGCTCCCCGTTGAGCGTGTACAATGCCACGTTTGTGCCCGAGCAGAGCATGATCTCGCCAGACACATCGTTGATGAGAGCACACTCGACAGGCCGGGTGCTTGGCAGCTTCCGAATAAACTCGAGGCGGTTGAGATCCCAGAGGAAGGCGTGGCCATCGCCAGAGATGGTCACGAGGGTGCTGAATGCCTTGGACACGGCAATGGTCGTGACCGGAGTCTTGTGCCCAAAAAGTGACGACCGGTGCATAAGCTCCACGGGTTTCCCAGATGCGCTTTGGATGCTGAAGACCGATACCACGCAATCTTCGCCCGCCGTGATCAGAGTTTTTGAGTCTGCAACAAGGATGCAGGAGATCTGGCCAATGTGCAAGTTCTCGTTGACGCCGGCACTCTTCCTGTTCTCTGTGAAGTAGAACCGAACACTGTTGTCCGCGTAGCCCCACTCCAGATATTTGTCAAAGAAGGGTGGCAGATTGAGCCGGAATGGGGACGAGCAAAGAAGACGGTCTAGCTTGGGCGAGTACAGCAGCGAAGCCACTCGCTCTCGACTCTCGAGAAGTGGATGTGGAATCCTGGCGAGCGCATAGCTAGAAGTATCCAGTCTCTTCGCGGGGAACGAGGCGTTCTCGCGAGCTGGGTGAGCCTTGGTAAAGACCTGATGCGGTGTCTGGCCAAAGTTGTGGATGATGCTAGTGGTGGCTTGCCTCTCATCCGCGTCTGTGATGTTGTCGAGATCTTTGGCGCCATAGTAGGAGAGATAGTGGAACACATTCAGATTCTCCACAGCCGTCTCGCCACGTTGCTTAAAACCGAAGACCAGGTCTATCCAGGCGTGGAGGTTCTGGCTTACGAAAGGAGACTCGAGGGCTTCACGGTGTTTGGCGATGAATATCTTGGGATCACCTTTTGCCCACGGAGGCAACTCGACGTTATTGACTCGGCCACCAGATCCCTGCCGATCACCGAAGTTGTAACCGTTGACATTTGTCAGAAACTCCGGAAGGCAAAAGAACTCGGGTATCAACTCTCGAACATCAGACCCGTTATCTTGGGAGGCCGACTTCCATGACCCTTCGATCGAAAAGAAAAGTCGGTCAGCGTGGTCGAAATTGCCACCTTGCAAGAGGATATAGGACTGCACGAAAGGGGGCAGGCGAATCAAATATGATGAAACGATCATGGCTGAGGAGTAGTGAGTACCATAGTGGAATGGAGTTTCGCCTATCTCAGCAAGACTCGTGTACCTGGACTGATAGTCGGCCTGTCGTCGGGCAGTCTGCGCACCCATAGGCTTTGACAGATCACGGAACGTTGCAGGGTCGTCTAGGTTCAACTCATCACTGCTGTAGTCTGCCAGGATCCACGGAAACACAGGATACTGTGTCAGATCATTGAAAGTTCGGCCAGCCATTGTGTTGACGAGCATGAGGTAGTGGAAGTTAGAGATCTCTCCTCTCTGCCATCGGCGCATGATCGGATTCCATGGAGAGGAGTTGAAGATGCTGCCAAACTTGGACCCAAACGTTTGGGGCGCTTCTTCGAACATCTTGAGTGATTCCAAACGCCAGGCATCCTCCGGGTTGGGCAGTGAGTTTGGCCCGGCGGTATGGGGAGTTTTGTGCGCGAGCCTAGCAAACACCTCATCTCTCATTGCCGGATTCTTTGCTGTCAACAAGTAGCTTCGGCCGTCGGTAAAGAAGATTTCAATTGCAACATCGCGGAACAAGAATCGGCGTTTCGAGACGCTGATGACGTCGTACCACTTCCAGCTGCGAGAAGACTGAGTGCTGCGGCTCGACGGTTGCCGACTCTCGCCGGAATTCGTCCCCGTGATTATCTGGGAGAAAGGATCTCGTTCGTCTCCAGGTGCCTCCCAAACGTTGACAATCTCCCCATCCGCACACTGGAAGAAGTTGTCCATGATGTAGAGAGCATTCTTCCCAATCAGCAGGATTCCTTCGCAGGCTTCAAGACCGATGATGCGAGAGATGTTGTACACTTGTTGAACAGCGTCTCCTTGCTGCAAGCGTCTCATGACTCTCCGATTCTTATCCTCAAACCCGTCATCAGCCGGGTCGTTCGGGTCGTCAATCAACTCAAAGTCCTCCTCGGGAATCGCAGACTGCTCTAGCGATTTGGCATCGGAAGTTGTATCATCCGGAGGATCCGATATAGTTGCGGTGCCGTCGTTATTAGTAACATATGGTGCTATCACTGAGGGACTCATCTGTATTGACTGCGTCGCCTTCGCCGCGGGGGTAGAAGTGTCCAGCTTCAAAGACGATGCCGATTGTTGGTCAGTTGTCCTTCGCTTTGGTTGATATTCCTCATGTGCTGGTGACGAATCTGGAAGTAATCGAAGACGCATGCGGTTCCGTCCTTCTGTTCGATCAACTTTCCACTTGTTAGGACCGGGCTTGTATAGAACAGCGCCAGGTCGACTCAAATCTCGTTCCATCTTGGAGAAGGAGGTTGAGAAGAACAGGAAGTCGTCTTGCTTGTCTTGCATGGCGCGCTGATGTTTGAAGTGTTCGGAGGCATAGATGGATTTCATCCATGCAGCGTTCGTCATATCATGACGCAGGAGGATGTTGTCTCGTTCGTACATCTCCGTGTGCCATCGTTTGAGAATATCCCTCCGCTTGGCGACCCGTGACTTAGCAGTTTCGCATGTACGGTGGTTCTCCGCTCCGACAAACTCCTCCCAGACTCGAGAGATACTTCCGAGAAACAGCGCATCCAACGAAGACCGATGCTGATCGACCCACTCGATGAAAGCGTCGGTGTCCAGCTCAGTGAGCTTCTGGAAGCCCGCTGCCAGCTGGGCTTGATCCGAAGTCATGAGAAGCCTAAACAGTGATGCACACTCCTGAGGCTTCTGGACAAGCATGATGCGCCATATGTTGACAGCGGCGAGACGGACGGTAGACCTTGTGTCCACAAGCTTGATGTAGAGTTGATACCAAAAGAGCTTCATGTACTCGTCATCGATAGACAGAGACTCCAGAACAACCATCTGCCAATACAGTATCTTTTCCATCGAGAAGTTTGCCTCCTTGTCGGTAGTCCCGGGATCATCCATCTCTGAGAGTCTCAGAAGTACCAATTTGAGAAAGGAACCACGTATCGTGGATACTGCTTGGCTGCAGAGTCTCACGGTCTTCATCTTGGCGATGTCTGGTTTCTGGAGATGTTCTAGTAGCAGCCCGGCAAAGTCTAGCATGGATTCGGTCCCGTTCATGAACCAGCCCTCAAAGATAGCTTCCACCATGTGCAGACTAAATCTCGACATATTGGTCAAAATCCTCGGCTCGCTGAGAACCTTCCAATCCAACTTGATGGCTGTCGTCATGTGAATAATGGTGCTCTTCAGAACATATGACTCAAAATACGCCTGGTGTTCTTGGAATCCAGGTGGGACTTTGAGGAAGAGGCCAAAACCTGGGAATTCCTTTCGTGCCAGGAGCTGATCCATGAAGACGTTAACAACAAGCTCCACAATACCCTCAATCAAACCATGACCGATGTTGAGGGTCGTGACTTTTGTCTTCGGGGACATCACATGAGCCAGGCGAGAAGGGCTAGGTTGTGGCGACTTCTGCGAAGTCAGAAGTATGAATGACGATGCTTTGCGCAATGGGGTTCCTCGGTGCGTGCCCCCAGAAGACGGAAGCGATGTGTCAGTAGTGCTTGAGGTTCGAATTACCGGAGCAGCGGTAGATGTCCCGACAGGGCGAAGTATAACGTCACCACCTTCAAAGGTGAGAGCAGAATCTCTGGAGTTCAGTTCCGTCTCAGGATTGACTGGATCCGTGCTAACGAGAGCAGGGTAAAGAGCAGAGAGAAGCAGTCTTACGTAGTCTGAGGACAACGCAAAATCTCTGAAATCGGAAGAGCGGGCGTGTAAGTCTGCAAGAAATCGGATCGCAGCTTGCAGGATGGTCGCATTGCCTGTGTTACGATCAGAGCCCGTCTGGGGCGATTCTAGACATGTGTTAGTTGCTGGGGTGCATCGGCATGATGTGACTTACGCCGCGATTCCAGCTCCTTCTGAAGAGACATGGACCTTGCCCGAGATCTCGTACTCGATGACTCGGGGTCAGCTGTCAAGGGCCTCGGGGGTTCCTGGTCAGCTCGGGGAGAGTCTGGATCTTCCTGGTTCTTCAAGATGTCCTTGAGACCATGCTGAATCATGGACGTGATGACCGAGAGAGCATCGGGGTTGGCAACCTTACACTTTCCAAACGTCTCCAACAGGCTGAAGAAATCGAGATTTTTTTCGAAATCAATTTCTGCCACATCGTAACCGAAGAGAATGCTGAAACATATAGGCCATATAGTAGGGACATCCCACCATCGCCTGAGACGGTGTGCCATGATACAGAATCCTCCGGTCTTACCGGAGAACTTGCTTACATAGACAGGGCCATGGGAGACAAGCAACCGAGCAAGTATCTTGCAGCCGTAAACTACAATCTCTGGGTCCCTCTCGGTGAGAAGATACAGCAGCCACTGGGCCATCATCAGCTTGGACTCGGATTGTAATGGCCTTGAGTCAAGTACCTTGTTTGTTACTGTTTTGGCGAATTTGCGGATGATTGCCAAGTTCCCCTTTTCACACAGCAGTTGACTGTACATATCCAAGATACGTATGCCGATCTCCCTCTTGGTGAGAGCTCGTACAGCGTTCTCGCCCGTCCCGTTCGTTTCGATCGTAGGTCGCCGCGATGAAGCAGTCGTATTCGAGCGATCGATAAGGGAAGCCGGTCTGGGTGTACGGGGGTATGACCTCAGCGGAGAGTGAAAAGTGTAAGTAATAAACAAGGCGAGAGCTCGGTGAACTTCAGTATTATAGCTGCATTTTACCAGGTTTTCGATGGCTTCCATGAAAAAAGGCAGCACGTTTTCAGGCAGTGGCTCAGCCTTCAGGGCATCAAGAAGCCTCTTCACGATTCCTAGAGTAATACTATTAGCATGATCAAGTACCTAGGTCTCACAAGACTTACGCATTCGGAGCAACCTCCGGTTGTTGTACTGGTGATACTTGCTCATGACCGCAAATGCCACGAACTGTTTATAGTATAGCTCCTGGATGATGGGTACACATCTTCTCCAACCATCAAAATCTAGCAGGAGAATTCGATATGCCAGAGGATTGATGATGACAGATTCAAGGGGTTCCCGATGGTTGTATCCGATGAACCCTAGCACGAGACTCAGCAGTTGGAAGCATAGCTTGTCCCTCTCCGTGCTTTGAAGGACAAGTTTCGCGGTCACATTCTCGCTCGTAGACCCGGCGAAGCCAAGCTTGGTTCTGAGAAGCAGTCCCAATATCGCATACCCGCCGTCTTTCTCCATGGCCTCGCTATTCCGCCAGCTCGAATTGGTGCATTTGAAAACCATCTCGACGGCACGAACAAGTGCATCAGCTGACGAAGCCCGCTCTACTAGCTTGAGGGCCAGCGAGGTAAACCCAGCAAGCCGCCACAGGGCGTCATCGAAGAACTGAGGTGCGGCAACGATGGGGTCCCCGGCCAGTACAGCCACGCCATTGGAGCGGAGCAGTGCATCATTGATGGAAGGCAGTGCTGTATTGATAGCTATACCCGTGCCATTCTTCAAGACCATCTGCACGAGGGTATTGGCGGGCCCGCGAGACAGAGATCGAAACAGCTGCGAATTGCCGAAATGCTCCCTCTCCAGAAAAACTGCAGATGGCATCATGCTAAGAATGACATGTTGCTCAGGAACAAGGTGACTCGCCTTATCCCGAACGACTTTCATAATATCAGAATCATCTCTGCTAGCATCGACGAGATCGTTGCGGAGCCCAAGGGCAGCCGATGCAGTGTAAGTCTGAAATCCACCCAGACAGTCTTGAAAGTTTCCCTGATAATGTACACCAAGCCGGCTCGGTACCGCGAGGAAGTCTTCGCTTAGTACATCATCAAAGAGATGGGCTGTGGCTAGAGACCATTTCGAGTTGATCATTCCGGCGCCGCTATGGGCGGATAGCTCTCGCGGTGTCCCCAAGAACGCTTGGACAGGCAGTGTTTTGTTGCTGTTCGATGTGAATGACGCAAAACTCTCCGTGCTGGCATTCGACACAGGTGGCAGGTTTGGATACGACGCTCGTAACTGTTCGACGAACTCCCCATCTATGTACAAGGAAGCCTTACTAGCTGTCATAGTCTTGGGCCGCCGATGTACCACTGCAATATGATACCATTTGTTCTCCTTGAAAGTGAATGTTCTGAACCTCACACTGGGACGTGAAGATGTGACTGAAGTTTGCAAGATGAAATTGCGGGTATCTTTTTCGAGGTATGCGAGAAGGAAACAAGTTTGGGTCGAATCGAAGACCCCAAAAATGGTTGTATGTGACTTGGGATCGAACTGATCCACTCGGACCCAAGCTGTGAAGGTGTACCCAGCAGAGGATTGATGGGGAAATGGCCGGCCTAGGCTGGGCAACTCGATGGAGGAATGACCATGCAATGAGAGGTCGAATTGTATAAAAGGGGGACTGCTGTGTTTATGCATCATATCCAAACAGAAGTCGGCGGAGCTGATAGAGGGATTGAGGAGGAGCAGTTGAGCGTCCATAAGTCGATTCATGCCGAAAGGCATGAGTTTCCGACATAAATCGAGCATGATACCTCTCTCCGCATCATTGAGTGCCGAGTTTGCATCAAAGGCCAGCCTGAGAAACCGAGATAAGACGCCAGTCTCGTGTACTAGACTCAGATTAATGTTTGAGACGGCCACGATCGCAGCCAGAACCTTGAGTACCATCAAAGATGCCAAGTTCTCGGCAAGCTTCTGATCTCTTGGAACCGACTCCCAGAAATCTACGATCGTCCGAACAACTTCAGGGTTGTGCAGTGTCGACTTGGGGCCCACGGTGTTTTCGATAGCATTCTCGATCGCGACGATAGGATCCTCGGATCCGGCGTCATGGTGGCTCTTCAAATCGCCTTCCTCGGGACCAGACGCAGCAGTCTCAGACCGTCGAGTTTCAATGCCTGCGGATGCGACATCGCAGCATAGCCGGTCCAGCGCAACATCGTCGAGAGAAAAGGCCAGAAGCTTCCCAAACAGCTGGCAGCTCGACCAGAGGTCCGAATCGCTACCACCAAGTCCGATGCTCGCAATAATCTGCTCCAGGGCATCCCACCCACCACCTTCGACCCTTGTGCGAAAGTATCGTCGATTGCCTGGGTGGCTGCCAAACGCAGCGGAAAGGGCGCTGAGTATGGCATCGAGGATGTCAAAAAAGCTCTTCTTCTCGCTCTCACTTCGTTTCTGGGGGTTGTAGAAGCCCGAGAAAGACCGCAGCACATCAAACAAGAGGTGGAAGCCGCGTAGATGTCTGAAGTCGTCTTGAACAGCGCTCGGAGGGGTTGTCGCGGAGAGGTGCTGTTGGATCTGGCGGATATGCTTTGATAGTTGCTCGGGGTCTGGATACCCATTGCCTGTTGTGAAAGAGAGGCAAGCATTTACGTTGTCGAGGAGTCGCTGGAGGACTTCGGTAGCTTTAGACGTGGTCAAGGCGGTCGACGCGGACGTGGAAGATCGGTAGCGACTGGTTCGGCCCGACATGGTGGATGGTTAAGAGGAATCGAAGACGCGCAGCAAGGCAAGTCGTCCTCCCTTCATGTTATACAGTTCGATACTGCTAGCACCCTGGAGGGGTCTAGGCTGCTGCAAACACGGGCGAGCATCGAATGGTTCGAAAGCGGGAGCCGCTGTCGGGGCACTGGAGCAGGCTGACAATGGAGGGAGGGATCACGAGCGGCAGTAGGTATGATATTGCTTAACAGCAGCGCCACCAGAAGAAGTAACCGAAAGAGACTTGCGATGCGAAGTGTACTTGTATCTGACGCGCACACCGTCAGCAACAACAAGTTACAATAGCAAGTGCGGGCTGTCTGTTACAGCAAGCTTGCCTACTGGAAACGACGTCAATCGTCAGCCTGCCTGCCCAGGATATCGCGTGTGAATGTGGCGCGTGCAATTGTGGCTTAGACGGACCCGGGGCTTTGCAGCTTTCAGTTAACTCCACCAAGCTCCATGCATCAATTGTATCACTAACAACATCAAGGACAACACCAGGACGCTGCATAGGTAATTACACTCTAGGCTTGACTCTTTCAAGGATGACATTTTTAGCTTTTAATTGCTTGATGCGTGTGGTGCATCTGCAGACCGACTGCAATTCACCATGATGGGGCCCCAAGTCCTCAACCAATCAACAAAAACAACCCCATGCAAGATGGGTTATCAAACAGTCACAACATATCTGTATAGAGAGGCAGGACGAGGAGGTTCGAAGTAAATGCTGGGGGGAGTACTGATGGACTGTTGGCGTTCGTGCCGTGGATAAACCTATGAAACTAAAAGATGCTGTCAATGCATCATGTGCCATTCCTACAATACAGAAACCCAGAGCCAAAATGCAATGCCCATCACTCCTGATGAGTTAATACTCGGGACAGTTCATTCAAAGTATCAACCTCGGAATGTAACTAGTGCAAGGCGCTCACGCCTTCATGGCACTACTCTAAGCTCGAAGTTCCTCAAAGAACCCCCTAAGCTCCTCATCGACAACCTCGTGGATCTTCTCGGACAGCTTCTCAGCCTTGTCAGAGAGAGAGGAGACACCCTTAACGACAGTTCCCGAGACGACGTTCAAGTCGTTCTCGATGGCCTTCTCAACGTCCTCAAGCGTCAACGAAAGCGCGGCGCTCTTCTTGGCAACGTAGCCGCCCTGCTCAACAATCTTGGAGTAGTTAGAATAACCACCACCGTTCCAAGCGAGCTTGTTAGGCGTGTCCGAGGGGATGTCGGACAATGCACCCTTGGTAGCGACAGAAATCATGTTGGACTTCAGCTTCGCAGGGGTAATGGCAGCCATGCCGTACTCAGACTCCTTGCTGGGCTGGAGAGACAAGTAGTAGGACATGAGACCGCAAATGTGGGGAGAAGCCATCGAGGTACCGGAGATGGTGTTGATGGCGGTCTTGCTGCCGATCCAGGTAGACTTGATTCCGAGACCCGGGGCGAAGATGTCGGTGCACTTGCCCCAGTTGGAGAAGTAGGCACGGCTGTCATCGAGGGCAGAGGCACCGACGGTCATGGCCTTCTCGGCAGCAGCCGGCGAGTACTTGCAGGCATCAGCGTCATCGTTGCCAGCGGCCACAGCGAAGTGCAGCCCAGCGTCGACGGCGGCGTTGACGGCTTGGTCGAGCGCAGGGGACTTGCCACCACCGAGGGACATGTTGGCAGTGGAACCCTTGAAACCCTTTCGCGAGCCCTTCTTGGCCTTCTTAACCTGCTCCATGTGCGCCTCGGCAGCCCACTCAACGCCCTTCATGACGTCGGACATGGTGCCAGAGCCGTTGGATCTGAGAACCTTGACCGCGTGGACTGTGGCCTTCTTGGCGACACCGTACTGCTTGCCAGCAACGGTGCCAGAGCAGTGTGTGCCGTGGCCGTTGCCATCGAGGTCCTCATCGCCGTTAGGGATGGTCTTGCCCCAAGAGGCGCGGCCCTCGAAGTCAACGTGCTCGATGTTGGTGCCAGTGTCGATAACATAGGCGTCAACACCCTCACCACCTTCGGCGGTGTAGAGATATTTGTTGTATGTACCAAAAGAAAGCTGGTCCCGGTGAGAGATTCGGGCCAATCCCCAGGTAGCGTTCTTCTCAATCTGTGGCTCGTCTTCCTTAAGGGTGTGAACGACCTGGTCTCGCTCGATGAACTCAACCTGTTAAGAGGCAATCTTGGTTAGTATAGTTCGCATAAGACAGTCGGGAGGACGGCATGCATTGCCCTCATTCGTGCAGGAGAACGAAGAAGCGGAAATTTCAGGGAGTCAACGTTGCAGCAACTTACATCAGGATGTCTTCGGACTTCCTCGATGACGGAGTCATCAAAGTGACCGGAGTAACCGAGGAAGCCGTCGCCGATCTTCAAGGTGTGCTGGAGGCCCTTGAAGGCGTCGGTAACATCACCAAACAGTGGGATCTGGCCACGCTTCCGGAGCTCCGTGAGCTCGTTCTCGCGGGCACCATGGATCTTCTGGACCCATGAGTGGTGGTCGCTCGCGGAAGATTCGGACACGTGGTCCTTGAACTTGATGATGTATGAGTTGGGAATCTCTTCGGAGATGGACGAAGAGAGTATGGGTGCAGCGCCATCATGGATGGTCTCATAGCTGAAGGAGGGTGCTGCGGCGGCAGCGTATGCCAGCGAGAGAGCAACGAGGCCCCTCATGATGAACAGGTAGGATAGATGGAATGAAGTTCGGATTCAATGTATGATGAGTCTACCAGCGACTGGAAGATATGAGAACGAAGAAAGGAAAAGCAGAGGGATCAAGACAATGATGCCTCGGTGGACGTGTCAACGACGAAGGGGAAGATGGATTGTTCTGATGGATGATGGAGAGATGGGCGTGGTGATGGGAGATGGGAACATTAGTGGAAGAGGGAGGATGAGAGGAGGACGAAGCTGGTCGAGGAGCGGGCAGATAAAGGTGCATGTGGCTCATCCGCGGCTGGCTGGGGGAGAGCTCCTGTGGGTACGGCTGACTGGTCCTCCAGGTGCTGAGCGGGTGGACCAGGGGGTGCCGCTGCTGCCTTCCCCAGCTCCGACCTGTCCAGGTGACGCACACAGCCCACCAGGCGCCACTGATAAGGATTGCTGGCCAACCGCTAGCAGATGGCGACGTCGCGACCGCACAGCAACCTTCAGCCCGAGCCGGGGCAAGCGCGGGAGGGCTTGGCAGGCTGACCTACACACTAGGCCAAAAGAGGTCAATGGTGGGGTGCCTGGCGAGCTTCTGTGCCTATTGACGTCTCCCGCCTCACGAACGAAGCTCTTATCGCAGCCCAGTCGAGACCGATATAGCCACGACATGCATGACCTTGAGAACCACTGTCTGACTGTCTAGCGGTACATTGCGAGCTATGCATATCTATCACTCCATTTTGATAACCAGGCACGACATGTGCCGACTTGTCTCTACACTGATGAGGTGTCGTAGATGGTCGGCTGCGGCCCATGTGACGGCATTGCGACTCGAGGGTCTCAAGTGACAAGTATAACATCGAGTTCCCCAGGCAATCAACCAGGGTCCGATATCGTACTGTAGTCAGGTCCGCGCGGGTATCCTCGACTCATGCATGCCTGGATGGACCCTGAGATCTTGAGATACAACTCCCGCAACTCAACACCAATGAGTCCTAGGTTGGAAAGCTTATCAACAGACGACCAAGCGAGCTGCTATTGCCGGTGATGCTGAATCCTGATGACTCCTCCTCGCCTCTCGTATCTATCCTCTTATCTGATAAGCCAAGACAGCCGACCTTATGACACAATCGCTTGGACTGGAACATGCAACCGGTCGACTCCACGTTTCCCTTGCGGATCCACCCGCCACCCGCATTTGGAACTGCTGACTGTGTCCTCGTGCCCAAGTGGCACTTGCAACCAGCTGGTTCGTCCCGATCTGGCCCCCTTCTTTTTCATCCGGAACTTTGAGATCGTCTTCAGAGCCAGGCAAGCTTCATTATCATCGGTGACCAGGGCTTCAACAACATTACTCATTACCTACCTCTACCTCGTGGCACGCACAAAAGCCAACCTCTGCTAGCAATACTATCTCCAGCTCCTGGTCCTGCCTCTTCTCATTAGCTAGTATATACTCTCCCAATAAGCCAACATGGTCTCGGTCTCCTATTCCGAAACCAACAGCACCCGACAGGTCCTAGTCACACCCGTAACATGACCCAGCACTCGCAAGCATAGCCTAAGCATTCTGACCTAGTAGCTGTTAAAGCCCATCACCGATCACAGATCTCCATCAAGGTCCAAATTGATGACTGTCGAGTCATAGTCGGCCGTGTATTTCGAGCAGGATAAATACTCCCCGTATACTGGGCGCATCTAGAGGAACACCTCGCCCTCATCACTGCTCGCCATACGTTTGCGTCTGCTGCTGAGGAAAAAGTCGACCATCCTCTTACTTCCTACGCCTTGCCCGTCTTCGGTCTCGTCGGGGCCAAGGACAACAGCTCCATTGATCCCATACGGATCATCGTCGCCGCCGACGTGTGGACTCACGTTCTCGCTGTTCGGGTGTGCATGAGTATTGTTTTGCTTGGATCTGATAGACCCCTCAAGCTTCCCGAACTGCCTCTCAACAGCATTCGCGAGTCCTGGGCTAGATAACGAGGTATTCGATCCCTTCGGCCGAGGCTGGCGTTTGACGAGCTTCACAGTGCCGGGCGTTCCTCCACGTGACTGGTTCCCAGAAAGTGCGTTGAGTGAAGACATATGAGCCAAAAACTTTTGGTCCATAGCACCGACTTTTTCCTTGTTGGTGTTTTCGGTGAGAGGCTTGGATACTGTGCGTGCCGAGCCCATGCTTGCGACCGAGGGAGCAGTACGAAGGATGCTTTTAGGTGGTGGAGGTGGCGGTTCGGAGGCTTCGTTCTGCTTTTTCGAGCCAGGTGCTTGCGAATCATCCCTTAGGGCTTCTTGAATCACCGGTGATAGGGTCTCCGCATCGGGCACGGTTGATGCGTGGACAGTACCTGGTCTGGACGGCTCATAAACCTCTGGTGGATGCTGGTCCTCTTCTTCGTCATTCATCTGGGCCTTCTCTCGGACATGACCGGAAAAGAGAGCTACTGGAAGAGTATAATCAAGTCGACTGGTCTCTGGAACAACAGGTGACTCCTTAAGCTTCGAGACGTTCGCTGACAGCCAAGATTTCCACTCCACAGAGCTTGCAGTCGAAGTCATGCGACGCTTGAATGGTACCGGCTGGCTCCTGTAAACAGGGGGATCGACGAAAATCGTTGCGTCTCCATGAACACTCGGAGGTCTGGGAGGAGAGTATTTTGGTGCGGACAGTCCATTGTCTATTCCGTTCGTTTGGTCCTCCGTAGTGGAAGAGTAGATGCTTTCAGCGTAGTGCATTTTCTTATCCACCTCGGACTCGCACGTGCTTGGGCATCGCATAGGTAAGTCTGAAATTGAGCGCATCCAGGGGTTGAATTCTGGGGACCCTGGTTGCTCTTCCTCAGAAGTCGTTCTGATGGTGTCTTGTAGTGCGCGTCGGTAGGGGCTCTGTGTGCGAAACAGATGGCATGTCGGACTCCCGAAGAACGCCGAGCTGCGAGATGACAGTGTTGCTTTGAAAGCTTGAGGCTCTTGGTTTCCTGGGACAGAGAGGAACCGGCCATCACCGTTGCTTGACCCGCCAAGTCCAGAGGATTGATGCACTAACGCAGAGGATTGAAACCCTGTTCTCCATTGGCTCGGCCCGCCTTCTGGTGTTGATGAAGATGCCCCATCCTCGATACCTGATCGGGGTTCTATTATAACGGGCTTTCGTTCCACTGTCCTCGAGGATCCAGAATCTGACTCACTATCCGACCTAACATAACGTATGGTAACGGGTGTGCCAGATCCCCTGGTTTCACAGTTGTTGGAGCTGCCTCTGGGAGGCACAACCCCTGAGTCCACGAAACTATCAACACTGCGCTGTCTGTGAACGGCTCGGATGTGCTTATTCTTTTGTGTCTCATTCATTCTCTTCATGAGTGCCGAGTAAATCCTATGGCTGTCAACTGTCACTGGACGGACGGGTATTGCTGGTTGCAGTTGTGGGATGCGATTCATAGGATGGGAATGGGTGGCTCCGCTCCTCGTCGCCGAGGAAGAGATGTGCGTGCCATTCTCCTTTATGATTGACAGTCGCTGACGTTCTTGGGCGCTTCTCTGGCTACTCATGGTGTTGAGAGTGGCGGTATCTGAATTCGTCCAACTGGTCACTCGAGATCTCTCATCCGAGGACTTCCTTTCGCTTCTAAGGCTCTCTAGACTGCCTTGGCGAGAACGGAGTTGCTGATATGAGGGAACGGCATGAAGAGATGCAACACCCGAGGTAACCCTCGATAACGCACCTTCTTCGGCTGTAGGCGTGGGTCGAAATTCGTCGTTGAAGTCTTCCTCAAGACTGTCCGAGCCAGTGACATGGGACTTTCGAGCTTCGATTTGCTGCGGAGGGAGCATCGACTCATCGTTCTCCCCTTTTGTCGAACTGAATAAGTTCTTCAGTTTATGTTTGAGGTTCAACGATACTTTCCGAGCTTTGTGCCTCAAACTACCTTCTTTGGATGGTTGCCCAGTTGTCGACATCGCATGGTTACTGACATCTCTCATACTTTTCCGGAAGGTCCTATCGGTGCTAGCACGCTTGGAACGGAAGAAAGTCGAAGGCTGTGCCTTCAGTAGTTTTCCTTTCGGATTATAAGTTCCACTAAACTCGTTCGTGGAAGACGCATGTGGCATCTCACCCTGATGATCTGGATGGGGCATCGGTTGCTCACGCCGACTACGCAAGAAACTCATTGACTTCGGAGCCTTGAGTCCCACAGGAGGCTTGTTTTCGTCTGTTCGAGGACCTGCATAGCCTGGAGATGGAGACGGTAGTTGGTTCATGGTCGCTGAAGTCCGATAGCCCATGTGGTTCGGGGGTAGCATGGTCGTTTGTGAGCCAGAAAACATCGATTTGGACTTGCGTATCCGGCGATATGACGAGGGCGCTGAAGCGATATCATCCTCAGGCGTATAGTACTCTTCACCTGTAATGAGAGCACTGATATAGTCACCAGCGGCACCTTTGGCCGCACATGTCATCCCAGCAGTCGTGGCGGTGCTTGCTGGACATGGCTCAACACCACGCGTGGTAACCTGCAGCCTCACAGTATTCGGTTTGCGAGTGGGTGTCAGGTCTTCGCCTCGGGTATAGCTACGTGATAGCTGCGTCGGCGCCGGTCGAACGAAGCGAACACTCTGTTGACGTCGAAGAGGAGTATCGTCTGTACGTCTGTCCGGCGTCCCAATAAAACCTGTTGCCCGACTAGAGACGTAATTGCGAGACGGTGGCCACAGAGGAGCGTCAACCGCCGATCGATCCTTTGCTCTCGCGAATGCTTGCGCGGCGGCTGCCTGTGCATCACGCTCGGCCGTGTCGGGGAGGATATGTTCCAGCTGGACGCTTTTTACGGAAGAAGTGGATTTTCGACGGTCAATAGCACCCGACCTGGTACTGTTGCGCCTGTGCATGATGGGCTCGCGGCTCGAAGTACTCGATGAGCCGGGCAGGGCGGCTTCCGAGGCTGGGCTCCAGGACTGGAGACAAAAGGCGTACACAGTGGGAGGGAACAGACAATATTGGGAGATGCGCCGGGCTAATGTTGATTGATGAACAGGCACTAACCAAAAGTCGTCGTACCCGACGCGAAGGTCGTCGACGGTTCGTGGTGATGATGATAGTGCTGATTATCGTGGGATGCAAGTATCAAATTGAGAAGCTGAAGATGGAAGAATGCACCATCGGTGACTGCTGAAGTTCCATGTCTTGTCAACTGTTGACCGAGAGCCTCAGTACACCCAGCGGGCAGTGACTTCCATGTCTCCCGTTCACAGTTGGTGCAGCGTGGATGGAAGTCGCCTTCAACGTACAGTAAGGTAGCCTTAAGTAGAAGGAGCATAGACGTGGCAGGAGCCACCGGTCCCTCCCTGCCTTATCTGATATATCCCTGATTGACTTGGAGATCTTGCTCGACGCATGCCACCAAATCTACACCACGCGGACTCATACATGCCAGGAACTTGTATGCACCTGGGCACTGGACCCAGCCTCCCATCTTTTATGTTGCGTGTTCCGCCGGGCGGCACTGGATGCCCCCCGTACCTACTTCGGCAAGGTAAGTAAGGTACCTACCGAGGTAGGCTGCCCAGAAGCTGTCGGATAAGAAGTAGTATTCGCCCACCCGAGGTACAGCTATTCGTCTACCGAGGGTAGGTGGCCATGTCGAGGAAACCCTGCCTGCGAGGGAGTTGTCGTCGACGGTGGCGTGGTACGGCTTGATAACTTGCGACGAGCCATGGTGCACCAGCATCAACCCCCCACCTCCTGTAATGCTGGGCCAGAGCTTATAGTCCACCAAAGATATGTAGGTTCATCTACTTGACAGATTAGATTTGACATTGCAGCATTGGTGCCAGACGGCTGGGACTCGAATGGAATGGGTTTACATACCTCACTGACTGACCCCTGAGTACAGTATTACAGCCATTGGAGTCGCACGACCACGCACCCTGGTACTTTGATCGCAATAGAAGTACGACACAACGGTATATCGTGGCAACAGGATTCTGGTGGCTATAGTCAAGATCACATTGTAATGTTGTCACTCGTTGAATCCGGTACCCTTGGCTGAGATCCGCGTCTGCCGTCCCCTTGTCGACGAACTTAATGACCAGCGAAGGATCGGAGAGATGTTCTCGCAAGTCTCCGTCGACGTTGGGTTGAGTTCTTCATTGAGGGTGAGGAAGATTATGAGCTGGATTGATCGCCAATTCAGACGATTCTCACCAGGTAGCCAAATTCTCCCCAGTTTCGGACGAGCAGCTGATGAAAGTTTCCTCGCATTGCGCGCACAGAGGTGTCTTTGATTCGAACCAAGTTCATGCAAACACAAAATCAGGAGAGCCTCGCGGATCATTCAAGAGCAACGTGACTGAATGCGCAAGTCGCAGCATGGTAAGGTAGGTTTTCTCCTCTGTATGTGACCAGACCAGGCCTTTCCAGGCTCCAGTAGCCGCAGAAGGGGAATCACAACCAAGGGGCGCTCAAATTATACTTAGTATACAGGACTGCGTCGCCTGAGAAGCTGTTAATACTGGATCATGAGCCGCTGAGACCATTTCGGGGCATGAAAGGAGTCTTAACTGTAGTCATCTACCAACATCATAGTCATGTCGACATCAATAAAATGGGAGACAGCAGAGCATGTTACCTCCGGCTTGGAATATAAGGTATTCACAAGGACTGCCGTTGTCCACATGTAGCAAACACACCAAAGGTTTGCGAGAATATGTGCCCCTATTTGATTGCGGAGCCGGAGCTTCTGTCTGAGCAGGAATCTGTGACGTCATGCAAAGAGGAGCCTTTCACCTGAGTCTATGCAACATCTCCAGCAATTGATGGCACGATGGTACGCGTTTGAGAGCCCCAGCAAAGAAGACATGCAAGAATTGCATACATTAAGACATAAACCTGGTACGAACGTGTAAGCGGTTGAGAACCATCAAGAGGTCTGGTGCAGGAGTATTAAGGTAAGCTTATGGCAAGCTCGGAGGTAAGGCCCGGCAGCTCCAGTGTCAACGTCACCCTAATGCAGGTACATCGTGGCATGAAGTCACGGATCGGAGGAAGCTTCGACCTCAAGACCCACCACAGCTGTGATGAATGATGAATGATGAATGGATAATAAGTCATCTCATCATTGATCTGCTCTGTCTCTGTTTCTCCTCCAGACCAGCCATCATTCCATTCATTCGCGTCTCGCAAATCCTCATATAAGCAAGCAATCTGCAAGCAACCTGCAGACACGCAATCCTCATCAAACACAGGTTAGCAATCTACGTCTTGCACACTCCTGTCAACTTCTCCTTCATATAAGCCCGTCAATCCCGCAGCCATGTCTCGCTCTTTACTCACAAAAGCTCTCAGACTCTTTGCCTCTACTCCCCGAACAACACTTCGCCAACCACTGTACCAATCAACCGCCAAGATGGCCAGCAAGAACTTGAACTCCAACACCATCTCCAATATCACCGAGAAGGAGAAGGAGCTGACTGGCGAGGCTCGACCTGTCAAAGGTGGTCCCACTGCCCAGGCTCAGAAGCATGCCGGCGAGCAGATCTCACCAGAGATTGTCTCCGACATCACCCAGGGCGAGAAGCGCGTCACCGGCGAGGATGCCCCAGTCCAGGGTGGTCCGGCTGCCTATGTTCAGAGCATGAACAACTCCGTGAGTACTTCGCCTTCCATCTCACCCAGCGCCAGCTGGAGTAGTAACTGATGCATGCTTGCTGCAGGCAAACAACGGCCAGAACCCCAGCGGCAAGCTTGACTCGTCCACCATCTCCAACATCACTGCAGCCGAGAAGGAGCTTACCGGTGAGGACCGACCCGTCAAGGGCGGTCCCACGGCTCAAGCTCAGAAGCACGCCGGTGAGCCCATCAACAGCGATAACCTTCACGACATCACCGAGGGCGAGAAGAAGGTGACGGGTGGCGAACGCGTCAAGGGCGGTCCCACCGCTCAGGCTCAGAGCGAGTTGGGCAAGAGTCGTTCTTGAATGTGACGGTCTCGTGGACTATGATGGATGAGCATTTCCTTTGGTGGTGGTGGACTTGTACAATAACCCTTGCTTTTACGGCAGCATAGCATATCATACCCGATGAGGTGAGCTCGGCAGTCACGACACAGAGCCGGGTTTCATCCATCCCACGCATGTATCACTAGGCCTTTGCAGGCAACGAAAGCAAGCATCCTCGTTATTTGGACCATGAGCCTTTCGATACTTCGCTATTTGCCACTCTCTTCGTCACATCACTTCTGTTCGATTGACTTTGATAAACTTCAGGTATGAGGTAAGTGATCTGTAATATCTCTACCAAAGAAAGGTAATGAATTCGCCGTCCACCTTCTGTTCAGGTCAGCATCCGAATTCGCAATGTCCTGCCACAAGTCCTTATGGCTAGCACCTTGGAATGTCATCTATTTTAATGGTGCTGATCAGATCCTCCCAGTGCATCAGAGCTACGGCGACAATCTCCTCGACCAATCTCTCATCATATGCGAATGCAAGAAAACCTTGGATAATATCCTTTAGCTTCATATTTATATCATAATTCTGGAAGGCCATCAGATTGTCGACCTAGTCCTTCCGCAGACTTGGCTTCTTGAAACATGACTGCAAATCCGAACAGACTATATTCCCCGTCAAACAGATAGTGAGGCTTGGCCTGATCATCATCAATGATTAATACCGGGTTCCTAAATTCATTTTCAGCGAGAAAGACCTATCGAATGAAACGCGGTAGCGGTATACGTCTTCGTCAGTCAATCTCCAGTAGAGTTCGGCACCAGCAACGGAAATGCGTACAGCAAATCGGAGCGTCCATGTAGGTCAGGGGCCGCAAGGCTACAACCACCATGCCAACCGCAGGTCAAACACATGTCCTCGTCATGTTATCTTCGAACGCCACGGCCTAGCGACTTCATGCCTACCCATATCGAGTCCTTGGGAGTCCCTGGGTGTCATTGTGTAGCATCCAAGCACTTGGGGACACGTTATCGCAGCAGGCTGTCTACCACATTGTTGCCATTTGTTGGTGCCATGTTCCATCCAGCCAGAGTGTCATGCGGACCACCTGCAAAGTTCTTATCATGCAGGGTGCCGATGACAACGACAGCCTGAGCCGAGCCCGTCTAATGACCATCTCAACTCGATTCATAAGGTAGGGTCGCATCGCAGCTGCGGGGAAGACCAGTGATCCGCGCACGCCGTTGGGCGCCAGAGACCTCGACCCTGAACACGCTACCATCGGCACGGTGGGTGGGTATCAGTGCGACCGCCGATGTGGTAGCGAAAAGGCAGCTATGATGCCGTGGGGTAACTATCTCCAACGGAACCACAAGACCTGAGTGGCCCGACCGTCTCGACGCCGCACGCGGGCAGGTGCGGTCCCTGGATATGTTCGCGTGCGCTCCAAACATAGATCTTGGGTGCAACCCGAGCTGCAAGCCCGACGTTTCGTGTGCGGTGCAAATGGCAGAAACGGCGGCGATCGTAGTTCTTGCCTTCTTACAGGTTCGAGTAGCTGCGATTTCGAGTGACGTGCGGGAGAGGGGAGCTGGTATAAGATCTCGGCAGCGATCTGGGGTGGAGCTTCCCATCCTTCTTCGAGCCCAGAGCTGTAACTTAGTTGTTTCTTTCAAAGCGATTGAAGATATGCCAGATAATTGAAATTTGAGTTTTGGGAGCTACCTAGGTGATCACCTTCATGGAGAACTACTACAAGTACCCAGTCGACTACAGCGAAGACATCTCGCCCAAGTACCCAGACGTCCAGCAGAATCAGGCGTGGCTCGAAGTCGTCCCGAACCAGGCGCCTCTGTACCCCTTACCGGCGCATATTCAACCCATAGCGGAACTGGAGGCGAACTCACCAGTGCAGTCAACGCGGGAGGACAACCCCAACACAGCAACAGTGTGGCAAAGCAAAAGACGAAGGGTCTTGGGACTCACAGTGCCGCTCTTCTGGACGTTCCTATTCGTACTCGCAGTCATCCTCGCCGTCGGTATTGGCGGCGGCGTAGGTGGCGCTCTCAAAGCACGCCGAAGCCCGACTCGCGATACCTCAAGGTGAGAGAAAACAGTTCTCGAAACACTACCTACTCAAGGCTTGTTCCGCTGAATACCTACCATTCGAAGCTCCCCACCAATCCCCTCCGACGGCGGCTGTCCACGCATCCAGGGCCAGACGTACACGCCCCACGCCGTGAACGGGCAGCCGATCCCGCTCGAGGCCGGGGCCGTAGGGCAGCAATTCCAGCAGCAGTGCTGGACGAACTACCCCGCGTCTCCCGCTGCGAAGACGCACGACATCCTGCGGATCTACATGCCCACGCTGGAGGACTGCATGATGGCGTGCGCCGAGTACAACTGGGCGTACCGCGCGGGCCTGCGGGGCGACGCGGGCGTTGGGGGCGGGTACTGCATCGCCGTGTCGATCGTCAAGGCCGGGGCCGGGTTCTGCTACCTGAAGAACGGGACGACGGGTGGGAATGACACGATGGGCAGACCAGATGTGTATTCTAGTGCGGTGTTGATTACGAACACCACGGATATCGCGGTGGCTGGTTCGTAGAACTGGGGTTTTGCGTTTAGGGAGATGGCTCATTGGGAGAAGTTTACCCCTTATTATCCTGGTGCGGAGTCCCACATCAGAACACTGGAAGTCATGCAACTGCCACTGAGCTCGTCCACATCCGCGGTGGCCTGACGGAGGATATATTTCACCGTAATGACGACGTGCCTTGCCAATATCTTCACCGGATGGATTAGGAATCACGGTATCAGAAGCGCTTGGGCTCGAACTTCAAGGCATATTGCCAAAAGCCGGTGGCTGAAGGCCAAGAACGTGCGGACAGAGCTCCTTTCCTGGGGAACCGCAAGAACAATGTCGGGTGAATGTCTCTTCCAAAGGACAGACATGATAGCGATGAGCTCGAGTCTTGGTCCATATCGTTCAAGTCAAGTAACAGGTCAAGCAGCTCATGCTGTCATTGCATGAGTCCAAGGCCAGTATGCCGGAGTCTGCTTACTCCATCTCAGCGGATGGGCAGATCACCATTAATGCCGGAGTTAACTACAAAGCCAACTTGAAGGCTCTGGGATGTCGGGAACTGAGTCGAGATGAGATTGAAGATCCCTCACCCGATTTGTTTCGGCCACGTCCCTTACACCACGGCAGCTTGCGTGCCATTCAACAGCTAGAAGGTCGAAGGTTCCGATTCACATATGTTATAGGTATGAAGCCACTTATTTCAAAGTCACTGGCTATTGCTTCTACAGTGGGAATAGTATACAAGGCTGTGGCTCGCTTCCGGTACCGTCATCATAATGAAGGGATAAAAGAAGCAGAAGAGGCAAAGAGCAAGAGATGACAGTTCCGCATATTTTCACAAGTGGCCGACTATCCATCTAGAGCACCCAGTCCCTCTTGGCCACCCTCGCTAAATGTACGGTGCAAGACAGTGAGCGTATCCACTGGTAATGTGCCGCCCCCTTTTCCCCCGAAAGCCGGCTAGTCCTCCCATCCTTCTTTCCCCAGCATCCCATCATAGCCGCGCCCAACATCGTCTTGGGAGCTCAGTCGTGGACAGCCTAGCACAGAGCACAACCACAGCAGATGTCGGCGATGCACCCCCCGCCCGCTTCGGCAGTTTCGTCGCATTGCGAGCAATCTTGGTCAGGGCAGCTTCGGGCGATGAGGCCAGCGTCGGCCGCTGGAGCGACGCCGGCGGCGACCAGGCCGGCGACGAAGGTGAGGGCGTACATGACTGAGAGCTGCATGGTGGAGGTGGTGGTGATGATATTGATGTTGAAGCGGACTTATCTGCGACAGGTATGGTCAGTATCTGGACTTGGAGCGGAGGACAATGAACGTCGTCATGGTGTGTGCTTACAGGCTGAAGCTTTCTGAGCTTGCGTGGAAGTAATTGATGCTTGAGGCGTTGAGGAGAGCGCGATTGTACTTGGGGGTGATGGTGCTGATGAGTGATGTTATTCCTGCTCTGGAGGCGGCGATAGCTCCTATTTATGTTGCTTTCTCTGCCGCCTCTGCTCTATACAAATTTGGCATCTTGACCAGAGACCAGCAGATGTTTGATCAAGCTTCAGAAGTTCCGAAGGATCGGAACCCATGCTGTGCTCAGACAGGATAGTATAGTGAATCCTCGTTATTCTGAAGCATGTTATCCAATCCCCCGCAGCCCCGGTTGCGAGGCTTGTGTCCCAGATGGACTCCCCCAACGGTCACCATCCTGGACAAATGCAGATCTGCTGCCGCAACTCTGCCGCAGAGTCTTGCGAAATTGTTACTAGTCAGCTGAGTTGCGGCTTGATTGTCGTGGATCGTGGTTGCCTGATCTTCGGGCACGCACTCCCTGGATGCGAAGTGAGAAGTATCACGATATTAGGAGGTAACATCACAACCCACGGCAATAGCAGACTAAGCAGAATACGGGCGATGGGAACTATCCCCGGGAACCGAGAAGTGCTCCGTTAGGGATAGTTTCAGACTTGGGTACAGACTCCTTAAGATGAGACGGCGTACCTGAAACGAAGGAACAGAAAGCTGGGAGATCGACAGGAAGAGACCATGCTGCTGGTATATATCCGGAGAAATGTCCATGCTGAGGGTGGAGATCCACGTGTTACTCCGCAATGGATGTAACACGGATTGGCGCACAGAGCGACCATACATAGTCTGACCGTGTCGCGCTATTGACTGCAAGGCCAGAACAGGTGCCCGATATCTCGTTCATGGGTGTTCTGGGAGACCCTCGACTATAGTAAGAAGCTCCGAAAATTCAGATAAATCAGGAGCAAGGTGTAGTTGCAGTTGCTGCCTATCCAATCCCAGTAGACGGAGGCAACGCGAAACCCCGAACAAGAACCCTGGGCTTACCAGCATTCAATGATTCAACTGGGGAGCATCCCTTTAGCGATTCGTTTCACGCCTAGGCATCTTGATTACCAAGCGACTCCGGATCAATCCGGAGGGCAGGGGGTGTTGTCTTCCCGGGCTGGGACCACCTGTAGTGTACTGTAGAGTTAAGGACTCAATCAGCAGTGGAACTGGATCCGAGTATGGCCCACGCCTGAATATAAGCTGTCACCTGTAACCTGGAGCCTGTAACCTGTTGCACCAGACTCTCCGCTGCATACGCCCTGACAGCCTCTTGAGGGAGAGGTTGAACTGTCGCAAGGGACCATGAAGAAATAACGTCTGCCAAGAGTCTACCCTGCAACCCTCGGCTGGGTTTCAAGAGCCGCAGCCGAGTCCGTGGCTCTCACCAACAGCGCCGGCGCCTTCGTCGACGAAAACGAGATGGCTTGGGGAAGTCGTGGGCGGACCAGATTCAGATCTGGAAGTCGGACTCGCGACGGGAAGCAGCTTTGCAGTCTTATAGCCAGCTTTGCAGTCTCAGTACCGGCGTGCTATGGCTGAATCAATACTGCTTGGCCCAGAATCACACAGCCTGATCTCCAGCCCTTTGTTTCCAGAAATCTCGCACCCTCTGCTCAGTTTCTTCCTTGGCATCGCATTGCGCTTCCGACATCAGATGTGATGTGTCTCCGTGGAGCTCCTGCATGATGTGTTGCGCCATCACAGGGTTGTCTCTCATCAAAGCCGCCATAGCTTCTCTCGAAGGGCCTGCTGCGGCGGTCCTGGTCTTATCGTCATCGAGTGTCTTTGCCGTCGTGATCAGGTCCAGCCTCCGTGCCTCGAACTCGTCCCCATCGAAAGCGTCGTCATCGTCCCCCGAGCCCCATCCGCAGTCGCGGTAGAGCTTCTGCAGTGCTATCCAGCGGTTCAGCCTTTCCCTGATCCCGTCCACGCCCCCCGATCCAATGACCTCTTGCGTCTTAGCCAAAGCGGCCTCGTGATCGTCTAGTGGCAGCGGTACTGGGCTGCCGCTGAAACCGAGAGGCCGAAAGTTTTCCATGATGAGCGGGCTGTCCACTATCTCCCTGCTCGCAGGCTCTGCATATCCGTCATCGGTTGGATCATAGTAAGGAACCCATTCTAAGGTTTTGAGCTTCCCTGCTATCTCATCCATGACTGTTTCAGCTGGACGACCGGGGCACTCCTGCCATGATCTCGTTGCAATTTGAGTCCATTCCGTAATCGATCCTTGTCCCCGTCAGCCCTCCATTGCTGCATTGATCCGCCGACTGTCTTCGTCTCCATTATTTCTTGTATTTCAATATGAGCGTCACGGGGACTGGTGACACTCACTGTACTGTACATTGTATATCAGGTCGAGTCCAGGTGGAACGTTTCCTGCAACCGTCAGCCTAAACATCCAGGGCGGCAACAGGGTCGCGTTCGCCTCGGCATAATGCTGATTGTCAAAGCCACCACTCCGAATAAAGTCAAACAAGCCTTCATCCACATGCCCGCCGCTTGGGTCAAGATAGCTGACTGCAATTGACCGAGGGACTATCTGCGCCGCCTTCATGTGCCATCCCCAGGTCACTGCAGGCTTGATAGCAGGGAGTACTTGGATCAACTCGATGACCTCGTCATCAAAGCCTATCGTTTGTAACAGGGGGACGCTGACCGGCGGCGAGGTATGTGGTGGGTAGGATACGTCGGCAGGCGAGAGATACCGCATCTGAATCAATAGCGCGTAGAGCCTCGTTACGCTGGCGATGAGTCCGTGATGCTTCTCGAGTATACCATCCATGGCAAAAATGATGGGTTTGTATGAAAGACAATTCAACTTGATGTTGAGAAAAGAGGTCCTTCGTTGAAGAGTCAGTGGTATTAGGGCACCAGGAGGCGAAAGAAATGGCCATTGGGGAGTGTGGTATTTTGCCTTCAGGGGTGAGCTATCTTACCTCAGCGAAGCTTAGACCATCTACCGGCTCGAGCTCGAGTGTCCCCTTTCACACCCCACTTAAAACGATGAGCCGGCCGGTTGCTGACATGCTCTCGTACCAGCCCGACTTTCCATACGCGCTCTTCGCGCTCGCGATACGCCTCATCAAGTCTGGGCCCCTCGTCGTTGGGTCTCGAGGCCCAAATGCACCAACGAGCTGTCCTCCTCGCCTATGGACAGGAACTATTCGTATCGCGTGCCGCTCCACGGGGCGCGCGCGATCCAGAGGTGATGTACGACAACGACACGAGAAAGGGGCCGGGGATGCTGCGGAGGCGGTCGTCTGCGTACACAGCCGAGAGCAAGTACAATCCGAGACAGATGCTGAGGATGATCCAGGCCCCCCCTGGCGTTGAGCCAGAGTATAGAAGGGCCATTGTACAACCCGAGAGCTTGGAGTTGAGGGGCTTGAGATCCCGCCGGTAGTCTGTCCCTGAATTGCAATGGTATCGTTCTTGACGGGCCTCCGTGCTTTCGCTTTCAAGGCATGGGTACTTACTAATAGCTTCGAGCCGGCGATTCATCTTACGTTGTCGCACAGCAGAAGCGGTAGGGGCTGCTCTCCCTCTCGTTCTCACATTGAATTAACATATCGACACCATCACACTTGTTCATCATTTGCATCTACTCGACGTGTTTAGAAGCTCATAGACGACACAGATTCATTGGCAAAGCTTTTAACTCCTATGTGTTGACCTCATTCGGCACATTCTGCCTTGGGTGGTCAGGCCCGGTGGCGGGTGCAAAGCGACTTTCCGTATCAGCATATGTGACGACCGCTGACGGCCGACCAAGTGTACATGGAGTGTGTGTACCGATGTATGAGCTAGACTCCTGGCTGCAGTCCTACCAAATATGCCCCGGGTGTTGGCGGCTTCTACTTGGGAGGTCGGCAGCAGAACACAACAGCCTTTGCGAGGACGATGGACTTGTCGTAGTTCTTGCCCTTCGAGTTTCCGTACTTGACAAGAGCCGGTGACAGCATCAGACGAACAGGTGCAGGGCGGTTTGCCTGTCTGACATCTTGCATCAGGTCGTCATCGTAGGCGACGGCTGCGAAATTCTCCATGATATCACGGCAGATGTAGTGGGACCGGGACTTACTGAAGATGCTGGCCAGCTCAGCGGCCTTCGTGACGACCTCCTTTAGCGAATCCTTCAGTTCCTGTCTATGACCATCTCCGACCAGTGGCCTAAGGGCTCGCCCGATATTCCGAACAGCTGATTCGAGTGTTTTCTCGTCGGTGCCTGCGGTATTGTGGATTATCTGTCCAGTCTGGGCACGCCAGGAGTGGTAGTCTGTCGCGGACTGCTCAGTGTTACTTTCACCTGTGATAATGTTAGAAAGGTCTGTAGGGATGCTATAGACGGGTTTGCTCACCTGCGACGGTCCGAGAGAGAGACTCTGCCAGATCCGAGATTTCTGGCCCCCAAATTTTGGTTGGAACAAGCAGGATATCCCGACATAGGTGATCCCAAATGAGTGCCTGCACGATGTGGCGTCTGTAGGCTTTGCTTTGAAGGAAGCTTTTGTATAGCATCGAAAGAGGCTTGAAAGGCTGCACGGCATCGAGAGACAAAGGCTCATCTGGGACTGGCCGGGCGATGTGTTGTACGGCGATGTCTCTGATGTCGAACTGGAGATTCTTCCATTGAATGACCATGTCCCCATCCTCGACTACAAAGTTTCCCAGTCCCTTGTTGGATCTGAGAACCATAAGCTGATCAACCGCTGCCTGGTAAGACGTGTTGAGCTCTTCGCGAAGAGCTTTCTCATCTGCCAGCGCCTCCTTCGTAGCATCAAGGTCGCGCTGGCGCTCCTTCATCTTGTGCACCTCCTCTTTCGGCATGACCACATGGGTTCGAGCATCTATATTACTAGGGCTCTGGCCGCCACCATCTGCTGCTGCTTCAAGCTCCACAATCCTCGCATTCTGAACCTGGATTTGGTCCCGAAGAAGTTGCATGTCGCGGTGTGACATCTTCGTAGCCTCCTGCTTGACGTATTGATGGAATTGAGGATCCTGAAACAGCCGGTTGGGGTCTGACCGTGCAGGCTGGGCTATGACGGACGATGAGGCGCTGGCATCGTCGTCTCGATGTCCGATATCCGTGGCATGAGTTTCCTTGGGCTTATCCTGACCCTGGTCTCGGACCCGGCTCGTCGAGAAGCTGTCGTTTCCGGGTATTGAGTTGCCTGTGTTTGTGTTAATTATAAAGCGTACTAGGGAATATAGGTCTAGTGATGGCTGATGCATACTACCTGATAACATGTTCATGATCCTCTGCATATTGAGGCGGGTATGGTTATCGTTCTGATGCTGGCAGCTGCGAAGAGCCGTATGCTGAAAGGAGAAAAGACGAGGTATATGGAAAGAAGATGCCGACTCCCCAGAGAATCACTGTACTGAAGACGTACCGCAATGCAAAATATGTTGCAATTGCAGGAAGAATATGGTGATGTGAGGTGCAGAGATGTCCCGGAGTGAGATCATGCCCAAGGTGGGCTGGGTTGAGAGGTGGGTCAGAATGGAAGGACTGTTGTAATTCTGTGGTGATGCCTGGGACACGCACGTATCCTTGAGCAGGTGCCCGGGTGAAAACATTAGTGCTTGAAGCACTTCTGTAGCAACCTGAAATGGCACTCCAATCCCACACTTCCCGTCATCTGGGCACTCAAGGTACTTACCTCATTTTGTACCTCCGTACCTCCGTACCTCCGTACCTTCGTACCTTATTTTGTACTGCAGGCCTCTGTCTCGTTTTTTCCACCTCGTCACATTCTCGCCCCAGTGGCATCTTGTGGGCATCAGTTTTCAGGCCCTCCCTCGCTGCCTTTACCTGTCTGTGACCCTGTTCCTCGACCTCTGTCACGTCGATCTCAACTCCAGGAGGCCGTCATTCTCCAAGCGGTACGCAATGCACCTTCCGATAATCCCTCCTGTCCGCCTCAAAATTTCAAAGCAGTCGACATATTCGTTGGCAAAATTACCTGAGCCAACTCTCTTCCGGTGGTGATTTGCAGGAAGGTGCACAAATCGTTGTCGTTTCTATTGCAACTTTATTTTCTTCTTGACCTCACCTCAGTCTGTTCTCGCCAAGCTGATCATCCTCCAGTGTTCTACCAGCATCTCAAGCACCACCATGGCGGCATCTCCGAAGCGACTCCCACTAGTGGTAGGCCTTGACTTCGGTACTACGTAAGTTTGAAATTTTTTTCCCAGCAAATTAGCTATCGGCCCTCTCCTGTCCTTTGTCACGAATCTCGTCTCATACCCCGGTTGGGGCTATCCAAGCAGCTGGAGAAGGCGTCTAGTAATGAAATGAGTATTGACTCTGCGGCTCTTCCAACCCATTGCTCTGCCTAGCTTTGCGTATCCAATATACTTACTGTACCTCTATTCACAGCTTCTCCGGTGCATCTTGGTACCTATGCGACGATGAGTCGGATGAACCCCAAGACCCCGAAGTGATCAGAGACTGGGACACGGATCGTTCCAACACTCACGAGGCCCAAAAAGTCCCATCCAAGATCTACTATGACGTGCTCACCGACGACATTTACTGGGGATACGAGATTCCCGATGACGTCGAGCCGTTCGAGTGGTTCAAGCTTCTCCTCCTCGAGCAAGAGGATCTGCAGGCGCATCTACGTGATTCGTTCCATTTGCGAGCTGCACGTCGCAAGCTTAAAGATTCGGGCAAAACCGCCGTCGAAATCGTCGGCGACTACCTAGGAAAGCTGTGGAGCCACGTGTTGATGAAGATCATGAAGACGGAAGGTGCCATAATTGACGCCGTTCCCTTTCACGTTGTGCTCACCGTTCCGGCGATCTGGAAAGACTACACACGAGACCGAATGCGTCTGGCTGCTAAGCGTGCCGGGATCATGAAAAACAGGGCCGCAGGGCCCACTGTTGTTTCTTTCATCTCGGAGCCCGAGGCTGCTGCCTTTGCCACCACCCACGAGCACCGTAGACGCGGAAACCTGAAGGCTGGCGACACCTTTGTTGTCGTCGACGCTGGTGGGGGTACAGTGTGAGTTGCCGCCTTCCCGATAATGCAAAAAAATCCCCAGGCCTTGTTTCAGATGTCATGAGCTGACTCGCATAACGCAGCGATGTAATCAGCTACAAGATAGAGGTACCCAAGCCTCTTGTGGTCACCGAGTGCGTGGAAGGTGATGGTATGTATTCGTACCAATATGCGCATCAAGTACGTGGCTCACGAACTCACCAGGCGACCTCTGTGGAGCCTCGTTTGTCGACGAGAAGTTCGAAGCGAGAATGATCAGGGAGATCTCGCTACCTACCTGGAAGTCATTGAGTAGACCTCAAATTACGGCGATCATGAAGGAGAACTGGGAGGACAGGAGTAAGTGACTCCAAGCTGAGCCCATCGATGTGCCTGTCATTGCGCATTAACAGGCTTACAAAACCAATCAAGGCCACCATCTCCCACTTGTAGAATATTCCACTAACACTAAATGGTATAGTCAAACGCAAGTTCGATGGATCAACCAAGTCATGGACGATTCAACTGCCATCACCACTGACTCAGAGAGATCCCACGCTTACGGCGTAAGTTAAATAAGACCAGAAACCCCGATTGTCAAATATCTAACTATCCTAGGCATGACATCGAGCAACTCTTCTCGGCAGTCCTTCCCAAGATCCGCAAGTTGGTTAAGGACCAGCTCCGTGAGATTCTGACCAAGACCGCAAAGCACCCAAAGGTACGCATCTTGAGCCTTGCAGGAACTAGATGAACTAATAAAGAATATAGTTTATTATACTTGTCGGTGGATTCGGTCGCTCCGCCTATCTCTACAAGTGTCTGAAAGAATGGCTCGGAGACCGTCCCACGGAACTTTTAGAATCCAAGGATGCGTGAGTAGTATTGACCAACTTGAGGGTGTTGAGCACAAGCTAAAATTATGCGCTTAGGTGGTCTGCCATCTGCCGAGGCGCAACCCTCTCTGGTGCCATGAGCCAAGGGCTAGTCAAGCAGACAGTTCAAGTGCGATCCCGAATCGCTCGTGCGAGTTACGGTTGGTGTTACGCGACCAATTTCATTGAGGGAGTACACGACAAGAGAGACAAGAGATGGGACGAGTACGATGGAGAGTGGGTGGCGTGGAAGCAAATGACGTGGGCAGTGAAGCGGGTAATGCTACATGGAAACGGCCGGTTTGAACTATACTAATCGTTACACTTCAGGGCGATGATATCTCTACTCGCAGTTCGAAGAGCGAATCGATATACCACCAGTTCGATTGCAAGAAGAGAGGTATTCAGTCGCGAACCACCGAGATTTACGTGTGTCATGATGAGCGGGCCCCCAGCAGACAAGACAAGTGCGTGCAGTTGTTTGCGAGCGTATCGTGGAAAACTCCAGTGCCTGTTGAGACACTGCCACTCGGCCGGGGAGCTGGTATTCCGCACTATCGATTCACTTTGGACTTCAAGATGGAAGTCTCGGGCGCCGCAGCCGACTTTTTCATTTCGCACAATGGTATCCAGCTCGCATCCAAGAACATCTCAGTCGCTCACGAGTAGGGCTGACCTCCTAACTTATTCCCATATATGAGCGACACCCTGTACCACAATGGAGGAGGGAAAAGGCGATATCGAGTGGCCAGCACACCATTCTTCGTTATCACCAACTTCGGTGAATCTTCCTGGTGGAGATCTGCCGGAACAACCAGATACTCGGTGTCCATGCCACTGCAAGATCTTGTATCAACCGTCTAGATTGGAAACCACCACACATGACTGGCAGTTTCACACTTGGTTCATTGGGTCTACAAGATGCCGCTGTTCCTAGAAGGCAGCCGCTTCTTGGGTCTTGTACCTTGATTTAGGAGTCACTGTCGACAGGATTTGGTCTTGCAGACTTGGCAACATGGTCATTCTCTGTTGCTCTAGAATTGCTTCACACTGAGCAGAAACCAAAAGCCTGAGGGGCACTATGTAGTTAGATTGCAATGAAAAAGGTAGTAGCTGAATGTCTCACAGACGCCTCGAATGCTTTGGCGGTTGGGAGTTTGGGGGCTAGCTACGACACGTGGATACTTCAACGAAATGCGATACTCGCCTTGGAGCTCCGGAGCTGATTCATGAAACGTCTAAGAGTATGAAAGACTCGAGTTTAATGCCTCCCACTCGATCCGCAGCAATCCGGCTCATCTTTGTGTCGTGAGCACCGTCATTTGAGTGCGGTCGATCCCGCTGCTCTCATTCAAAGATATTCCTCATCGCTTGTCAAAACATGGATCCAGTGGCCTTCTTCACACACGACATCTTCTTGGGTACCATTCGATATACTCGTTGCTCGTTGATCTTTGTCTGAAACAACTGCATGACGAAATCCAGCATCGGTGCATCTTGGATACTGCCGCTCCTCGTCCAAACCAGCTTGCCTCAACTAGAGATCGTCTCGTGTACGGCTGCCCGCAGTATGGCTCTTCCATCCCGTCGGGATGACGATAGAACCGTATGGCTTGGTTGGCTTGTCACGTAGTCCCTCTGATCTCAATTTATGGCAGGTCAGGCGGATTCTTCTCGTGAGACAGTCTCTTGGGCTTGCTAGCCATGGATGTTGGAGTCGCAGCCCCGTCGTCTCACCTAGAAGCATTGTGGACGGACTCCCACAAGACTGCTGCGAATTCGAAGCTTTGAACAGTCCAGAACCTGAGACGTGAGACACATGCGAGCGATTTTCGTCTGAAAGTGAATCTTGACGGCGTCGATGCTAGGATTGCTTGAACTTCAAGTTCCAGTGGTGAGTACATATAGGGGTCGTTCGATACGTCTTACAAGATCACCTACAGTCCGCACATCTTGACGAAAGATCAATTTCCCCAATCATCCCTCTCCGCCCATTGCATTAGGCACACTGTCAATACCATACAACTACCCATTCCCATCAGCAGGCAGGCCAAGTCTTTCACCGCCTTTGTCCTTGACCTACTCGCCGTGCCAGCCCTCTCTGCTTCGACCTCCGGAGTTGGCATGATCGAGAGACGCCCTCTTCCAAACGGGCACAACCCCCCTACTTCAAGCTCTGTACAGCCAAAAACTTCAGCCAATCGATGACATGCCCAACACCAAAGCGCACTGCAGTGAGAAGCCCAAGCTCAGCGTGGCCCCTTTCCAGCCGTGGGGCACCGTCTATGCTAGAAGGGAGAAGCTAATGATTTTCCGGCCACCCTGCCCGACGAGTTGAATGAAAAGATCGTGCCGGTCAAGGCTCCTGGACAAACTGACTTCGCTTCCTCTACGCGGGACTCAGAATGGAAGGAGACTTGCGCTACCCCTGAGGGCCCGTGCCATTCTACGAACAGCAGTGGGGATTCTGTTCTTCAGGGGCCAGGATTGTCGGGGGACTCTTCGTGGCAGGCTCGTCACCAATAACGATGCCCACATCGATCTGTCTCGTTTCGGATCGTGCGTTAATTCGGGCAGCTCCTTAAGTAAGTATTTAAAGTAAAGAGTAGTCACTGACCCTAAGCTTCCACACCGCAACAAGACAGCGATAAACCTTGCGCCATCATGTTCTCCTCGTTGATGACCCCTGGCATTTCTCCGCGGCCCGTCGCTCGCCACGGCAACACCACAGCCTAGGCCTCGCGCAACTCACCTTCCTTTGCTCCCGACGGAGACGATATTCCAGTTCCAGGGGCTGGAGACCGGGACCTGGCTAGAGAAATTCGTAGTCCCACCCAACGGCGACCTTATCATGACCCTATTGTCGTCGACTGCCTCGATTTATATCCTCAGGGGCGCATTCGCAGCCATTTAGCTCTCCTTCGACGCCACGACGACGACGCCGGTCTCCTCGTCCGACGGGGAAGCCCGCAAGCCTGAAGCCAGATTCCCAAACGGCATAGCGGGAGTGCCATGGCGGACGTGCCGACGGCCACGTCAAGCGTAGTCCTCATAGCCGATCGTTGCCACATTGAACTCGGCCTGGCGCCTTGGAAGCGACACCGCGTCGGGCGAGTACGTACGCGTTGGTGATCGCGGCGTCGCAGATAGTGCCGAGCCCAGAATCAACACCATAATCCCTATCGGCGTCAACCGGCTGAAGGGGCGAGCGAGATGGGCACCTCTACTAGACCAACCCCGGCTTGGTGTCTACCTACGTCCGCCTGGCCATTGGCGAGGAAGGGTACCCGGTAGCTGCCAATCTCGATGACTTCGCGTTCGACAAGGCCGGGAAGACTTGGGTGACGACAGACTTCACTAGTAAGGTGTTCATCGTCGATGCGGACGGCTCGGGCCAGCTCGTCGTCGGTGGCGGCTCTGCTGCCGCCTTTGGTAGGACATGGGGAGATAGTCAGATCTTGTATGTTGTAACTGGTGGCGCTCCCGTGTCAATGGCACCGAGACAGAACCGGCAAAAGCGGTTGCAGTCGACTCTACTGACTACTAAATAGGGAGGGCCGGTTAGGAACCAATATTTATACGCCTTTCACTTCTTGAGACTGGGCCTTGCGGTGGGAGTGCCTCTTATGTTCTGGTATTCATTGACTAGTATTGACAATACAGATAACGGTTAGACCACGCTGAGGTCAGATACACTGACTGACACCGTCAAAGCTTAATCCCATCAAGCTGACAATTCCGGGTACTGCGAGAAAAGTCGCATTCTCCTTTCTCTCCAGTAACCCTGCACTCACGATGCGAGAGAGGCTAGTTATACGTTGTCCTTGGGTATCTCGGCGCCTTGTCTCAGAACGCCACATACAGGTTGCCCAACCATGCTGGCCTGGGGGACGCAGTTCCAGGAGCAACCTCTTCGCAGAAATGGCACTGCGTTTTCGCACCTATTCAAGCTTATCGGAACCCAGTATGGGGGTGACCCTGGATAGCCGACCAGCTGCGACATGTCGCACCATTCTATCCACTGCGTCATCGGCACTACCACTCGTCGCTTGCAGACCGAGCATGGCACATCTCCTCGGTTTTCATTCTCTGTACCTTGCTCAGCTATGCGATCAAGTAGTTTCGCGAAATGCGGCGGCGCATTGAGTGGAAGATAAGACGGAAGCTCTCGAAGTTGCCCAGTCCGAGAGCAGGACTGCAATGCCAGTTCAAGCAAAGATGGGACTCGACTCTGCCGGTTGCAGGATACCACGCGGTCTCGGCTAGACTGCGGTGGGCTTGGCCGGGAAGCGAGTGCTTCAGTCTGCACTGTAACGCTGGATAGCTCTTCGGAAGCAGCACCGCCGGACCCGACCACTTCCTCCTGAGGCAACTGGAATTTCGAAAGTATAACCCCGCGACTGTCGCTGAACTCCACTGGTGATCGTGCAAGAACAATCGCCTCCCACCTAGCGTGATCGAGGCCATCTGAACGGGTGATATTCATAGCGTTTCGAAGTGCTACGTCTCCATAAAGGCAGTATCGAGTAACAGAGCCGGCTGATTGTTCTAGCTCGTAGATTGGATCGACATTATCTTCATGCTGATCGCTCCTAGGCTTAGGCTCAATGTGCCGAAGTTGTGGAAGGTGTTCGCTCAAGTGGAAAGGATTAGGATGAAGGTTTAAGGTACGTAGCTTTCCTGGACCCTTGACGAGATCCAGAAGTTCGGCCGGCAAGTATCGAAGACGGTTGAGTGATAGATTCAGGGTCTCCAAGTTCCGCAGCTTCCCAATACTCGGAGGAAGCTTTGATATCTGAGCATTTCGGAGGCTAAGAACCGTTAGATATTCCAGATTGAACAGAGCTCCCGGGGCGCGCTGAAGAGGATTGTTGAATAAGTAGAGCTTGAGTTCGGGTTCTTTTTGCTCGAAGGGAACGCCCGCAGCCACCAGAGGGATACAAGAGAACTCATTCAATTGAGCGATGGTCGCGTTGGATATACTTTTGATGTCGAGTGATCTATTCTCTCGTCAGGTTCGTCCCAGAAGAGTACGCAAATAGCCAGCCGCCAGTCGCTAAGCTTCATAAGAGATGGTGACTTACGACAAGTCGATATTCTCATCACCATTGTCAATGGCTGTTTGTATCTTCAGGCGGACCATGTCCTCCGTTGGGGATTTTGTCCCGACAGCCTGGGTGTATTTCAACTGAGGTAGTTTGGATTCCGCGGGCGTGTCGAACTGGATGCTCATGTCGTCTTCGAAATCCAATGAACTGTCACTCCCCATCCACACACCAGAATCGACTTGACGTTCGAATGTCCTCTTGCCCTTGGCAGGAAGTGTTCTCTCGTCGCTGAAGGCCGAGTCGGAGGATGCCGACTGCTGTTGGTACCACGAACCAACATAGCGCTTCTTTCGGTGTCGTCCATGAGCGTAGTTATCCACGTTGGGGTCATCGTCGCTGGAGAATACGGCCGGGTCACTCGAGTTGGAGAAAAGAGGCGGCGCAGGTGCCAGATCGCGGTTCCGCTTTCGCGTGTTCCGGAAGGTCTGGGTCTCGGAATCCCAAGCGACCGTGGGTAGGGAAGGAAGAGTCGGTTCGTCTGCCATGATTGGCAGGGTCGTAAGTGTGCAGTTTGAAACGACTGAGCTGTGTCCTAGTGTGGGTGGTGGAGGGGACCCCTCGATGATTGAGCTCCAAAAGCTGAATTGGAGATTGATGTCAATGCAGTTGGAGAGACGCGACTCTGCAACGACGGGAGGAAACATGGATCAGGAAAGTGCAGCGGACTCGAGCTTGGCGGCGCGCGTCACCGGCGCCCCACCTTTCACAATCAGCTATCGGTTATCGGTTATCGGTACGTACCCAGTACACTTCGGTTCCACATACACGTATTATGTAATGCATCGATGGGCCTAGCCCTCCTCCATGGCCAACACCAGCCCGTCGAACTTCCCCAATTCAATCATTCAGTCATTCCCGAGTCATATCAAACAAAGCTGGAGTTATTCCTGAGATAGAATGTGGGAATGCGGTTTGCTCGTCGCGGAATCTCGAGAGTGCCTCTCATTCGTATGGACACTCAGTTGATTGGTGGTCTGCCTGATGTACGGCCCCCTATCCGAGTATCGATTCGAGGAGCGATGCTGCATGCTCACGATTCGTCGGCGATGATGAGCACGTTGTCGAGCAAACCGTCGTGCTTCAAAACATACAGCTCTCAATCCCAATCATCATCGTCGTCATCACCATCCGTCGCATGTCTCAAGTCCCCACTCTTGATCCGTTTCCCCATCATCTCTTCTTCCCTCGCATCTTCCGCCGCTCTCTTCCGCTTGACCACTCTCATGTCCTTCTCGCCAACAGCCCCGACTTCGACAAGCAAGTTGTCAATCTCCATCATGCTTATTCGAACGCCTCCGACGGTGACGAGGGTGACAATCTGCTTGACGATATCGCCATTCTTGTATACGAGGATCGTCGGGCAGTTGCGATCGGGATAATTCTCGATTGCCTTGTCAGCTCTGATCTCGCAGAACTTGATGTCTCCGTATTCCTTGGCTGCCTGCCGCCAAAGTTCTGACAGGACTCTCGACTCGACATTGTTGCCCATAGGTGATGTGAGATTAACAAAGACTGGGCTGTTGTTCGAGGCTTCCGTGACTTGACGCGAGTATTCGGGTTTCGTTATCGGGTAGACAGTGCCATGTATGGACTTCTTGGTCAGGCTATTCAGCTCTTGCATTCGCTTCTGTCGATACTGCTCCAGGAAGGCCTCGTCTTCGTCGTCTTCGAGCGCATCGAGTTCGTCAAGCTCCTTGCCCTCTAACCTGTTCTCGTGTGCTAGTCGACGGCCTTCTTGGATTGCTTCATCGATCATGGGAGTAGGTGAAGGGGGTTTCTCGGGGATGACGCCATGTTTCCGGAGTATGTCATTCCTGGTGCAGCCATCAGATAATTCGGTACTATTTTGGCAGTGTCTGGAACATCTAGAATACCATACCACTCAGTGTCCGCATTCGGGTCGTCGATGGGCACAGCAATGCGCTGTTCGGCAGGGGCAGCCATCTTTCAAGATTTGTTGAGTGTCGTGACTTTGGCCGGATCCCACCGATTGACTCGAATCTTCAGATCCGCTGAAATAACACAGTGGAAGTGTAAAAGAGACTCCTGCTCGATCCCTCTGTCTTGCGTTTGAATGTTGATATGCTCTTTGCTTTCGACACCTCCAGGCAGCGAGCGACATGGACCTCTGCCCCTCCAAGCTTGCATCGCCATCATCTTTGCGATAAGCAGACAATCAGTTGTCAGGGCCCCATAAAAGCTGGCGGCTGGGACGTCCTGGCTGGCAGCTGTTGAGCACAAGAAAATGGCACAATGGCGGCACGGATCAGAACCTCCAAAGAAGAGTGGGTACCAAAGCCCTAGCCCTCTTCGCCGCTAAGCTGGATTGAGGAACCCACCAGAAGGGTCCTTCCAGTGCATCCATCTCGCCTGAGTCGCCTCCCCAGTGGCCACTGCACTGCACAGATCTGCTGGAGCTAGCCCGCCAACCAAAATCTGCCACCCCGAAATTGCAGACGAACTTTTAACCTCCATCCACACACGACCTCTTTCCCCTCATCATCTACCATCGATCGCAATCACAAATCTGCACTCGACGCTGTCAGATTTCATCAGACAACACCACGCTTGCCAACCTATCGATCAAGACAATCTTCGTGACATTCAGACAAGATGGTAAGTCGGCTGCGACGCTCTGTTCCGCCGCTTCCCTGCCCCGAGTCCGTTCGTGAGGCAACCACGTCCGCCACTCCGCCTGCCCGGGTCCGAATCATTGTCAAACCCCTCGACAACGACCTCTACGACGACAAACCACTACGGACGGGTCATCGATGTGATTGTTCTTGGCAGGATGGAATGGCGCATACGGAATTTGATGAACCCTCGGGTCATTTTTCACTACATCAAAATAGTGCCGTTATGCTGACGAAATTTTATCTCAGGTTCTCGCCGTTGATCTGCTCAACCCCAGCCCGGCTGCCGAGGCTAAGAAGCACAAGCTCAAGGTACGTTACCGGTGATGACACAAGTCAAGGTAGCAAGCGGTGATACTGACTAGTTTGTAGACCCTGGTTCCCGCTCCCCGGTCCTTCTTCATGGACGTCAAGTGCCCCGGCTGCTTCACGATCACCACCGTTTTCTCGCACGCACAGACCGTTGTCATCTGCCAGGGCTGCACCACTGTCCTGTGCCAACCTACCGGTGGAAAGGCGAGACTCACAGAGGGCTGCTCTTTCCGAAGAAAGTAGAGGATACGCTTCTCGTCTTTTCTTCGTACTTGGGCATTGGTCACGACTTCATGGTACGGCTCGGATATCTGCAGAGCACTTGTTTCACTGGCATGGGCGCATGAAAACATGGGCATCTATATTGTCTTTCGGACATACTCGACCTCTCACGAATAACATCTACGTCAGCTGCAGATAGACGACGGATACCGAAAAGTTCCTCAATACAGACTGGGGCGTTTGGGGTCCTGATATTTCGCATCATCCGTTGTCCCGCGACTCGTTTTTTCCGTTCAATCGCTTTTGTGTACTGCGAAGGTGGGCAATAGTTCTACGTGGGTGGCTAGCTGGAAACTGCTCTTCGCATGAGCACCTGTCGAGGCCTGCCTTACACGGGCAGACCCTCCGGGTGTGAGAGGACGTGGAACGCTGATTGAGGATCGCTACATACCCGATTGCAGTGATTGCCTTCACTGCTGTACGCGAATTCCAGAGAGTTCTACGAAAGCTGCTTGAATTGTGCCTCGTACGTCGTGATGTTCGTCCCTCGTGATGATTAACTAGATGCGGACATAATATCTGAAATGACTACTCTATCATTGGTACTGCCAACGAATATGGCCTGCCTCGCTCCCATCCATGACCTCAAGTCAACGCGGGCCACATTCTAATGCAGCGCATTCAATCAACCGCCTGATTGTCGTCATTGTGATCTTCTGGGGCGAGCCCTGGGCCCCTGTCTTCTCGACTTCAAACCTCGCCACTTTGATATCCTCCTGCTTCTCTCCAACGAATAACCCCTTGCGCCCATTCGTCTCGTACGCATCTTCACCTAAACTGAGTTGATGTACCTGGGCCGGTGTCTATCAAATATCTGCTTGCTCGGAACGTGGTGGGTATGTCGTGTGCTGTAGCTCTTGCCGGATTTCCGTGTGTCTTCTATCAGACGTTGACCTCTCACGTACAGTACCAATTGCTTGTCAAGTCATATGCGTCCGTAAGTATACCGGCGGTCTTCTCGTTCTTTCACCAACAACCTCTCCCTCCTCCTTGCTGTGGCACGAAATCCGGTCTTGCGTGCTCTTGCTGGACAGCAGTCGGATGCTGGACGACCGGTAGTGGTAGCTCTATGAGATTGGGATATCATTTAATTTGGTCTCGATGCATTTATTCTTTTCCCTACCGTTGCAGCATACACCGGTTCATGTCAAATGGTGACAGAACAATCTTGCGCTGAAATAAGCGCATTGGGTGATGGTTATGCCGTCTTATACCCTTGGAATAAATGGTCCCGAGATCTTCTAGTAGTCTAGGCGTAATACTTGTACGCGGAATCTGTTTGATCACGTAAGTGGTTGTCATCACACTTCCTTGCAATCTGATTGTATTCTGCAATCAATGCTGTTTCCCTCTTCATAAATCAGAACCACCATCAATCGTCTCCATGCACATCCACCACTCCTTCGAGATCACGGTCTCCGTCAACCATCTTCATTCACCACCTTCCTGTCAATCGCCCGGCGACCAGCGTCACATGTTTCTACCTACCTTTACGAGGATGCACAACGCTCAGTCCATTTGGCAGTGGGCTTAGCAAAACAATGTGACTTACTTTGCCTCGTCCCTTACCACTAGACCTGGACAGTATGTAACGGTACCCTTCGGCGCTTAGCTATTCGAAGAAGTCTGTGCCAGGCCTCACGATCATTTCCCAAGTCGCGGAAACTTCACCGGAGATCATTGTCTCTCCTCTCTGCCCTACCCAGACATCACCTTCCTGTGGCGCTGTCGGAGTTCAGAATCTGCGCCCCTCTCCCAGCCGAACGTTGCTTGAGAGTTAGGTTCCTACCCTTTTGTCCCAACCAGACATCGCATCCAGTCATCTTCAACCATGCCATCCGCGATGTCTACAATAGGGGGTTCCCTCCGAGGAGAATGTCATCCGGAAGGGCAGCATTCGTATCGGTGATTCCGACATAACCAGGCCTTGAACTTTGATGAAAATCTCACACCCTGATTCCCTTGATGGTGTCGTTTGCGACTGAGATGACTTCATCGTGTGATGTCTGTTCAGAGACGTCAAAAACGAAGTCCAGTTCACTCTTGCCGGCACGTAGACCACGGCGACAGCCAAGATCAAGCTGGTGAGTCGCCGACCCCTCACTACTAGAGGATCCTCAAGAAGCCCAATATCTGAACAGAGGATGGAGGCCAGCGACACGACACCAAAGGCTTTGCCAGCTTTATCGGGATGAAGTATGTAACGCAGACGGCTGTTCTGAGACGCCGCTGCTGGCCGTCAGAGCCGCCGAAGTCCCGTCCACTCCACTCACGGAAAGAAACAGAAGCTCAACAGTCGAGGGATAGCTGGTTGCAGGACATGACCGAGTTTGCGTGGTGTTTACAGGGTATCCAACCAACCCTCGAGAACCCAGACGGCGTTAATGTCAACAATTTGTTCTGCCTCCTCCCGGACTTCTTCAGCGCTGGCGGCGGCCCGAGGGATACCGACCCCTGTGTGCCATCATGAAGAAGTTCACAGGCGGCGGCGGTGACCAGGACAGCTGGAATTGCCTGTATCTCGGCGACGCGCTTCGGGTGAAGATGCTCAAGTGTAGGATGTGTGCTGATTCGGGCTGTGGTTGCTCAGATCTGTAATATAAGCCCCTCAACACACAAAGCCATTACATACGACCATAGGATCCGGAGAACTTGGCATCCCGTCCGCTCTGCCTTAAATAAGCCTGATACCGCCGGATTAGTAGTTGGGTCGGTGACGACCAGCGAATCCCTGGTGTTGTATGTTTATTTGTATATTTTATTTTTGGGTTGGAAGTTTTTGTGACATATATTTTTTCTCGGGGTCGAAGCTGTCGGTGTCGACAGGACACTTTGGCTTGTGAAATAAGCAATGATTCGGTGCTCATTCCTGTCGATTGTCGTCAGGATAACTTGCTTTGCTGGGTGGTTGGTTATGCAACTAATTATGTAAGTTCGACACGGAACACGTCCCTTATCCACTATCTTTACCCATTAAACGTGTAAATCACGGTGCTACATCAGACGCGACCGCGCTTCCCCACTTCCAATGCCGTCTCATCCATCACCTGCAGCCCCTGTCACGAGCAGTCCCTCCTCGTCATCCCTCCTCATCATCCCGGCCTCCTCCTACTCCTCGCTCCTGACGACCCATTTGCACAGTCCTCATTTCATCATCATCAGGACACCTGAGACGTAAATAGCGACAGGGGGAACAATACCCTTCAATCTCCCCTCTCAGGCTGTCCATTCTGCCGTTCCGCCATCTTGCTGCATTCCATGCGGCTCAATCATTATACAGAAAGTTGCCCAATTCCAGCTTTACCTCAGGTATCCCACCGGCACTGCCAGCTTTTGGACCCCAGCTGGAATACTTTCACATTGGAGGCAGCTCGCCAACCAGTCTCCAACCTCACGAGATAAGCATCACACTTCATCTCCGAAACACATCCCATACCTACATCACCCCACTACCATGTCCGCACCCCGAACGAAGCGTCAATTCGCAGGCGCAGCTAGCGATCCCGCCCAGCGCCAGATCACATCGTTCTTCACCACCAGCAACGCATCCTCGTCTCCGTCGTGCACCAACACAAACCTATCGCACACGGCACAACCCGCATCAGGATCCTATTCAGCAGACGCATCGTCTCACCTATCGCACACTGTCCAAGCGAACCTGATCTCGGTGGGCATGCGCGTGCGCAAATCCGTACCCGAGGGATATAAGACAGGCACTTACAGCGCCTTCGCACTCTGGGACGAGAACAACAACGCCGGCACTATACCAGGCGCAGGCGAAATGGCGGCAGCAAACGAGGGCCGGTCGCGCGCAAACGCCTTCTCGACGCCGCGCGAACTGCTGCCCTTCTGCGGCATCAACAAGGTCGGCGGCATGGACACGCAACCCGAGCACCCGCTCTCCATCTCGACAATGACGACGACCCACGCGTCTACATCGACATCATACCACCACCAGCCCATCTTCAGCCTCAAAGACGCCCCGCTCCTCGGCGACATGCCCGGCCTGACGAGCAGCCAGGGCTCGATGGACAGCACCGACTCCAACCTCTCCACCGACACCGACTGTTCGCCCGTCAACGCGCGCAAGCGGTTCTTCACCGAGGACGAGAACGAGAACGAGGCGCTCGAGATCCCGGACCGCCTGAATATCTGGCGCCATCATTTCGACGGCGACGTCAGTCCGCGCAGCCTGGCGCCCGTGGGCTGGGGACCAGGAAATGGACGCATCCTGGCGATGCCGCGGAAGGGAAGACTGCGCAGCAAGATGGTCGGTCATGCCGCAAGGGGAGGCTGTCCGGGACCTGTTGGTATCGAACAGGAGAACGTCATGGTGGTGGATAGCGATTTTGAGGAGGCAGCGTTCTTGGATCAGAAGGCGTGGGAGGTGGATATGAGCGATGCCTGAGTGTCTGCCTGTCATTACCGATTGCGGCTTGGATACTGGCTTGCGATGCCAGACTGCGAGGGGACGGCAGCGGAGAAGAGCGACGGGCAGCTAGACTTGCTCTGCTCCCATCCGTTTGGATTTAGTCAACTGCTTTCAGCGACAGGCGTTTAGGCGTGTCACTCATATTTGCGTTTCGGATATCACTCTAGGATCTCGTACAAATGCATTGCGTATGGACATGGGCGTCCTGATAGTATTTATATGACGTGCGTGAGTGCTCTAACAGGCAGGAGCTGAATTAAACCATCAAGATCTGTACTATACCTAATTATGCGTACAAGTGTATGTGTGACGTACTGCGAAGTATTACCTGCGTAGGATACTGTCAAGTATTACCTGCATGTGTGTATGCATGTAATTACAGCATATGGACCGTACTATACCTCGAGGAATAATCGCAGTGTCACGTCTCTGTCTCCGTCTCTGTGCTTGAGGGATTTCCCCAGTTGTCTATCCTACCGTTCTTCATGTCACACGGTACACTCAGTCTGACACCCCTCCGAAGGGATCCCGGAACTCAAGCAGGTCTCTCTGTCCGTAGAACTCACCGACAACCGTCAGGATCATGTTGAGCGTGGCGCGCTCGTTGACCTTGGCCCTGTCCTTCTCTCGCTGTTTCTGCGCTGTCTCTTCCTGCTTTTTCCGCTCTTCCTCGGTGGGTTCGGGCGTGGGTATGACTACCTCGAGGACGATGGGCGTGGCGTCTTCGTCTTGGTCGCCTGTGGCACCAGCATCGTCATTGAGCTGTGCTAGGAGACGCGCCTTGGCTGCCTCGATGCCGTCGGCTACAGGTAGATCAGACGTAGGAGGTGAAGGTGGGATTTCTCCGTCTTCCATGTCTGAGTCGAGTTGCATCTCGACGTCTGAGGACTCGTCAAGCGTTGCTCCGGAAGCTGGGTGTGTAGAAGTGTTAGTTGGCTGGACCTTGTTTTGTACACAGGCATGATCGTCTGTAATCTGTTGGGTGTGGGTTGTCTGCGTGGTGGTGACACGCTCCTCGCTGTCAACTGAGATAGATACCGTTTCTTTGGTGACAGTGACCTCGGCCATAGCAGAGCTGCCGCCTTGAATGACAACGGGACTCTTGGCACCATCATTGAGGTCGGCTTCATCAGAGTCAAACTCGTCATCATCCTCGGGTGTATCATGATGGAGCTCCTCATTAGTGTCTTCATAGTCGCCCTTGTCCCGGCTGCCGTGGCTGCTAGCGTCGCCAACTTCGTAGTGCTCCTTCAGGATCTCCAGCTCCGCCAGACTGGCCATCAAGAGGACTGCTCGCTTCCCCAGCTCGCGGATCCAGCCAATCTCCTCGTAGTCGAGCACGCCCTTCTCAGGCAGGCGCGCCAGCAGTGCCCAGATCCATCTACTTGTACGCTCGTGGAGAGGTCGTTTCTTTCTAAGGAATTTGCCACCCAGGATTATACGAAGCAGCCGCAAGGCACCGACTTTACGCATTCCGGCAATCTGTGTGGGGAGGGGGTCCGTTGACCACAAACTCCTCGACCATCTGGTGAACGTGTCGGATTGGCGGCTGAAATTGCCAACCTCGGTGGGATTCGATGCGGGAAGAGAGGACAGCGCGCTGGCTGACGGATCCGTTTGTAGAACTTGGCGCAGATCCAGATACTTCTTAGTGAGAGAAGTAAAGTATGCGTCGCGGATTTCGTCTGCACTGCTGTTGTGCGAATTGTCATCACTGGAGTCGAGGCTTTCCTCCTCGAAGTAATCCATGGCCTCCTGGCCCTGTGTGTCTACTTCACCATCCTGGCTTTCCTCGTAGTACTCTTCGTCGTTATCTTCGTCGAAATAGTCTGCGGGCAAAGCCGTGTATGCGCCATCGTGATAGAACCCTCTGAAGTCGCCAGCACCGTCTTGGTAGCTGTTCCGGTCGGCTGTGTCCGACTCATCATCTTCCTCTTTGACACTAGGTCCATCCACAATATCGGCGGTGTGAGGAGGTCGCTGCGGTCCAGCTTTCTTCGCGACAAGGACATGGGGAATGGCGTAGGCTTGGACTCTGTACTCACCACATCAGCATCATCATTCGGGAAGAGCTGGGCAGGCAGTTTAGCTTTGAAACTCCGAGGAAGACGATGGAGGTGCTAGATGAAACTTACCGTACGGATCTGAGATATGCCAGCGCCTCGGTATCATCTTCGCAGTCGAGATCACTCTCGCCGGTAGGAGCGGTCGTGTCGACTTGTTTGAGGTCACCAAATGCTCCGCGTTGGCCGTACGTCTGGTCGATTGCCGAGCCGTTCATTCTTGCTGGTTTGAAGGGCGCGTGTTCGCGGCGGCGCTTCGCGACGTCTGGGCCGGCTTCCCCAGCTGCAGCCCGCTTCGATCCCATATTCCGGAATGAATTTGATGTACAGATCTTGAAGTTATGTTATTTGGCTTGGAGCTGTTGAGAGCTGGTGCCTCGTGGGACGCCCAGGGCTTCAGATTGTCAGACCAACAGAGTTACGGTACAGAGCTTAGACCAATACTCGCTTAGTAGATAACAGTCTACAGCATGGTTAATTGAATAACAATATATTTAGCTCACCGATAATCTGAATACATGTACCTCTGTGCTTGTGGTAGCGGTATCCAGAATAAGGACCAGGGTCACGAATGGTGGCTATTGGTCTGTATTCTGGAAGTTGCTTGATTGAAAGGAAGGATGGGTGGTGCTCCAATCCCAGAAGTAGCTATCATCCCAGTTGGGTACAAATCAGGTACAAACGGGTACCAGTTGGGCTCCAAGGTACCTTGTATCCTGGTCCGTGACCCATCCGTCATTGTGGCTGGAAAATGGGTTGCGGAGCCACACCTCGCCGTACCTCGAACCCGGCCCCTGGCAAACAAAACACCAAGCTCGCCAAGCGTGTGTGCTCCGAGGTTTCTGGTATTTGTTGGATAACAGGGGTCATGAAGATGAGCCGAGTCCGACCGGAAAAACCACGGTACGGCGGAGATGACCAGCACCAAACTGGGAATCGATCAGGGGCACCTGAACAGACAGGACAGATACAACACACTACATGCAATACACGAAGAATCACCCTCCAATCACTGAACTCGCTTGAATCTAACAGTATTCCACAATTGGCCCTCAACTAATATGCTCTAGACAATCATTCAGCTGCGACTAACCAGAAGAGGTCTCACTTATGCCGAGGACGCGAAGGCCAAGCACGGTACAACCCTGGGAGACCTCCAGGTCGACTGGGCGTTTGCAGATGTTCTGTTGCAAATGACTGTCGATGGGCCTGCCGAGAGCACAGGTACGGTACACCTACCGTCAATTATGCTGACAGCGCCTGAGGATTCTGCCATCCGGGTCAACGGCGACACACTTCCTCAGGCCCACACAAGAACGATCAGTCCTTATGTTTGTTTGTTTGTTTTGTATTTAACGTGGGGGGTAGCTCCTCAGTAGTACAAACCACGCCTCCCAGAGCCTCTGTATCGCAGGGTTGTGGAGGTCTCAAGATAATAAGTACAGTCAGTCCCGCTCACGGGCCCATCCCCGTTGTTGCGGCGGTATGACCTTGGGGTCATCCATCTGGTCCTTCAAGAAAAGCTATCTATTGGGGGCAGATTGTTGAAAAGAACTTGCTCTTCTCCACGAATTTTGCCTATTCTATGCTCCTCTCCTCTTAGTATTGTAAACAAGCTGTCCTAGGCGAGTACCTAGGCAGCAGCCAGTTTTTCTCCAGCCTCTTACAAAAGAAAATATATTGTGGTGTTTTCTTCTCACCACAGCTGCAGTGATCATTCGAGTCTGTATGCCCAAAGCGTTCATGGTATCTGGCAAAGTTGCCATGTCCAGATCTGGCCACTAGAAGTCTGTATAAAGTACTCCTCTTAAAAGATATAAAGTCTCTTTTAGTTATTATATGTGAGTATACTTCTTGATATCTAGGTTCTGATTGATCTTCTTATCATTAATTGAACTCTTTCTTGCCCTTTTTTTTGAGATCTCTCTTGACCTAAGAGATTATAGGAAGGTTTGTCGTGTCTGTTTCTAGCATGGCACCCTTTTTTATTAGTGTGTTAATAGTTTTGTTACTATTAATATCTCTGTGTCCAGGAATCCACTTAACGGTCACTCCAGGAGTGTGTGCTGTGGCAAGTTCTTGAAATCATAGAAAAATGTTCTGTGATGTCTCGGGTGGAGTCCCATTGAGCCCATCTACCACTGACGTGTTGTCCAGGCAGACATATAGCTATTTTCTGTGTCCAATTGCCCTGGCTGCTACAAGACCTTGGAGAGCACTATGGACTTCAGCATATATTACTTCTACTTAGAGAAGTCTGCTCTTTTCCCGGTATACTTCTTGTGTAGTGCCGCCTTTCCTGATGGTATAACCCTATCCAGTGCGGGTTGTGCCTTGGTCATCCAACTGTGATCCATCTGAATAAATAACAAGGTTAGTGTTTACGTTTCTCTCCTGTAACCATTGCTTAAAGAGCTCTATTTCTTTGTCTTTGTCTTTACGGATTGGGGGCTTCTTCTATGATGGCCTGGTAAGTATTGGTCTCTGGAAGTCAGGGACTAGCTGGAAGCTCCTTTGTAACCTTGTTGGATTCTTGTGAGCTTGTATTTGGAGCCTGCCAACAAGAGGGTGTCTCTGGTCTATTCGTCCTAGTCAGAGGCCGTGACGTCGTCTTATTGACTCTGCAAGAACTCCTGCTAGGGGAATCTGCGATTCAAAGTATAGGATATGTCCAGAGTGTGTTTTCTAGACTGGCAAGATAGCCCTGATCGCTGTTCGTAGTACGGCATCTATTGTTCCAAGAAGCCCCTTAATGCGACATGCTGATGTCCCACCTAAGCTCCCAACTTTCTCGATTCCTGGGTACCAGGCCTCCAGGCCGTATGTAAGAATAGGAATAACACAAGCTTTCACAGTACTCTTAGTTGATTTTACTGGAAGTCCTTTAATTATGTTGCATAGTCCTCAAAGGTGATTTGCTATCTTATTAGCTTTCTTGGCCCAGTGGGAAACGTGATTTTTAAAGTTTAGTTTTCTATCCAGGAAGACACCCAGTCATCGCATGGAATCCTTTGCTATTTTGTTCATTGTCCCGTGGCGGACTGGAGGGTTGTCTGAGTTCTTTTTCCGTGAGAAGTGCATGATCTCGGTTTTATCGGAATTAAACTTAATAGCATTATTATGTCCCCATTGGTTAAGTAAATAAAGGTTTTTAAAAGCCTCTGTAGCTGTTTCTTTAAGGTTCTTTTTAATACAGAGAGTCGCTAGGTCGTCTACATATCCAAAGCGTCTCCTTTTCATACCGAGTCGGGCACAGATTGGCTCTGTATACAGCATATAAAGGATTGGAGAAGCTGGTGAGCCTTGTAGTAGCCCACAAGTGAGAGCTTTAATATCAGTCACAATACCTTCAAACCGAACCCTTGCGGACCGCTCGGACATGAATGACTGGACCCATCTTATGAGAAAGCCCGGCCAGCTCTGTTCTCTCATGCGAACCACCAGCCGTCCCATTAGGGCAGCATCAAAGGCCCTTTTCACATCTGACGTGACTACTGTTGCAACGAGGCCTTGGTCAAGGGCCTGCTCAATATTGTGTATGAGTGCAGCTACCAGGTCAGTGGCAGAGCGCTTTGGCAGAGCTCTAAAATATTGTGGAGCTAGAATTCTAAGTTTGATGACAAACCAGGCAATTCTTTTTGCAATGAGTCGTTCTAGGCCTTTGCCAAGACATGATAATAGCAATATTGGTCTGTAGGCCCTGGGGTTAGAGTAGTCTTTCTTGCCGGGTTTGGGATCATCACCACCTCAGCTACTTTGAATGGTTTAGGGTGGTGTCCAATCTGTAGACAGGTCTGGAAAAGGGCTCTGATATGCTCCCCAATGACTGGCCAGCAAGCTTTCAGAATCCGTACTGTGAGGGTGTCTACTCCTGGGGAGTTGCTCTTGGTCCCTATAGTGCACCCTTCAGCCTCTTCTAGTCCGACATGGTATTCAAGGGGGATGTGTGGCTTGGCTTGTGTGATCTGAGCAGACCAGGGGTCGATGATATCGTTGTCTGGGGTACTTCGTTTAAGCGTGGCTAAGCGTAGTGCATTTGCCTTGCTCTCTTGTGACTCAAAGATTTGGTCCCCTATGATAATTGGGGGGGAATGCAATCCTGCTGACAGCTTGTGCCAGGAAACAATTCTGTACAGGTCTTTTGGTTCAGTCGCTGAATCAATTAGAGTCTGCCAGTACTCTCTCTTAGCTTTTCGGACCACACAGCGAAATTCCTGTCGGGCTGAATTTCGCCCTTCTTGGCTTGTGGTCTGTTTAGAAAGGGCCCTGTATGTCTGAATAGCTGCTTTGCAGTCATCATTCCACCAAGCAGTGGGCCTAGATTGACGGGGCTTCTTGCCCACTGTCCTGATACAGCCTTGAATCATATTGATCAAGCTTTATGTAAAGGTATCCACCTGGCCAGGGGATACACCCAGCCGGGGGAGTTCATGAATCCTGGTTTGGACATTGTCTGCCAGCTCTTGTAGTTTATCGTCCGGTACTATCCAATAATTGGCCTTAAGAACTCGGTCCCGATCTCCCTGAATTGGAATGACTATTCGTAATATCTCATGATCTGAGGTGCACTGAAGTGCATCATTGACTGAGGCTTCAGCCATGGGGACATCTGAGAACACCAGATCCAGTACATTTCCATCGTCATGTGTTGGGACATCTGGTTCAGAAATCAGATCCAGTCCGTGGTCTGCCATAGTCTGTGCCAGTATGACGCCACCGTGATATCCTGGATTGCTCGAGTCCCAGAATATGTCGCCAGCATTAAAATCTCCAGCTATAACACAGCCAAAAGGTGGAGTCCATACTTCCAGAATATCATCCATTTCCTGTGGGTTGTCACATGGCCGGTAGACACTGGCAAATATGATGCCATGTACCTTGACCCAGGTGATGTCTCGTGTAGTATAGGGCCGAAGTTGATCCGCTTGAAGGTGTTTTCTCACATAGATGAGAGATCTGGGCCGTGTACTGTCGCTGTCCCAGGAATCCACTGGGGAGTATATATTGTAATTGGGGTGTGTCTTTACTCCCATTCTCCTGCCTGGTGGTATGCCAACCCAGGGCTCTTGCATCAGAATGATGTCTGCTTGTTCTCCTTTGTAGTCAGCCAGGTTGATGGCTAACTCTGTAGGGCCTGCACTCTTTTGTCCTCCTGCTGTATTCATAGAATGGATGACTAGATGCCCGTATCGATGTGTTTCGTTTGATGTACCTAATATTGACTGACAACAATGGTATCGGCATCTCTGGGATGAGTTGTATCTGTTGTGTCGATTTGTATTGTGATGTTTTTGTTATTGTTGCTGGGTGTTGACCCAGCTTGGTTTCTGCCTGTTTCATTGAAGGCCTTGGATCTGGCTCTTTCTCCAGCCAGCCTTATTTCCTGGATTTGCTCCTATATGTGCTTGTGGATGATGCCTTTCACAACCTTGGGACGTGCAGGGCATTTGTCGAAGTTGGCAGCATGAGGTCCTTTGCAGTTAACACACTTTGGGATTGGTTTTTCGCACTCCCCTTGGTGTACTGTACTGGCACAACGTGCACATACTTGCTTTTCACATCGGTAGTTTCTACCATGGTATCTGAAGCAGCTCGCATACTGGTGAACCTTGGGGGAGTATTGAATGTGCCTTGAGGTCATTGAGTGAGCAAAAAGCGTGAATGGTTTCTTTGCTGCACGGGGCAGAGAGATCACCCATGTGGTCTCTGGATCAGAATCAACTGTGTTCCTTGAGAGTATGCACCTTAAAGGTCTGTCACCTGTTTGGGCTTCAACTTCATTAGTAATAATAATGTCGGTAATATCGATTGTCAATCCTTCCGCACTAATGACCTTTCTTGGGCATCCATCGACCTTATAGTGATGCCAGACCGTGTGGGTCTCGATCTTTTCTGCCTTATGAATATCAGTGATTTCTTCTTAGAAGGCCAGGAGCTTAGCCTGAGTTGGCTTGTCCCTTGGGTATAAGGTAAATCCGGAGGGGCACCGGGTCACTTCTCTAAGCTCTTGAGGGTGGAGCTTAAGTCTTCTGTTCAGTATAGACTTTATTCTGTAAGGCTCTAGGTGGCTATTATCCATGCGGACAAAGACCCGGAGATTATCCTGTTTTTTTTTTAGTTGGTTGGCAGTGATGCGGGCGCCAGGCTGTGTTTTCTCTATGGTAGTGTTGACTGTCCGTGGATGCTGTCGTTGGCTAGAGGAGACAGCTTGGGCAAAGGTCATGGTGGGCTTTATCATCCCTATTCCCCCAGGGATGGTCTTCCTTTTGGGCAGATCTCGGGTTTCCAGCCACTTGCTCAGACATTTAGAGAAGAAAGCGCTGAACTCCTTGGCATAAGAGTATAGTTCGGTTCTAGCTTTCTTAAGTGTCTTATCAACCGTTGCAGCACACTCTTGAAATATTGTCATCCTGGCTTTATAAAGGTGCTTGTCTTTAGCCAGTATTCTAGTAATTTGGTCCTGGCACTCTAAGGAGAAGGTTTTATTCTTTATATCGTGTGTAATGGCTTGGTCTGCCGAGATTTCGTTCAATTAAGGTCGTTTCATTCCAGTGGTGCTGCTGTCATTAATATTTCGGGATTTTCCTTTCAGAGGGGAAATAACGGTGAAGTCAGCCTCAGAGACCTGTGACGGGCTGCTGCTGATGTCGTCAAGCAGCGCCTGGCGTAGCCTGCTCGGAGTTGCCGGGCCGTATGTCTTTCTAGGGGCCGGAGATTTGAGCATGCCGCCGGTGGTCGTCTTTGGGACGGCCACGGGCGTGTTTGGGGGCCCGTCGTGGAAGGGTGCCATCCGGCTTGTGAAAAAAATTCTCTTGTGCCTTCACAGAGATAGTCAGTTACTGAGAAAAATGCCTAATTTAGTACAAATATCAAGGTTGCGCCCTAACAGCGGGGCGCCAAGAAAAATATTTGTTTTTGTGAGGCTCGTTGCGATCAGTCCTTATGTACATGACATCAGACGTCAGACTCCTTAGTGATTAGTTCCTTTTCCATGGTAGCAGCCGTTGCCTCGCAGGGGGAATGCACACTCTGATGTCGTGTATCCTATCTGCATAGAGAAGTCATGAGTGGTTCAAGCCATGTCACAGATAGCATGCTCACACTCCCGTCATCGTGCATACCTTGACGCATCCCGTTCGTTGTGGCACGAAGCAAAGCATGGTCAACTGTTCAGGTCAACCCAACAATTACGTGACAATTCCAATCACATCATGCCCACCAAGTAACAATTGTCAGTATGGTACTGCTTTCATGAGAAGTGACGAGTTTCCGTGTGGGTTAGGTAGGTATTCATCTAGGTCAACTAACGAATGTGTAGTAAGAGCATACCGTCTTCTCCAACAGCAAAACGAATGTGGCCACCCGGCAAACGCGGTTGGTTCAAGCATATCTCAAATACTCAATAGCCGACAGTCAGAAATGCTCCCTCCTCTGGATCCCCCAAGCACAAATCACTCATCAACTACCAGCTTGTCATTCTTGACCACGAATTCGGCCGCATGTTCAAAGGCTCCGCAATAACCTCCGGCGTTCAAGTTGCCCTGGGAATTCGAGTTGTCAGCCGCGGCGCACAAGATTTTGTCCGCCTTGCTGAGCTTGGCTTGGCTGGGGTCATCCGCTGGGTTCGAGCGAAGAGTGGATTTAAAGGACATACAGCATGTACAGCGCGAGGCTGAGGAGGAAGCTTGCGTACTTCATGTTTGGAGGTATAGTTTTGTTTTGGAAAGGTTTTGTTTTGGAGAGATAAGTTATCAACGAGGTGGAGTGTGTCAACTCAGGCTGTTGTTGCTGGTTGCTCCGCCACAGGCTACGAAGCACCCGGGATGAAGAACTTACTTATACTTATTGTCGACCTAGCAAACTAGACACAGCGGCCGTGGCCATGGGGAAGCCAACATGTGGTGTCACAGGGATGCTCGAATAATGACGAGTATCTGAAACAATTTATGTCACAATAACGATGCTGACGAAGCAGCTCTTTGCTGCATTGCTGGCTTTGACCAGCCTTACGGCCGATGCGAAGCAGCTTGTCGGCAAACAAGATTCACAGCTTCGCTTGAGCAGCGGTTTTAATGGGGCAACCCTGAGACTCTTAACTAGGTCTAAAAACTTTCTGTGGTACAGCTCCTTGGTAGAGCATGTTACAGGGGCATACCGTGAGAGGTACAGTGTGAAATGGTTGTGTCTGAAACTGGTACCGGAAAAGTGACGGAATTTTTCAATCATTGGCTGTACTACTTCGTCTAGACACAATTGTAACCCTGAAATGATGTATGACAGGGAGGGGCGAAGGGAGTTGAGGCTGCGCCATTCCTAGACCTGACCCACGTCAATCGACCGCAAACCAGCTGGGCATAGCATGCTGATACCGTTTCCTCGTAGATTTTCTACTCCCCCGGTACAGGACCTCGTACTTGGGGCTTCGAATAAAAGGCTGCGTCGGTGTCCGTCAATGCCCAACCCAATGGAACCTCTGCTCGTCTCCACACGTGCTTTCTGGAGGGAATAGAGGAGAAGTCAGCGTTCTACAAAACGCTGACGACTTGAAAGCTTGCATGGTCGAATCCACCGACGAAGATTATCTATGACCCATCTCTCCCTTCTCTGATTGCACGAGTCGAGAAGGGCGGCGGCCGCTGTTGCTCCCCTGGGGCAAACAATCTCACGCTTCACTGTTCCCATTTTTAACCATCGACCGACACGTCAAGCAAATAGTTGGCCAGCAACATGTACTACGACGCGTCAGAGCGCTCTCACCTCTACCTTCGTGGACGGTAGCGGCCATTCCGATGGCTATGGTGTTCATCGTAGTTCGTTCTCTGTCTTGGCTCCCAGCTGCTCCATGGTGGCTCGTGGTCCTGCATGAAGTTCAAGATCGCGTGGTATTCGAATAGACGACTTCCGCTTCCGTTGGAGCTGCTAGGGTTGGGGTAGCTTCGATGCTCATCGTCATTATCGAGGATTGTGTCTGTGGGCGATTGCCTTCTGGCCTCTTCTGCGGCGTGCTGGTCATCTCTTCATCCATGTTAGTCACTCCCGAAGAGGAGATTACAAGGATAACTCACTCGTATGACCCTGGACTGACCCGGATAGACGAGCTCCGCGACAATGACTTAAAGGGAGGATTATATTCCACTGGTTGGTCCGTCCTGTACTGCCTGTCGCCAAACCCCTGAGCCAGCGAAGAGTCACCAAGAAGGTCCGGTTCAGTGTCTGAGCGCGCTGGGTATGATTGCCTTGAGGGATAGGAGACAGTCGCTGCAAAGACGTTCTGAGACCCGGCGACAGCGGGATCGCTATAGAGGCTCATTCCCGCTTGGTATGTGCTAGTCGGAGACGTTGCGCCTTGCGAGTTGTTCGATGCCATGGTCTGTGACTGTTCTATTTCAAAGCTCGAACGCAAGGTCGTGGGGCGGTCGTACTGATAGGCACAACGGCTGGGATAGCTCGCGCGGTTTGATAGCATGCCGCTGTCATCGCCGGCTTCAAAAGGGATCAGATAAGAAGACTCGGTACTTGGAAAGCCCTCTGCAGTATCGAGAGTGTGGTTGCCGTTGTATGCCGCTATCGCAGGATACACGGGAAATGATTCGGCCAACTCGACGGTGGGTGCTGAGCTTGTATCAGCACTGGTCGCGGTCGGGTTGCCGGCCACAGCAGAGCCGTGGGCTCCTCCTTCCCATGAGTCTAGATGTGCGGCGCCGGTGTCGAAATCTGGAGCATCGTTCTCCCGGACAGTAGACGTCCTCCCAGACACCACGGCGTGACGATTCCGGGGTCTGCGAGCGTGGCTCGGAGTCGCAGTTGAGGCCGCTCGCGGTGATGCCGACCTGTGGTTCCGATGATGGTGGTGGTAGCGGTGATGATCAGGCATCTTGGATTGGAGTCTTGACAGACCAGCGACAGCGAAATAAGTCGAGAATACTGGATGGATTGTTCAACCTGGCGAAGTGCCAACTGAGGGGCAGTGCTGTCACGAGGCGATGGAGTGTGTTATTTGTATCGCTGGGAACGAGTTTGGAACCGGGAAATCAAGGATGGGCACGTTCGCCTGGCTTCCCCTGAACACCGCAGCAAGAAATTGCTCTGGCAGCCCAACCTTCCGGGTCCAACCTTCCGGGTTCCTTGCCTCGTTTCTTGCCTTATAACATCTGGGCGGACCACTTCTGGGCAGCGCAGCTAAGCACCAGCTGCACTGTCCGAAATAGCAACGCGGAAGAGGCATCCTCGACTTTCAGGTGTAGTCTATGCTTCCACCGACGAGATCTCAATGGTGTATGCGAGGGCCAGCTGAAAAAAGAACTCGGAAATAGAATGGTGACTTTAAATATCATACCCCTTGGCAGTCGAGGTGCAGCGGGCATCTCAGCTGTTGAAGAGCCTTGGGTCTCCATCACAGCCCCGGTGTGCGCCTGCATCATTCGGGGGTCAGGGGCTTGTTATTAGCAGGGCAGTGATAGGGCGAAGGGTAGGCGCCAGCATCAGGCAGCAAGAAAGAGAGCTTTCAAGCTCTTTGCCCCAGTCTGATATCGAGCGGGAAATCATTCAGGTGTCGACGCGGATCGTAAGGCTCGGGCAAACCGTGACTGGTGTCGCTACAATTCGTCAGTATTCAAGACACTGCTCAGCGCCTCGGGGGCTGTACACACTGATGTCTTTATCCCGTATAGGTCCCGTAATCCAGGTCTGAAGCTCTAACCAGTGACGGCTGTGTGTTTTTTGTGTGTCAGACGGGCACAGCATGACGGCCTACTAGGGCGGCTGGTCATTTCCCCATGGCATCTTGGGTGATTGCCCGAGCCGCCAGCAACCCAAGAGTATCCGGGAGGGTAATGCTTCGGCGGCGGAATTTATGACGGTTCGAAGCAAGTAGTATGCTATGGTATAACTATTCATCCAGAGCAAAGAGGCGAGGTGAGCTCTGAAGGGCACAGCCATCATAATAGCTGGTAGCGTCATGCTCACTTGCAGCTCAGGGGGCCACCTTCTATTCTAGATCGCCAGAAGACGCAGCCTGCCCATGATCACTAGACCCCCACAACCTTCAGCAATCGGACGACGTTGCTGGAATGCAACCATGATCACCGTGTGTGTGGAGGTGCGCCAGGTAATCGCAGATCACAGCGACGCTACACCAGATGGCTTGTTATGCTAGCAATCCGCATCGACACCACACCGTACGTTTAGATGGGCAGAAGGAAAGCGAATGTAACTGTCAAGCATATGTCAAGAAATGAGGGGGGAGGCGTCCGGGTACCCCATTGTGGTTACATCAACGATCGCCCTTGGGGTGCAGGTCGCTGTGAAAATGCTGACACGGGACATGCGCAGATAAGAGATTATAAGGGACTTGAGCTTCCAAAAGACACTCTTGGGAGGTTCCGTTCCGTTTCTTGACAGAAATAGGACGGGGTCATGGTTACCGCGCGTCCGAGGTGCTTGACAGGGCCTCAGGAAGGCAGCCGTTCCCCGGCTGTGCCTCTCAAGGATCTCCGGCTGTGCCTCTCAAGGAGCTGCGCGGACTGAGTAGGTAGGTAGTCTGTCAAGACCTAGTTCAGCAAATTTCCAAGATCTTCAATCGAATATCGCGGGACCTACTGCTATTGAGTTCTAGGTTGAACTATAATAATCGCGAGTCTCATGCTTCAATGTGTTGATCTTGGTCTCCGTCGACGTCAGCCCCATTCTGCTCCGATACCCAGCTTCAGTAGTCACCATGCCGCCGTGAGGGGGGCATCGGGGGTCGCCATCGAATATTTCAGGCTCTCAATTTAGAAGAATGCCGTAAGCATGAGAGGAATATGCTATTTGCGTCTGATCAAGCATCCAACTCGGTGTTGACTATTTCAGAGCCTCAGAGCAATCTTGCTTCTGGTCAGCTAGGGGTTACTTTGCGTCTCACGGCGTATGTCAGCACAAGGACCCTGCAATGGACAGATCAATAGTATAGGTATATATTCACCCACAAGACCGGTGTGCACCCCGAAGAAGCGGATTGGGTGGGAAAGAACATCATCGAAAGAGGAGTATCGACCAACGTCGCATTGGCCGCATACAACATTGAAGTCAGCAGCGTACCATCCCGTGCCCCTACCTGCGGCTCATTGTGACCCGGATCATCCCGGTGACCTGAACTTGCGGAACGACCTGGTTTCTGACAGGAACCATGGGCGATCTATCATGTCGCACAGCAGAGATATATGCGATCTGGCTGCCGATGGTCTGCCACGGGGACCTCGATGCCTACTCGACACCAACGGGACCACGCCAGCCACAGGGTCTGCAATCTGGTGGCCTTCGCCTTCCTAGCTATCTTCAAAATGCCTGCTGCAAGTGTTCGAGCGGGGTTACATAGGTCTCTCCAGCTTTGCTGTTCTCGGATGGTGCTGCATATTCCGGCTCAATTAAGTCTGATCGACATGCACCGAAGCACTCTTTCGAGGTGGTTGTTGGCAGGTCGACTGACATGTGCCAGGGGTGACCCCTGACATGTGGCGTTTTCTATCTGCATTGCGAATGCTGGGGTGCTCGGTTGGGGTTCGCGGTCTGATTTTGAGCGCTTATATCGGTTTCCAGAATATGAGGAGTATGCTGATGATCCCGCCTCAATCCTGCTCTGGGGTGCCCCGACTCTCCTCTAGGAATCATAAGTTCACTTACTAGTACACATACCGTAGGCTGAGGCACACACCACCAAGGGCGCCGAAAAAGGTGGCGATCAGAGCATGTAAATAGCTCTATATCATGTACGAAAGCTTATACGTTGGTAGATACCTTGTTGTAAGGGCAGCTATATCGGGACACCCGCAATGGTATGACCCCGGATCGTCGTTACTAGCAGACCAGTTGACATTCGCTAAAGATTTGATGTCTTCGGGTCGTTGCTGGAAACCGATGCGTGTCTGACAGCATAATAGTAATTTCTTGATGCTGAGCATGAACTTCGGACTGCTCATCGGGGGTCGTTGGAGACGGAACGGAGGTCATTCCGCGCTGGGAGCACACACACCAACATATGGCGCCACCGACGCCTCTTATCGACAAGCCTCTTCCGGCACGTTAGGACCCAGACGGGTGGGTATATCCCTCGGGGGTAATGAGCATATCGAAATGATACTTAGACACAGTCGAGGAAATCTACTAGCTAGCTGCTTTGCGGTCAACCTTCGCAAGTATGTTGGTCACCTTGGTACCCTGGGTACTACGTTCCTTCGTGTCACAATGCGGTCAAGACTAGAACCGTACATGACCGGATCCGATGGTATCACACATGAGCCACGCCGCATTTCGTTGTCACTTAGGTATTGTAAATAGTGCAGCATCATTGTCCCAGCCAGTTTTCGTTCATTCTCCTGCGTACTGTCTATCAGCAAGCTGGAATCTACTTCCTGAGAGGCCACCCAAACGCAAGAACCCGTCCAACCTTCAGGGGCCGAGAGGCACCAGGATCCCTTTCCTTAATGGTTCCCGAGCACAGCCAGAAATCCTCGTGCTTAGCCTCTGAGCAGAGTGCTAAACTCCTCGAAGTTGTCACCTGTCTGGGCGGCGTCCTTGGTGCTGGCGGCGAGGACGATACCGGCTCCCATATCGACGGCGGTGCTGTTGCCCGTACCGGCGGCGGGGGTGCTTGAACTCGGGTTCTCGTCGTTGTCGTTGTCGTTGCCGTTGTCGTTGTGCTCCTCTTCGGCCTCGCCCTGCTGGTTGGTAGGCGGAATGACGTTCAGGGCAGCCCGAACTGCCTCAGCGACAACTGTATCGAGATCGGGCTGAACGCCAACCCCATTGATGTAGTTTGCACTAACGTGGTGTTAGCTACGTATATGGAAATGGAGAGGTGGTTGACATACTAGTGCTCGCGCACCTTGCGGTCAAGCTCGATCATTGCAGTGGTTCGTCCGGCGGCGGCACAGCTCTGGAAGCCTGCATCTTGATGGACGATTTTTAGGGCTTTCTTCGTAGCGTATTGTCGGCTCTTGATGGCGGTAAGTCTGCGGATCTAGTCGGGATTCCGATTCGCGTACGTCTCCTCTGTTTGGCGCGCTCCGGCTTCAGTTCGCGTCGTGGGGAAGACATTCTGAAGTAGGGTATGCTGTCCTGAAGAGCTACGATTTGGTGTCCGAGTCCCAATAGGTCAACTGCCAAGGGAGGGCAACAAATGAGGGAGACAGTTATGTTGCTGGGGAAAATTTGATTCCATAGTTCTGCGTCCCATTGTTGGCATAGTAGAATACTTGATTGGACTGACGGTCGCCGATACAAGGACACTCGACGACACACATGAACATAGGTGTGTGTGGGAGTAGATTCAATTCCTACCAGCGCTTGCTTTTGCTCGGGCTCCCATGTCTCTGTCCATATCTAGTCTTGCAACCGTAATGCAACTTCAGGTCGAACTTTCTGCGAGTGTCTTATAGTCTTCTTTAGACTGAATCCATAGTGATATGTGCCATAACACTGGCATTGCACTACCCCTTGAAAAGCCTGCAAGTCCCTGTGCCCTTATAAGCCTTACGGGACTCGATGGATGCCCTACTCTTCGATTGACTATCACTATCCAGTAGTTTATGCACCTTGATATTTTCCAACAATGTGCAGAGGGTAGGGTAGTGGGCAGTTAAGGATGGGCAGTCCATCTGGCCTGAAAATTGCTCCCATGGGATATACAGCTGTGCCTGGCAAACAATGCCAACCTCAAGAAGTCGCACGCTTCCGTCCATGCTTAATTGTACCCGGAGATCGGCCATGAGTAGAATTACTGTATATACTCAAGGTCTCACTGAAGGGAGCTTATTATTAAATACCCAGAGGAGCACATCTTGCATTTCACTGACCATATTGCTACATAAGTCAGAAATCCAGGTCCTTGACGCAGGGGATAGCAGAGAGTTTGAGAGCCAAGTCGAGATGAGCCCGAGCCTCCATCGGGTTTAAGCCATCGATCCCATCGCCAGTCTGTCAGCAATGCAACATATTTGTCGGCGCCATTGAGATGACGAAACCAGTCGGAGACTTAATGACCTGCTACTGGTACAGCCCCGTCTCCCAACCACGACAGGCTTCAAAGGAGCTATCATGATAGCCACTTATAAGCTGCAGGAAGACTCACGGGAAGACCACTCGTGAAGAGTTATTGGATGCGACAGTCCCTGCATCTTGGAGTTGGAGAGCCTACCTACTTACAAAGCAACCATTCTGTCTACGGCACTAGAAGAAAGCCCCACATGTCAGGGGTCAACCCCTATATGTACCAGATCATGTCTCCTAGGTAGCTAGCTTCATAATTTCCTTCCTTTTCCACGTACAACAAGCAATTCATTTTTGAAGTCACCAGCAGTCGAACTATGACACCTTCCCTGCCACCAAGAACCTACAAGCGCATCTTGTGAACGGAGCAGCGAGGCGAGGCCTTCAATAGTCTAGGGGGTGATTTGATAAGATATCACGGCAGCCGACGTGAACACATCAAAAGACCTACTTCGTCCTATCACGGCCAACCCAACCTAGCGAAAGCCATCGCAATAATGGATGGAGATGACGGCAAGCGGCTTATTGACCAAGCATTAGGCGCGGGGGTTAGAATACCGTAGGGTGTTCAGAGCTTTTCTGCCCATAAGTTCTTATCACTATAACCACTGCGTCGAAGCGTTTCGTTCGTAATGTCTTGCTTGGGGGGATGGTGCCGCGGCCGATGCGCGGTAAGACCTTAGGATAGGAGCCGAAGCTTCCTGTTTGTCCGCGTAGCCGGATACATTCTCTCTTACATGCAGCTGTTCGCAGTCCTCCCGAGTATCTGGTCTGTCGACATCACGGCACAGTCGTATCAACTTTTAAGTAAAGCGCTCGTTTTAGATCGGAAAGCCCGTCTTTGAATGTCACGGCACTCGATGTCAACCCCACAGCCCTACGGGTCAACCCTTATATATACCTGTTCCTATCTCTTAGCTAGCTTTATAAATCTTTTTTTTCTTTACGTATATTTATAAAGTCATTTTTATAAATACTTAGAGCCGAATTATAACAGTTCAATATATTATTCCCTTCTAATTTAATTTATATTAATTCGGAAACTTCTTAATCTTGCTTTAAGTTCGTTTTGTTTTCGATTTAATCTCGATATTATTGTTCTAAACGTTTTAATTCGGGTATTCTATTTCGCCGATTTTTCATTATTAATTCCTTGCTAACTTTTAATAATTTCGATACCGTTATTATTTCGTAATATGTAAATATTAAATTAACTTCGAAAGTAAAATACGTATTACTAAGAAATAATAGTAAAAAAGACCTACTATAGCATTTAAATAAATTATATAAAGGTTAATAAGGCACTATAATACTATAAGTATATACTGCTTTAACCCTTTTAGTTTAATATCTTTAACCCGTAGCTATATATTGATATACACTTATATATACACGCTTTATATAATAACATTTCTTTTCAAGTTTCATTATAATGACTAGTAAGTTTAATATATATAATATTAAATCTAGCGACTAGTACGTCATTTTAAAAGATTTACTCGTTGTAAATATCTTAAATCGATTTTATTGGCATATTATCTTAATAAATTATACTTAGCAAGTAATATATACCCTAGTAAGTAAGATTTAATAAGCACTTATTTATAATAATACTTAATTTATATATTTTTACGCCTTTTCACCTATATTTCCTTGTATATATACTCGTTAAGTATATCTTTACAAACTATTTTAATATTATATACTTAATAGTTTTGAACAAAGTAAGGAAACTAACCCGTTTCGCGTTAAACATTATACGTTAATATTGATTTAATTAACGTAGCTGACAAGCGAGTTGACATTACAAGCGAGTTGGCACTCGTCATGAACTCTTTAACTGCCATGTCAAATAACTTCACCATAACGCATTCAGTTTAATTCAATCAATCAGATTCCTCTTCCTCAGAGGTTTCTATCTCTATTGTACAAGTTCGCGCATTATGGCCAGTATTGCCGCAAACGCCACACCGTTGCCCATGCGCTGCCGCCCGCCTCGGACGACGACTACCTTCACCCATTTCCTATTTTGCCAGCTCAGTACCATCCTTTGCAGCCTGAAGATCTACTGCATCTTCAACGGAAAGTACTCCTCTTTTCATTAGACGTTTGTTTTTTGTTTTCCGGCGTTTACTTAATAGGTGATTGGCCTCTTCTAGTTCGCGGACCCGGGAATTAACCAAAGCGACCTTATGCATAAGACCGTATGTAGCCTTCGAAAACGAGCTCAACGCATCAATTATTGATATAGGTGAGCTTCCCTGGTGGTTTCTGACTCGGTTTTGGATATAAACCGATTGGTTTACCGCTTCGTTAATGGTGGTAAGCGTCTTCGAAGTCCAAGTAGTGGGTGGCAGATTGGGGTCTGGCGACGGTGTTCGTATGACAGCGACAGCATCCAGCTTTGAAATGACACTTTCTGGGTCAAAAGGAACAAGCCTAGTGGCACTGAAACCTGCTCGAATGTTTCCTGGCGTCATAGTAGCGTTGTGTGCTTCACAAAATGCTGCAAGGAAGTCCTCCTTTGAAACGTGGGTTATATGACGCCGGATGAGATCCTCAATCATGCGACCGTAAGCTCGTTTGAGCGGGCTAAAACAGCCGACATCTAGAGGCTGGAGCCTGTGTGACGAGTGGGCAGGCATACAAAGGGTGATAATGCCATTGTTCTGACAATAATCCTCAAAGACCTGGGAATGGTGGCTTTCGTGACCATCTAGGATGAGGAGGCGTTTACCAGCAGTCATACGCGGTCTGGTATACTTATCGAAATGCTGAATCCATTCCAAACCAATCTCATTCGTGGTCCACCCATTGTCGGACACGGCCACCTTCCAATCGCGTGGTAATATCGTGTCGCGATACCATGACGCGAGGTGGGTTTTGCCCTGTAGAATGATGAACGGCGGGACCACCCAACCATCAGCATTAACAGCAGAGATTGCTGTAGACCATTCCCTGTTGCCTTGCTGAGCTTGTCTAGGCCTGCCACGTCTTTCGGCGCTTGTAACGACCATGCCGGACCCAATAATGCCCATCATAAACCCAGTCTCGTCGAAGTTATAAATATCCGCGTCTTGGATACCATGTTTCGCGGCTGCTGCTGCAACTTGGCGAAACCATGCGCGATACGCGTCTGGATCCTCGTTCAAGACCCTCTGGTAGTCTATCTTCCGATGAAAACGTATCCGGAGGCCTGGTGTACGTTTGATGAAGTTCCGCGTCCAGTTCTTTCCAACGCGTCCAGCCCCACGCGCCGCCAATAATTGATTCGCTATATCTTCAACATAACTGTACCGGGGCAGAAATGCTCGCGCATCCAGGTCGAGAATGAAGGAACAAATGGCATTCTCTTCGGAAACCATAAGTTTCAAAGTATTGGGCATGCTGTCGCGTCGTGATGGCATTCCTTTGACTCTATTGCTCAAAGTGTAACAAGGGACGTTGAAGAGTTTCACAAGCTGAAATATAGGAATATGAGGGTCACGTCGTTTAGCTTGAACAGCTAGCTGCAAGTCTGATTTGTTATAACGCGGTGCCATTGTTGTTGGTGGAGATATGATGGTTTGAATCGTATTGGTTGGAAAGTTCATGACGAGTGCCAACTCGCTTGTAATGCCAACTCGCTTGTAATGCCAACGCGCTTGTCAGCTACGGTAATATATTTTATAGTTTTATTAATTACAGTGTTATGAATAGTTATAATTAAAGAATCACGGCTAGTGAATAAGTGTTTATATAAAGCGTGTATAATAATAGTTTGTTTTAAAATAAAATAATGAATTATTATGTAGTAGTTAAATAGATATAAGCTTATAATTATAATTAAATATTTAACAAAGATTTCAGAGTTTCTAAATTATATAAATAAGACGGTAAAAGTTTCATAATTAATATTAATGAAAAGTAATTTAAGCTCGATTTTATTTCTAAAAACTTATTCTAAGCGCTTAAATTTTATTAAAGTTTTTTAATGTTTATCGTTTTAATTTATTATATAAGTAGTAAAAAGAAATTGTTTTAAACTTTTAAGGGTTTTTTTGAGGTCTTTTTATTTCTTTCAGTAATTCTTTTAATAAAAAAAGATAAACTAATAAATTGATTATTAATTATATACTTACTTATATTAAAATCAAAATAAATTTTAACGTTTAAATTATTTAAAAAAACTATTAATATTTAATGATACGTGAATTTTGATAATAAAGTGTTATTTATAAACTTTTAAAACTGAGTTTTAACCAAAAAGAATTTCTAAATGCTTTTTAAAAAAAAATCATAAAGTTAAGCCTTGCTTTAAAGGTTTACAATTAAGTTATTAAATAAATAAATAAATTGATTTTTCTGTTTTTAAAACGTAAAGGTATTTTTTAAGTAAGAAAATAACCTGTTATAAAAGACTAGTTATTTATAATACAAGCTATATATACGTTTACTAAAAGGCTTTAACAAAAAGGTTTATAACGTTTTATTAAGCTTAAAAATATAACAATACGAATATTTTTTAAGGTTTGCTAACTTAAAAAAGCGCGTATAATACTTGTACTGTTAAATTGTATCAATAACGTAATATTTTCTATCGATTTTATTATATTCAAAAGTAAAAAAATATTCGGTAAAGTCTGATATTATAAAGAATTAAAGGCGTTATTTGTAAAGTAAATATAGTTTGTATTTCTCTTCTATTTTTTGTATTCCGTTTTGCAATATTTTTTATATTTTTCTATTATTTATTAAAAAAGTGAAAACGATTGTTTTTATACCTTACTTATGGCGATTATAGCGACGCGTTTATCTAAACTTTTAATTAAAGCGATTTTTATTACGTTTACGGCTCAAACGGGTTTCATATTATACTAAAAATTATTATAAGATTAAGTTTTATAAAAATTGCTTTTTTTCAAACTTTACGTTTTTAACTAATAGCTTGGAAGTATTAATTAGCAGTAGGTACCTTAAAAATAAGCTTATTTTAATTAACTTACTTTATGTATAATTTAAAAGTGTTAGTAAAAACAAAAGTACGAAAGAATTATTTAATATTTAGTTTTATAATTAATCATATTTAATTTATAACTTCTGATTACTTACGATTATTCTTATTTAAAGTCTTTATAACGCGAGTATATTAAATCTTTTATTAAATAAATAAATCGAGGCGTACTTTGTCAAAAGCGACATTTAAAAAAGTTAAAATTAATAATAATAAACTTTTTTATAGCAGTAATTATTTAACAGGCAAAGCTTTCTTTAATATCATTAAAAACGTTATTAAAGATAGTTTTATATATAGTAAGGCGCTTTTAAAACCAACGTTTATTATTTTATTACATGATGGCAGGTTTCTTAATAATATTTATCAAAAGGAAAGCATTTACTTATAAACGTTAATAAAAATCATTATTTTATTTAAAGCGATTTGTCACGTTCTGTATAAGGGTTGTTGAGCATAAGGGCTCCAATTACTATATATGTACGAAAATCTCTTGGTGGAAAGAAGGGAAAGAAGATCAGGTCCCCTAGCCGAATTGTGTGGTGTGATAAATCTGTGCGACCAGCTCTACAACGCTCCACCTTTCAGAACGGGACAACGTTGGGCAAGTCACGTGACATGCACGTGACAGGGCCCTAATGATAGCTGCACCATCACACGATTATATTTTTATTTTTATAGTTTTTAAGGTTGGGATCAAATTATGTAATATTGTTCTTTCTATTCTTAAGCGCTTTCTTCTATTTAAACAACCGTTAATTCTTAAATATAATATCTCTTTGCCTATAGTATGTTTATTCAATAAATAAAAAGATTTATAAAATAGTCAAAAAATTAGAATTATTATGAGATAATTTGGAAAAATAAAAGGTGCATGAAAAACAGTTTAAACCTAAAATAAAAAAAGTTAAATATAAATAGCTATGTTTTAAAAAGCTGCTTAATAAACAAACTTTTTATCTTTTCGGTTAATTTATTAAAAATGCGTATAATAATTATTGAAACAAGCGTTATATGAAGCGTATTTGTGTGAAGGATATGGTTAAAAATTGCTTAGATCTTTATTTTATTAAATAGGTCGTTTTATAAAGTTATATAAAATAAAACGTATTATATTTCATAAATTTTATACTAAAATAAATCCCGTTTATTTAAAAGTAGGCTTATAAATAGACTCATTATATGCTTAAACTTTTTTACAAGGGTTTATTAATAAGTATTTTAAAATAGATTATACAATTAAAGCGGTAGTCTATTATAATAAGAATTTAATAAAAGATTAAATTTTTCAATCTATTTATAAACATTATTTTGATCTTAATATTAGTATTATTTATATTTTCGATTCATTAATGAAACTTTATTAGTTTTTATATAGTTTTTATTTAAAAAAATTGCTAATCAGCGTTTAAGTCTTTTATTTAATATTTGATTTAACTTATCGACTTTATATTATCTATTAGTTTATAGCTAGCTTTTAACGGTTAAGGTTTTTAATAAGTTTAGTATTTTTCAGCAAAAAACGTTTATATAAAGAGTTTAACTGTTTAATATTGAGGGAATAATATTTTTTAAGCCTAACTTTTTTTCTATATTATAATAACGTTTAATATTTTAAAAAGAATACGACGAAGATTAGCCTAAAAAGCTTATTAGTTGTACAGTACTTTTATCATTTTTAGTTTTACCTTCTTACTTATCGTGTTAATTATTACGAGTAAATAAAATATTAAATATATAATCGTTTAATTAAAATTAATACGTAAATAAAGGGCGAAATAAGGTAAAGTATATAATTCAATTACGTCATTTAAAAAGTGACGTAATTATCATTAAAGAATTTAAGGTGTTTAAAAGACGTTTTAGACATAATATTTTATCGTCAAGGTTTTAAAGGTGTATTTTAAGTGGTATAAGAACGTAAAAGTGACTTAGCCAAAGTTATATTTTTAATATATAATAAGATATAACGTAGCTGACAAGCGAGTTGACATTACAAGCGAGTTGGCACTCGTCATGAACTTTCCAACCAATACGATTCAAACCATCATATCTCCACCAACAACAATGGCACCGCGTTATAACAAATCAGACTTGCAGCTAGCTGTTCAAGCTAAACGACGTGACCCTCATATTCCTATATTTCAGCTTGTGAAACTCTTCAACGTCCCTTGTTACACTTTGAGCAATAGAGTCAAAGGAATGCCATCACGACGCGACAGCATGCCCAATACTTTGAAACTTATGGTTTCCGAAGAGAATGCCATTTGTTCCTTCATTCTCGACCTGGATGCGCGAGCATTTCTGCCCCGGTACAGTTATGTTGAAGATATAGCGAATCAATTATTGGCGGCGCGTGGGGCTGGACGCGTTGGAAAGAACTGGACGCGGAACTTCATCAAACGTACACCAGGCCTCCGGATACGTTTTCATCGGAAGATAGACTACCAGAGGGTCTTGAACGAGGATCCAGACGCGTATCGCGCATGGTTTCGCCAAGTTGCAGCAGCAGCCGCGAAACATGGTATCCAAGACGCGGATATTTATAACTTCGACGAGACTGGGTTTATGATGGGCATTATTGGGTCCGGCATGGTCGTTACAAGCGCCGAAAGACGTGGCAGGCCTAGACAAGCTCAGCAAGGCAACAGGGAATGGTCTACAGCAATCTCTGCTGTTAATGCTGATGGTTGGGTGGTCCCGCCGTTCATCATTCTACAGGGCAAAACCCACCTCGCGTCATGGTATCGCGACACGATATTACCACGCGATTGGAAGGTGGCCGTGTCCGACAATGGGTGGACCACGAATGAGATTGGTTTGGAATGGATTCAGCATTTCGATAAGTATACCAGACCGCGTATGACTGCTGGTAAACGCCTCCTCATCCTAGATGGTCACGAAAGCCACCATTCCCAGGTCTTTGAGGATTATTGTCAGAACAATGGCATTATCACCCTTTGTATGCCTGCCCACTCGTCACACAGGCTCCAGCCTCTAGATGTCGGCTGTTTTAGCCCGCTCAAACGAGCTTACGGTCGCATGATTGAGGATCTCATCCGGCGTCATATAACCCACGTTTCAAAGGAGGACTTCCTTGCAGCATTTTGTGAAGCACACAACGCTACTATGACGCCAGGAAACATTCGAGCAGGTTTCAGTGCCACTGGGCTTGTTCCTTTTGACCCAGAAAGTGTCATTTCAAAGCTGGATGCTGTCGCTGTCATACGAACACCGTCGCCAGACCCCAATCTGCCACCCATTACTTGGACTTCGAAGACGCTTACCACCATTAACGAAGCGGTAAACCAATCGGTTTATATCCAAAACCGAGTCAGAAACCACCAGGGAAGCTCACCTATATCAATAATTGATACGTTGAGCTCGTTTTCGAAGGCTACATACGGTCTTATGCATAAGGTCGCTTTGGTTAATTCCCGGGTCCGCGAACTAGAAGAGGCCAATCACTTATTAAGTAAACGCCGGAAAACAAAAAACAAACGTCTAGTGAAAAGAGGAGTACTTTCTGTTGAAGATGCAGTAGATCTTCAGGCTGCAAAGGATGGTACTGAGCTGGCAAAATAGGAAATGGGTGAAGGTAGTCGTCGTCCGAGGCGGGCGGCAGCGCATGGGCAACGGTGTGGCGTTTGCGGCAATACTGGCCATAATGCGCGAACTTGTACAATAGAGATAGAAACCTCTGAGGAAGAGGAATCCGATTGATTGAATTGAACTGAATGCGTTGTGGTGAAGTTATTTGACATGGCAGTTGGAGAGTTCATGACGAGTGCCAACTCGCTTATAATGTCAACTCGCTTGTCAGCTATGTTAATTATAGTGATAAACAACCTATTAATACTTCCGTTTAGCAATTTTAACACGCCGTTCAAATATATCATATCGCTAAGCTTTTTAATTTAATCTTAAATATATTAAGCTGTTTATATATTATTCAAAATAATCAAAAACGTTAAAGTAAACTTACACAAACATATAAACAACCGATTTTCGGCTATGTTTAACTTTCCAATAAAGCCCTTACAAATAAAGTCATAACTAAGTACTTCTTTTTAGCGTATGTTAAAAATATTAAATACCGCAATGTCTTTTACTTTTAAAAAAAACTAATAAAAACGTTAATTAGTTTTTAAAACCTAGCTATTCATTCATTACTATGAACAAACTTTTTTACAGCTTTAATCGTTAAAAAACTTATCCTTTATATATCTTCAACAAATTTACTTAAAAGCTTTTAATAAAAATATACGATAATAAATATTACTTTAATAAAAAACGAATAACACAAAGGTTTAACTCGTATTAATGATATGTAAAAGGTTTTAAATTAAGAAATAACTAGCATATTATTTAACCTACAAAGTTAATATGACTATTCGTTTTAAACCTACTAATAATTATAAGCTGTGAGGGTTAAGGTACACTGACCCGTTATAAGTCTCCGAGCATCCCCGCATTTACACCAAAATGCCCTACCTTTACGCTTTATAACTAAAGACTTAAAGCTTTTTAAAATGAGATATTATAAGAAACTAATATTTGAAAATGCTGAAGTTTTCGTAACTAATTTCTAAATATTTATTTTCTTAGCGACTAAAATATTAAGAAATAGACATATAAAAGTAAAGTTTAAAACCTTAAATCTTAAATCTTAATGAAGCTATAAGAAATGTTTAAAAAATCGTATAAGTCGTAATAAAGTTATATAATATTAAATGACATGTAATACACGTATAAGACGAAAAACTTTCTGTGATAGATTTTTAAAAAAATAGATATATTAGAAAAGTATTTTTATCGAAAATTTAACCTTTAATAAAGTAACATTTACAACCTTTATCTTTAAGATGTCAAAGTTTTCAAATAAACCGTTTTAGTACTCCAGTAAATTTAACTTTACGTACTATAAGTACTTAAGTTGTATCTATTTTACTCGATTTATCACGATCGCATAAAGTTGGGGTGTTTTGGTGTAAAACAGGGATGCTCGGAGACTTATGGCCGGGGAGTGTAGCTGAATGCTGAAGCAAGGTGATGGCGGTGATTTTAAGAAGTAGGTATATGAGGATACTTCAATCTATCCTGGTATGTTTGTGGGAATTAGGCGTTTTAAGGGGATGTGATAGTGGAGTTTTAGGGCTCCGATCGGTGGTCAGTCGGCCTGACATGCCGGTGCAATACCCTTATATTAGCTTACTCGTTTTAAAAACCTTTTTGTTATATAAGCCTTTACTATTAATTATATTATAAAATTACTTAAAGTTTTCTTTGTAAGCATGCCAAAATAATTATGAAGTAATAATAAGGCTTATTATAAAACATTAATAATTATTATTTATATTACATTTAAACGATTACTTTTAATGTTTAAAAATATTAAAGATACTATTAAAAAACTAAGCCAAAACCTTAATAAAATAGTTTTTATTAAATATTTAAAAAATTCTGATAAAATTCATATCTAATCGGAACCGCAAGTTTGATGAACTAGATGAATGCAATAAATGCAATAAATACAATAAATCAGATGAATCAGATGAATCAGATGAATCAGGATTCAATAGATTCAATACATCTAATACATCTAATACATCCAATACATCCAATACATCCAATACATCCAATACATCCAATACAACCAATATATCTAATACATCAAATACATCAAATAAAGGATAATAAGGCCGTATAATCCTATAAGTATATGCTATTTAAACCTTTTTAATTTGAGATCTTTAACTTATACCTACTCGTATTAAGACACCTTGGTTTTAAATTAAAACGACGCTTTTTTAAAACCGTTTACTTATATTTCGTTCTTTTATATTGTTAACTAAAACTTATTATTCTTATTAAACGTTATATTAAGCAAGTTAAGTTTTTTACTTAAATATTAAGCTGAATAATAACGAAATTATTGAAATGTCATTCGGCTTAATTTTTAACTATTATAATATTAAAATCTTAGATAGTTATTAAAGAATAATTTGATTCCTTCCTTAGTTAAACTAAATCGCCATACTTTAGCCTCTTCCGAATTCAAACAGGGTATTCTTATTTTTTATATAAAGGTATTTGAATTTTATAACGACTTTATTACAAGTTAATTTATTTAAAGTTATGTAAAAGCTGATAAGTTTTATTTTTATTTTTAACGTTTTCAAACCGAACTAGGCTTGTTTAACTCCAAAATTTTTAATTCTTTACAAGCTTTAAAGAAAAACTTATTAAAGTAAGTTAGTTAGTTTTATAAACAAATCTATAGTACTATCGTTTCAATGTTGATTATTATTCTGATAAGTAATAAATCAGTAATTTATTAACAATAAAGTCTTAACTTATTAATCGTTACAAGTAATTTTAAAAACGTTAATTTTAAGTAAGAAAAGTATATTAATTAGTATAATTATAATTTTTCTAAAATAATATTTAATAAGGGTATATTCTCAACACTTATTAACCGTTCTGAAAGGACAAAGACAAAGAGACAGAGCTCTTCAAGGAATGGTTACAAGAGAGAAATATGAACACTGACCTTGTTCCTACTCAGATGGATCACAATTGGACGACAAAGGCACAACCCGCACTGGATGGGGCTACACCATCAGGAAAGGCAACACTACACGAGTAGTATACCGGGGAAAGGGCAGACTTCTCTAAGCAGAAGTAATAGATGCTGAAGTCCATGGCGCTCACCAAGGGCTTGCAATAGCCAGGGCATTAGACACGGAAAACAGCTATATGTCTGCCTGGACAACACAGCGGTGGTAGATGGGTTCAATGGGACTCCACCCGAGACATCACAGAACACTTTTCTACGATTTCAAGAACTTGCCACAGCACACACTCCTGGAGTGACCGTCAAGTGGATTCCTGTACACAGAGATATTAATGGCAACAAAGCTGCCGACACACTAACAAAAGAGGGTGCCATGCTAGAATCAGACATGACAAATCTTCCCATAATCTCGTGAGTAAAGAGAGATCTCAGAGGAAAGGGCAAGAAAGAGTTCAATCAATGGTAGAAAGACCAATCAAAACCTAGATATCAAGAAGTATACTCACATGCAGTAACTGAAAGAGACCTTATATTTTTTAAGAGGAGTACTTTACTGTGATGGATCTGACATCCATCCATCCATTCACGGTGGTACGTGCGCTCATCAGGTGATCTGGTGGGGTGGACGCGTTGCCCCGCTGCACTCACTATAGATAATTGTGGAGCGGGATTGAAGATCTAATCCCCCACCAGAATTGGCTGGTGGTTCTGATCCTTCTTCCCTCCTCACCAGTAGATTCTTATTCATCTGGAGTAATAGATGGGCATCTTCGTCCTGAGCTGCCAGCTGTTCCGTGACATTTACACAGACTTCTAGCGGCCAGATCTGGACATGGCGACTTTGCCAGATACCATGAACGCTTTGGGCATACAGACTCGAATGATCACTGCAGCTGTGGTGAGAAGAAAACACCACAACATATTTTCTTTTGTAAGAGGCTGGGGAAAAACCGGCTGCTGCCTAGGTACTCGCCTAGGACAGCTTGTTTATAATACTTAGGGGAGAGGAGCACAGAATGGGCAAAATTCGTGGAGAAGAACAAGTTCTTTTCATCAATCTGCCCTCGATAGATAGCTGTTCTTGAAGGACCAGATGGATGACCCAAGGTCATACCGCCGCAACAACGGGGATAGGCCCGTGAGCGGGACTGACTATACTTATTATCTTGAGACCTCCACAACCCTGCAATGCAGAGGCTCTGGGAGGTGTGGTTTGCACTACTGAGGAGCAATCCCCCACGTTCAATACAAAACAAACAAACAAACAAACTTATTAACTGTATGTTTATATTGTTCAATCCTTTTTTAAAACGACTTTTACTTACGTTTAAAATAAAGTCGATTGAATTGCGAAAAACCTTACACAAAACCTTAGTAAAACCATGCTCAAAGAAGAATTCAAGTAGCTCATAAAATAAAATAATTTTAACCACTTAATCGTATATTTAAACCAGATTTTTACTATTATAAACGAAATAACTTAAAGCTTACGGCCTTTTAAAAACTTACAGCCAATTAATCTTTCTTATTCCAATTTATCTCGCGTTTTTAATAATATGTTAACTGTTAGGACAGGCTTGACCGATCAATCATAATACTCGAGTATGGGTCAAAGTCATGATGTTGCTGATGGGTTTGTTTGAGAGGTCTAGCTGGACTCCCAGGTCTGGCTAAGTGACCTCACAATCCGGTATCTAATCTCTTATCTAATCATACATGTAGGTTTGGTATGGATGGTTGGAATGTGGAATCGCATAGATCCATTACTAACGCTTTTGAAGTCATAAACAAATGATAAATTAATACTTTTAAAGATAAATTTTATAAAAAGTTATAAAACGCTTTCGTATCGGTTATAATCTGCTTTAACCGTGTTAATTTGACCGGTTAAGTTTATTTTTATTAACCGAAGATTCCGTTCTAAACATTTGAAAAAGTAATTAAACGCTCATTTTTATTTTATAAAATAATGAAAACGGCGCTATTTAAATTAGTTAGAAAAAAAATTAAACCTCAATACAACTAACACCTTTTGAAGCATTATTATTTTTAATTAAAAAGCCTGCTACTATTACTTGAATTTTTATAATTATTACGATAATCTAAATTATTATATTATAAGCTGCGTTTTTAAAATAACCTTTTAAAAACGTTAAAAAGTCGAAAACGATATAGAAATAAACTGTAAAAAAAAATTATGAAAAATCCACTTTTAAAGACTTTTAACCAAACATAAATTTAATAAGAACAAAAACCACACTTATATATACGTATCATAAGTCTTAATATAATTTTTTATATATAATTATACTGATTATATAATGATTCATATTAAGTCTTAATTATAATTTATGAAGGTTTATCGCTTTATTTTTTACGTAATAATTTAACTTCGCTTTCAAACCGCTTTTAAACTTACGTATTTTATTACCGATAAAACTATTGATAATTTTGTTACTTAATAAGATACGTTTTAATATATTATTATTAGCATATTAAAAGACTTTATTTTATTTTTACAGTTTTAAAATCGTAGCACTATAACCTTTTTATCAATTAAACCGTTTATATTATATATTTTAAAAATGGAACGATTTATATTAATTATACTTTTAAACTATTACTAATAATCCTTAAAACGATAGCTCATAACGGTTTTAATATCTTTTATTTAAAAGAAATATTTTAAAACCGAAAATACCGGTTTACCTTTAAATCAAAGACTTTTTAATACCGGCTTATAACTAAGCTTTTTTCGACCGGACCTGTTCTTGAATACGAAAAACTCCAAAATTAAAATCTAAAAGTTATTAGCCTTTAAAAAAGATTCGGCGAAATAAGAAGGTATTTAAGTCGAAACTATTCTGTTTTAAAAATTTATAGTTATAATTAATATTATAAAAATTACTTTTATCGTTCATAAGCTTTGAAATAAGAGCAAAGTCTTATCCGGTACCGTAAACAACCGGTTTTTCGAATAATTCGCTATTAATACGCGTATAAAGATTTTTTACAAAATCTTTACATCGACACCGAATACCAGTCATTTTAAGCCTTAGTTTTAACCTTTTTATATTAAGTTAATAAAGCAATTTAACTACAAAAAGTTACTGAGAATAACATTTAAAAATACCTTAATAAGAATCCGATACTATTTATAAAATAAAATGTTATAAATTTATTTACAACATATTACGACTTTATTAAAACTATAATTTTTTTAACATTCATATGAGTGTAACGTTTTTTACCAGTTTTTAATATTAAAACGTTAACATTTATTTTTGCTTTGTTTTTGTAAATATATCGAGCTTATAACGCTTTTTAAATTATCGTTTTAATCGTGGTTTTCAATCCGTTTTTACTTTTTTAAAAAACTTAATTACTAGTTAAATATTGACCTTATCCCTTTAATAACGTTTTATCTCAAAACTAAACAATAAACGGAAATTATAAACGCTGATATATAAAAAAATATTTCCGATCTTTTTATTCTTTTTGAAAAATAATTAAATTAATTATTTAACGTTAAATTATATTTTACTGCAAATAATTTCATATTTAAATATACAAAAGTTTTTCTTCTTTTTTATATAAACTATGATGTTTTACATTAAAATAAAATTAAAACCGGTTTAAACCTTGAATAAAACCGACGCAGATTTATACCAATGAAAAGGTTAAATACACGTATAATAATTTAAAAAAAAATAGACCGTATTATTATTCACACACGCGCTTTTATGATAAAGTGTAAAAAATATATAAAAATTACGCAAACATAAAGCAGAAAGATTTCATAATATATAAACCTAAAGATGAAAATTAAGTTAATACCGGAAGTTTAAACCTTAATAAGTCGACTAACAAACCAAGCAAAAAATAAATCGGACCTTTTCTAATAATAAAGATATATAAACGCGCCGTTACACTTAAACTATTAAACTATTTTTTATTTTAATTTTCGAGTTTCTATATTTTAAAAGTTTGTAAGATTAAAAACGGTTGCCCGGAGCAAAAAGCTACTAATATAACATATTAAAACTAAACCGAAAACTTACTAATAATGAAAAACGGCCCGGTTAATAACGCAACTAAAAAAGAGTAAGTAATTAAAACTATACTTAATTTCATTCAAAACAAAAAAGGCAACTTGTAATATAAAATTAAATAATCTTATTTATTGAACCCTTTAATAAAGCTGTTAACTGATATTAAAAATTATAATATTAAAATAAACTCGTTTCGTTAATAACACTCTAATAAAATGAAACCGCCCCTTTAATAAACACTCATAATATAATTTGCACCGTTACGACGAAAATCTCTTAAAACCCAACAAGTATAAAAAGGTAATACGAAAAATTATACGATAGAACGTAAGTAAAATATATTTTAAAAAAATATTCAAACTGGTAAATATTTTGATAAACCACTTTGATAACAAAATTAAATACGCTAAAAAACGAAAGAAATCACCGCTAATTAAAATATTAAAATTATATATTTATACGCAAAAACTTAATAATAAAACTACAAGCTAAATAATAAACGATAAAGAATCAATAAGGTTTAAACTTATAACTTTTATCATTTGGCAGCTTGAAGACCAGGACGAGATTGCCGATCAATCCTCAATTGTACAAAAATACTTTGGTGGAGAAAGGAAGAAGGATCTGCAGCACCAGCCAATTCCGGTGGGGTGATAGATCCAAAATCCCGACCCATAATTATCTATCGATCTGTACAGTAAGGCAACGCGTTTACCCCACCAGCAACCCTAGTCAAGTCACCTGATGGATGTCAGATCCATCACAACTTTAAAAAAGGTTTTACGCTTTAATTAAGCCATGATTTACTATATTAAACCCGTTTTTACTTTAAATTATAATCAAAATTTTCTACCATTTTTTATATATTTTTACGCTCGCAATTTACCGTATTAAAAATACTTACTTTTATTACCGTTATAACCTCGGTAAAATATTACTTAATAATATTTTAAGAAATATTATAAATGTTTTTTAAGTAACAACGTAATATTTAATGCTACTTTTAATCATTAAGCTCTTTTATAATAACGTTTGTATCAAAATATAAATATTTCGTAACTAATAAATATTAATAAATATTAACCGCAAAATAAAAATTTTAAAGTTTAATTTATAAATTTATAATTTATTAACATTTTAAAACCGTACCGTTATCGTTTATCCATTCCTTATTAACGTACCGTTTAAACTTTTTAATATTAATTAATTTAGAAAAACGCATTTATTTCTTAATATTATTAAAAGCGTTAGCTAATAATACAACGCACGTAACTACTTATAAACGGATGTCCTCGTTATATACGAAATTAGCAGCTTCGTTAAAAAAACTTAAATAAAAACAGCCGCTACATTATTAATATCACCTTTTATCAACTAAATAACTTTAATATTATATCGCTAATACTTCGTTACTTTAAACATTTAAATAAAATATACTAAGATATATCCGTAATAATTCTTAACATATTTAATATATAAAATTAATACTATTTTAATAAAGCTATAATTTATCGTTATCGCTTTTAAAACATGGCTTTAATTCTTTTTTACCCCGCTAATAACGCTATATAAATATCTTATATAGAAATAACTTAAAACATAACGAGATAAAAAAACGAAACAAGCTAATTGAAAACGAAATATCGTAATTGATTCGATTACTTATTGTGAGCATTGTGGTGCTGTCAGGTATGGGCTGCAGCTGTCCGCCAGGTGAAAGGGATGAAAGGGGCCCAAAGGGGGTGAAAGGTCCATTATGGTGACAAGTGGCAGGTTTGTTGTTAGCTGTCAGGCAGCAGGGCATCAAAGGGCTGTCACACCTGTATTTAGGTGGGAATCTCCCCCATGGATCCATAGTCAAGACACAGACCATCATCCATCCCATTTCTGACCCCTGGATTTCCACACTTATCAATATATAATCAAATATGCGATAATAATATTAAAACAATTAATAATATAAAGTTCTGAGTAAATTAACTTAATTACAAACTAAAAACGATTTATAGTTATTAATTTTAAAAAATAGGATTAAAAATATACGCGGAAGAATTAGAATATAAACATTAAAAACGGTAAAATAAAGCAAAATCGCCTTAAATAACCCTTAATACCCGTACCGTTCCAGCCCCGCACCAGCCGCTTCAAACACCAATTTTATTATTGTAATTATAATTAACTACGGTTTGAAAAAGAAATATTATTACAATATTAAATATTAACCTTACAGCCTTACAAGCCAACCCTTATATATACCTGTTCCTGTCTTCTAGCTAGCTTCATATTTTTTTTCTTTCTTCACGTATATTAATAAAGTCATTTTTACAATTACTTATAGCCGAACTGTGATATTAAGCGCATCGTAAGCGTTCTTACTTGATTGATCTTTTATGTCGGTCTGCCATGGTGGCTTTGTTGATCGGTAAAGTTTGGGCGGTGACTACGGAGAACATGATTTGTATCGGCCGCCATCGCACCTTCGGTAGGCATGGTGCTGGTGGGAGACTAGCTAGAGGAGGCCTACCCCTAGGGCGTGTACTCCTCCTCAGTCGGACTGAATCGCAGTGACAGTCCCCGTTGTATCCGAAGGTGAATGACGCGGCAGTGTGTTCCTGAACGTGGTCTCGGTTATAGGACGGCTCGGTAGAATATGAATGGGAGATTCGATCAAAAGGTATCGCGATGCTTCCTAGGCTGAGAGCTCGACTGTCGAACTCTCTCCGCGTCTGTCATTGGATTATATCGAACAGGCCATCCCCCCGGATGTTGGGATGCTGGCTAAAGGCCGAGTGCTGTTGTATCGCTGGATTGTAAGAGTGTGGTGTGAGTATCTGTCGAGACGCGTCGGAATGGTCCATGTTATTCATTCTTGTTCGTGATAGCGACCATTTCACAACTACGCGTTTGGCAAGGCTGCTATCGCATTGGGAGTAAGTCGTATCGACGAAGGGGATTGTCTGTTGCGAAGAAACGGGACATCGAGGAGAAATGAGTCGGAGGGACGTCAAAGTGGAGGGCATATGCAGAAGCTGGCGCGTCTCAGGGGTCGAAGGAATAGACCAGCGGTCGAGGCTAAGAGGCCAAAAGTGAAAGGTGTCAGCTGAAGAGAAATGAGCGCGTTGACTTACGCCATGTCCTTCTATGTCCGAATGCCACCATTTTTCTCGATTTTTCGATGGCTGTAGGCTATGGTCCTGTCGGTACCGGTGCTCTCAGGGGCTCTTATGCGCTGTCTGGCGGTGAAGGTGTAATGATGGTAAGCAACAAATTTGTATTCTGGCTATGTTTGGGTTCTCCGGGCAAAACTCCGGACTCTTCTGGAGGCCCGGAGGGAGTAAAAAAAAGTCTGCTTGGGGGCCAACCACCCTGTGGGGGTATCTGAACAAAGATTTGGCGTGCAAGCCTCAAGGCGGTCAACACTCGTCAACAAAAACCGACCGCTGACAGACTCGGGTAGCCGAATCGGCCACGGGGGCAGTCGGTTCCTGGCTGAGGCAAGGGGGCCTATGGTTTATAGGGCTGGGTGCGTCCGTCCCGAGTGAAGGGGACAAGCCCTGACTGGGTTGTGTACGATCCCAACAGCCACCAGGCTCCTGACCAGGTCACTACAACGGATAGAGTCATGTTGCTGGGACTCCTATCACGTTGTACCGCTAGGCCTGGTGCCTTCAGCCGCTAGGGGCCGTGTCTTGCAGCTACCCCTGATCACGCGCCCTAGCTTGCTACCTCTTGCGGTCCCCAGGACCAACTAGGTAGGGTCCCAGACGCCTTGTAGGTCGGCCGTTCCAATGAAGCACGAAGGAACCATCACAAGGTGGAGACCACTTACCCTGCAGCCAACATAACTCGCCCACACCTGGCCTGCCTGAGTGCCTTACCGTCCCGGCAGTCTGGTAGCGACAAACGACAAACTCATGGCCCTGGCGTCAAGTACCTTGACAGTGCTCACGCACTGTAACTTAGGCAGCTTGTGGCGAAGCGAGCTGTGGTCTGCTGAGTGTATCATGGCTCCCTCTCTGGTCACAACTGGGTGTCTTCCAGCAAACGTCGTTGTTGAACCAGCACATGTAGAAACATTCATCAACACAAGCCACAAAAGCCACATGAGAATTTCGGCAGGGTATTATGGTCCATAGCCAGCCTGCTGCGAAGCGACCACTGAGACAGCGGAGAGAATTCCGCTTGCTGAAGAGCCCCGATGGGTGACCCCAGCGAAGATGTGCATGAGGAGGGCCCGATCGAGAGGAATCACCTCGCCACAGATGCTCCTAGTGAACGCTTATTGGTTGTGTAATAAGCGACGTGCGCCTCTGTTGGTGATTAGGCAGGGAGAGGAAGAAACACATACCTATTCCGGATCCCCGCTGAGTGCTACTGCAGCCAACAGCCAACAGCCAACACTAACGCAACCAACACGACCTTGAGGCTCAACTACGGCGGCGCAATGTCTCCGACACGGGATATGGGATGCTTTAGGTATGATTAGCGACACCCTCGCACACCCCGGCGACCAACACCCTATAGACCTAGTCGACCTACATTCGTCCATCTGCATACCGCCACGGACGTATTAAGGCGGGATAGTGGCAGCGAAAAGGGACAGCGAACCCGCATGTTCCCTGTCACTCGCATGAAGTTGATATAGCCGTGAGGTCGACATGCATAATATCACACATCAGAACCACTGTGGTGGAATGATTGACATGTGCGCCGACCTGGAGAGGTGCGGTTATCGCGCATACGAGGAAGTTTCCTGATCCAGACGACGCACGAGCCCGATTGAGGCTCTTGAAGATGCGCACACTACCTTCCAGTACCTGTCAAGCCGTCCATCAGATAACGGGACCTTGCTTCTTGCGGTCCAATCGCTGGGGATGGCATGGCCATGCCTACTGGAGTGCAGCGGCAGGCAACGCCCGTCTGTCGTCTGCAGCAGTTCGTGATGGATAATGGAAGGCTATTTGATGAATAGGGGGACGGTGATGAGCTGGCGTTACCGGGTGGAGACGCCGGATGTGACAGAGAGTGAGACATGCCTGTGGAAGAGCCAATCAGATTGCGTCGTGCTCGTTCTTTAGCGCTGTGTTGAGGCCCAGCTAGCGGCCCGACTCTTAAGAGCTCCACTATATTCCCCCTGTTGCCGCTGCATTTATGGGGAAGCTGTGCCTACGCTAGCGACCGGCTCCAGCCCCCTTGCACTCCCGTAAGAGCCGCATGGGGGATGCTGGCCAGAGCGGAAGAGCGCGAGCAATGCCGTGGAACGGGGCCGGATTACTTGTAGTCCGCTGGCCGGTCGTGTAGTTGAGCTGCTCATGTCCGTAAATGGTGTCGAGCGCCGAGAGGATAGACTTTTCCGTGTGCTCGGGTTCACGTCTCCTTGGGAGCAGCCCCTATTTTGAAGTCAAGATCAGAATCGGAGTATCTGACCGTCTACAACGATTCTCTAGGAAATTGGGTTTAGTTTCTGGTTCCCGAGTTCATGAAAATCGTCCATCTTTACACCAAAGCTGGTCGATTCCCTGAGTGACCAGCTTCGGTGTGGCTGGACGTGGAAGGCCCATTCCCCAACCATCATGAGCCCAGCCATCTGCCAACTGGACAGGTAAGTTTATGTGTCAATGCAGAACTATAACGTTGTTCCAGGGAAGAACCTCCGGGTATTGCGTGCGCGTGAAATCAAAGTTGGTCTGGAATCTAGGCCAGCTACAGCGTTCTTGGTGAGACGACTACCCACTATATGGCGACTCTCAGCAGGACAACTCCAGAGAAACTTGACCCAACATGGACCATGAGTCTTTGACCATACCGAAACTCAAACATGATGATGATTTGAGACAGCTCGACATACTTTTGATCTTGACATTGCATCATCACGGTTTAGCTATATTCCGTTGCCGTTTCGAGCACACATCCTAAACATACACCTATCAAGTCCGATCGGATCACTTCGTCGTACTATCATTACGCGTCAATTACCGTGAGCTTGAACAGAAGGAGGTGACAGCACTGAGTACCTACTTATGGAACTCTGCCGTTTTGCGGTGGATGCATGTCGCACAAGAAGAGTGGCATCAGACTGGCAAGTGCATCCAACCCCCTGACCCACTGGCACCTGCTCTTCGTTCAGCCACCTCTAAGGTCCTGACCCACTTGACACCCCATCCTTCTGGAGAGCAGCGGAAGTGGCAAATTCAGGGCATTCTCTTCATTCCCACCTCTTCTTGACCTCTCCCAAATCTGCATCATTCCCGCCGTCCTCTTCCTCGAGAGGTTATCAGCCCACTGGTCTACTTACCCCTGAAGACGCTGCGCTGCCATGGTTCGTCTGAAAGACGGTTCGACAACGAATACTTGATACATTACCAAGTGATATGTCTCTCTGAGCCACTCTCCTCGGCTCGTGTGACAATCCGCGGTGTACGACGAGGCCTTTTCTGCACCTTGCGTTTGACGGCAGGCACACCTGCGCCCCAGCATTCAGAGATATTGACCCCATTTCCGGCCTACAGCAATTCTGCGACCCGGCAGCGACATAAACACTCACGCTATCCAATTGTCGACGCTCGATATATCGCCTTCGTGGTCTCGCAAGACTCACACGACGTGATGTGGGAGACGAATGATATCAGCCCTACGTCGTTTTATGACTCCCTCCACCTTCAGCAGACTGCCCAAACCTGTCAAATCATGAGAGCAATGAAATGACTATCAGATTTCGATCCGTTACTGCAGAGACAGCCGGAGCACCGTCTCCTTCAATCATACCTTTGGATCCTGCATGCCATGGCCGTGGATCCCATTACCTGTCGCACCCGAGTATCACATGCAATAAGGACGTGCGGTATTCACAGAAACAGCTCTGAGCCATTGGAACTTCTTGGTTGGCATTGATGAGTCCCAGAGGCGGGCTTGGCACTGTCCCACTCATGACAACGGCATGTCCCTGAGGTCCTGACCTGGGAACGCAACGACCCAGCCATGCCAACGAGCAACAGCAAAAGGTCAAATCCGAGCAAACACGAACAGTACACAGAAGCTCACCCTTCTTCATGTCGACCTTACATCACGAGACCGACATGATGAGCTCCGAAGCTGAACCTTACAGCCACCGAAATGATGATTAGCCATCCACAGCAAATTGGTCTCGGCGTATCCTTCTCTGCAAAACGGTCTGCGCCTTTCTCGATCAAACTGACGGCCTTCGATGGCGAACTATAAGCTTCTGCAGACGCTAGGGCTGCGTGTCTATACATCAGACACAGCCCCTTTAGTCGCCGTCACGATAGCGAGGTAACTTGGACGAACACGATCGAACATACAAAGACATGAGAGAAAGCCTCGCGCAATCATAGTACGATTCAATTCAAGATCCAGACCTCAAGCAGAGTTCAACATGTACTCGAAGATCTACTTGCCCGTATTCCTTGCAAGAGCTTGCAGCATCTATCGCCCCGACGCCGTACCAGAGTATCTCGTTTCTGGATAAGTAGGTGCGCGCCTGAGAAAGAAAGACCATAACCCCAGCAAATACTGGTTCGCATGGGAACTGTATCCATCGCAATTCTTGGATCTATTCGAAGCTCTCCAAAAATGCAAGACAACTGGCCATCCTTGTTTATCACACGGAGCCGCCGTCACCAGCAAAATGTGAGTCGCTTCTCAATCCCTTACTCGTTTCACTGGCTCTTGCTATGTCAATAACGTTGTATTAGATACTTGGGAAGCTCAAATTAGCATTGACTCCAACCAGAGTACCAGGGCTAGCCATTGAGCCGAGTCGCAGCGGCCCGCTTCGCCGTATCATTGCAGCCAACACGCCCCCAAAGAGGGGCCGTACCATCGTTCCAATTCTCTCTCGTCTACCGAAAAGGCAGCAGGATCGATATATGCCGCTTTCAGAAGACGCATATGCTTGGATATTCGGTAGGCTGAGACGTAGCGAACTGGGGTTACCCCCAGCCGTTTGACCGCTCAACGTTGTGCTCAGGACCAACAAGGACCAACGAGGCCATTCGCACCATAGAGCGGCCAAGAACGGCACAGTCTTCTCTAGATGATGAATGCCTCGTCAACGCCCGAGATTAGAGTCTCATCTGTGGTCGAAGGTGTGGTTGTCTGTATCAGAAGTCAGCTTTCCTGCTGCCTGGGCCGTCGGCCTCGAGGGTCAATCACCACCCCTCGATACCCCCAACAGCGGTACCCGCAGCTCCGAACGCAATGACTTACACCGAACAGGATCCAATCTCAATCCCTTCTCGATGTGCACATTGAAGATGGCTGCAGATCACTCAGCACGCCATCTGTGCAATCTCCACGCAAGTATCAGCTGTTGAGCTGACACTGTGGTGAGTGACATCTACCAACCGACGAGGGTTGACAGTCATCCCTTCACTACCTACCTACCTACCTAGGTAGGTAACTATAGGGCACTCACCTGCCTTCAATGGATGGCAGCCTACCTCACGAGGCGACTTACACCTATGTATTGTCTCAGTCAAGGCCTCATGAAGCCGTTGCCTGTCTGCGGGACTAGCTTTCCGGCCCCATGAGGCAAACTTAAGGCATCACCGGATAGTCGCATTAACATCCAGCGATTCGTGGGCATACATGAGGCTCCGGTCATCTCACGCCCTACGACGGGGAGAGGCGATAATCTGCATTTCCTGTGTTACCCCTCATCCACGAGGATTGCTTGCTCACGTCGCGCCAATTTCATCTTGTCAGTTCTCATATTGTTGGGGTCTTCTTGTTCTCATCATGAGACACAAGTGTAAGCAAGCTTCACACCACACCAAAACTCCAAGTGATCGAACTTCTCAACACGCAGAAGGGAATGGTACTCTTCCCTCTCACTTCTCATTCCGAACTACGAACCTTTCATAAACGACCAAGCAAGGCTTGCTCAGAGAGTCTTGCCTCAGGGATCGAGCCTTGCTTGCAGCCGGATGTTCAGTTGAAAGCCGTGCCCGACACTGACGAGGCCAGTAGCCACCCGGCTGGATTCGTGCAAGGCAACAGACACTTACACTGCATCGAGAACACGTTCACGAACTGCAGCTTTCGGTGAGCTGGTCTCGCCCTCAGTCTCACATCAGAGCCCTCAAACCCAGGCCTGACACGAGGACTTTTCATCAGTAATCAAGCCGACCCTCACCGCCGGGGTAACATTCGCGATCGCTGACCGTGACCTCTTTATCCCCGCTGTCATCAACTCAATGGCTGTTCGGTGCTGACCTCGGGACTTCACCTCGTCCTAAACCCGCCCGTCCGTCTCTTCGCGCGGAGATAAGCTCATACCGAGGTATGCTTGCAAGCTCTAGACTTGTTGGAACCTCTGTAGTTGGAGTGTTCGCGAGCAAGATCGTACGTATGTATGTTTGGTCGGATTTGGAACCCGGCCATGCAGCGGCCATGCAGGCCCTGCATCCCCGCCCCCAACTGAAGGGCCGATTGTACGACCATTCCTCAAGTTCAGGCTCGTCGGTAGAGCAACTGTGAGCGGGAACTAGGACAATCCCCCCTTTGATGCCGTGCGACGCACTCGGTTCCCTGTTCATGTCGTACATTATGGGTTTTTGGGGGATCGCCAGCCGCTCTCTACTCTAGTAGATTACAGTAGCTCTGGTTGATTAATATTAGATACCGCCATGGCGTGGAGCCTACATTTGCCTCGCGACATCGCGTCGAGTCTTCACAATCGCGCGCGCGAGGCAGTTCACTACCAAGGGCTCCAACTCAGGGTCTCTCCTGGCCATTGGCTTTCGAGTGGCCGATCTGGACGTTTGAGTGCCAGCAATGGCTTACCTATTGCTACCTGCATCACACACCGAAGTCATGTTCCCAACTGGGAATACCGAATAACAATGGAGGGGTTTGACACCGTCCTAGATCGGAAGCTATTGCAGGCCCAGTCGCCCACCGCCGAATCACGCAGCTTGAGATCATGAGATGGTAGCATGCGCATTGTGATGCCACCTGCATGGAAGCAGGCTGGCTGGCAAATGACGCACTGTAACCCCATGTGGCAGCCACGTCGAGTTCATTTCGCGCACACGACTTGCACGCTTCGACCACGACGGATGGCACATGGTAAGCACGCTGTGACCTTGCCAATCATGTCTCGCTGTGGCCGAGTTGAGCGCATGTGCGGGTATGCGGAAGCCTTATTATCGGTTCGTCTTCTCCGACTCGGCTTACTCTACTTAGACTCGGCTGCAGAGTGCGCATTTGTGTCCAGGACTCTGCGATCGCAATCGCAGTAAGCAGGACAGAGCAGAACAGACTTGTATACCTAGAGGGGCGCTATATGTGTGGCCGCTATGTGAAGGGAGAGGAACGCTATGTGGAAATGGAACGAGAGTAATGAGTAAATTGGTACATGTGATCGAAAACTCCAACCATGACCGAGAGAATGGAACGTTAGAACACCCCCCGATAGATAGACAAGCTCTTAATGACCAAATGGATAAATGAACGACTGAATGAATGAACCCCAATAACTCCGCCCGCTATGATTGCAACCAACGCCTTTCGTTTTGTGTACACACACCTTCTTTCGGTGAGGTGATGATGGTCAAGATGATGGTCAAGATGACGATACTCAACAAAGCCACAGTGTCTTCGCGTCGGCATGACGAAGATCAGTGGCTGACAAGCTGATAGCCTATTGATCCCCCCATCCGTCATCAATGTCCGACATCGTTGTTGCCTTGTCTTGCGTTGCCTTGTCTCGAGGAAAAAGCGACGTCATGCGGCGTTCATGCGCCCGCAATCCAGCCTGCTCCCAATTCCAATTGATCGAGTAGTCCTGATGGATCGCTATTGAAACGACGATCATGCGCCTCATGCCGCGTCTCCGCGACTCCTCGAGGTGCTCCTTCGGACTCCTTCCAGGCCCTCGAGAGTGGCTCAGCAAGACTCGAAATGCAGTTTGGGAATGTCCCTGGGAGTGTCGCCAATTGGCTGAACCACTGGGCCGAGGGAAAGGTTCGAGATAATCGGTATGCATGTTGGTGAGCCGGCATTCTCCAGTCAAATCAAATCACCAGCTGCCAGTGCCCGCGCGAAAGGCCCTTCCATTCCCGACGTTCATTCCCGCGTTGGTAATCTGGTCTCCCCATGCGTTTCGGGTGCAGGGCTCTGAATGCCCGCACTGTCGCCTGAAAAGGCTTGACCAATCAGAAACGCGGGGTTATGCAACCGTATCAGGGGGTTTGATTGCCTCGATTCCTTTGGTAAGGTAAGGAAGCCTTGTCTCGCATTCCGGTTTCGCCTGCCGCTAATTGGGAAAGGCTGAATGTTGCCTGGAAGAGTACGAGGCTGGCGGCTGGATCGCCCTGGCACGTGGCGATCGAAAAGATAGGGGTGATTTTTCAATGTTGTTCGGTGCTGTCGAAGCTATGTAGGCTATCCGCTATTAGATGGCGTACTATGATAATCATTGGACACTCTCGCCAATCGCAAAGCAGCCTACCGCCCAACTGACAGACAAACATACCAATCTGGCTGTGGTGCATAAATGAGTGGCATCCTCCAAGCTTAACGTGAGTCGCCCAGGCCCTAGGAAGCCGATGTAGCAATTTTGGGGTCGACTGCTGTGTTGGCAGACTGATGAACGTAATAAGAGGCGGCGGAGGACACCGGCGGCAGAAGGAAGCTTTCTTGTGCGAACAGGAGTTTGACTTGGCTCTTTCAATCTGAGGGAGCTGAGCAAGACGTCGAGATGGTTCGCCTGTTGTGTATCCCCTTTGAGCCATTTCCCAAGGCCTGAACCATCACAGCTGGATGATAGGCTTCTTGGCCGGCGCCTCATCGAGGTCCATCAAGTCCTCTTCGTCCTTCTCTGAAGACCACGAAGGAGCCCTGCCGACGGTCGTAGCCGATGCGAAAGTAGGAGTACGCGATATCGTATCAGTAGTCTCTGATATGTTCATCATGTCTGCGTCTTTGGCGATGGCATCGATTTCCTTCTCGTAGTCGGAAGTCACCCCAAATCGGTGCAGCGTTCGGTCGTAGGTGAGCCACTTGCCCGCTTCAGCGACTCGACAGCCAAGCCAGAGTATCCTCTCCTTGCGTTCATCAGTCATCGATGCGACTTCGAAGTATTTCTCATCGTCGTCGATCTTCTCATTTGAGAACCAGTCTTTGGGGAAGTAGTGCTTGACCCAAAGGAGACCCTTCATAGCAAAGTCTTCAGGGAAGGGACGTGGCGGCACATCCTTGCCTTCTCGAGGGAACTCGACGCTGTGGAGCCGCTCGTGATCTCGATACGGAAGAAGCAGCGAGTTCAAGAACAAAGAGACTAACTTCCAGGGAAACTGATCCTCAACGTGCGCCATCGCGTCTGGGAACTTGGCAATGTGATGCATGAAGACCATGACGACATGAAGGAACGGCAGAACGTTGGGATCACCCAGACGGTGAAAGACAACCTCGTATGTGCCCACCGCAAGACGAAGGGCGCCGTCGAGATTCTTACTATGCTTCTGATCAGACAGCTCAGTAGATTTCAGACTTTGATCTGTCTTGGTCTCGTCCGGCCGCGAACTGATCGCCTTCATGATCACGTTCTCCTCCTGACCGTATGATAAGAGACTGCAGCAGTTGGCAATGCCGATATGGTAACCACACTCCATCCAACGTCTGGTAGTGCGCCCAATGTGGACATCTAGCTTCTCCAGGAATGCGTTCACAGCAGGAACAAAATTGTCTGGGGACTTGTTGCTGAAGAGGATGCCATGCGCCTTGACAAAGGCCACGTCGATTGGAATCAACCGGGGGTGGTGGTTCGCTTCATTCGTGCTCAGAACGGGGTCGAACAATGTCATGATGGAATCCCGAGCCGAGGCAAATGGGATCGGAACGCACAATGACTTCGTGTAATAAAACAACTGTTGCAGTGCGTTGGGTCGAGCGAGGATCGCCAGATGATGATATAACCGACCGGTGGTAGGCGCCTTGTCAGACGCCTTGGAGTACCAATGGCGTGAGACTGAGGTCCACACCTCCCTGTCTCGAATATCGTCATCTTCGATAGCCATTCTGAATCTGGTCAGCTTTCTGCACACCACTCAACAGTCACACCGACGGACCTGTATCTTCCCAGATCCCCGAGACATTCTATCCAAGTATCCTCGAATGCTGGTACTGTCTCGTACAGCAGTGCCATCATCGAATAAGCCAAGTAAATAAACGTAAGCATGTGCTCCAGCGAGGCCGGGAGACGGTGACGCAGTAACTCCAAGAACGAATGGATGCCATGCCTCCACATGCGCGCCGGCATGGCATACTTGGAGGCCAAACGTCGCAATGCTGAACTTGCTGAAGGATGCTGAGAGGCAAGAAAAAAGTCGTGGTGCTCGTGAAGCAGCGTCCGGTGCAACGCTATGAGGGCCTGCCACTGCTCATTGTTTAATTTAGCGTCACTCTGTGACGACTGCGCATTGTCAACCTCGATACATTTGGCCTCGACCATAACGAGGCCGGCATAGATCCCCTTGACCTCAGCGACTAGCTGATCTTGGCCAATGGGACGAGTCTCGGGCTGCTTGATAAGCTTGAGGGAGTCCTCGGCCTCAACGGCATCCGGGCGATTCCTATGTTGGCCATGAGTCCGTGAGGATCGCGAGGAAGGCTTAGCCCGAGGCGTGGAAGGCGAGGCACCATCGTCTGGGTTCCAAAGCTTTCCCTGCTGGGGTGATCGTCTAAGAAAGTCGGGGTCATCGACAGCAGCAGTCGATATAGGTCTGGCTCTTGACCGCTTAGGAGGACTGGCAGACCTCGGGCGGGCTTTGATGGAGGATGCGGGGGACTTGCGCCTCTTGTATGGACTCAGAGTGTCATCCCGAATAGCTGGGGAGTCCGTATGGCCACCCCCCGGGTCTGCCGTAGTAGAGAAAGGTTCTTGGTTGGAACTAGACTGTTCTGGTGATTTGCCAGTTATGGCGCTTCATAGTGTCAGTTAGAGCGTGGGAGCGAGGCTAGCCGAACGCTGAGACTCACTGTCCTCTCCGGACACCTTGTATCAGAGTGGCAGTATCCTGGCCCTCGATAAGATCGGCATGCCGGTCTTTCAGATGGTTGCGTATGCGCTCATCTATATCAGGGAATTCCCCATCGCAGTTTGGACAAGATATCGTATTGGATCTCCGAAGGTAGTTGGTGTAGCTGGCGGCTAGCGTGGGTTCTTTTTTAGACATGATGACCAAATTGATAGGTCTACAAAGACGAGAAGATATAAAGTAGATTTTAGCCCAGAGGGTGGTTGTTGAAGCTCAACTCGCGAGTATGGCGGGAGCTGTGATATGAAAAATAGACGCGGGCGTCTTCTCACTCGACAGGACACAGTCAAGTGGTGCCGAAAGAGTCGTCAAACTGTAATGAAGGACGAGGTGTGCGGTCTGGCATTGGGAAACTACTCCTTGATAAGGTAGTTTGAGACAAGGCAGCAGCAGCCGCTGGTGACTCCAACTGTGGCGATGTTGTAAGTTCTGATCAGATGATGGCTAGGATGCTGCTGTTGGCCTTGGTTCTTTGTTCGGCGCGTCAGAGAACAGATACCGAGAGAGCCGAGTCAAGATTGATTGTGAAGTGTACCTGCAAGCAGTGAATCAGCACCAACGAAGCCGAATGAATGTTGGCATGAAATGTTGACATGTTGACATGACCAGTTGGCCATCGTTGCCCTCTGCTCTGACTTGCACAAGCTCACAGTCATGGCAGCTGGCTGCCGGTCAGGCGTCTTGTGTTGTTTGCCAAACATGAACTGCAGGGAGTTGGAAGGGGACTTGAGGGTGAGGGGCAACAGGGGCAGCAGGGGAACGTACCCAATGAGAGCGGGTGCACTTTGGGTGGACACAAACTGCGAACTGTATCATTTGGTAGCCTCCTGGGCTATCGAGATATGTGCGATGAATTCGTCACTTATAAATGAGCCTCAAAGAACCTGTCTCGAGGAGATAGAATAACCGGCATCCAGACTTGGTTATATTTCATCACAGGAGGACCAAGCCTCACGGCGCGCGACCCAGTGCGAGCCTGCGAAGTACCCCCCTACGTAGACAAAGAAATCACCCCTGCCGGTTGCCTCGCGGGCAAGCAGACCCACTAAGAGCCGCATGGCGAACCAGGCAGCCAGGACAATCTGGGACTCAACTCTGGTCCTGCAACCGCTCCTCCACCTCACCTGGGCAGCCCAGACATGTCCCCCTTTATCACAGTCCCGAACCGAAGTGCAATATCGTCAGCAGCACGGGAATCCCCAACAATCTCGCTGACAGTGATATATGTGAAGGGAATGGAAAGAGAAAGGGCAAGATCCACAGCATGACCCCGCCAATACATGTACCTCGCGAAATCAACCTGCCGAACCTGCGAAAGCCACCATAACCACGAAACAAACACGACACCGAGCCCGAAATCCAACCTCCTCAGCCGCGCATCGGAACGCTCACGCTGCAGTGAACTCAGACCGACCACATTCAACCCGACCACATCGCTCGGGCAACGAGATGGAGGACAAACAGGTCGCCCTTTTTACACACGCAAGGCTGCAAGTCAGGCAGGAGAGGCAGTACGGGAGGGCTTCATACGGGTTCTCAGCCGCCCTGACGGGAAGTAGTCGTAACAAGAACATTGAACGTCAGGCTGTGGTCGGGACATGGAAGTCTTGTGTCGTAAATTGCTGCGTCCCAGCCTGTCGAATACCAAGAGTAGGTAGGCTGGCCTCAGCCCTAACTAAACTTAGCTCAGGAATGCTCGTAACCCTTGGGGGAATGATGAGCCTCAGGCTTGAGAATGTAAGCATCGTGACCGATAACATCAGAGATCACTCATCTCAGCACACCGAAAGTAGGCAACATGCACATCTGACATGGATTTGCGAAACAGTTAGAAGTAAAGAAGTGAGACGACGTATTGATCAAGAAGGATAATTGGCATTCCCCCCATTACTATGTACTGGTCTCGGGAAGCATTCACTGGCCAGGGATGGGCAGGACTCAGGAAGTTGGGGGCCACGTGCAGCTCAGGTCTGCGAGTTGACGGTGTAAGCCTGCGTACGTAAGCATGCCAGCTAATTTGCCCTGCCAGCGCCCGGCTTGTGATGTCTAAAAAGACAAAACCGTTTCACGAAAACCTCCCTCTTCATCGAGGTGTTGGCCTGGATGGCGTACCGCTACACACCTATGCGTCTAACACATCTTGTTGGTTTCAGCCTGGCCTTTGACTCTGTCGCAGACTCCTGAAACATGGACAGCCTCTTCTCTTTCGCTCCTGATGATGCGGCATATGCACAGCATAGAGCAGTCCAACCTCGCCGTCGCGTTCAACGATGTATCATCGCTCGGAGTCTTGCAACGGTCGAAGATTGCATCTCCTCGGGCATCGCATGCGGTTACACGACCATTGCTTGGAGCCATCAATGCGCTCTGGTCTCTACTGTTGCGCTGAGCACGCCTCTCGAGTTTCAAGCCCCTTTCCGTCCGGCAAAGGGGCGAGAGTGAGACGTGACACATACGATATGTTGCACTCGTCTACGTTTCTGAACACACACAAGTCTCATGATGGTATGGACTCCTCCAGATGAACTCCTCCAGGCGTCGGAACCCGCCGCTGGGTCTCTGTCGGTGCGCTGAAGAAACATGCTGGGAGCGGCCACTACTTCATTTCTGGGAAGGACGAAGTCTTCATGATGGGCTCTGCTCTCCCTTGGCCATCGCCGTAGGGGACATGTCCGATGCGCGGAGTCGGCTTCCACAGTCTCGAGCTTGTATGACTGGAACACGAGCAGCAAGGGAGGTGGTGGCCACCGATGTCTTGACATGGCAGTTGCAAGCGAGTTATCGGCAGCTATCGGCAGACCGACATTGGCCTTCATCACCTGATACAGCAGGGTTTTCTGTGTCAATATCGCCAACCCATATTACCAATTGTGTGATTGTGGTATGATGAGTTCTATGCCTGTGGGCAGTCCCGGCTGCCTCAGAAGGTCTTTACGGCGTGAAGTGTAACAGAGTTACGGAGTTACGGCCATCGCCGATTCCGGCTGCAACAACGATACGTCGTCATCAGCCACAGTCACAGCCACAGCCTCCTCAGCTCAATCCAATGAGGCGCGAAGCTGAGAATTCTTTGCCACCTGGTCGCACGTGGCGAGACCTTAAATCGCCGCTCAGACGGCCACTCCACGTGAGTCAGGGGGCAGTGCTTTGACAAGAGAAAATTATCTTCCTGTCGCCCCTGAATATTACCGCCCGATGCCATCATCACACTGACGAGTCAAAAGGAGGCGAAGTATTCTGGCGAATCACCATAGATGAGGCGAGTCGGAAGATTTGCATAGCAGCTGAAAGCTGAGGCCGAGACCACGATATTCTTGCGAAAATCGATTTTTATGCAAGAGCAGAACCAACGAACTACTTCCGACTGCTTGTCGCCACGAGTAGGTCGCATGGAAGTGGCCAACAACTTCACCGTGTGAAGCTTCTCCATGGCCAGAGATGTCATAGAAGTTGATCAGATACGAGGATCTTCGTTCCCCGTGTACTGGATCATTACATGGTAGCGTCTGGGGCGAATGGATACGAACCTGTGACTGGACACGTTGCCGTTTCACCGACATGTGGCTTCCACCAAGAGGTCTGAGCCTCCTTTTCAGATCTATGGTTCAGCTCTACAGCAAGGGTTGAGCGTGGGAATGACTGGCGGTCTGCATTTGTTAGTGGTCCCTAAACGAGACGATCTGACCTTCGAGCATGAGTCTGGCCTCTCATATGGGTTGGAATACTTGTCTCCGGCCTGACGTGGATTCAAAAGAAATACTTCTCATCCGAGGCTTGTACAGTGTTCGAGTTGGTTGGAGCACAGAGACACAGGCTCTTTCACCGCCTTGAAAAGGCAACGATGATACGCGTCAGAGGCTTCAAGGGGGCAACTGCGAGGAACCCGAAATCCCTTCACCGAATATTGAGGGAGCACAAGATTCATTTCGATCCCGCACACACCCGTCCAGCCTTCATCACCGAGGCCAATCACGTCTCCGCGACACGTTCATTGAGCATGACCGAAAGTTGTGTGAGCTTGCGATCAGCTCTTGCCCGCCTATAGCCAACCTCGGATGGAATCATGGACGAGGTTTTTCAGCTACCGAGATCCCATGACGGTGCAATATACGTTCTCAGCAGCCATGTCCAATCGAACCCTGCCCATACTAACGGCCTTGGTCTTACCCTTGTGCAAGGTCGTATCGATCCGGTAATTACTAAAGCTCTTGGTAGGGTCCACGGTGCTTTTACAGGGCTAGACAGCCTCACGCGTCGCTGCCTGGATATGAATATTCGGCCTGAAGGCCTGATGCGATAGGTCATATAACTGATCACAATACCTATTAGGCGACTACAATGGGACTCCAGCTAGCCACGCTGACATGTTTTCAGCTGCCATTGCTTACGGGCCTAGCTAGGGACTAGGAGACCCAATGGACCTCTGATCCTCAACGAAAGGTATCTTCAGGCAATTCAGGCACGAGAAGAGCCAGGTTACTCATCGATATTACTCATCGATATTCGATGTGTCATGCGACGAGATGGTCTCTGAAGTGCAGTTTGCAGTCCAACCCCTTTTCTCTCAGCCTTGCGGCAGTTGTCTTAATACAGCGCCTTGGTGCATAACAGCAGGGCTTCCTGAGGAAGACCGGCCACCCCATCGGATGTCCGCCTATATTCACCGGCAGCCAGATATTGCTTTTTTACTCGTGTTCTGATATTATGTATTGCTTCTGGGGGCCATTTATGATTGCGTGTAGTTGGAGTGCTTGGAATGGTGCGACTCTGACCATTATCATTGGCTACCATGCCTTGTTGTCTCCAGGCCATCTAAACTTACAACTACTCAAATCCATTCACTATTCACGCATACCATGTGACTTGAAATGGACTGGGGTTATCTTGCAGGCTCCACCGGGTTGAGTCATCTCAATCTGTGCCAAGGCAACCATATACATATTGGTGAACTTAACGTCGACGCCCAGTCGTAATTCTCTCAGCCGCAACTACTAGACAGGGAGCCCCACCATTTGAGGCATGACTCCAATGTATTGGAAACACTATTAGGATGCCATGTGGCGATTTGAGTTCGGACGCCTTAACTCTCTTCGCTCAAGCTTCATCCTTGATCCATCCAGTGTATCCCTGCCACGAAACACTCTTCCTCGGCCCATCGAGCCATGTGTGTGCTTGCTGCCTCATCGTCATCGTCGATGCCAGGCAGCACCAGCGCCTGTACCATCCATGCTACATTCACCAGTCTGGTCGTGCTCAAGAGTTGCATCTTGGAGTAGCATTACCTAACACCACTTTCCAATCATGGCATGTACCACGTCGCGCAACAGTTAGGTATCATATGCTCTCGAGTCTCGTCCAAGCAAGGCGTCGACACGGCAGCGTCGATGGTACCCCATCGCGTCATCTAGTCTGCAATATATCAAATCGTCCTGCGAGGCGTCCGCCGTCTTCGTCAGCCTAGGTCTCCAGACTCCAACCACGCAACGAGGAGCTGCCTCTGTATTGTGTATCCTGCAGCTGTCAAGCTGCAAGGCAGGCGGCCGTCCATCTGCAGCTCTCCATAGACGTCGAGGCCCAACCACTGTCATAACGGCCCTGCAAGGCAGGCGATACCTAGAGAAGGCATGCCGTACACGGTCCAGCCCCCACGACTTCCCCACGACAACTACGGCCTAGACCCGGAGATGCTGCCGCTTGGGTGCCATGATTCGGTCAATACTATCTGCCTTACATACCTGTGTGTCTGTATGTGCGGGAGGGACAGCGCAACATGCATATCAAAGAGCCCTTTGTCGCCCTTTTCTAGTGGGTAGTAGTAAACTACAGTGGTCTGCTACTGGCCCGCCTTGTGTATGAAGTCTCTTACTGGAACCACGAAACCCCTCATGGACGGGGCCATGTCCAGGCTGTCGATAAGGCGTAGGATGATAATGCCTCGTTGAGATGAGCTGTTAATCGTGAGTTGTTTTGTTGTGGTCGGGAATATGGCCCGGGTGGTCCCAGTGGCGCGGCCTCGGGTCGGGACTCGGGTTGACTGAGGTTTCATGTTGTTTTTCTCTCACCATTGTCACCTGATTGGTACATGAGACCAGCATCATTAACTGATTCTTTGATCAAGACATTACTTTATTCCTTTCTAAATCCGCTTGGTAGTTTTGGAGATTGCTAGTATCACCTTGTTTTGAGGTGACATGTTTTGATCGTTACCAAGCATGTGCTTGTTACCCCTTGCTGATACCCCCTATCACTCCTATGTAAGGCTGTCCATGTATCAAGAGCAAGCACGACTGCCGAAGCCGGGCCCGTGTGCCGGTTTCGCCTCACTGGGCGTCAACTTGTCACGCATATGAGACGACGTCGGATATGTCGATAGGGCATCGTTCAAGCATGATCCCGGCGATGATCACCCAATTCATAATAATAGAACGAAAACCATGCGATCATCTCGTGGCAGCCAGGGGGCAAGTAACGAAAGGACTCCCCCAGACGCAACTGCGGACGCCGGAGCGGATCCAGGATTCGCCGGAAACCCAGTTGACGTTGCGCTCTCGGACCTGGGGGCAACGCACTGTGAACGGATCTCTTGGACAGGAATGCGTAGACATCGGCTCGCCTTGTTTGATGTCTGGAAACATGGCAGGCCAGTTACATACGTGCCCACTAAGCAAGGAAAGACAGCAGGGAAACGTGTTCCAAAACCTCGAAAGCACGTGTGGTTGCACTCGTCCCTCCCATATTCGTTTGCAATATGGCGCCAAAACTGATGTGAGACTGGTTGCCTTGTTTCCCGTGAATGGCTTTTGACGTCGCTCCCACCATCCTGGGGCCGTATAGAGAACGCACGCCGTTGCAGTATTGTTCGCTGGGTTCCTCTGCATTGACGCCCAATGCTGGGGCCAAGGGAGAGCTGGTTTGGTTGGCCATGTGATGGCGCAGCTGATGTTTTTCGGTCGCGATCCAGAAATTAGAACAGTCGAGCTCCGATCGAGGGAGCGTAGTCGCTCTTATAATCGTCCGCGACCAACGTAGTAGTACGTGGCGTGCTGAGAGTGTGTGCGTTCCGAGTATAGGCAATGCCAAGTGCACGGGTGTCACCTAACACCACATTCCGCCAGAAGAACTGCATAGTGGTAAGAGCAGTGCGCGTGTATATAGTTGATCACTGTGTGCAGGCTCTTATCCGATTCGACGCAGCGAGTAAGCATGCGGAGTTGGGTATTGGTTGAAAATGCGTGCGACGTCCCCGGATAGCACCCAACGGCAGATCGCAGCAGCGAAGATTGTCACTCAAGCGCATACACTCGCGTCCACTCACGCAGTAGGTGGGCACGGCTAGATGCACATTATACGTGGTCTAACGGGCCCCAACGATAGACCCGGAAGAGCAGCCTGGGCGCCTCATGGACTTCACCTGGAGACTCACCGGTTTCATTGTATCATCCAAGCAAATGCTTGAAGTACCTGTAGCACACAATTTGTCTCGGTGGCCATTCATCATGTCACGAAGACGCAAAACCCTGAAGAACGACTCATCTCGGGTTGTTCAACTTCAGGCAGGTGAGGCGACTGAACGGCCTCATCCGGCAGGCAAGCCCCTGACGCAAGGCCCAAAGGGCAAGGCGACGACGAGGCAAGACACAAATGAAGCACAGCAATGCTGGGTCACATCCGACGTTCCGCCCAGTACGCCCAGGGGCAAGTCGGATCAAAGAATCTGCGCTGCAGGAAGCCAGACGGCATCCGGTCTATCGCAAAATCCAGGGCCATGAGAGTGAAGCGTTCGGAAGAGCTTGACAGTGGTGAAGTGAAATGCCATTGGGAAGGCATCAGTGTCTGTGGGTGGGATGATGGCGTATCTGACTGACATAAGATCATGGTGATGGGCGCAACTAAGGATTCCCCTGACATACACCGTGATCTCGTCATCCTCAGGCTCCAGAGATGAGGGCGTCTCGCTCGGGTACGGGGCTACACTGCCTACCCAGCACAGCGGTACCGATTCGTTTGTCTGCGCCAGATTACGACCTTGTGCAAGGATGCCAGCGAACGGGCGGGGTCCCAGAACTACACGATGCTGGTTGTAGGTTCGGTCAACAACTGCGGTACAGAAAGATCCTAGACGATCTCCTCTGGTTCGTACCGGAGCCCGCCTCCGTCGGATGCCCAGCAGCGGCGATTACACCGCTTATTAGTGTAATATTACACCGCCGCTCGAGTCTTCGATGCCGAACTTCGGTCATAGGATAGTCCAGTGGGCTTTGTATCGTACAGATATCACCTTGCTTCAGACACGTGTCGCGATCACCATGCGGGGTCTCTCGGGTACCTCTTCAGCCAGCGACACGGCTGGTTGCCTGACGTGAGATAGGTATACACAGTCAGAGCTCTGGCATCGCCTCGTCCAATATCAGGGTGGCGGATGTCAACCTAGATCACGCTAGGAATCCGCCCATTATACAACACAGAGTGAGATCAAGTTTCGGTGAGCCTCTCAAAGGGTCGACGAGTGACGCAAGCCTGGCCGCCGTTTCCAAGGCAGCATAGGCTTGTGCAGCTGAACCAAGCTTCATAGCTTTTAGCTCGGTTGCCTTGGTGGACACACCGGCTGAAGGGGGAATAGACTCTCGGTGAACGCAAGTGCAACGACTACCGGTAGACTTACCGACAGACCCGGTGGAGGGCACAGACCAAAGACCGAGGGCCGATTGGGCAGGCAAGCAGAGACAGACGAGCGAGCTGTGTGACGTTGATATCTGGTCATGAGCTGAGGGTACCTGCAGTAACAGGCGTGCGTTGCCCACGTTTAAACTATCTAATAAGTTGATAAGTTGATGCCGGGAACAGGGAATTTGAATCCTACGAGATGCCGTCTTGGATGTCCCGACTCCCGGTACTGTGGCATTATTACAGACGCCATCCCGGTCACCGTCTTGTGGGACGATCGAGGACCCCACGGACCACCTTGTCCTTGGACGGGGCGGAATATCTCTAGGCCATCTTCGGGCGATCTAGTGGGCAGACGGGAGAGCACTGAGCACAGGGCAGTCTTTGGTCTTTAGTCTTTGCCAGGACCAAATTATTCATGGGAGAATTGTATCGCTGCGCCCAAACTCTTGCCGGTTTCCAATCCTTGTTACTTGTGACGGACCGTTGAAGTGGTATACCACTACCTTCGTTCTGCTTGCAATTGATGGTTGCCTCGAATGAGTCTGGGCAATATGCCACTCATCCAGAAAAAACCGAGCACGTCGACTATGTGACTATGAGACGCTGGGCTTTCTAGGCAACGTACTCGGACATGGAATTCAATACGTGATCACGAGTCTCGGAGCAACGGAGAAGGGAGAACTTGGTGGAAACTGGCCTTTGAGGTATTCGAAAGTATGGCACCAACGCCGTGAAACGCAATACAAGAAAGAAATGAGGGTAACCAACAAAACACGGTCACGGTACCAACCGCGATGAAACAGAATCGTCCTCTCCTGACCGGAAGGAAACCAAAGAAGACCTGCCTCCCAACAGCTCTCCACCCACCTCCCGGCCTACCTACCTACAACAACCTATAGCCCTCATTTGAGCGGCCTTTCATTCATCTCCCGCTCGAAGTCCTCCTTATCCTGACGTAGCTGCTGGAACTCCTCCACGGCGTCGGTCGTGTACTCTTCCCATCTGGTGACTTCGGCTTTGGCGTCATCAACATCGGCCTGGGACACGCCGGCCTGGGTTTTGTGCTCCTCCTGCAGCTTTGCGAGATCTGTCTTGAGGCTGTTGGTCAGTTGTACCGCGCTCTTGGCCTTCATTTGCGCTTCGGTGAGTTTTGTTTTCATCTCCGCGAGCCGCCCCGCGTCTGCAGCGTGGCTCATGGTGGTCGGCGTGAGGGCGTGGGCGACAATACTAAATCTGGCGCTTTGGTGGAATGCTAGGTGATGGAAAGCAGAAATATCGGCTGGTCCGTGGATTCGACTGGAGGCATAGTGAAGGCTCTTATAGGCTATGACCGTTACTGAAAGCCACGCGAGGCCTCGAGGAAGGAGGTCACGCGCATCTGGTGGCTACCTGCGCCTCCGGCCGACGGTACCGCAGACCCGACACATGGACAGCGCATATTACCAACCTCGCATCGGACGAGCGAAGCGATTTCGACAGCTGATCAGGTAGATGGTTTCAAGTTGACGGCGAAAGAATGGCGGCCATGCTCGAGACGAAGAAGTATCCTCTGTTGAGGTCAGGGTGACTTACAAACGAAGGTATGTGTGAAGGACTTCTTGCGCACTTTGTAACAAGAGTAACCTACTACACATCAGCTGGATTATTGCGCCATAGCATGCTCGATATCTGTGTCACGTCTTCATCAGGTCTCGTGCACCAAGTCAGGAGCCTCGGTTCATAAGTCGATATCATTGAAACCCCGGGTTTCGAGCAGTATAGGGAACACTCCGCGTACCCCAGTTCTCTACCCTTCACCTACAGCATCCCTCTTTCGTCGGCCTTAGAAGTCACACTCTAGCCATGGAGCCAAGGGGTCAAGGTCCCTATCATTCCCTGCCCCCACCCCACAGCAAGACACACATGAATTGCCTTACGCTGTAGCTTTAGGGAGGTTGAGCTCCTCGCTATCGAGCCAGGCAACAATGGGAACGATGTTTCGTCCAGCATGCGAGAGACGCTTTCTCATGACTTCGAACTACTGCTGATGGCGAGCTGCCTGTCTCAAGAACGCTTCTTTACCGTTTCCATGCGAATATTCGCCCTACGAATGACAATATCGCATGGCCCCTCGCAGATGCAGAACACTCGGAGCCTACGTTTAGAGTATCGCACGACAGCATATCGCATATACTCATCTTTCAGAACGATGTCGCATAGGGAGTATGCTATGGCGTTGAATTGTAAAATGAGTCGCGCCAGAGATCGTTTCAGCTCGCCTTGGCCGAGAAAGTACCTAAATGAGGTTACAACAGAGGAGCCAAGCGAATGCTAGGTCTGGGAATACCAGGCCTGATTGTTCATCTTCTTGGATGCCAGATGTGACAGCTTCATACCAGATATGATAGCTTCATCCTTGCATCAGGTCTCGCGATAAGGATCCAGACGATGCGGGAGGGCAGCAGCAGTAATTGGAGGGCGACGAGCCGGACATATTGTTCGCGGCTTTCGATGGCGTCGTGGACGGATCGATCTAGGGGAGATGAACCGGGTGGTAATCGCGCCGCTGCGGCGCAAGAGCGAAAGGATTAATCCTCAACCCGCCTGACCTAAGACACAGCGAACCACTTCATATCGTGCACAAAACAGGATATAACGATGGCCGAGTCGCCATGCGTCCCTCAGTCTGGTCGAGTGGGAACGAGTAGTCCAAGCCGATACCGTTGAACCTACCTCATCATTCCAACTCATCCAATGGTCAACCCTTTCATGCCTCCGCGAATCACGATGGTGAGACCATATGTCGTTCGCTTCCACCAACTTGACTCTCGTCGACACGAAGCGCGTACGTGACCGTAGTAACCTAGCCAGAGGCACAGCCGGCATCGCGAACGACGTTCGCGTTCGCAGCTCATGTTGATAAGCCTGCGCGTCTACATCCTCGGCAGGTACACCAAACGGCCGTCAACAAGATAATCGCCGACTGCGCGGGCATCTGCCACGGCGGAAGCTTCCCGCCTCGTCAAGGGCGACCTGTTCCTGCCGAGGGAGGTCGATTACGTCTGCGACGAAATCACCAAGACGGAGCTGGAGCTAGACGAGGCGAAGGCAGCCGATACCGCTGCCAAGTTCGACTTCCTGGTGTGTAAGTACGCAGGGCGTCTTGTCGTTTTCTCTGCAAGGTGCGGCAGGGATAACTACTCTGCTGCTCTTCACAATCGTTCCCATACCACCAAACTTGCTGACGCGGCGCAGACACCGAAGGAGGCTTCGACAGGATCTTCAGCCTATCCTACTACTCGCGCATGCGCCTCGCCGTGACAGCAGCAGCTGCTGCCGCTCTTCAATAACGCGCCGCAGGGCGAACACGCCGTGACCGTCTGAACGTCGGCATAAAGCCCACGATCCAGCTGGGCGACCTGCTGTTGTGGTAGAAGCTCAACCAGGTCTTCACGACGGCGTTCGGCCACCTCGAAGGCGTGATCAACGTTTTCGGCAGCGAGCTGGCAAGGCGGTACCCCGGCAGGGTGGCGGTCAGTCATTGGTACCCCGGCTATGTGAAGAGGGAGTCGATGGAGAAGGGTACTATCTATGCCTCGGTGGTACAAGTTTGTCTATCGGTGGTCTATTTAGCCCCTTACGCGGTTCTGGCATTTATCTTGTGACGAGTTTGGGCAGCGCTTGTTGTTCGTGTCGACCAAGCATGCTCACACTTTTGCAGGAGACGGGAGCAAGACTGCGGCCGCGAGCGAGGACTGATTGCATGTCGCGGAGGGCATAGCTGGGATAGTTGGGAGAGGTGCTTGTAGGGTGACCATGGACAGCGGGACGTACCCCACATAGGAGGAATATGCCAGGCTACCAGAGGACGGAGGTGCTGACAGGATCTATGAGCATATAACCAAGGCGTTTTCTGAAACCGAAGCTAATGGCGTTGACAAGGGATGATGTATTACTATTTACTTTAACCATCATGTTGCTTTGGCGTCGGGTTTAAAGACTACTCTGGTACATATCAACAGTGTCAAGTTCATTGGCAGGCGGAGGAAGGGTTGAGTTCCCCTGGAGAGCAGGATGCACAGTATTAAAGAGACTCTCAGTTGCACGCTTCAAGCAATTCTCCATTGTATACCAAACTGCTCGAAGCTATCCAAGCCAGTCACCAGTCCTTCCCCTCCCTTTAAGCCGGGATGGTAGTCAAGTCAGTGATAACAAACTCAGCCCCGCCAATGTATCGCTCATCCACGACCGCGCCGTTGTTGTCCAGCGTGACATCCGCGCCAGGAATGACATAGGTGCCGGTCAAGTTCGTGCCGGGCCCCGCAGCCGAGACGACGGTCAGCGGGAAGGCCGACTTGTCCGCGGCGGGCGCAAACGAGAACGAGACCGAGGGGTCGCTGCAGCCGGACAGCGGGATAGCGGGCAGGTAGTCGGGGCCCGGACCGAAGAAGGAACAGGTCACCGTGGGTGCGCCGGCGGACGTGGTCACGTTGAAGTTGAGGGCGCAGTACGTGCTGTGGGCGATGCAGGCGGCCTGGGAGGGGGCTCGTTAGATCCTAGATCCTAGAGGGTGGTGCCGGAGGATTGGTCGGTTGTGGGCGTAGGTGGGAAGCTTACACTGAAGTCGGTGACGCTGTATTCAGCGGCTCTGGGCACGGCGGCGCCGAGGACTGCCGCGGGCAAGAGGGCTGCGATGGTGTTGAAGGTCTTCATGATGGCGGTTTGAGGAGTGTTGAGCAAGAGTATCAGGCTGTTGAGAGGTGTGCTGTGAACGGGAGTGATGAGACTCATATCACCAGGAGTCGGGAGGCAGAGTATTTATGCCCTCCAGAACTGAAGCGCCTGTCTGAGATGGCAGGTTGATGGCCATCTCGAATCCTGCCATCTCGAATGTCAACGGCCTCGAATCCGAATATGGTAGTGATCTCATGTTCCCCCAGCCGGCGACCCGTGGGATACGAGGTGGGCTAACCTCCCCGGCCGGCTCGATGCAACGGCGATGGCCAATGACTCCTAACCTCCACTTGATGCCTACATGTAGGTGGTGGATCATCTCACCTGAATGGCACTGCCAAGGCTGCAGCAAGGGAGACGGCCCCTGCCCCTTGAAGACCCTTGTACCTTGAATACGGGTTTTGAGCCTCCACTTCGGGAACATATGTCATACCTAGACTGCCTAGGTAGGTAGGTATGATATAAGTCCTCATAAAGGGAGCAAGACAATCATCTATCTGGCAATACGAGGAGATGATACCTTCAAGACTTCCGAGATCGGATTAGGTAGGTGCGTTATACGCTGGTGATAGCTTTGTCGGTCAAGAGTCAAGACTCGGTCAAGTCTCAGGGAGGTAAGTATGGATACAGTCATTTAACGGGTCAACAACGTTGGATTCCACAAACAAAAAGCGGTAGGGAGGATCCATCGTCACCTACGGCCCGGTGGTAGTGTTGGGTCCCGGGCTTGAGGCGGGTGCAGGTGGTGCCCCCCGGGATCTACCCGACGGGATTAAAGAGGGAAAGAGCCCGGAATGTGGGAAGTCCGTGCTCCAAGCTAGCAGCCTGATTGGCTTACGGCTTGGTGGTTCCTTAAAGGATGCGCATTGACCAACGGGCAATTCGGTTGCTTTAAGGCGACTTCCATTGCAATGACAGTTCAATCTTGTACGGATAACCAGACAGCACAATGCTTGATCGCAACATGATTGTAGGCAAAAAGAGCGTGAATAAGGCTGACGGCTTGCGGGCAGGTGCATCTCGTAGAGAGCTGAGCTCGCAAACCTTAAACTTGAATGATACCAGCCACTCTCAGCCAGAACTTTAGTCTTGGTGGCTTGCCCGAGAGACTCACTCTCGTTGGCCTCGGGCACAGCCATTGTCAACACAGACAACTCGCATTCCCACTTTGCGAATTCAATCTCTTCTCTCTCTCTCGACACTCTACCTATCAGCACGCAATAGCAAAAGTGGAACATGAAGCCCAAGAAATCTCTGGAAATCGACGGTCGCACGGGGGAAGGCGGAGGTCAGCTCGTGCGTTTATCATGCGCCTTGGCAGCCGCGACATCGCAACCCATTCGCATCACTCACGTCAGAGGCAACCGAGACCGAGGCGGAGGTAGGTTCTTCCACTAATAATCAATCAGCTCGAGAAAGTCAGAGTGGTACCGGCTGATCTGACGCGCACCGTAGGATTGAAAGCCCAACATGTCTCATCGGTCAGATGGCTGGCCGAAGCCACCGGAGGCGAGGTCGAGGGCCTGAGCGTCGGCAGCCGGACGCTGGAGTTCAGATCCTCTGCGCCCCCGACGGCTCTAGAGGAGCGCAAGATTCAGATCGTGGCCGACAGCAGCGCCGCGAGCACGCTGCTCATATTCCAGGCCGTGTTTCCGTATCTGTTGTTTGCTGCCAATGAGAACGGGGACCCGATCGAGCTCGAGATCCAAGGGGGCACCAATGTGTCGTTCTCACTATCGTACGAATATCTAGACCAGGTCCTGCTGCCGACTTTACAAGATCGCTTCGGAATCAAGGTCGAACGAGAGCTGAGGGCACGGTCATGGGCGGTTGGTCCTAAGAGGATGGGCAGCATCTGGCTGAAGTTCCAACCTATTCCACGCGGACAAACGTTGAAGCACCTACAGCCCTGGGACAACCCACTTACAGAGAAGGACTTCACGATAAAGCAGATCGACGTGAGCATGCTGGTACCTAATGCCCTGCGCGAACCGCTCGAGAAGGCATTAGCGCGCGATCTCGACAACCTATTCCCGGACGTCGACATCAACTTCGTACTGATGGAGGAAAGCGGCCACGATGCGCGGATGTACACTCTACTGGTAGCTCACTCCGAAACCGGTCAGCGCTGGGGGCGTGATTTTCTATACAATCGCGCGTGGAAGAAGAAGACGCCCGAGACGCTGAGCGCCGAGATCTCCCGGGAAGTCTGCAAACAGCTCGCCCGGGAAATCGCGACCCGCGGCGTCGTCGACGAGTACCTGCAAGATCAGCTGGTCGTGTTCCAGGCCTTGGCCGAGGGGAGGACGAGCTTCCATCGCGGGGACGAGCCGGCAGATATGGATGCACCTCCAACTGGGGCGGCTAAGGGGGGTGATCAGCTGAGCACGTCGATGGACGGACTGAAGCTCGAGAAGCGGATGAGGAAGGACAGGATGTATGAGCTTTTCGGAGAGGGCTCTACACACACGACTACGGCGAGATGGGTGGCCTGCGAGCTGTTGCCCACGGTGCAGTGGTATAACAAGGGAAGCATCTGCGATGGTGCTGGTGTTTCGTTTGCTTCGTAGATTCATTCCATTGACGATACCCAGACAGCATGTCAACAATAGACACACTTTACCCGTATAAGTATCTCGAGAAGGTGACGGGTTTCTGTGAGGTACTGGACACCAGGAAGACTGCGCAACTGGGCCATGGGTCCTACATGCCATATATCTAAGTTATCCGATACGCACTTTTCGACATTGGTCAGCAATGTCGTGTCAATCGTTTGGGAGGCCACACTTACTCAAATATGACCTCAGCCCCCTTCCGCATCCCACTGCCCACCCACATGCCATGGTTCACCTTTCCGACATATCGTTCGTCACCCGTCTCCATCGAGGCATAGAGCCGGAACTGATACGTGGAAGGATCGACCGAATTCGCCTTCTCCGGGTCCTGCAGAGCCTCCAGGACTTCTCTCGGTCCAGTCCTGAACCCACGCGTGCGTATCTCGATGCTTCAACCCGTGCATTAGCCGGGTTTGGTTTCAACCCGCCCATGGATCGTGAATTGTGAGAAGGAGGTAGTGAACCAACTTACAACGCGGGCTCCTCGTCGTCCGTCTTGAGCAGGTACATCGTCTCCATGCTCACGACGTAGGTCTCCGGGTCCACGAGCTGCGAGTCCTGCCCACCAGGCTGTATCCCAAATATGCATACATTAGCCGAGAGACTCTTTCTTCAGTATGCCCCCTGCCAAATCAGCCAGCGAGCCCTTACCAGTACGGTGCCAGAACCCCACGTCGCCGCCCACGACCCGCCGGAGAACGAGATCCAGTTCCTCATGCCGCCGGAGGGGACTACCCCCACGGCGACCTTGGGATTCAGCTCGACGGACATGCGGAAGTCGTAGCTGAGTCCCGGGGACGGAAGCGTCAGTTCTGGGTGCGGGATTTGGGACCGTAGGGTCGGAGTGGCCGGGGCGGTGTTGCCGGAGCTAAGTGTGATCAGTCATTGCATCTGGAACATGATGGGCACGGTTGCTTTACCCTTCTGTGGTAGCTGGCTTCGAGCTCGTGTCTTCCATGGCTAGGTAGGTAGGCAGTCGATTGACCGAAGTGAGGGGAGAAGATGTATGGAACAACGATGCCTCCGAACCGGACCCAGCAATTCCTCACCGTCGCTCGACTGAGGTGGGCTGATTCAGACCGGCGCCAGATATCGAGCCATGACGCGAACGACTCGCCCGCAGCGAACATGCCGAAAGCGGCCCCATCAGCCCAGCAGCTAGAGACGCACGATTCCGGTAAACGGTGTCCATCAAGAACCTCGGCACATCGAAGAATTTCACACCATTGCACCAGCGCGCATCGCACCGAGACCCGTAGCGGGCCCTGATCGGGGTCACATCGCGCGACGCGGGCTTGGGGGAGTTGGGGAAGGAGGTTGGAGATACATTGCCTTCGCGACCTTTTCTTAGGGAGAGGGTATTGTAATAATGGCTGCGCTGCGAGGTGGTGGGATGGGGATATATATGATAGTGTCGCGACCCTCTGCCCTTCAAGCAATGAAGACTTACTGATCTTTCTCGATCCCAGCTCGCAACCTACGTTGAAGATGTCGGCCTCATCTTGTTGAGCCACTTGCTTTTCTTCCTGTAGCGAGTAGACGTAACACCGGGGTACTCTACCACCTCGTGATACCCAGGTTGGAGTCGATCCTGTCCAGACGTTCCCTCCCGCAATTGGTGCGTGGCCTACAAGATGCATCTTCAGTCTATTGCACTTTAACTAAATGACCAGGTATTACAGGACAAATACTCGGTCTCGATCCGTGGGGAGCCCATGTTCATCTTCTCGGGCGAATCTCCGCCCATGACGTCTTCCTAGCCCAACACGCCCTTCTTCGTCGCCCGAATTCCAGGGCGGGTCTGGTACGGGATTTGGGACCGTCAACGGGGACGAGTGCAGCGCGTTAGTAAACGAGGAAGCCGTACGCGCGCTCTGGAAGAACCAATTGCAGCTTCGCGATCAAGATCTTCAAAGTTTATACGGTAGATGATCCCGACAGTCTGCCCATGACCTACTTGGCATCTAGGACCCGATTTAGGCCCCTTCGAAGACTTACAGAGGAACCAACTGGGGCAATCCCGGGTATATGACGGCGACACTTCATACGAATATGGCGCAACGAATAAGGAAAACCGCGTCATCTGGCGGGAGAAGTGCTCAGAGGAGAAGCTGAAATTTAACATCTTAAAGTCTCATCGGCATATCCAACAGCGCTCCCTAGCAACGCATCGAACGGCTCGTACGTGTCGACGGACCAGATCACCACCAAGCCCGCCTTTAGCTCCGACTCACCTACGGTCTGCTATATCATGCGGCACGCCGACTGGAGGTCGCTTAACACGACTACATGCAAGCTCATTGTTCCTATCAGCACCAGTAATGTGACGATCCCTCAGCAGGGCTGCGAGTTGGTGCTTGTACGCCGTGACTCCAAGATCCTCGTCCAAAACTATGATGTTGGAGGAGTAAGCTTGATCTACTGCACAGCGGAGACCTTTACATGGGCTCGAGGGGCATCAGGAAAGAGGACTCTTATCTTATACGGTGAAACAAGTGAGCTTCACCAGTCTGCGATCGACCTTGGAAATTTGATGGCAAATTCTACGGCTACGGATCCGGATGATGCCACAGTGAATACCTGCAATCTGACTGCGAATAAGATATCGGTCAAGTGGCAACTGTCGCCGGAGAGGAACATTCTGACGTTCGGTGATGAGCTGGCGATCCTCATGCACTGGCGCAACGGCGCCTACAACTACTGGGTTACAGAATTGCCAGCGCCCATGTCAATTGCGAACTACTCCTCACTTTCTAAGTCCACGGTCATCGTGAAAGGAGGCCACCTCACCCGCAGCGCAGCCATCGAAGGCGAAATCTTAGCTGGACTGGCGACATCAACAGCACGGCCGACTTCGAACTCATATACATACAAGACAACGGGCCAAGTCAAAACGATCCTCTTCAACGGCGAAGAACTAGCCACAACCGATTCTCCCAGGGGCAGGCTCACAGCACAGCTACCATTCACGCTCCCCAACCTTACACACCCGGACTCCGCATCTCTTGAGTGGAAGTATCGACTCGCTCCCCGAAATCCAGGCCACCTACGACGACTCAGCCCGGACCGCTTGCACCAACTCCACAACCACCAACCCGCAGGCGCTGCTCACGCCGACCTCGCTCTACGCCAGCGACCACGGCTACCACGCTGGCTCACTCATCTATAGGGGTCGCTTCACCGCCACCGGCAGCGAGACGTTGCTGTTCCTTCACATGACTGGGGGCAACGACTTCGGGTACTCGCTCTGGCTACACGCCGCGTTCGAGACATCGTGGGACGGACGGCACGGGCGTCGGCGTCGGCGGCTGGCAGCACAACGAGAACCGTGTGTGTTCCTCTAATACCTTCTGGAAGAGGCCACGAGCCACGTCTTCGCACTGTTTATCGACCACATGTGCCCGGTCCCGGGATGGACGCGATCAAGGCGCCGGTGGGTTTTTGTCATCAAGTACTGGCCCTTTAGTTAACAGCAACATCAACATCACTACACTTGTCCCACATAAGTCTCCGTACGCTAGCCCCAATTCAATCTTCTGACCAAACAAACAACACGACACCCTCATCTTGCAATAAATCATCAAAAAATCAATTTACCATGGGTATCAACGAAATCGGTACCGTTTTGAGCGGCACGTGCCAGCCGAACGGCGAATTTACTTTAAAGGCGCGTACAGGCATTATGGCGGGGCGCACAGAGGGCCGCAGTCGTAGGGATGTCGCACGCGCCTACGGCACAGAACGCGTCGAAACCATCTCTGAGATTTGCTCATGCGCTAATACCACCAAAACCACGCGCATTGCACGAAAGATGGGAGCTCTGAGGCTTCTTTCGCATGGGAAAGAACGCCATCTAGTTGATTTGGTTCGGAGGTTCCCTCGTCTCTCATGGGAGGCGCTCAAAGCCAAAGCACGCGTCACCTGCCACACAGAGACCATCGTGAGGGCTCTCCGCCGCTACGGCCTCAAGAAATGGCGCGCGACAAAGCGAATCTCTCTCACAGAGGATGACGCCACGAAACGGCTTACTTGGGCGCAGGAATACCGCACACAGCGCGCTCAAAATGAGCTAATAATGGCCCTCTTCTCTGACAAATATACCATCCAAAATGATCCCGATAGACCTGGCGAATGGGTCATCCGCCTCTCTAAAGAACGTTACCGCAAGGATCTCGTGAATCCATAGAGCCACGGGAGAGCCCGTATTTTGATAATAATTTGGGGTCTGATGTGGTTACACAATGACAAAAATGGCCTAGGCAAACTGGTCTTTTGTGAAGGAGATCCGGATGCACCACGCAGAGGAGTGTCTGCCAGGCGCTATCAACAGGTCCTAAAGGAAGGCCTGCTTCCGTTTTATAAGGCAGGGGACCCTTTTCAGCAAGATAATACTCCTGTGCATATCAAAGGAGGCTCGCCGGAGTGGTTAGAGGAGCACGGGATCTGGACTGACGACTGGCCTCGTCACAGCCCCGATTTGAACCCCATTAAGCATATTTAGGCAGCTCTAAAGAAGAACATAAGGGAAATAGAGCCTCGTTTTCAAGACTTAAAGGACAATATCGCTCACTAGGCGTGAGCTAGAGAGATAATCCAAGTTGCATGGTCAGAGTTAGATCCCGACCTCCCGAAGAAGCTTATCAAATCTCTCCCCGATCGGATCGCGGCAGTGATTTGGGTGCGCGGCTAGTACAACCACTATTAAACCGCTATCGAATACATATTTTGTTATAATTTTCGGCCTGGTGATGCCTTCGCAATTGAGCAGTGAATGTGGTGGTGATGGTGTGTGGAGGGCGCCGTACGGAGACTTGTGTGGGGTTAGTGTAACAGTAACAGCCATAGTACTGTACGACCACCCGCTATTCGCGGAGCGCTAGGGGGTACCACCAGCCCGAACCACCCGGCGCGGAATAGGCGGTCGCGAATCCGATCGCGAATCCGATCGTGGACTTGTCTTCTACTTTTTTACTCCATGTCCTCCCTTTTGGGAACCTTGTGGTAGACTATCCGCATGTGTAGTAATGAAGAAGGCCGGGCGGAGGGCATGCTTCTTTACGTTTGATTGTAAGAGTAACAGCGACACAATAAGCAAGACTGCTAACCATTGTGTGCTATCTAGTCGCAAATAAAGGCCCGCAGACTAAATTCCCTATCCTTGGGAGCATTCTTAACTCCGAGAGCCTCAAAACCGTGGCGCTGACCCTGTAGTCACTGGACGACGCGGATGCGAAGCTCGACGGCCTGATGCCGGAGCCCGAGATCTGCTACTGTATTATTAAGATAATAATAGCATCATAATGCCTAATATAGTTATATGGTTGACGCGTAGGTCCTTTAGATGACACACTCGTGGTTAGCATACCTGTAGAGATAAATACAACCTGCAACGATTTTCGCAAAACCTTGACAAGCCTTGTTCTGCTCTTGCTAGGCGGGCTGGGGCGAAAACCACGGTTTCTTGTATCTGGACTAGAGCGGCCGGCAGAAAATACCCTTTATCCTCCTTCCTCATTCCAAATTGAGGTGGCGCCGTACGCGACCCCTATTCGACGAAAATATCGAAACTTCAGTGTCGTCAAAGTGCGCGCACGCCAACTCTAGCCCGTATTTCAGCATCAAGACGACAGGATCTGGGATCTGTGCCCACGGATGAGAAGCACGTGTGCTTTGGCAATCTGACTGAGACATGCTTCCTTACCGACATGTGACGGTGGTATGCCTGGGCTGACATGACTGCAATGTAGTGAGAAATGGCGCAGATGGTTCGTCGGAAAAGTTTTTCTTGCTTCCAAAGGATCTGACTCGAGATGACGATTTGTGACACCCATTGTCGACACGGAAGTAAGCAGCGTACAATAAAGGCACTGCGTTTTTTCCAGCTTTCAGGTCGTGGGGGCACAGTGTTACGCTGACAGTGGTGCAAAAGTTCCGTACTGCAGGTAATACGTAAGCATTGGATCTCGAGCCAAGGAGGAGTCATTCTCGGACACGGGCCAGAGCTGACAACTTGCACACATGGACGACTCATAGGAGAAAAATCTCAAATCAGCCCAGCAGGATTTGTGAAACAGCAAGTCCACGATGCACGCTTTGCGGTGTTCTTGCTGACTGCAGGTAAGTCAACATCCCGTCGTTTTGGGGACTCAGGCGCCCCCAGCCGTGTCTTCTCGTAGGTAGTCGATGGTAAGGCGGGATCGTGCCATTTTAGGGAGTGCAACCCTACATTGCAGAATCAGATTACAGATGACCCTTTCTCGTGTAACATCCGATGCAAGTGATATCAGCCTTGCACGGAGATGCAGGTCGAGCGCTGCCGGTTATATGCTCTGCCGCCGGGCCCTGGCAAGGCTGTCCGCGCCGCATGACGACATGAGCTGGAGACCTGTCGCTGCCCCCAACATGACCGTGGCGCCCCCTCGAGGAAGCCAAGACGAACGATTGGCGTTTACGACGGGGCCGGGCCGCGGCAGCGTAAACGAAGGAGCGAAGGACTCGAGTATGATAGGCGACGAGAATGGATTCTGCCCGCCATGCCGCTCACCGGTGCGGGATGTGCTTATGTGGTGTGGAGGCCCGCCCGTTGGAGGCGGCCTCCCCTGCGGAAGATACACATGTTCCTGCAGGTGGACTGGCTCTCATATTCGTCTGTGGTGCACCGAGTTATCCGGCTTACCTCTAACCTCGGTGATCATGGCAGATGCCCAGGGATACCTGCAACGTCTCGCGTTAACCTTTCCAGAGCGCTATAAAGACAATGACGGGCGAAAAGCTAAAAGGAGCCCGACGTTAGGTAGGCGTTTGGCTGGGACGCGGAGGTGCCCGTTGTACGTTGCAGTGACATTGTGTGACCACCGCATGTGACCCTCGAGTGATATCTTTTGAGACCGAATTGATTCAAACCAATGAAATCACCAGACCGGGGGTTTCCTAAAGAGGAAGTCTCAAACCCCTCGATCGCTGCACAAGGATCTGGTCTGACTGATCGAGGCGGACAACTAACTTCACGAGACTGCACGTCCGCCGAGCAGAGCGCAGTCCCAGTACAACTGAGCCCCAGAGGTATACTTGGGGGCTGGTATATCTGCCTGGGCAAGACGGCGCAGCCACGCGGGAATCCAGGGCCTGGGGACACGGCGTCGCTCAATCGCGGTGTCTTGATACATACCATGTGGGCGCCCATGCTGTGGTGTCTGCGGTTCCTCGACAGCTCGGTGTTTTCGGGTACAAGGCACTTCGTATCAGATGACGTCGTGCACCAATAGGCCGGTGTGACGGGTCATACATCCATAGAAGCTCTGCATATCGGTGAGGAAGCCGGCCAGGAAGGCGGGGAAGCCAGCAGAAAGCTCGACAAGATGACCCGATGCAATCCTTCTGGTGAAGCTGCCGAGATGCTGTCTGACCTGCAACTTGCAGAGGATGGCTAACGACACGTGACCAGAGGCCGTTCTCGACAACCGCTGGCCTCTTGTCTCCCTCTGAGCACCTATTAGGCAGTGGTCGGGTACACGTACCCGGCACGCCATCCCTTGTTACCTTGACCAATGGCGGACAACCACGTCCGGGCAGAGCGCCGTGACGAACAGTCACACGACCTGGCGCCCCCGCAAGGGGCAGATCAGACGGTCAGACATGAGGAGAAAGCGTCCAGGTCAATCAGATGGAGAAGCGAGACTTCGCATCGCGATTGGAGACTGCTTCAACAGATAGTCCATCCTGGCGACCTTGCAACCTAGCAAGCCTGGTTCTAGCCGCGCTGGTTTGCCGAATTGCCTCGTGATGACGCCCTGGAAGCTTTCCGTTTGGCCAGTCAGCCAACAAGACACTTACCGATTGCCCTCAGGCATGGCGCAACGGGCAAGGCGCCATTATGTTGACACAGGCACCCTTCCCCCAAATCTGTTCCGCCGCCCAGGTACCTGTGATGAGCGGTGCACAGCATGGCAGGTACGAAGCTTGGAGTTAACGTCTGTGTCGGCCATAAACCCGGAGAGCCCAGGGCGGTTCGGGTAAGGTTCAAGACTCGATGCCGTCCTGGCTGTCCGGGACGCTGTGCTTAGGTTGTGGAAGTTGCACGAGCCGTTCTCTAACAGTGCGTGCCTATGAGAGACAGGGTCTCGGACGGTAATCAAGTACCGGAGGTCGTGGTCCTACCGTTGCTGTCGGCGTCAAGTGATCCAGAGGTTGAAGCGAGAATGTCCAGGGATGTGAATGCCAGAGTTGACACTTGCGTACAGCTATCCCCGGGCTTCGATACACAAGTGGTATTTTATACTCTTTTCCAGGTGGGAAGTGACCGTCTACTTCTTCATCCGGCAGCTATGAAGAGCCGAGGGCTTGGAAGAAGGTTGTATTTCCATCTTCCCTGAGCAGGGCCGAGACTTCTAGAACACTTCACCATCCCAGCAGAGGCAGACTGTCTCCGCCGAAAACGTGGGGAACGGACAGGCTGACCCCATGCGAAACCTGCACCGGGCACGAGGGACTATCGATGTCGGAATTTCCGAATAGAGTGATGGCAGACTATTCCCGGGTACTGCCTGACTCTGTTCCCGAGCAGCTACCGAGGTGCTTCCCAGCCGGTGACACGTGGGCGGCCGGTGACCAGGGCAGGGGAGTCGATGCCCACATGTACATAATGCTGGGTACAGGCAGGCGGCAGACAAGAAAACACACTTGTGATCGAACTCGCTAACTTCTGACGCCGGGCAAGCCTCAAGGCAGATAAGAGAAGGGAATGTGAGAATAAAATCACGAATGCCTTCCAAATAGGAAAGGTGTTTGTTGGGTCTGGGGTTATACCAAACTCAGCAAAGTCAGATTGCATCCGGTGATGAGTAGAGCCCGAGTCGTCGACTACCAACGACGGCCTTATCTGCGGTGTCTAACCCAAGCCAGAGTATCACCTCGCATTGGCCCGGATTCCGCGAGGCTGGTCTGCCATTAGACCGTGCGTTCCTGCTGATCACAGTCTAGGAGGGCCAGGGCATGCATGCCACTCACCTCTAATCTGCACAAGGTCTGACCGGGTATTCCGTCTCGCCAGTCCGTCGGTGACGGGGCACGGGGCGCGGGGGTCACAGGACGAGGAGGAAGGTTTAGGACGGGCAGCAGCTTTGTAGATATCGTAGTTGTGATCTTATGCCGTGATCAGCACAGGTAATAGCCATTGGCGAGTTGGTCAATACACCTCAAGGAACGACTGGAAAGGAAAGGCGAAGCGATAGGAAATCTCTTCTGTGCAGGTGGCCAAGATATGGGAGTTCAGAGTTTTGAAGATGGACCTGGGTATGATTCAGGGCTGAGCCTCAATTGGATTTTGGGATGTGCCAAGAAGGGCGCTTGCTGGAAGGGGGTCCACTGCGAATCACTGCGAATTTCTAGATCCCAGCGAACCATGTCCACTGTAACCGCCCTTCGAGCTTCAACAGCGGTCAGCGGTCAGCTGTCAGCGCAAGACCACTCGATGACCTGGACCACGACGGCACCTGCCGCATACTACAGGGCATTTAGTGGTCCTCACAGCCCCGGTAGGCCTGAAAAGGAGGCCAGAAGAGTGGTGCCTTGCACCCCTACGTTATGTACCTAAGTTGCAAGCACACAGCCAAAATTTTCAAGCTTCCATGTGAAATCACCTGCACCTGCAGTCATTGACTCGGGCAGTCATCGGTCATCCATCGACACTCGCCTCCTCCCGTCGTCGCCCATTGCCCATTGCCCGTCACACCTCCGTCTCCAAATCGTCAAAAGTAAGGTACCTCGACTACAAACCCCAAAGCCGGTCGCTTGTGTCGCGGGCCCTGTCTTCAAGTTCCAACCAGGTACTTGACATCTCGGCATCTCAACGACTGGGGGCACATGACCACAATCCACCTGCGAGAGTGGCACTGCTTCTGGACCGTGGGTATTACGATATTACCGACTGCCTGATCTAATATTAGTTCCCATCTGCCTCAAGTCACCACTTTGCTTCTTGGATCCCGAGCCCTCCTCAAAGCCTCTCTCGCTTTATTTACTTCTGTCTCGGGTCTAGGGCCGATCACTCTTTTGTCCACTTGAGCGCGTGCCTGGGTACCTGCGCACAGTCGTGCTCCGGCTTTGACCGTCTCAACCCTCACGCTCGTTCAGTTCAAACCGACCTGCATCACCGTGCATCACCGTGCATGCAAATCCTCAGCCTCCAGAGCTGTCGTTGATGTGTCACATCGACAAACAAAACAGATGATCGAACCCCGCCGCTCCCTTTCTGCCTCAACCTTCCGGCCGCCAGGGTCACGGCGCTTCTGCTGAACACCCTACCGACGAGCTGCGGTCTGAGGGCAAAGTCGTGGCTCTAACCTACCTTAGTCTACGCATTAGGCTAAACCTGTTGTTGCGGAGCGGTATCACTCTGGACGAGCTGAGTGGCTGGCATGGTGTAGCTCCGCAGAGCACTTGCGACATCTCCCACAGTTGTACAGCCGGTGAGCATCGGATCGACTCACAGGTTTCGACACACCCGCTTGTCAGCTATGATTCGTAGAGCTTTGTTGAGCCAAAATCCAGAACTCCTCGAGCCAGTCAGCATCATCAGAAGCTCACAGGCAAAGTTCGTACATGGTTAACAGAGTCCGCCACCACGAGCCAGCCGCCTTTGTTCGACATGGCGGATATGATACTGCCCAAGGGCATTGTCTTCAACAAGGAGTCGGTCTATCAAGAGATAGCAAAGTTCGACGTTGTTCCCACAGATCATATACTGAAGGCCTGTCATGGTATGGCAAACCGCTACTACCACTGTGCCATGTGTAAATATGCTGATCTTGCGACAGTGTTTTCCATAACATCGCGGGAGCTATTCGATCCAACCGCAAGACGGTTGGAGAACTTCTGGACACGCGTCCTCGGTGGCGACAGACGCCACCTTCCTGGCACAGTCATTGCACGATTATTCAGAGATATATCCGAAGAACCCCCTTTCGTCAAGCTACGAGGGCCACCAAACAGATACGAGCCTGTATGTTTTGCAGGACTGCATCACCAAAGTTTACTGACCGAAGTCTACTAGCCATCTCCTAAATCACAAGCCAGTGAGACTCGGAAAGTCCAGGCCATCCTTGAGGAATCCACAGTCAGACCGGAGGAGGTGAGATCGAAAGGGAAGGGAAGGGGCAAGGGCAAGGGGAAGGGGAAGGGGAAAATGGTACCGCCATCGCCCTCATCATCGAAAGTACCGCATCCTATTCTGAAGAAGCCTAGGGGGCCCTCAGCTTCTGGACCTCGGCCTACAGCTCGATTCGTATCTCCCTCAGGATCAGATGCAGAAGATGACGATGCGCGCGAAAGCGAGGTTGCCTCTTCTGACAGCACAGCTGTGACCCCGAGCATCGATTCGAATGCAACGGTTAAGGAGGAGAAGAAGAAGCCTCCCAACACTACGCCGAAGAAGAAGACGACCTCGTTCATGGCCTCCACATCGTCGAGGCGTAGACCGGCCATGCCTCGACGCCCAAGTTCACAGTCTACTATCACTAGCACGACTAGTGGGCCTGAGGTTGGTCCAAAAGAGGAAGACTATTCGCAGGCAGCTCCCTCGACTATGTCAGAAACGTCGGGGAAAGGATCACGAGCCGCAACGATCGAACAGGAAGGCAAAGAGCGATTGACTGCTAAAGCAGCCGGAAAACGTCCAGATAGGCGATCATCAGCCGATAAAGTTATACCCTTGAGGCCCAGTGGCCCACAAACGGGAAACCAAGAAGACAGACCTGTTACGGTGCAAGAGGAGGCAAAGCGGCCAACGACCCCCTCAAAGAGTAAAGGGAAGGCTCCGGCAACTGCAAGTGGCATCGCTCATGATGTCTCCGAACGGCCACGCGTCGACATCACCTCTCCCATGCACCGATCTAGATCGGGGATCAACTCTCCACGGCCTGGGTCAAGAGACTTGAACCGTAGTCGGGTCACAACGCCGCAAAGCTTGATATCACCAAGTACGGCTACGATTTCGAATGCCACAGCTCAGGGAACCATCATTGAATTTGATGAAAATGCGCCCGCGAAAGAGGCAGTAACAGGTGTGATGCGCGAGCTAGAGGACAATCCGAGACCACAGCAGAGTACGCCAGCTGTGTCCGGGACGTCTGAACGCAACACCCGATTCACTCCTACGCAGCCGAATCCCACACCGGACGTGCCACTAGGCCGATCCAAGAGCCAGCTGACTCTACTTCTCGAGCGTCAGAACGAGAAAAAACCTCGGCGGTAAACGATAATACTTGTACATCAATTCGGATACGTTTCTCAGTCACGACCCTTGTCACACTGCGGTCGTATCATATACATATAGGCTTCAGGGGACACGGCAAATTTTTGAACGGCGTCAGAACGGAGTCAATTGCGATGAGGGAAAGCTGGAGAAGCCAGACATCAAACGTGTATATTTGTATTGCATTGCACTGGCGTCCTCGGAGCACAGGCATTTCAGGTACTTCGACTGGCATCATCATGTCGACCGGGCACATAGGTGTAAGATGTGGTCTGGTATAGATGTCCGAGATACAGTAGCTGCGAAGACCCCTAGAACTCCATTTTTGTGTAATGATGTAATTCTAAGAACGGTACTCCAAATCTCATTTGCCACCACAGCGGTGTGTCGTGTATCGTGCCCCTTTCTTTGCTTATTATCAGCGGGATGCTGGCATTCTCGCCATCGCCGCCCCTGCAGCTCTAGCATGAACCCAAGACAATCAATCGCTGTCCAGGGCATGTCCGGGCGTGAGCCGGGTCAGGAGATCATCCTCAAGCAGACCTGATCGACGAAGCAAGCACCTGTGGGCCGGTGGTACGCCATGGGAGAGCCGCTGCAAACCGAAAAAGACGGAAGCATAGAACGACAACAGAGCACGGGGGACTGTTCATCCAAGGTTACCTGACGAGGCACGTGGGTATCTAGTCATTTGTTACGGAAGCAGGACGCGACGTCCAGAAAGCGCTTCTGTGCCCGTCGAAGGCATCACAGGGCGGTGGCGGGCTCCGGCCCCTTTCAGGGTCCAGCTTCACCGACGAGGAACCCCAGATCGATCCCCACGAGCCCGCAGAAGCCACACCTCTGGCCAGCCCAGGATGTCCCTGTCTCCCAGTCACCGACATTGCCCAGGAACCGGGTTCGCGTTCCTCGGAATATGCCACGCGAGGCAGCGGGCTGGCACTGGGGAAAGCAAAAACACGATTTCATTTCACAAGAAGGGCTTTTATTGCCAAGTCACACATGCATATCGACATAGGTACTTACTAAAATCGCCGCGCCACCAGGAACCCCCCAATCCGATCCGGCGGCACGACCAGAGACGCGCTCACATGGATGCATCCCGCGCGGGAACGCCACCAACGTGCTCGATGAAATCCCACATCTCGTGACGCCCGTTAATGTGTTTCACCTCCAGCTTCTAGAACCCGCCGATCGATTAGAACCCCCACAGGCCACAGGCCAAGACCCGCGCGACCCCCACGCTGCCGCTACCCGGATCTATTCCGCAGTTCCCGTCGCACCGAGCGGCACCATCCACGGGAGTCTAAAATGTGCATGTCCATATTAAAGGGGTCGTGGGAATAGCTGAAGGCAATAAAAGGAGCGATTACATACTTGCCATTGCTTCAGAAGAGATGAAGAAATGAACGAAACAATCTTCGAACCCCTACAGCAGCCCTGTAGATCCTACCACGTCGTGTTCCTGCCCTGCCTGTCACAGAACTCCCGACCTCTCCTCACATCTCGCAAATCCCGGCTGGATCTCACTGCCCGGGAATGGACTTCCACTGACGACTACTACATAAGCCAATGGGCTGAAAGAGCGGTTGGTTCTTTCGGACCGTTCCAGGGGCCCGCTTCGACCTCAGATCCCGTGATGTAGTCAGGGACTCAAGCAGCGGCCAGGCCCGGCAGCCCGGATCGCGGCGCGGTAGTATTAGCCAGTGCGTATCGTGCTTTGAGCCCTTGGTGGCCATGAAGGAGCTGCCTGATTTAGTCACATGGCATTCGGTGTGCCCTAGCCACGTTGGCCGCAGACAGCGGAAATGGTACGAACACTGCCGTGATAATGAATATTTGGGCCATTACTATGTCTGCCCATTGATCTGTAGGTATTGATATGGGGCAGCTTGTCTACCAGGACATACGAGAAGCTATTAGCTAGAGTTAGGGAACATGTGTCTATAATGGCGAAGTTCGATGAAGGACGAGCCTACATAAGCTCGTCGCACTCGCACTGGAGTCAATGATTCGCAGCTATACTATATCGTCTACCCACCGCTAGCTAAGGTGGCTGTGCTGGTACATGAGCTTCCACCCAGCTAAGAAACCCTCAATGCCCTGGATTATATAGCTCCTCTAGATGTGTACCTGTTGGATTCTGGGCTACGTTAGCCCATCCATAGTCATCCTTCAGGATCACCATCCCCATCCGTGACTCTGTCACATACGTGGCCACATAAGGCCACGTATCCTTTCCTTTAGTATCTTGGATAAATAGGGCCACTCTGGCCACTCCAGAGTAGCTGGAATTCCTCTCCTTAATAGAACACTTTGAAATCTCACAGTACCTCATGTGGCAGTAGGACCAGCCTTTGTCATTTTCAGAGAAACACTGAATGACTTTCTCGGTTTAAATATTCCCGTCCACCTCTTGGACCATTCAAAGTCAAACTTGACGATTTCGCTGCCCTTTCCTCCATTCGCGGTGCGCATTGCTGTTAAGTACGCGGATCGGAGGATGATTATCCAGTCACGCTTAGACATCTCGGGTGCGTCAGCGCGCGAGGATAGCGTGGCAGTGAGGGTTACAGCATCTGGGCCTAGAGTTACACCATAGTCCTCCGAAGTCTCATCGCTGACAGAGAACTCCCGTTCTTTCATACGGGCCGCCTTGTCGCCCAATCTTTTCAGTGCCGCGCGGACCTTGTCATTATCATAATCTGGGAGTTCCTCCTTATCAACTGGTTGACAACCAGCCGTTGTGATTTTGAGACCGCTATCCAATTTCAGTGTGCCCGTCTTCTCGAATTCTTCGTGCCTCTTCGCTAGATGGTCCGCCGCGAGGTCGACATCAGCTCTAGTGGCCAGAGCAGCTGTCGCCCTCTTTGACCACAATGGCTGGTCTTGGTCCATCACTGTAAGTTGAACTCTGAATACCCCGTCCTTGTTAAAAGGCCAACCATATAAGGGAGTAAATAATATGTTGTTCTACAGAAACGTACAGTACTAATTAGGCGCGGAGGCTATATATATATAAACGAATTGTCCTTTTGTTTACAAGATGCTTTTTAATAATACTTCTTTTTTAAAACCTTATTTAACCGTAAATAAGGCAATTTAAATGTCCAAATTAGTATTATTATTACTCTTTTTAACATTTTCGCTTAATTCGTTTAAACTATTATTATTTAAATTTCATTTATTCTTTATTTATTTTCATGTTAATCTTTTTACTTGAAGGCTTTTTTTATATAATATTATTTTAAAAAGTTTAAATTATCTTTTCTTTTTTAATAAAATTCGTAAATGATTTAATGATAACTGCAAAGATTAGGCGCAAACTATTACAATATTATCCTATGTTACTACTTAATTTGATACTAAAGTGATATTCTAATTTATATAGTTGTTAATAACCTTATTAAATATATACTTTTAAAAAAATATGTTTATTTAAACGATAATAAGGCCTTTTTAAATGCTTTAAATATCTTTATTGATTTTAACTTACTTTTTTATTTAAAAATTTTGACTGGTTACAATCACGAGTAATAAAAATTTTTTTACCGTTAAATTTCCCGTTAAGCTTAGAAACATACGCTTATTTACACGTTTATAATACTATAAACGAACTAAGCTATTTATTATTTAGCTTTTTTTAAGGTTGTTATTTAATAGTATTTTTTCAACTTGATTAGAAATTAAATTTACTTTCTTATGTATAAAGGCGTCGCCTTTTTTAACGTTCGCATATTACTTGTAGTTTTTTTATATTCGTATCATATTATAGCAAATTTTATCAAAAAAACCCTTTATCATTATAATATGTTTATTAGCTTCATCTTATTTTAATGACTCGTTTTTAACAAGTTTGGTAGTTTTAATAAAAATACCTCGATATTTAATCCTAAATTATAATTATAGTTAATCAGAACCGGTAAAAACTTCGTAATATTAAGAATAACGTATTAAAGTAAATTTTATAAGAAGTAAATAATTTGTTTATTCGTTTTAATCGAATAAAATATAAATACGTCAATGTTACTTTAATATAGCGTTTATAATCTCCGTCTAACTATTAATCGAAAAATAATATACAAGTAAAGGTTTAAGCTTAAAACTATAAAACTGTTGAAACAGGATTGACCGATCAATCATAATACTCGAGTATGGGTCAAAGTCATGGTGTTACTGATGGGTTTGGATTGGGAGGGCTAGCTGGACCTGAAGGTCTGGCTAAGTGACCTCGCAACCCGGTATTCAATCTCTTATCTAATCATATATGTGGGTCTTGGTATAGATGGTTTGCAGGCTGAAATCGCATGGATCTAATAAAAACAAATTATAACCTATTATTTAAAATAATAAATTCAAAAACGTTATAGAGTAGAAACAGCTTATAAATAAACATATTTTTTATTGTATAAACGTTAGTTTATTAATCAATATAAGATAACTCATTTTTATTAACCAATCGATTATTACAAATATATACTTATAAACGATTTCGTGCCGCATATATTTGAATAACTTGATAATATAATCTATTAAAATATTAAAATAAGGTTTATAAAATATTATTAAAATACATAGAAAGTTTTAATTTTTTTTTAAACTTCTTCACCTTTTTATAAGTATAATAAACTTCAACGAAGCCTTAGATTTATTTATAAATATATTAAGATAACGTAGCTGACAAGCGAGTTGACATTACAAGCAAGTTGGCACTCGTCATGAACTTTCCAACCAATACGATTCAAACCATCATATCTCCACCAACAACAATGGCACCGCGTTATAACGAATCAGACTTGCAGCTAGCTGTTCAAGCTAAACGACGTGACCCTCATATTCCTATATTTCAACTTGCAAAACTCTTCAACGTCCCTCGTTCCACTTTGAGCAATAGAGTCAAAGGAATGCCATCACGACGCGACAGCATGCCCAATACTTTGAAACTTATGGTTTCCGAAGAGAATGCCATTTGTTCCTTCATTCTCGACCTGGATGCGCGAGCATTTCCGCCCCGGTACAGTTATATTGAAGATATGGCGAATCAATTATTGGCGGCGCGTGGGGCTGGACGTGTTGGAAAGAACTGGACGCGGAACTTCATCAAACGTACACCAGGCCTCCGGACGCGTTTTTATCGGAAGATAGACTACCAGAGGGTCTTGAACGAGGATCCAGACGCGTATCGCGCGTGGTTTTGCCAAGTTGCAGCGGCAGTCGCGAAACATGGTATCCAAGACGCGGATATTTATAACTTCGACGAGACTGGGTTTATGATGGGCATTATTGGGTCCGGCATGGTCGTTACAAGCGCCAAAAGACGTGGCAGGCCTAGACAAGCTCAGCAAGGCAACAGGGAATGGTCTACAGCAATCTCTGCTGTTAATGCTGATGGTTGGGTGGTCCCGCCGTTCATCATTCTACAGGGCAAAACCCACCTCGCGTCATGGTATCGCGACACAATATTACCACGCGATTAGAAAGTGGCTGTGTCCGACAACGGGTGGACCACGAATGAGATTGGTTTGGAATGGATTCAGCATTTCGACAAGTATACCAGACCGCGTATGACTGCCGGTAAACGCCTCCTCATCCTAGATGGTCACGAAAGCCACCATTCCCAGGTCTTTGAGGATTATTGTCAGAACAACGGCATTATTACCCTTTGTATGCCTGCCCACTCGTCACACAGGCTCCAGCCTCTAGATGTCGGCTGTTTTAGCCCGCTCAAACAAGCTTACGGTCGCATGATTGAGGATCTCATCCGGCGTCATATAACCCACGTTTCAAAGGAGGACTTCCTTGCAGCATTTTGTGAAGCACACAACGCTGCTATGACGCCAGGAAACATTCGAGCAGGTTTCAGTGCCACTGGGCTTGTTCCTTTTGACCCAGAAAGTGTCATTTCAAAGCTGGATGCTGTCGCTGTCATACGAACACCGTCGCCAGACCCCAATCTGCCACCCATTACTTGGACTTCGAAGACGCTTACCACCATTAACGAAGCGGTAAACCAATCGGTTTATATCCAAAACCGAGTCAGAAACCACCAGGGAAGCTCACTTACATCAATAGTTGATGCGTTGAGCTCGTTTTTGAAGGCTACATACGGTCTTATGCATAAGGTTGCTTTGGTTGATTCCCGGGTCCGCGAACTAGAAGAGGCCAATCACCTATTAAGTAAATGCCAGAGAACAAAAAACAAACGTCTAGTGAAAGGAGGAGTACTTTCCGTTAAAGATGCAATAGATCTTCAGGCTGCAAAGGATGGTACTGAGCTGGCAAAACAGGAAATGAATGAAAGTAGTCGTCGTCCGAGGCGGGCGGCAGCGCGTGGGCGACAGTGTGGCATTTGCGGCAATACTGGCCATAATGCGCGAACTTGTACAATAGAGATAGAAACCTCTGAGGAAGAGGAATCCGATTGATTGAATTGAACTGAATGCGTTGTGGTGAAGTTATTTGACATGGCAGTTGGAGAGTTCATGACGAGTGCCAACTCGCTTGTAATGTCAACTCGCTTGTCAGCTACGTTATTAATAATCCTGTTGAATTAAGATTACCGTTTTAACTTCGTTTAAATAACTATTAATAAAAAATACGTATATATAATATCTGATTTAAAAACGGAAATAAATGTCTTTAAAAATAAATAGTTTATTATTATTAAAACACGGCCGTATCGTAATTCGTAATCGTTCATAAGTACGCGTATAAATCGCTTTACAATTTTTAATTATAACTTTCAAATTAATAAAGTTGTTATTACTTTTTTCCCTATTAAATTCATATTATACGTTGTATTAATAAAGTCGTCGATGTTTTTAAACATATTTATTACGTAAAATCGGTTATTACCTATTGAAGCAAGCAAGTATAGGGGTCAACCATGTTGTTGTGCGTGTGTTGGTTGTCTAGCTAGCTAGGTGAGGGCTGCCACTATATATGGTGGCAGTCTCTCCTTATCTTATCTATCTAGCCGCCACCTGATTGGCCAGGGCACCCACTTACAGTGTGTCTTCCTAGTGACGTGTGTCACCTATATTTTAAAATATGGGTAAATTCAAAAAGTCGTTTATTATCTTACTGTTTTATAAAGATTAATGATATTAAGCTTTAAAGTTAAAGTGTTCTTTAATATTGAATGAAAATCATTTAATTGAACCGACTGCTTATTATTTTAATACATAATTTAAGAATTGAATTAATTAAAAAACTTCGCTTGTTAATGTGACGAGCCGTCTAACCTATAAGGCTAAAGGGTTCTATATCTGTATACCGTTGCTCCGATTTCTCCACTGGTCGGCACCCCACTCACTGGTCAACCTGTTTCTAATCGTCTCTTCTGGGCCTGTTATTAGGCCGCACTGTTTGTTAGTTCGTAACACAGTAGCAGTGCGAGAATAGCGGTAAATTTTTACTTATCGAATATTTATAAAAATTAGAATAATTCGGTTTTATAAAGGTTTTTTTAAAAAATTGGGTTTTTTGATTAGCTTAAAAAAGCGTATGAATTTTATAATATATTTAATAATATTAGCAAGAACATAAATAAGTCTAAGTATAAAATCTTAGCTTTTAACGGGTTTTTTTTTCCAAAGATTTCGTTTCTTTTTCAATAAACTTCAGTTTAAATAATAAAGTAAAGGTCGAAAGTTATAAAAAAAAGATAAATAACGAGCTATGGTTTACGGTAATTGGTGATTTTTAGAAAAAATTGACCGGGAAAATTTAATAAATAAGTAGATTATTACCGCTTTTTAATAGAAAATGTTATACGGGTAATAAAAACCCGTATCTAAAATTAAAAAAAAAAGGATAACGATAAAAGTAAAGGTAAAAATAATGATTCAAAGTAATAAGGTTGTTAATATTAATATTAGCATTAATACTTATTATAAGCTTTAACTTCGGCGTTATCAAAAGACTTTATAAACTTTAACGTTATTAGATTGCGACGGTTATTAGCGACGAAAAGGTAAAATCGGATACATTAAAGCCTTTATTTATATTATAAGAAATCGAGGTATAAAAATGAGAATTACTTAAAACACCTCGGTTGTCGTAATTAAAACCGTTTAAAAAACGGCTTTAATTTAAGAAGATTAAGCTTTACGCTTATTGACGGTAATAATAACCTTTTCAAACATCTTTATTAACAGGATTACGCGTAAGATTTCCGGTTTTAAAATTTTACTTAAAAATGAATACGGATCATTAGCTTAGCTTTATAAGCTTTTTTTAATACCTTAAATTGACAAGCTTTTTCAAAACTTTTTTTAAGTATGAGGTTTATAGCAAAAGTAATTAACTATTTAAAAAGTAGAAAGGGTAAGATTTTTAAAAAGGCGTTTTTCAAACTTTAATTACGAAGATGTTTTAAATATAGATATATTATATTTGAAGTTGGTAAATATTAGCGATTATTATCTTTCTTACGGGCGATTGTTTATTAAAGCGGCTGCGGTAAAATTGATTCTATTATTTTATTAAATTTGGGGTATATTTCTTTACATATAAATGAAACCTTTACGAGAGATTATAAGTTCGATATTCTACGGTTATTAAGATTAAAATAACGATTATGTATTAACGCCAAACGAAAAGGCAATATTATTAAATTTATTACTACAATAATAAAAGTATAACTTAGCTGACAAGCGAGTTGGCATTACAAGCGAGTTAGCACTCGCCATGAACTCTCTAACTGTCAAATGAAATAACTTCACCACAACGTATTCAATTCAATTCAATCAATTCGATTTCTTTTCTTGAAAGGTTTATATCTCTATTGTACAAGTTTGCGCATTATGGCCAGTGTTACCGTAAACGCCACACCGTCACTCACGCGCTGTCGTCCTCCTTGGATGACGACTACCTTCACCTATTTCCTGTCTTACCAGCTCAGTACCATCCTTTATAACCTGAAGACCTATTACATCTTTAATAGAAAGTATTTCTCCTTTTATCAGACATTTATTTTTTATTTTCTGGCATTTATTTATTACGTGATTAGCCTCTTCTAACTCACGGACCCAGAAATCAACCAAAATAACCTTGTGTATAAGACCGTATGTAGCCTTCAAAAACGAGCTCAACGCATCAACTATTGATGTAAGTGAGCTTCCCTGGTGGTTTCTGACTCGGTTTTGGATATAAACCGATTGGTTTACCGCTTCGTTAATGGTGGTAAGCGTCTTCGAAGTCCAAGTAATGGGTGGCAGATTGGGGTCTGGCGACGGTGTTCGTATGACAGCGACAGCATCCAGCTTTAAAATGACACTTTCTTGGTCAAAAAGAACAAGGCCAGTGACACTAAAACCTGTTCGGATGTTTCCTGGTGTCATTACAGCATTGTGTGCTTCACAAAACGCTGTAAAGAAGTCCTCCTTTAAAACATGTGTTATATGACGCCGGATGAGATATTTAATTGAGCAACCATAAGCTCGTTTGAGTGGGCTAAAATAACTACATCTAAAGGCTGGAGCATATGTGAGGAGTGGGCAGGTATACAAAGAGTAATAATGTGGATCCAGTGCATGGACCCATATGGAGTATTCTGGAACCCACCAGATATGTTAGAGGTTACCTAATGAAGGCTGCCTGGCAACCCTTTATTGCCCCAGGTACCTCACTACTATAATTTAGGTATTTAGATACATCTCGGATAGAATCCTGTTCATCCGACCTTTTAATCAAGCACCACCCAGACCACTGATAGATTACAACAAGACTTGTGATTTGTCAGCATCTGGGAAAGCTACCAAAAGGTACAATAATTCCATTGTTCTGGCAATAATTCTAAAAAACCTGGGAATGATGGCTTTGGTGACCATCTAAGATGAGGAGGCGTTTACCGGCAGTTATACACGGTCTGTATACTTGTTAAAATACTGAATCCATTTCAAACCAAGCTCATTTATAGTCCATCTGTTGTCAGACACGGCCACCTTCCAATCGCGTGGTAATGTCGTGTTGCGATACCATGATGCGAGGTGGGTTTTGCCCTATAGAATGATGAATGGTATCACGGCGAGCGTACTGAGGAGCTGGGACATGGCCGGCAGCAAGCAGCTATTACTCTATTGACGAGAATATCAAGACTAGAGAGGAAAGGAAGAGAGAGAGAGATAGGTACAGCGGGAGGTTGCCCCTTTAAGAGGATCCTCTGGTCAGATCCTTCCCCTATTGGGAAGTATCGGCTTGTCATGTGAGAAGGTCTGTGCAGGCCGTCACATATACTAGTTAAAATAGACTACGAGATTTATGATAAAAAGCCACTTACAATTATTACGTTGTTTGAAGAATAGCGCTACAAGTTTTGAAGATTTAATAAACCATTTAAAATTATTACAAATTATGAAAGCTTATAATATTTTATAAATATTACAATTTTGACGTAAAAAGTGGCTTAACTGTTACGAACCAACAAACAGTGCGGCCTGATAGCAGGCCCAGAAGAGACGATTGGAAACAGGTTGACCAGTAAGTGGGGTGCTGATCAGTGGAGAGATCGGAGCAACGGAGCGACGGTACACAGATCACGTGACCAACAAAACCTGGGTCACATGACTAAGAATTTAGATCACTGGATCACCATGGTGAGCCAGTGAGCAGGATCACCTTGGATCACCGGTGATCCAGGGTGAGCCACCTAATCAGTGAGGGAGAGATTGGATATATAAGGACAGACATTTCCCAACTAGATAGATAGACAGTCTCTACCTCAGTGATCAATCTAAGCATCTTAGCCAACCTTAAGGTGGGAGAAATCTCCTGACGACTCGACTACGCAGTGAACCCAGTTCAGACCAAGCCGCAGTATCTGAGTGTCTTCCAGTTGAAAGAAGCCTCTATCGTCCTTTGTGTTGACTTACCATAGAACATAAACCCTATAGAACCCTTTAGTTTTATAGGTTAGACGGCTCGTCACATACTGGAATGAAAGCATATATAATTTAATATTTTTTTTTTTTGTATTATATATTTTAATCTCTATGTTAATCTTAAAACGTATATTACCTGATTAAGCTTTAAATTTATAGGAACGCTTTTTATCATTCTTTTCGTCTTTATTAAACTTATTAAAGTTAAAAATTAAAGCGAAGCATATAGCTTATTTTTTAAAACTACCGGTATTAATGATTGAGAGCATTATCCGTGAAACTATAAGTGCAGTATGAGCGTGACAGCGTTGTTGTTTTCAGGAAAAGGTCTATCAACTGTTTGTTGGTGGTAGAATATACTTAGATGCTCTATGGGTCCCTGTACGACCCGACAGCGTGGCTGATCCTCATACACCGCTTATATATACAGATGGATACTGCTCACCATAATACTTTGAATGCCTTGCTTAAAGCTATAAGCGAAATTATTAGCACCGCTTTTATAAGTTTTAATACGGCTTTAACTATTTTAAAACTAGCTTTAAAAGTTTGAATTTAACGAGTCATTTATAGTAACTTATGTTTAAAATTAAGCGACCTTTTATCTTTAAATACGAAAAGCGTCCTTTAAAGTATTGGAAATTGACAACGCGTAATTATTAACGCTTTAATTATTAATGAAAGCATTATAAAAAGGACGAAAATCTTCATTATAACCGTTTTATGAACACGTTTAATAAACTGTAATTTAAACGTTCTTTAAATAAAAACTCGATACTTCATAACTCGTTATTATTAACATCAAACTTACCGTTTATAAAAAACATTAAAAAGAAAATAAAGCAAGGGTTAAAGTTAAAGTTAAAGTTAAAGTTTAAGTTAAACTAAATGTTAACATTATTTATATTATTTAAAAAAAAGAAAAAAGGGTTATAATACCATTTTTCCACGGTTTTGTCGTATATTTTAACATTGAGTTTTATATTAATAACGTTAACACAGCTTATTTTAAAGTAAGCATTATTTTCTTTAGTTTTTTGAAGATCTAAAATGTTAAAAAGGTTAATAAATGTAAAGCGAAAAGCTTAATTAACTGTAATCAATTAGGCTTAAACAATATTTTATATAAATAAAGATATTTAAGATTAAACTTAAAAACTAAAAGTAATGAATAAAGAATTAAAAAAGCTTACATAATAATAAAACCGAAATTAAAAAATGTAAAATAATAGAACTGGTAATTAAAATAATAATTAAAGCAATGATTATAAAGTTATTTATTAACGGTAAAACAAACTGTTCAAAAGCTAACCATATAAGGAGGTAAATAATATATTGTTTTGCAGAGAGGTATAGTACTAATTAGGTGCGGAAGCCATGTATATGCAAGTACAAGAATTGTCTCTTTGTTCACGGGATGCTTCCTGACAGTCCTTTCCATCCCTGGCCCATATGAAATTACAATCAACGAAGCTGATATCAGATGCGTGGCGCCTTGTTTCGTACAAGGCGCCGAAGATGGCTGACCAGTCATCCCCAGACAACTCGGGTCTTTCACCGTGCTTTACCGTGAGAGTGAAAATTGCATCCGACTTCGTTTCCTCGAGAGTGAAAGCACCAGCTGCCACTTTAGCGGCATTGTAGGCCATTTCATTCAGTGTCATGAGTATATCATCAATTCCTCTGTCATAATCATGGAATTTCTGGGTGGTCCACAAGCCACTCGCTTCGAGTTTGTAGCGGCTGTCCGAATCCAGTGTGTCCCCGTCCTTGAGTGGCTCGAAATAATTGATGTCTCCCCTTCTCGCTAGAGAGTTCGCCGCGAGGTCGACATCAGCTCTATTGGCCAGCGCAGGATAAACTTTATCAACTTGAAGTACAACCCTAAATTTCTTGGACACTTTGGATAACCGGGACCAGGACAACGTGAATCCTTCGTACCATTTGAAATCGCACAGAACTTGGTAGCTGCCACTATCATCATTTGCCTTGAGCATCGTGGAGTACATGGCGTTTCCGGCGCAGACATTTCGGGTATTTCACTGGGACCGGGTACCTGGACAGTGATAGATACACCCGAAGTCCTTTTTGTAGATTTGAATGTGTTCGTGGAACCGGTATGGAGCGAAGCGGCCGCCGCATCTTCGCTCAAGCTGCGCAGTGTGCGGTCCTCGGCTGTATCGTGAACTGGGAACATACCTCCGCTGGCCCACAGATAATCTAATGTGAGTTTGATGCTGGTTTTCAGTTCTTGGTCGGCCTTGAATTCCAGCGTGTCCCCATTGCCGAAAGGAAGTCCAGAGTATATTCCCCCCCTTTTCGTCAAATGGCCCGCCGAGAGATCGACATCACCGGTTTGGCGCTCGACGATCTTCGTATCGGAGCCAGCAATGGGTTCCGTCGTTCCTCGTACCTCAACGGCTGGGGCGTGGTCCGGGGCCGCGACTCTAGTGACCAGAGCAGCTGTCGCCTCGGCCTTTGACATTCTGAGAACAGAGAATGGAAACCATTTGTGTCCATTGAACGACCATTTAAAATCAAACGAGATGAGGTCGCTGCCATCATTATCATTGGCACTGCGCATTGTTGAGTACAAAGCGTTAAAGATGATTGTCCACCCATGCGCAGATATATCGGGTCTTTTACCGCCCATTTGTAGCGTGATAGTGAGAGTTACAGCATGATGACCCGAAGTCTCACGCCTGAGAGTCGGGACTTGATCATTCGGAGTCTTTTGCTTGAGAGTGGGCGCCTCTTCGCCCATCTTGTCCAGTGCCTGGCGGACACCAACATTATCATGATCTGGGAATTTATCTTTGTGGAGGTAATGACCCGCCGCAATAAGTTTGGTGCCGCTCGCCAGTTCCAGCGTGTCTCCGTCTTCGATTGGGAACCGATAAAATATTATTGCCTTATCGCCAAATGGTCCGTCGCGAGGGAGATTGACATCAGCTCCGATCCGACGCTCGACGATGTTCGTATCGGAGCGAGCAACGGTTTCGGTCGTGGCTCGTACTTCCTTGGAAACGGCTTCGGCGTGATCCGGGGCCGCGACTCTCCCAAGCGTCGTGCCGACGAGAGCAAGAAGGGCAAGGTTGAAGATCTGCATTGCGGAAGGCGTTGGATAGGTTCGAATTTCGAAGTGAAACGGGGAAAACGGTAGAAGATGTAGTAGAGCTGATGATGTGTCCCGTGATGCTTAAGAAGTCTTGATAGTTGGTTGTTTGATGGGCATGTTCTGGACGGACGAGTAGAAGGAACCTTTGTCTCATATAAACCTTCAAGTATGTCACTCATTCATTAACCATTGACCCTTCGGATTCCCCGGTGCCCTTCGTCATGAGTGGTAATTTGAAGGAATCAGGCCAGAATTATCAAACGCATCACATTCTTATCCTCTGACGAGGATGGAAACGGCGCAGGCCGCGGCCGCCATCTTCGCCTCCATCCTCTTCGGCATTATGGGTCCATCACTGCCACTCTCAGCCGAAGGCATAGGCCCCGGCTCCATACCGACCAGTCCCGCCACACTCCCGCGCCAGCTCAAGACTGGACTGGGCTGGCCCTCGGCTCCACCTCCGCCACCTGCACCACCATCGCCGCTTCCTCCTGTGATGCCCTTCGGTGACAGGCAACAGCTCCTACTCCTGTGCGACCGCCTATGCCGGCTGCTAATGCGGGTGTGCAGGCTGGAGCCGCGAGACCGGCGGCGCTGTTGGGAGATATTCAGTTGAGTTGAACATATCCTTGTACATACCGGTAGAACTGAGATGCAAGAGAAGAGAAATGCCATGATGTCAAGCTCCATAGTAGTGCTCAAGCCGGATTTCGATATGCTTTTGCTGTTTAATGGCAGGCTTTTACTTGGCCTGCTTGATTACCTACATAGAGAAGACTACGATGTAACTCTTGCAAGTTGTTCCTGGTATTCTCTTAAACTTGGCGCCAAGGCTGTTGATTTTCCGATGAAATCCCGACCTTACGCCGCCCAGCCTCGGCCGCTTCCCCTTTTCCAAGCGACGGGAGCGCCCGCAATTTATCATTGGAACGGTTGCTGGCTGCCATTCTCCTGCCTGAACAGTCACCTCCCTCCGCGAAGTGGGAAGAAGTCGTCCCCCCGCATCCCGTCAGGAGTCGTTGCGTAGCATCGCGGGGACCTGCATTAGGTATGCAGGTATGCAAGCCGCGTGTTCGCCACGCAAACGAGAAATCCACTACCCCATAATTCCCAGGATCACTGCCGGAATGTGGGAGGCGCGTTGGCAAAACACCGCGTGTGGTTGGATGAGTCGATAAACAACCCTCCCCCAGATCGATATGATGCCCTGGGTTATTAATCTATCCGGGGCCTCGACGGTGGAGGCTCTGCGAGAAAGAGGCAGGCCGTGCCAAGAGCATGATGAGGCTTTGCTTGGCAGGACCGTGAGGCAGATCCACCAGTCATGGGCTGTGGAATACAAATGGCGCCTAGGTACTCTGCTGCTTCACTCGAATAGTGATGGGCCAACCATCAACTTCGTTCTTTGACTCTCATTCTTCTGTTTGCTGTATACCTCGTTCAAGATGGTTGCTATCAAGTCTCTAGCCGCTGCCATGGCGCTCCTCCCTCTGGCTCTTGCTCACCCGGGCGAGAATAAGGAGGCTATCAAGCGAGAGATGGGTCTGCGCAATGTAGCCCACGCCCATGCTTCGAGAGCTCTGTCCAAGTGCCAGGATTCAGCGTCGTCCTTGGAAATGAAGAAACGCAGCGCTGCTCGCCGCGCCGAGAAGGTCAAGAGTCTTCGTGCCAAGCGGGGTCTTACAAGCGGTATGTCCCTCTATGCTCGGACCATTGAACCCTCAACTGATCCATGACTTAGAACCATTGAGCCACCAAAAGAGGGATCTCACGGAGCTCGGGTACTACGCCGGCATCTCGCACAACTCCACGGCAGGCTACACCCTCGACACGCCCGAGACCACCATCTTCGGCTCCAACAACACCTGCGCCCTGGTCCCCGAGACGACCATCGGGCCCTACTACGTGACCGGCGAGTACATCCGCTCCGACATCACCGAGGGCCAAGCCGGAGTACCGCTACACCTCGAGATGCAGTTCGTGGACATGAACACCTGCGCCCCCGTCCCCCAACTCCTCGCCGACGTCTGGCACTGCAACGCGACGGGCGTGTATTCCGGCATCGGGACGGACGAGGGCGAGGGCGGCCTGAACAGCACGTTCCTGCGGGGCGTGCAGACCTCTGACGCCGACGGCACGGTGGCCTTCGACACGCTGTTCCCGGGCCACTACAACGCCCGCGTCACGCACTTCCACCTCGTTGTACAGACCAACGGCACCTACCAGGCCAACAACACCTACACGGGTGGGGACACGTTACACGTCGGTCAGCTGTACTTCGACGACAGCCTCGTCAAGGCCGTCGAGGCTACCTACCCGTATTACACTAACACCATCGCGTACACCACGTGGGAAGATGACGGCTGGATGCTCGAGGAGGCGACGGCGCAGTATGATCCGTTTGTGGAGTATGTGCAGCTCAGTGAGGACTTGGCGGATGGGTTATTGGGTTGGATTACGGTTGCCGTTAATTTGAGCAGTAATCACACGGCGAACTTGACGGCGGCTGCCCATCTCTACAAGGATGGGGGAGTGGCGGTTAATGGGTCGAGTAAGGGGCTGCCGCCTAGCAACCCTAATGCGCCTATGCCCTCTATGTAGGTGGCGAGCGGACGAGGGGATTCTTGTAGATAGGTAGCTTGGAATGAATTTTTGCATGCATGACTGGCTGTGTTCGATTGTGCTCAGTCACGCGTGCCGCTCGGCGATCACGTTGGTGATGCAGAGGAATCTAGTGCCGAGGCCGCTTGCCGCATGGCACTCCTAGGGTAAGCCATCCCGACTATAGGACAGAGAAGTCCTGTTTGAGCAGCTTTGCAGCGGTTACTGGAATGATTGAGAACTCAGCAAGCACAAGTTGGGTGTGATCAAGGCCACTGGTAAATCATGCTCAAATAATTAATAGAAGCGACAAGACGATAAGTAAAGAAATAAAAAATAATATAAAAAGAAGTCTGAGTAATTCAAACACTCGGAAGTGCTATCAAGACATTTGACTTTACAAAAAGAGTGAGTCTGTATGCCAGAAGAGGCCGTGAGGATCAATGCTGTTAGCCTCACATGGATGCATGAACTTCGATGCTTAGGTAGCGGTGCTGAGACCCGCTACAGACTCAACCCCACTCACTAAAGCCCCGCGAGGCTGCGACTGTTCTCAAATATTTCCAAGCTCTAAACCTCCATCCCGACCACCATGTCATGACATAACGACTCGATCTCGCCCTCACAACGCCTCACAACGCCTCACAGCACCCAATACGAGCCGGAATAACACCATGGCTACTACACAAAGCCCCCTGACGCTCTCGAGCGCCACCTTCGCCAAACTCTCCCCACACCCTTACCTCCTCGCCAACCTTCAGCCCCCGGACGCATCCACGCCCTCCTCGCGCACCAACGGCCGGCAGCCGCGCCAGGCCCGCCAGCCCAACATCAACACTTCCTCACTCTCGCACGCACACGGCAGCGCGGTAGTCCGGACAGGCGACACGACGGTTATTTGCGGCGTACGCGGCGAGACGCTGCTCACAACCGATATACCCAACTACCGCGCGCCAGATGTCGTCAACCCTACCAAATCCGACGCCGTGGCAGAAGCAGACGAGCTGCGGGACTACGACCTCCTGGTGCCGAACATCGAGCTCGCCACGGGATGCGCGCCGAACTTCCTGCCCGGCGTGCCGCCCACGACGCTTGCGCAGACGCTGAGCACGCGCCTGTACTCGCTGCTGCACAGCTCGGGGCTTGTCGACGTGGAGGATCTGCGCATATACCACGATCGGCCGGAGAAGCAAGTCCCACGGCATGGCGACAAGATGGAGGAAGTTGATGCCGACGAAGAGGAGGAAGACACGGCCGAGGTCAAGGCCTACTGGGTGCTCTACATCGACGTGCTCTTCGTTTCCTTCGACGGCAACCCCTTCGACGCCGCCTGGGCCGCCGTGCTCGCCGCGCTGCGCGACACAAAACTTCCCCCCGCGGTTTGGGATCCGGACCACGAGATGGTGCTCTGTTCGCGGAAGGCGCCCTCCTCGCTGAATATAAGGGGTATGCCCGTCGCATGCACGGCGGCCGTGTTCACCGCCAAGGAGAAGCAGCAACGCAAAGGGGAGCAAGGTCAATATTGGATTCTGGTGGACCCGGATCGGTTCGAGGAGAGCCTCTGCGACGAGGCGCTGACGGTGGTGGTGGATCGGACGCTGGGCGAGACGAAGGTACTGGGCATCTCGAAGAGCGGAGGCACGACGGTTGGGCCGCAGCTGATGTGGAAGTATGTCACGGTGGCTGAGGAGAGATGGCAGGAGTTCAAAAGTGCCCTATGAATGGAGCAGATGAATGATGATACCCAATTCTCACATGGTCACGGGCCCCTTTCAGCGAGTGACCTTTGACGACTCGTCCGGCGATCTCGAAAGTTCTGGTTGACATGTAGGTCCGGACTCGACCCCTTGAATACAAATGTTCATGCCGGAAAACACTCACTGTTCTAGTCGCCGTACTCTATCTCCCATAATTCACGGCGAATAAAGCACCACATCGCAATAGGAAGGAGCAAAATCACTTGGCCGCAAAAACAAGTCTACAAAGTGTATGGAAGCAACGCAAGGAGCAATTCTCCTTTACCTAACACAGTCAGCCTAGAAGGACTGGACCACTTGCAGACTGGACACAATCTGCATGACGTCTCCATCCCCTGTACTTCTGGAACTCCTTGAAACCTTCGACTTACTTGAATCTGTCGGACTCCTTGGACGCCACAACTCCAAGGCAAGTCTGCAAGTCTGAACCCCTTTCTGACCTAGGCCGGATAATCACATGTCAGAGTAAGCTCATCCTGTCTACAATACCTACTGAGGCATTGCTGTTTCGCAAATTTACGTCAGTCAGGGACCTTATGGTCATTTTCCGGTTATTGCCTGTCGAAGGAGTGAATAATGTTGGCCGCGCCTTCTCTCCTCTGTCCAGTACCTCCACGTGATCCTCTCGCAGCTACTGAGATCATGTGTTCGTGCCAACTTAGACCCTTGCGTTCCTGCTTCGAGCATGCCAATGCCATTGCGCTGAGATTGCATGACATTTCATTACCTTTAACTGACGACAGGTGGGCCAAGTGAGATGCCTTTAGGAACATTGAGGCAGGCACCGCAAGGGCAAGGCAAGGGGGCCTCTCGGCAAGAAACACACTTCGATCGGGCAGGAGCCGTCTCCCCATCCCCAACCTACATGTACCATCTTAACTCCGCAAGTGACACGGCCACGGCCACTTGTGCCGACGACACTTGATCATCTTCACACAATCCAGGTATTAATTTTGGAAGCTGCTCGATTGATAGGCATTTCTACCGACTCTACATCATTTCCCACTCTCCATCGCTCCACGATCACGTCGTCAAGCCTCACGCCCACGAAACGATGGCCACCCCCACAAGCCAGATACTCGAACAGGATCCGGAGGCGAATCCTACTTAGGAACGAATTTGTCACACTCTTGATCGGCAGCTTCTCTGGCCGACAGACTGTCCTGACGTCCGAAATGCGGTATACAACGAGCTCAAGCCCTTCTTCCCAAACCACGCCGTGCGGCCGTGCAGCGACTCGGAGCTGCGTACGTGGGCAAGCTTTCTTCGCAGCCCACACTCTGTTGAGAATTCGGCCCTACAGTCATCCTTACCCCTGGTTCCTATCGAGACTTTACCACCTGGTGAATATAGCGGATTTTACGTCAGGGAATGGAACATTGACCGCCAAGATTTCAACCGTCTCAAGGAGTACCTTCGAGAACATGACCAATCCTTCATAGAGTTGGAACACTGGGAACCTCACGTCCTCGCTCAGGGCCATATAGTCGTTCGCTTCGTTGCGTCTGGAACGTACCGTCTAGTCGTTCGCTCCTGCGGGGACAGAACTTACAGCGACTCCGTCATTATCCCTGACAAGGATCTGAAAACCTTCGTTGGCGTCTATCATGAGTTCTTGGAGGGTCTCAAAATCGTTTCGCCCAGAGTGGCCAAGGAGGTGAAAGTCTGCTTCCTCGATGGTGTAAATCACTTCCCGAGTAATCGGAAGATGTTCCACTATCTTTATTCAGCCTTACTTGAGCTGTTCGACACGCAGTTCTTGCTCAACCGTCACATATCGTTTCCACCGAAGGAATTCTTCAATCGCCACGCCCAATTCTGTCACGATCAAGCACCTGAATTTTTCGACCGAACGGCTCGCAATAAGATGACCTGCTCCACTCAAACTGCGAATACTTTGCGAAGTTTTTTCATCGATGTCTTGGTCTGGGCTTGGGACAATACGGTCCACGACACGATAAAGCTGGAGCTATCCACGATAATGATACGCATGAACGACGCGACTCCATTGAGGTTTCAGGGGAGGACTCTCACGGTGCTTTTCGGAGCACAGATGGACCCTGACGATCGTGCAGCGAAATTGAGTTTCCATAAAGGCAATTCCCCGGCGAGTATGCTGACGAGGTGGGTGCTTGAGGGTTTTCAAGAGTGTGAAGGGCTGGAGGCACCACCTGACGAGGTGAGTTTGCAGGTGAGTTTGCTGGACCCGATACGCATAAGCACCTGGCCGTTGCCGTTATTCTGGCGGCAAGCGATCGACGCAACTGTCATTTTATTGACAATACCCCCGCAAACTATTGTTTCTCTCGCCGCCTCCACCCGCCCAATTGACTCACACGCACGGCATAGAGACATGCTGATTTGCGAATGTCGTTTAGCTATTTCCATACTACTGTTTCGCACCGTGGCCCGAGCGTTACTTTCCCAATGAAGCAAAAGTGAGCAGGTCTTTTTACACTGTAATCTTTCGTCTGAGCACTAACTCCAGCAGGAATTCCTGAAGCGATATCTCAACACTGTTCTGCCCTTTATCTGCCTGACAATGGGGAAGCGAATGGCAGATATCATCAGAAAACTACCTCTCAGAGAACTCCAGGCCTTCACCAATAGAGGTTTTTTGAACGCCATCGGCGAGGCACGGATGATGTGTTGTGGCGGTCTCCATTTTATCCACATTCCTTTATTGGACCCAGAACGGATCAGATACGGAGGTTACGATGATAGCCCGGCGTTCTTGAACCTTTGGAAGATCTCATGGGTCAATATCTACATCGTGGGAGACATCGTGATGAAATCACTGGAGAAACACCACCACCACATATCAGACGATCACAAATGCATGTGGTGGGACGAAGTCGATAAAGAAGTAAACGAGTTTTACCATACAGGCGCCGGCTCTTTTTTAGGCCGTTCACTGAAATCAGCTCAGCGTGATTATATGGACTACTGCAAAAAGCACCCGTCGCTGATGGAACTGGAGGACTCGGACCAGGGGCAGGGGCACAGGGGAGAGGGAGGCCGTTTGCCGACTCCCGTGAGCGACGCAGGTTCTGAGAATTTGGTTGACGAGGGATAGTCGAGCATGACCGACCGTCGACTAGGAGCCACTGGTCACCGGACTTGTTGCTGCTGGCGGTAGACCGAGACTGTGGGTTGATAGGGGTTGATGGAAGTAGCGCAGCCTTTCGTCAGAGGATAACTTACCAAGGTATAATAATACATCAGCGTTTCAGAAATGAGAGATAGGCAGTGAGATCAGCAGAGACTCTTCAGTGATTCAATTGGGTTGCTCTAGAGTGACCTAGTTGATAGCTGGCAAGTTTGCATCCCTTTCATTGTCGAGCTGCTGCCACGGCCTTCGTCTTTGACTGCACACGCTTCCCATTAATCCACTTCACTATAGTAGCAACTACCACGGATGGCCTCGTGCATCGATCGTAATGGCTCCTCATTGTCTATAACATTTATGTCTTGAAGCCACTCGTCCGAGCAACATCGACAGAAATAGGGTTGTATTCGAAATATGCCTGTCAATTGGCACACGTTCCTCAATCAAGGAAGGGATAATTGAAGTATACTGGGCATAGATGGGTTTGCGGTCAAACTACAGATAGTTACATCAAAGATTGTTCACTTTAACAGACCCATTGGGCTGTGCGATGCCGTCGTGTTGCAGTGGGGTTGGTGGTTGGAAAAGGGGAAGCTCTTCACATCAGGCGTAAGCACGTGATCCAACCTGGTACCTGGGGCAGAACCCGTGTACGTACCGTTGTGTTGAGCACCTGAATTATGCCTTCTAGTCTGTGGTTGATGCATTGTGGTTCCGGCATTAACGCCGCCCTGCTCGATGTACAGCTGAGAGTTGAAAGGAATTGGTTGACGTTGAGTTGAAAGTGACATATGTGCCCCCTTAAACGCATGGACTTATGTTAACAACTAGTCTGCGCCCCTTCATTTCGTGGACAGAATGGTGTGCGTGGACAGAATATTGTGCGCGCCCCTTAGACGCGTGAGCAGAATGGGCTGTGCACCCCTTGATCGCATGGATAGAGTGGCCTGCGCGCCCCTTAACCGCATGAGCAGGTCTTGGAGTCTGAACAGAGAAAACTTCTCTTCTTGGCCTCGCATTTCATCCCATCTACCACATCCGCAACCCTCAATGGAAGCAAGCTCGCGTCTTCCGCAAAGCTTCCAATCTTCATACCCAAGCCTCCACTATCTTTCTCAAAACCCTGGTCAAGACTGCTACATCCTCTCAGGTAACTATCATCTGCATTAGCCCCGACTTGCGAGCGTCTCAATGGCTGACTCCACATGTACCAGGACAGCAGCGATGTCTCCAGGAGGGCTCCTCAAGGGACCTGCGTGGCTGATGCCCATGAAGGGAGCGGATAACAGAGTGGGCAAGTTCATGAACGGGAACGAGCTGGCCAACAGAGCATGGGACCAGATATTCAGTAATCTGTCCACTAAGCACAAGGAGTTCCCGGCCATGGAAGATGGAGACACCCTGCTCTCCATCCGTCGGAAGCTTCGATGTCTGCTACCAGAGGGCGAGGCAGGAACGTACCTGCCAAATCAGTTGCGAATATGGGCAGCGTTTCTGGACCAGCCCATGTGCGTCCCTGACGAAGACCTGGCGGAGATTCTTACGCTGGAACGTTGCCAATACCCCCCTCTTCTCAGACACGTTAGAGACAAGCACTCACAAGTCTTCTACATTACCTCATGGACCATCACCCTAGAAGAGCTGAAGCGACTTGTCCAACACCTCCAGAAGGAAGAGAAGACCTTCCGGGAGCTGAAGCGATGGCTAGTAGTGGCCAAGACTAACGGGTTACAAGCTCGAGACACCCTCACGATCCGCTACATTGGTTCTTGTGAGCTTCTAGAGTGGCCCTTGGGTCCCCTGACCAAGCCATACGACGAGTTCGCAAAGCCCTACTCCGGAGTGTTCGCCGAGTTCCTCTCGGCCGTCAAGGTAGCATTCCCAGCCGTCGCCGCGACAGCTCGGATGCACCTGCTACGGGACATCGTCGCATCGCCACATGAAGACAATGAGCTCATTCTTCAGGTCCTGCTTGAGTTCTTCCGCTCCAAGACCCTCGTCAATCGATGGCCAGTGGAGAATTTCCGGGAGAACCACGAAGAGGACTGCGCCGTCGGCGAACTGGGCACCTCTTTTCACGAGAACATGATCAAGCACGGAGCCGTGTGTCCCGACAAGTACACTGGAGCCCTGCGAGCGCACTTCAAGAACGTGATGAACTACGTCAACGCGAACCCAGCCGAGACGGGCACCATTAGCAAGCAGCTCGCATTCACCCCTGGACTGTGCACGACCCTCCTGGACCAGTCCGTACCGATCTTGTTCCAGGGTAAGAAGGCCATGATGGTACTCGCAGGCAAAGGTATGCACCTCAACGACTACATAAACGCCCGGTCCTTCTTCAGGGGCGCCAACAAGGACTCGCATGCCATGAGCAAGCTGGTCGACTACGTAGCCCGTCTTGAAGGCATGGCCACACCCCGTCCCGGGTTCTTCAGCTACTACTGCCTAGCACCATGGCCCAAGCACGACGACGACCTCGAGCAAGCGACCGTACGTCCCCAATGACCCAACCCTCTCCCCGACCCCTAACGTTACCGTCCAGTCACAGTACCAGTTACTAACCAACAGGGCACGGGCACAGATTTTCCTAGGCGAGTACCTCGGCATAGTGCAGCCCCTGATCCTAGTGACCTTCGGCAAGACAATGGCCTCACTCATAGTCCGCGACAGCGACAGCGACAACCGCAGCTCAGCGGCCACCCTCACAACATCCGACTTCCTCTCCCTAGTCGGCCGCCCCGCGGCCCGGTCCTGGGACACCAGCCACTTCATCCACATCCCGCTGCCCTCACCCAACGCGGCCCGATACCACGAAACACACACCACAACCAGCCTGGCCATCTTCATGGAGATCGCGTTCGTCGTCGCGGTCATGACGGCCGACATCGCGATGGATGTCCTGAGCACTAGCAGTAGCAACCACGACGTCGACGGGGAGGACACTGACGACGCTGACGACGACCTGCATAGTAAGCGGGTGCGCAATATGCTTCTCCGGCGCATCGTGGAGGAGCTGCGGCACGAGGTGTGGCGGACTATGCGGGATCCGTTTGATACGGCGTTGGAGTGCGTGAGGCAGTTGGTATTGGCTGATCCTCTGTTGATACCCTGAAGTCAAGCACTCAACGCGTCGGCTCCGTGACTAGGGGCATTCAACCGCCTGACATCGAGTTTCGACTCGGGAATGCAGAAGAAAAAATTACAATACTGGGGATGGTGGACTTGGGGGTATGTTGTCAAGCTGGAAGGGTAGATCAAGGAGGATATTGCACCGGGCCGCCTCCCTCAGGAGCAGCTGCAACAAGGGTAATGCAATTCATCGCCTGCCATTGACAAACAAAAAATGGTACTCGATGCAATAGTCAGTTTCTTGTAGATAGGCTAGCAGCAACTCCTATCGTCTTCCTTATCGTCGTCAACGGCGGTGGTGGAACTATATCTTGTGTTCCCTCCCGCACTGGTGGTTGATGATCATATAGCGCCTATCCACGTCCCAACACCCGCAAAGATGGCGTGTTACCTATATAGGCGGCCCAATGCTTACACCATTGTTTTCTGGACGGGTGGTGTACGGAGACTTATGAGGGTTCAGTGTAGCACCCGAAGACAGTCTCTCCCCTACCTATTCATCGCCCTCATTCGTTCAATCCAGGCCCAATCCAGGCCCAATCCAGGTACGGCCAGCGCTCACGGAGATCAAGTAGTGACGGGTCGTAGAATAAGCACACTGGTATGAGAACTCGGATTTCTAATTTTATTTCTTCACGCTTCTTTTAATCACCCTATTGTCTGACACTGGTCGGGTATGGGGTGTACGAATACTTTTGGGGCCTCAGTGTAAAATGCCGCTCATTCCTGCTCGTGGTACCTTTTTTTCTCCTGCTCCGCCGAATATACTCTGCAGTCGTCGCAAAGAGGGCATAGCCCACCTGTTGCGTAGCTGCGAAACATCCACTCAGGAAGCATCCTTCCACAGTACCGTCAGGGCCCCCTTTTGCCATCCGCGCCGCGAGTATTGGATATTCTAGCCTCTCTTAAGCGCCGTTGATAAACCTCGCGACAATCCCTGCAGCATATGAGTCCTTTGCCGTACGACCCGTAGATGTGTGCATACATGGGTGCGTAAGTCTTGAGGTCAACCCTGGAAAGCCTATTTCCGCAAAAGCAATCGAAGTCGAGCGCGGTGGACACATAAGCAAGTCCTTCTGGATTTACCTTTAGCGAAGCGAGAGGCGCGATCTTCCGGTATTGGGTGCTGCCCGAGGCAGCGGCACCTGACGCTGGTATCTTGTGGCGGCGCCCGCCGTGCTCCCGAGAATGTTCCTCTTCGCCGTAGGAGTCGGAGGAGTCGAGATCCACATATTGTCGAGGGCGACTTTGCACCCGTTGTCGAGCGTGAGGATCTAGTTCCCGATATCCCGTGTCTCTCTCCAGGATGTGCCGTGCCGACTGAGACGGTCCAGAACCAGGTGCAGATTGTGAAGGGCCAGAGCCAGAGCCACCTGCAGGTTCGGACTGAGAGGGTTCAGAGCCGGGTGCAGACCGTGAAGGACCAGAGCCAGAGCCGTAGCTCGGGGTCGGGGCACCGTGCTCCAGGGTCCACATACGTACGCGCTCTTGCTCGATCTCTTCTTTGGTCCGCTTGTGCCGAAGACGCACTCCAAACCGTTTACGGATGGTGCTTTGCTTCGCGTATAAGATGTTCTGAGTGCCGGTAAGTCTTACCTTCCGCTCATTGGGATCTTTTATTTGTTCCGCTTCCCTGAATCGTGGAGCATACTTGACTACGACTTCGTGTAGAGCCTCATTTAGTTCCGCCCTCTGCAAAGGAGTAAGATGACTATATGGGTCATTGCCACCTGATGCCTGAGTTGCTGTTGGTAGACGACTCGGCTGACTTGGTGTCCCACCTGCAGATGCGGACTGAAGGGGTCCAAAGCCGGGTGCAGACTGTGAAGGACCAGAGCCAGAGCCAGGTGCCGACTGAGATGGTCCAGAGCCACGTGCAGTTACCGTGTCTCTCACCGCGTCGTACACCGTACCCGAGCCGCCCGAGTTTGTCCGGGTCGAATGTTGTGCTGTTATCGGGGACCGCGGAGGTAGCATAGAATCTCGTTCAAAGCTCACCGGGAATGACAGTGGTGCGAGTTTGTAAGGAAAGTCGAGGGAAGTCTTGAGTAGTGGTGGCTGAACATCTTGATACCCTTGTTGCCATGGTGTGTTTGCAACCGACCCCTGAGAGTAAGACTCGCGAGTATGTGGTCGTGGGTGAGTTGGTTGAACATCTTGATACCCTTGTTGCCCTGATGTGGTTGCAGCCGACCCCTGGGAGTAAGACTCTGGAGTATGTGATCGTGGGTAAGTTGGCTGAACAGATGAAGACCTTTGTTGCCCTGACGTAGTTGCAGCCGACCCCTGGGAGTAAGACTCGGAAGTATATTGTCCTGGGTAACTTGGTAGAGATTTTCGAGACCCTTGTTGCCCTGAAGTGGTTACAGCCGACCCCTGGGAGTAAGACTCGGAAGTATGTGGTCGTGGTGGCTGATTTATTGGAGTAAATCGAGACCCTTTTTGCTCTGACGTGGTTGCAGCCGACCCTTGATTCCATGGTTCAGACCGGGTCTGTTTGTGGCCCTTTATAAAACTCCCACCATTTCCTGACGCCATCGAAAAGGTCTATCGACGGGGATTGAGACTCAGATCTTCGCGGTGAAAGTGGTCCCGAAGCTGTGGCGAATACGAGCAACTGTCCACGTCTGGAGATGTTGACTGAATCTATTGGTGATGATACAGATGATACTGTCTGTTGTTCGAATATGAGTATTTCGACCGGGTGGATGTTAGTGAGAGGAGATCAGACGAGAACAAATGGTGGTTCACGGGGACCCCAAGCACAGATCACAACATACCTAGAAAAGGGAAACCACCACCCACTGGCCCACCGAACCTTGGAAGCAGCGACATACCACGAGCCAACGGAGTTGTTGCTCACCGCTGCCGCGGGATATCTCTGGTCGTCATCCGATGAGAGAAGCCACGATGTATGTGAGGTAAGAGCAAGCACACACCGTGAACCGCTTGCCGCGTCCATCGTCCTTAAGACTTTAGTGGCCGAAGCTGCTTCGCAGGTACCCTCAGACGTTAAACACGGCAATCCAATCCTTAGAAGAAGGACCACACAATTGTGGCTAGGGGGTAAAATAGACTGGGCAGGAAACTGCACACCACTTTCCGAATACATTCCCATAATTTCTTGCCCAAGCCGTGAGCTGCTTACTTTCGGCAGAGCATGTAGTATGGCAGTAGAAATGGACATAGGGCGACATGGGAGCCGGAGCAAAAGCAAGCGCTTGTAGGAGTCGAACCTACTCCCGTACATATGTCCATGTGTATTTACCGTGCCGTACCTGCAGTAAGATCAGTCCGATGCATCGGCATCCGACACAAACTTCGCAATGCCCAGTAGATCATATCCATGTTCTCCGTTCGACGGCGTTGGGGTGAAAATCAATAAATCATCAACATTCTCCTTCGACCTCATGTGCTGAGCTTGGTGTCATGAAACTCATAGATAGCTGACAAAACGCAAACACCTTCCCCCAACACCTGATTCAACGTCAACGTGAACCCACTCGTCCGCATCCCCCTGACTACCGAGCAACCCCAACCACACCCTCGAAGTGTACGCCCTTATCGTACACTTGGTTGAATCCGATTGCGACCTCCTCGTGCGTGAGGGTCTGTCCACTGCCCATGACATGGCGGCGATGCCAGGGCCCAACGAACATGCCGGCGGGATCGACACTCTCGCGGACCTTGCGCCACTTCTGCATGTTGGCACCGTACATGCGCTCGAGCTCCGCCCCGTCGGTCTCGAAGTTCTTCGCCCAGTGCGGCCGTCCGCCTAGGTCGCGCATCAGCCACTCGAAGCCCTCGTAGTAGCGAGCCCGACACGGCGGGTCGTTGTAATAGGGCCTGTAGAGCGTGGCGTTGAGGTACAGAGTCGGGCCGTCGTCCATCGTGGGATCGAGATACGGCCTGCTGCCCGTCCGCTGGGACTCGAGGTGCGGCGCCGATGTGTCAGAGACGCGCACCTCGACAGGAGCGTGCACCCACAGTGCCTTGGCCGAGAAGGGGATGTTGTGCGGCACATAGTCCGGATCGTCGGGTGAGAGCTGGTTGAGCCAGCTGCTGAGGCGTCGCAGGGCCTCGGGGCCCTTGTGCAGTGGGATGGCCCACTCGTTGACGTACTGCGAATACAGGCAGTTCATCAGCAGGGCCTTGCGGCTAGGCTGGACGGCTTCAGTGGTGGTGCCGTTCCTGAAGCCGTATTGCATGCCAAAGACGAACCACTCGACCCACGGGAGTATGCGCGGGACTTTCTGTGCCAGATATAGCAGGTTGTGGTAGATGTAGTATCCCAGTGCGCCGTCGTAGTAGGATGTAGGGGGGTCAGCTAGCGGTTCGGAGGTCTGCTGCGCCGACCATACCACAGCCCTACGGGTATAGGGGTACCACCACACTCTGACGAACTCGGCGTGGGTCCATAGGTCCTTGTTCCAAGCTTTAAGCATCTTGACATCAGCATCGATGACTTGCTTCCATCGCAGCGTGAACTCCGGCACGGTCCGGAAGGTGATCTCGGAGATGATGCCAAGTGCGCCCAGGGACAGGAGAGCGGCGCGAAACAGCTCTTGGTTCTGGCTAGGGGAACACACATGCGTTCTACCGTCGGCAATAATAATACGAAGGGACAGAATGTTCTCAGACATGAGACCGTGGCGGAGACTGGATCCGTGGGTGCCGGTAGAGATGGCTCCAGCAATGGATTGCTGGTTGATGCTTCCAAGGTTGGGCATAGCAAGACCGTACTTCTCGAGGCTCTGGCAGAGTTGGAACAAACGTATGCCCGACTGCATGACCACAACGCCGGTCGGTCTGTCGACAGAGAGGATGGCATTGAAGTCATCGAGGTTCACGAGCCATGACGAGGTGCAGGTCATGGAGCTAGGCGAATGGCCGCACCCCGTGATGGTGATGCGACGCCGACATGCGCGGGCGAGCTTGATGATCTTCTCGATCTCATCGCTGGTCTGGGGCCGGATATAGAGCTCGGGCCGAGACAGGAAGGTCTTTGCCCAGGTGCTATGGACGTGATTGGGCACGGCACGGAAAGGAATGGCGTCGCCCTCGAGCTTGGCCACCTCGGCTTCGACGAGAGGATCCATCACAAACAGACCCACAGAGTGATAATTTCCCAGTCAGTTCGGTAAGCTACGCCTAGAAGCAGGTAAGCTGCAAGGCTTGTTCGAGAAAACGGGTAACGTTATGTATGAAGCAGAAGGATGTCTGCCGTTTGTTTGAAATCCAGGGTCTTTAATTGAGTGGGGCTGAATTAAAATCGACTGCGTCAACTATGGCATCACAGCTGTTTGCAATTTTCAATGCCGTTCCGATGCATCACTCACCGCCTCTGATGTGAGGTGCATTATGGATTGTACGGGTTCACAGTTGGGCAAGCAACAGAAGGAAAAGCTCGCCGAGAGATGCAGGTGGTGTAGGCACCCGTGATGATCGGTCCTCTAGACTTTTCAGGTGGCCTCTTGGCATGATGGGGACATTCCAACTCCATTCCGTCACTTTATGGGATTTTGATTGGCTCAGGGTATTACAACAACCCCACCTGGAACTGCCTCTCAGGCTGATCTGATAAGATAACGATAAGTACCTGCAACTTAGTGCGGCCCATCCCGACGTCGCTCCATCAGACATTCGACTCCTTTGCACCAACTGTACAAGCTGTTGCCTCGAGATTTCGCACCGGCGGCAATGGATATTCTTGATGGATTTCTTCATGTATCATCTGGTGGCTTGCTTTGCATCCTTGTATGGTCAGAAAAACCACCAAACGACAGGAGAGCTTGAGCTTCTGATACACGATTCAGTCAGCAGATATGCTTAGGTAATCGATATAATCCACGTCGGCTCTACCCCATTTCATTACGAGCTCGACGAAGTGAGTCAATATCGATTGGGTAATGCTGGTTCTCTTTCGTGACTGGAATAGTTGTCCTCAAGCTCGCAGAGATGATAGTCTCAATGCCGGAGGTATCAGGCCTTTGTGCGCATGCCACCACGAGTCTTCGGGACTACCGACTTCTCTCGAAGTGAGTCGGTATAATACTACTTGGAAACTACGTCTGCAATCCATGGGTGAAAGAAAATGAATTTCAAACTTCTTTCCAGCGCTTTCCAGTTGAAGTAGGACAACCAAGCACGGTTTCCTTTCACTTGGGACTTCTGGAGTGCCAACGCACCTGGTGTTACCTAGGTACTCTCCCGAGGGACGATCAAAGAGACAGCCTTTGAAGGCTATCGAAGGGTACTCGGATTCCTTTATATTCTTTCGTATATGCAGAGACTCAGACATGCCTGCATGGATTCTGCGCCCTGGGGCGGGAACATGATCTTAAACTAGTGGCCAACTTCAAAGCTGTGTGAAAAGCGGCAGGCTAAGTTTTGTATCACTATACCTAAAAGCCACGTTCCAGGCCTATACCAAATGCACTGATCGGTTTTCGATATAGGTATTTATTGAAAATCAGATCTACCAAGCCTTCCTATTCCCTCGGGTGTTCTCTGTCATGTTCTCAAGGTGATGAAGAGCATGTTGGTGGACTCGTCGCATAGAGTCCATGAAAGATGACCGCATCCCATGGTCCATGTCCCTGGCCTTTTCGCCTGAAAAGAACAGTCAACTATATGTATGTTGCTACAGTTCCTGCAAGATACTTAGTATACACCTTGCCCCTCATCAGGGAACAAGGAGCCCCTTTCCGGCTCACTCGGTGAGGAGTCCAGGAATAAGTAGACGCACCGCAGTTCAAAAGTATATAGATGTGCGGTAACGGCCATTATATGTAATGGGGGGGCGGGTGGCCGGGTGGGCTACCTGACACTTGCAAGTTAATCTGTCTGACACCTGGTAAAGGTGCATCGATTTGTGGCCAAATGGCCTTGTGTTGGAATGGGTGGGTGTTTATGCGCATGATGGGTACCAAGTTCAGAAGCACTGGCCGCCAGGCACTTCACCGGGTGGAATAGCAGGCAAGCACCACTGCATTTCTGCAGTCCAGCGCCTTCCTCAACGCGAGCACAACCTCGCGTTTTGAGATCTGATCCTCAGGCCCAACTCTGCCACCCCTCCACCTGTTTCACAACCTCATTTCTCAGCCCTAGGTTCCCCCTCCCCGCCGCCATCCTCCCTCAGCATCAGTACAACCTCGACAACTTGCACCTCAGATCAGGAACACCCCGACTCTGCCCGTGGGGGAACGTCATTCTCGTCATTTCTATCGTCTCTACCTCGCTGCTGTCACATGTAACGCATCCGACGCGTGTTTGACGCGTCGGCCGGTCCTTCGCCATGTTTTACAGCCATGAAAGTACGTGTGGCTTCCACCCCAGCTGCCTCTATCGTCGCTAACCATGAAATCGCAGTCCTGACGAGCCATCAGTATGGCGTCGCAACCATCTGGTACGTACTCGAACCCCTTGGTGCCCTCATCCGCGTCATTACCGCTCCTTGGCGTGTAGCGAGACTCTGACGTTGCGGGACAGGCTCGTCGCCACCGTCGGAAACAGGGGCGGCACCAAAAAGGTCACCCGAAAGGCCATCCAGGAGGTCGATGTGCAGAAAGCTTGCGGAAAGATCCTCGAGCCAGGAGCACCTATCGCGCTGCGACTGCAGGGCAACCTCCTCTATGGCGTTTCGCGGGTCTACAACCAGCAATGCTCGTATATGCTTACTGATGCGGAGAAGATTCGGCATCACATGAACATGTTCTTCAAGCAGTTTGGTGGTAACCATATTGACCCAGAGGCGGGGCAGGCAAGGTAACGTACCCCAGTGAATGTTTGATCCCATCGTGGGTTGGAGATGTGGAACGCTCGGATTTGAGACTAACTCGTTGAAAGGCCCGAGAACCTCCTGATAGGCAATGATCCCGACTTCATACCCGACATGCAACTTCCCAGATTCGACCTCGATGCTCTTGTGGCAAGCCAAGGAACCCAGAAAACATCTTCTCAGATGTCGCCACTCCAGGACTCTTTCCTTCCAGGCTCTACCAGCCCTGGACGAGCCTTTGATTTTCAGCTCGACCTTGGCCATTCGGATTCATCTGGTCCTCGAGGTTCACCTTTCGGTCTTCAAGGTCTTTCATCTGCACAAAAACCCGACGACGAACCCATGCTTTTCACCCAAGAGGACGAGTACGACGCCGCCGGAGGCGATTGGGGATTAATGATAGACGAACATGGAAATGTCATCGAAGCGGACGATCCAGTCGTGGTCCAAGACGAGCCCGAGCTCCCTCCCTTGCCGCACATGGAAGGAGAAGAACACCCACAAGCAAACGTTCAGCACCACGAGGAGCAACCCATACTCGACGAACAAGGCCAACCCATACTCGACGAACAAGGCGATATCATTATGATGGAGGAAGAACCACTACCGGAAGTCGAAGCATTTCCTGAAGCTCGTGAGCCCCTTGAAGAAGACGCGCCCCAAGTTCCCCCTGCGCAAGCACGACGAAAGCGGAAGGCACGCACGATTCAGGCCGACCAAGCGACCGAGATACCGAGAGACGTTCTGCGAGGGTGGCAGGATAATTACATCGATAACTGCGCTATCAAACCACTTCGCTCGGTTGCACCCGCCCACGTCAAGAAAACAGCAATGCTTCTGACGTTCGGCCGCGGCATCGGCAATATTGGGCAGAGAATTGGGCAGGATATCGGCATCCCTGGAGCATCACACCCCCTCTTCGCGATGTATTCCGGTGATTCGCTGTTCACCGCCATCACGGGAATGGACATCCCTGAAAAGCCCCGTGGCAGACGTCGATCTGCATCCGAAGCCATCGGGGATGACGAGGAACAGGAGGAGCGACGCGTCAGACCGCGACTCGGGGTGGATGAAATCGAGCAGCAGGCATTGAATGCTGCAGATGAGCACATAATTGACAACGACCCCTTTGCCGCCGAAAACGCTATGGAAGTAGGGCGAGAGGAGGAGCGGGCCATGTCAGAACAACACTCATCTGTCATGCCGATGCCGTGGAATCGAGGTTCCTCCCTAGCGCCTGGTTCTTCAATTCGCAAACCCGGATCCGCGCAGAAAGGACGCGATATCTCGAGCCCCCTCGGCAACCGCGGCAGTGCCCAAGACATCGTGCGCTACAGCGACGACGCGCCTATGGGCTTTGGCGGGGAAGACGATTTCGCACTCGGCGGCTTCGGATCACAAGACTCCTCCTTCGACGGCATGGCAGTGCCCGAGGTAAACGAGCTGCAGACCAAAGCCGGCGAGGACAACGTAGCCGAGCAGAACGAGCGCCTGCGCGCCACGCTCGACAACGAGGGTCACAACTTCCTCGGCTTCATCGAGGACGCGGTCCGCGATAACGGCGAGCGCCGCCAGGACGACGATTTCGACATCAATCGCAAGTGGGTGGCATTCGACGACCTGTTCGTGCCGTGCGACACGCCCCGCGCCATGGCCGCCCAGGCTTTCTACCACACGCTGTGCCTCACCACAAAGGCCAAGTTGTACGTCGAGCAGTACGACGGCGAGCGCCATGACGAGCCTTTCGGTCCCATTTTTATCGGGTCGAAGATCTCTGGTGGTGCTTAGGTACTAGATTGGTGGCTTCGATGGGTTCGGACAGACATCTTGCTTGGGAACTAAGCTGTTCGAAGACCGCGTCTGGGACTCGTACAGGTCCTGTCTCGGCATCACGAAACAACCATATGGATACCTAAACACTACTATGAAGGAGAGCACGCATGGAATGATCAGTGCTTTACTCGGTGGATGGTGGAGTTTGAGTATGGGATAAGCATTCACATCTGGAGGCATTTGCTTTGTCCATACATGGAGATGAAGCTTCGTAGATAGGCGCCAGGAGGCGTTTGCTCTCTAAGTACATATGCTCTGCACATAGGTGTCAGCTAGCTGGATGAGAACAACATCGTCGACCAATGAACAAAAAGGGGTTACAAAAAGGGATTATGAACAAGTGACTGAGGCAATAATGAAGTGACATTCGTTTCCATTCATTACTAAATCATTGCCTACGTGAGGCATCCCGCAGAGCGAGCTCATTGTCTTCGGCTAATCGTAGACATCATCATTATCATCGCCCACGCCCTCGCGATCCTGAAAGACCATGTACTCGGTGTCATCCGAGTCGGCGTCATCTCCCATGATCAGCGACCAGGCGTCTTTTACGGCATCCAGGCCCGTATCATCCAGAGCTAGACTGAGAGACGGTGACGGGAATTTGAAGGTAGACGACTTGCCACGGGTTGTACGCAGAGACTCGCGGGTGCTGAGTGATTGCTCGTATTGGAGCTTGTACAGACAAGTCGCAGGTTCTGCCGAGCCAGCAGCTACAGCTTTCAACAGTGCGTCTAGGGCCGCTGCAAGTCTCTGGGTTGCCTGCGGTGTGGATAGTGTCGTAAGGTAAATGGCGCCTATACCAAGTGGTTGCTTGGTTAGCTGAGATTCCTATCACGGAGAGATACAGTGACGGTACGAGGATGGTTGGTGCAATCAGTTTGTCAGAGGTTGTTTTCGTCAAAGCGAAGCTCAGACAATGTAGATAAGTATTCATAGGTTGAATCATCATAACACCATGAACAAGTAGGAAATAAGTAGACAAAACTTACTCTGGCCTGCGGGACATTCACCCGTCTCGCTCGAGTGTACGAATGCGTAGATTGGTACATCTAGGTTGAACTCCACGATTCCTGGAAGCGAACCGGATGGAAATGCAATGACGGCCACTGCTGGTGTTGGTGCGCCCTCCACTATTATTTCGAATAATGATGGCAAGGGCGAGTCGACTACAGCGACGAGGCGAGTGATGGTTGTTGAATCAGCGGCAGCTTCTTGCTGTGATGTGACCAAATTTGTCGCTCGCACCGATATCCCATTGGAGAGGTTGAGTGAAATCTCATTGACGTCCGCGATTGTGTCGTTGACATTCATTCGTGTGTCAAGCATGTAGATACCGCCTCCTACTGCCCCAGCGCGGCAAGCCACCTGTGCGACCTCCGAGGTGCCACCCCATTTGGGATACACAGCGCAGAAGCCAGGCCCAAATAGACCCATTGAAGTAAGATGTCGATTGATGGTGGCCAAACCATCCTTGACCGTCACATGCCCATCCAATGTCAGCGTAAGAGCGAGAACGTACTTCCGTAAGTTCGCGTCAAGCTTGAACTCGGTGTCCAGGAACTCGGCGAGCCGCTCTTCTGCAAGCTCATGCCACACAGGTCTCTGCTCTTCAGAGTCGTAGTCGAGTACGAACTTGAGAAATTTAATGAGCGATCGCTTGGATCTTGCCGGTATTGACCGCGTCGCAAACACATCCTCGCGGCTACTCGGTATGCGAGAAAGCTTGGCTTGGGAGTCGCTGGCCGACGCATCATAGACGAAGAATGATCCGACTGCCAGAAACTCGACCTGTCGGTAGGCCCGAGACGAGACGAGCTGTGCCAGCAGCTTTGACCGTGTGTGTATGATCTGGGGTGCCAACGGCAACGAATATGCTCTCGGGAAGGACAGACCACGAGCCGCTGCATCCGGATGTTTCCATACGCTGGCATTTATGAAAAGGCTCGACTTGTCGGCTGTTGTCTTTTCGCTTCCTAACGGCTTCTCCCCATGTGATGTACCCTCGCCTTCAGAGCCTGTACTCGAGGCTTTGGGTTCTTCGGCGGCATTGCCACTATCGAGGCCACCATGTCCAGCCGCTGGCGCCACCGCCGTCGCATTCTCGGCGTGAGCGGCAGCCCAGGTCTCTGCCTCCTGCAGACTGAAGGCAGCTTCGTGCTCGCCATAGTAGTCATTGGGGTCGAGATGGAGGACGCGTTTGTTGGACCGCGACAGGGCTCTTCAAAGAGGAAGCACGCTAGGTCAGTCAGATCGAGCTTTTCGACACTGGTGTTCCGAGAGGGAAATGCTTACAGAGCCAACAGAGACTGCTGCAGACCTGTGCCACAGATCACTGCGTCCCATGTCTCTTCGCCCAAGGAGTCCATCGTGGAAAAGTTTTGCTTTCTGGTGCAGGACTGGGCGGAGAAGTTGATCAAATGGAGCTTCCATTGCCCTTAGGTGGGCCCAAATGAAAGCTAGAGCGGGCCGAACTCGAGCCGATCCGCTAGTGAGCGCACAGACCAACTATCGTCCGACACTGCCCGCTGCACCTAAAAATTGCATGCTGAGAGAGGCTTTTCTTCCTTTCTTCTTTACAAAATCACCACTCGACAAGATCCAGTGTTCCGCTGCATCCAATTTCCACAGCAATACCGGTAACCTGAGTATCCTTTCAGTAGGCTGCTCCTTTAGTCGAGTGGCAGAACAAATCGTCGTCCCGTATCTACTGTCTTGGATTCTCAATCTGATAGGATGGTTCGAAGGGTTGATACATTTCTTGTCCCTCGATGGGTCTTCTATCATTTGGAACGATCCATGAACATCTCTCGACAGTCTCATACCTTGTCTCAAGGAGGTTCTGGCTCATGATATTGAGCGAAGCGATCCCACATGCAGCCTATGAAGTGTGGGAGAGTACCAGCGCCTCATGGCTAGTACTAAGACAGATCGTGAATATATGCTGAGCCATATATTACACCTGGCACCGTCTGACGAGAGACGCTTGGAGGTCGAGGGCACCATGGTTTGAAGTGATCTTTGAATGATAAGAGTCCCAAGGGTTGGTTTTCAGGCTGGGTGCCCATGTGCAGCCTTTGATGTGACTTCTCATTCATTCACAGGATCCAAAGACAAGCTCCTTGGAGTGACTGCTTCTGTGTAGGTCCCCTATCGACGATGAAGATAGCTGTGATTTTGCAGCCTGACACCAGCCACACTTTCATGGATCAAGTTGGTGACCATGGTGCCCCCAGTCGTCCTAGCAACATGATATCTGGGTCCCTGGATATTACTCCTATGAGTACCACTGAGGGACGGGTCTTGTGCATGAGAACGGTCTAGACGATGTTACACACCGTGGCCGGTCAATGATCACCAGGGGCGTAGGACAAGCAGCAGATCGCTAGCCTGCCTCTGGCCATTCATAATCACTGCGTAGCAACCGGCCGCATGTAGACCGGCGAACAAACGGCCAATCGTGAAAGTGCAGACTGAGTTGCAGTCACAGGTTTGAAGTTAGGAAACATCCAAACACTTATCCAATGAAGGACATCGATGGGCTCGGATGCCAAGTGCCCTCAGGCTGGGTGACGGTTCCAGATTTCTAGAAATATTCCTGAAACACTTCGTGAGATGGAGGCGGAATGTGACGCTTCATGCCCTCCAGGGCTGTTGTTGAATGGGAGCCGGAGATAGACACCGGAAGATCTCCAGTGGGGCAGAGACGCACAGGGCATCTGACCCACCAAGAAGAGAGATGATCAATCTCTGCACGCAGAGCAGAACAATCAATAGAATCGCTGTTGCCGACATGTCGGAGAATATCCACTATCAGAATTCCGGGGCCCGCGGGACAGGGACGAGACAGCTCAACGGCGATGGCCCGTCGATGTCGATGTCGATCGTTTTGCCAGTTGACGGTTGGCGACAGCAGACCTGCACGTTCCCGCGTCAATCACCGTGACTGGACCCCAATGATTGATTGCGTGCAGCGGCCCAGATGAGACTCAGCCTGACGGGACAGTTGGAGAGAGCCCAACTGCTTCAAACCCGGTGATGCAGGCTGGAGACTCGGCTTTGTTGGTGGAGGATGGTATCGTAGCAGTGATCTCCTACAAATACCTTTTTAACGGGCAGGAAGTGGTCCCTGTGAGGCTATGCCCCTGCCATCTCAACGTTCAAAGAGAAATGATGGAAGCCAAGCGTTCAGGCGGAAACGCATGCGCGAAGATCAAGGAAAACGGGATGTGCATCGTTGCAGGGCTATAATCATGAGTTTCTTCAGTCAGCACGTGTATCGGAACTTCGCAGACGTTCGCGGTACCTACTTATGAAATCTTGGTTATTTTCTTCTTCTCTTTTCTTCTGACTCACCGGAGCCTCAGGCCGCTGCGAGAGTCTGCCAAGGTGTACAGACACACCGGTCCTGCCGGGCTTGACCGTGCTGCGAACTGCGTAAAGAGAAAGTTGATGAGGAACCAATGGGTTCAATGTTACACTACAGCCTCGCTGGGGTTTTAATCGGCTTCTTCTGTGTACAGCATGCCTTTTTACTGTATATACAAGACGACTGGTTCTCCGAAACAAGTCAAATTGCAAGCAGGTCACTTACCGTCCGCACAAAGGTGCCGTGCAAGCACTAAAGCCATCTACTGATCGGATAGTACCCTCGAAATCACAACGTAAGAGAGATCGACGGGTCAGCGGTGCTCCGATTTGTCATTGGCTGGAATATCTAAGCAGCGTTGGACATCGTACTCGTCAGGGGCGACTGTGAGCCAGAGAGGGTATCTCGAGATATTTGATTGAAAAGTAGGTAGTCTAGGTAAGTAGCTAAGAGTCCCCACGTCCTTTCCATTGGCGATACAAGCTACATTGTCCACTAATTCGAGATGTAGGTTCCGTTTGGGAACTGCAGGATTGATGTTAGCCAAGTGCATGCGCAGTCACGAAACAATGCGCGTAGCGAGAAGATGTGAAGGAGTCCACTTACCGCACACTGATAGTACAACGCGCAAGACCCGTTCAGATAGCTCGGCTCGGGGCCAGCATCGTTCAGAAGCAAGGCGGCGACACCGTGCGGAGGCAAGTCGAACGTCATGTTGCTGGAGCCGGCTGATCAGCAAAGGTAGAATGTCAGTCACTACATCTTTGTGGATACTCACCGAACCGCGATGCCTGTCTCCTTGTGCTGCCACATATCATACACGCTGTACTGCCTGCCGGCCTGTATCGCCCAGCTTTCGGTCAGGTTGAACTTCATTGTTGCATTCGTATCTTGGCTGTTCAGGATCATGAAGACGACGCCGTAGCTTGAGTTTCCAGACCAGTACTCGGCGGGATGGTTTGGGTCGCTAACGTAGTCGGCACCAACACCCCAGCGGAACGGACTGATAGACTCGCCAGAGTTCGGGTCCTGGTTGATCTTGATCAGATCTAGGTTGCCGAGGATCTCAAAGGTCTCGTCGGTGGCGTTTGACAGATCGGTACCAATGATCAATGGCGATTTCATCAATGCCCAGGCGGTGAAATGGCTCTTTGACTCTTCGTACGTCAGATTGCCAGGTGGTGATCCTTGTCCGGTGTTGCCGACTTCCAAGATGTCCATGTCATTGTGGCCGTAGAAGTCGGAAGACCAGTATTGGAACGAGACCTGGTCGATGATGGCGGCGATCGCTGACCAGTAAGGCTTGATGTCGCCATCGATACGCCAGGATTGCGAGAGCTTCTTGCCCCAGACCCATGGTTGGTTCCTGAGAAACCAATGAGTATAGGCATTGACTTCGAGAAACGGGATGCTCATGTATACTCACCAGCCCCACTCGCACAAAGAGAACAGGAACGGAGATTCTCCAGTCTTGGCAGCGAACTGAGCAATCGCGTCTGCCATGCGCGTATATCGGCCATATTCGCCCTTTTGGGTGATGTTGTCGGACGGGATATCTGAGACAACTCGTCAGAAAGTGCCCCAGTGTCATCCCCACGAGTCGGATGATACTTACAGCAGTTGTCGTACTTCAGGTACGACATGCCCCAAGAGTGCCACGTCTGCACGCGGAATGTCAGAACCAAGACAATGTAGTGAAGACGACGGACCAGCCTACCTCCAGATCCTGAAGCTCTCGTCCGTACGAGCCCGGGTACCCAGCACATGTCTCGTACCCATTGTCACCATAAGCGGCAAGCTTGATACCAAGCTCGTTGACTTGTTTCGAGAACGCCGGGATACCACTGGGGAACTTGCTAGGATCAGCGACCATTGAGCCGTTGGCACTGCGGTTCCTCAGAGCGTAGCAGTCGTCCAGGATCAAGATGTTGTAGCCTGCATCAACTAGTCCACGCTGCTGCATCGCCATCGCTTGACCGAGCACACTCGTTGCAGTGTAGTCGCAAGAGAAGGCGTTGAACGTATCATATCCCATGGCAGGGAGGCGGCCAACTCCATTGTCCAAGGCGTTGGCCCACGTCAGCAGTGCAGCCAGAACAGAGAGAGACTTCATGGCGGCCATCGTGAAGGTTGTCGATCGAGGTTGCAGTGGATGCCGGGTCGAGGTTCCATCACTGGAAGATGCCTCTCATATGTAGGAGCATGGCGGCTCTGGTATCTCGCCTTTCGTCCGGCGAACCGGATTCCATACCTGGCATGGCGATGCACCTGCATTTAGCCTATATGTGCCGTTCGCTCTGGGCCGTTCTGCTGGAGAAACCTTGTATACTACAGGTAATAATAAGTAGATATATGTGTACATACAGGAACGAGAGGAATTATTTCGCCCCTCGATCTGTGGGGTAATCATTGGGGAAATCTCCTCATTGAGGAGTCTCCCCGTCTCCTCACATACAAACGAGGTTCACGGCGTCATCAATCGTTGACGGCTTGATGTAAACCCTGTAAGTCGCTCTCACGCTTGATTTTGATGCTTCCTCTGTGCGGTTGGAGATGAAGACGACGAGCCGGAAACGAACTGAGATGTTTTTTTTACGTGACGATGCACTTCTCTTGAGCGCCTCGTGTCTTGGGCCTGGGTCTTAGATAGCAAAGACGAAGGATTGGCGCGATGGCCATGACACGATGAATAGTCACGAGACCGAGGCCGTCCATTCGCGTGGGCCGTGGCCTGGCTTGCCGGTCTACCGCTAATTGAATCCGGGCGAGGGGAGGATTGAGGATTGAGGATTGGGATAGGTACTTGACCGAAATCACCGAGCCTGGCAGGTGGCTGGTAAAGACGGAAGATTGTCTCTTCGTGTGATGTGAGTGAGACGGGAACAGAGGTAGACAGGGGAAGCACTTTAGCCCGCTGACTTGGAAAGACAGACTTGCACTGTGATGTGTCACATAACCTGATAGACGAGTACAGTGTGTTTGATTTTCGTCACTGTGTATCGAGGTGCACAGACCCTCGCTGGATACGACGAATCCTGGGAAACCTAGAAGGCAGAAGCTGCCGCCAAAACAACCGTATTGCTCACCGAGCAAGTTAGACTTGCGAGGATGACGATAACGACGGACTGACGAGTTAGGTTGTGTATGATAACACGAAGCTGGGAATATTCTTACCATTTGATTTGCCAGACAATGACGACATGAAGTGGTCGTCGGTCTCTGCTTGTCCCATCATGCATGCGTGGATTAAGCAGCCACCACCATCGCATCGTCGGCACGGTTCCGATATGCTGGGTCTGCAGGTGGCTTCAAGGTTGTTGGTTCTTGGTTGTTGGGTCTCTGCTGCTGTGAAATCCCTGGACTGTTGGACATCTGCGATTATGTCCAGCTGAGAGCAGCAACTTCATGTTGTACTACTTCAACTCCCCGCACAAGACGGTGTCACGGACAACTCGAAGCGAACTTTTGAACGTATGAGCATCGTCATCCATGCTGCCGCTTGTCACCCGACTACGTCGCTAGCTTGTCACTTAAGTAGGCCATGAGGGCCATAACGGTTAACCACCTGCATCTGTCCCGGCTCCGAGCTGCTATCCATTCCAGAGACTCTCATTGAGTTGCATACGACGTACATAAATACATTAATTGATCCAACAACTTGGTCAGGTCCCCTGCTCGCTATCCCCCCAATCTCCCGCCCCATCAATGATCCTCACCCGAGGCCCGGGCAGCAGCCTGCTTCGCCCCGTATCGTATCGTTCTTGGCACTTGCCTCCATTGGGACGGGAGCTGTGAGGTAGCGCTACTTCGCAACCCCTGCACGGTACCTCCCGCACCACGCCTGCTACCAGTAGATCTTCGACGTCGCTCTGAAGCCCTTTTGGGCCGTGCAGGTAGAAGTACCTTTTAGATCGGGTAGCGAGTCGTGACCACCTCATGGTTACGAGGTTACGACGATTCCTTCGCCAGCATCTAGGCCTATCATTCGCCCATTCGCCGCCAGTCGGGCCAACCAGGGCCAACTCCTCAGTGGCTCCTCCACACCACCGCCGGCCGGGACAGGGAACACACAGGGAACACAGGGAAGCTGGCTCTGGCGCTCTGCTCCTCCATACATCTAATCCATCCCTCTGCGCCTCGCATCTGATCTATCTCCATCTTTTCCACCTCACTCTCGCAATTGCATGTTGAGAAGAGGTCGATAGAGAGACTAGCAGTTCCCGACTCTCTGGCGTCCCGAGCACGACTCAACCGCCTGCTATTTCGTAAAGCTAGCAGCGCCACGCCGATTGATTTCCTCGATACCCATACCGCCATACCGCGACTGCGTGCTACCTACCTACTCTCTCTTGTCTTGGGTTCTACGACATAGTCTTACAACCAATCCAACACAGCTCGCGAACAACACAGCATCGCCAGCAGAGCCTGCGCCTTGCCTATCGCCTATCAACTTTGCTCATTTGCCTATCATCACCGTCCTGTCTCAACTGTCCATCGCACACGAACGGGTCACCGCAGTCTCTGGACCTTTTGGTCCCCAGCCGTCAAGCTGGATTCGTAAGTACGGCCATGCTTCCAGAGTCTATTATTATCATCGCTTCTTAATGTAGTGTGTTGCTTGCTATTATCCCAAGTTTCCTAATTCCTTCGGAGACATGGTCCTCCGCATTGCTATTCCCAGTCCTTCAGACGATAGAGGTACTTTCCACTAACCATGGCGCGATTCAGCTTCGTCCACATTGCCGCCTGGTCGCAGCACCGGAGCCCAAGTCCAAGTCCAAGCACCTCTTCGCAGCGCACCTTGGGCCACCTCCGATCGTTGTCCACCATGTCCCAGTCTGCCGCCTCAGTTCGCTCCAGGTCACCAGCTAAATCCCACTCCTCGTCTAACATAACCGAGATCATGGGGCGGCCTGACTCGACCTCCCTTTCACCAACTTTGCCGAGAAGAATACCTTCCTCGCACTCGCTGATGGAAGACGCGGATCATAACACGATTCTTGACCCCAGGATACGAGCCATGAGCCCTGCAAACGGTGATGACATGGCCGAGCCCTCCCACCACCCGGATCTGGATCAAGAGGTGGCAACTTTAAGCACTAAACTTATCAATGCCATAAACCACCAGACCAACCTCGACGACACGCTTTCCGCGACACGACACGATCTCGACACCTCCCGGGACCGAGTGGCAGAGCTAGAGGCCTTGGTCGCGCGCCAACAAGAGCTCCTGGCAGGAGATGTGTGGGTCAAGCGCAAGAGCGCTGAGCTCGAGAAGAGCAAGCTCCTTGCCCGCATTGTCGAGGAAAAGAGGCTTCGCGTGGAGGTTGAGAAGGACAAGAAGAAGATTGAGCAGGAGCTAGAAACCTTGACCGTGTCGCTCTTCGAGGAGGCAAACAACATGGTCATCACGGCCAAAAATGACGCCAAGAAAGAACAGGATGTGCTTCATCGCAGAAACGATCAGCTCAAGGCGCAACTAGCCGACACAGAGGGTCTTCTGAAATTCCAACAGGATCAATTAGCGGAACTCAAGATTGTTATGGAGCAGATATCAGCCGATCGCGACGACCGCAGCGGCACTGCACCCTCATCCCCTGGATTTAGCAAGTTCGACTCGAGAGACGATGATACTCAACTTTCCGAAGGTGGTTCACAACCTGGAATCGTGGAAGCACACACACCTACATACCCGACCAATCTCCCTCATCTTCTTCAACCTGTGCTGCGAACCGATCTATCTTCTTACGATGACTTCGTTACTCTCGTCAAGATATCCAAGAGAGTGTTATCGAGCCGAGCTTCGTCGGGGTCGTACAACGGGTTGAATCCCATCCTCGGCCTAACTGGAAGCAGCGCAGCCTCAGCGCCATCAAATGCATCGACGACATCGTTCTCTACGGCCGGAACTCCAGTATCGACAAACGTGTCTCCTCAGACACCAAACACTCCTGCTTCGATCATGAGCACTGGTTCCGCCACCAACTCTGCTCCGCTACCTCCATTGAAGGAAACGAAATTCTACAAGCGCGCTCTAGCGGAGGACATCGAACCAACGCTGCGCCTTGATATCGCCCCAGGCCTTTCTTGGCTGGCCCGTCGCTCTGTGATCAGTGCCATGACTGAAGGCACGCTTGTGGTGGAGCCCGTGCCAACTAACAGTCCATTTGCATCTATCAGCAAACCACAGACCTATCCGTGTTCGCTGTGTGGTGAAGCGCGGAAAGACCCAACACACTTACGCAACCACCGATTTCGCACGAGCGAGTCGGAGTCCGCCCAACGCTATCCACTTTGCAATTATTGCCTGACTCGTGTGCGCTCCACCTGCGATTTCCTCGGGTTCCTACGCATGGTGAAGGATGGACACTGGCGCGCTGACGATGCCGACGCCGAGCGGGCCGCGTGGGAAGAGAGTGTCAGGCTCCGAGACCAGATGTTTTGGAGTCGCATCGGAGGGGGTTTTGTCCCCGCACATCACAACCACCACCAAGCCGGCAGCGTCGGTGACAAGAGTGCCCGACACAGCCATGAAGCAGGCAGATCTTCCCTCGAGGCAAGTAAAGGGACAGAATCTTCGGGACAATCCAGCAAATCTAGCGAGTCCGAAATGACCCTCCAACAAAGCGAGGTCCCCAAAGATATTACCCCATCGCAACAAACTGGCAGTATGCCTATTGAGGAAACAACTGCCACTGTGGCAGCTGGGTCATATGCTACCCTTGACGCGATGGACGCGACTCAATCAGTTGAGAAAACTACCGCAGAGCAGACGAAGAACCGCGACAGGCTCTCGATAACAATCCCCGGCGCTTTCGACGATGAGACAACATATTAAAACTCAACACATTAATACCCCACTTGTTCACCGGCACAAAAGTTCATTCACTAGACTTTGCATTGCTTCGCGCGTCTCTATTACTACCGGCGGACTTTAGACCCTTGTGTATAATACCTATTTCTTATTAGATTCTTCTCAGCACGCGGCCATCCGCAAGTCGGGATCGTATTTGGCATTGGAGCATCCCGGGAGGAAAGGCGTTTATCGGAATATGGAGCTTGTCTTATCATACAAGCGGTAGACGATTTGCTTGCCGGGATCTGGGTCAGGGTCGGGGCTTTGGATTGGCTTTGGGACTGAGAGGCCTTTTGGGAATGGATGGGATGGGTGGGATGGGTGCATTTCGGGCTGTACCGCCTTGGCTGGCAACGTCAATGAGTGTGGTGTGGGAACGGCTGGCATGGGGTTCGAGGGCCCGAGGCGCACACGTCCAGAGTAGCAATGCAATGACGCGCTCCTTTGTGATGATGGCACATTAAGTGGTCTTCTCTCTGCTGTGATAAACCGTGTTCATTTGCGAAGCCCCAGTGATTTGGATCTTTGGGACTATGAGCATGGTGTCATCGTCCAGTTGATGGCGCGGACTGGCTTGGGTACTCTGAGGACCGACTTGAACTTCACCAAATGGCTATCTTATGACGACAATCTCCGTCTACCTACAGCACCGCGTACCTATGAAGTATGCCTCCACACAGCTCAGGGTGTTTAACTCGACACAGGCTGGGTGCATTCACTTGACGCAACCGCCTACAGCTGGGAGTATTGCACTTTTCAGGGCCCAGTTGATGGGATATGGCGAATTCGAAGGTCATTGTCATGGGGGGAAATGCCAAGACGTGGCCCCTATTCTTCGAGGAGCGTGGAGACGGCTGTTCACTCCCCCCTTGCGCCTCATCCTCTGTATATGGTGCCTGCGGGGAATCACTTCTATGTACGTGATTATCACGACTCGCAAAAACATAGTTTGAACCTTTTTCAATGATAAAATGTGGACAGGTCACAGAGCAACTGCTAGTACAGGGTCCAGAATTCCCCTGCGTTCACCCAAACCCTGTTGGCCCATGAAGCTCAGGACCCTGTGAAGACGATGTATAAGCCCCCTCTCCCTATCCTGAGAATCGTACCTCCCCTCCGGCAACTCAGATATACTTTATGTACAGGTAAGTAGTCATTCCGCGGCCCCAGTACTCCACAAGCACGACCGAGCAGCACTGTAGGAAAGGTGGCAAGTGGCGACTAACAAGTATTAGAATCTTCTGACTCATACCTGGAACAAAACATGCAGAGCTTTACGATAAAGCAGCCACACTGTAACTAAACCTTAACCCAGCCCCTATCAGTCGCTCACAAATGGTCAGCCGTGCAAGGCATATATAGTATTCTAGCGTGTTAATCTGCTAGCCGGTTTGGTATGGCCTAGCGGAGTATTCTTACACATTATCCTTAATGGAAGGCACAGCGGTTGGATGCCTTATCCATTTATCTTCCAGCCGTCCATTCAATCATAAATGCTCGATCTAACTCACATAGGAAGACTCACTCTAGCAAAGTTCACCAAGCAGCCACACTGCAAACCTTATAGCCCAGCCCCCTATTCCACCCACAACGGTACAGGACATACATATACGAGTTTATCAGGTTAGTCTGGTAGCCGGGTTGGTACGGCCTAGCGAATAGCAGAGTATTCTTTATTCTATATCCTTAGGCACAGCGGTTCGATTTCTCTAGCGGCTGAAATATTCTTTTTACAAGCTCTTCCTCTCACCTCTCTTTTTTCTGCCACCACCGTTGCACCGTCCCATTATGGTGTGCGCTCAAGCAACGACGGGCTCG